>VDFB02000017.1:123272854-123934329 GCA_007258455.2 Sequoia sempervirens | reverse complement strand
ATACAATGGCTCACTGCCTACAGAAATATTTACAAAATAAAATTTGGCTTTACAACTAAAATGAACTGAAAAAGTGTACCTAACAAGTGTCGATGCAGTTCTGGTGATGCTCAATAGACAGACTTAACACACTTCATCATTTTCATTCTTCTCCACTTTTTCATCCACTACCACCTCATTGATTACACACCATCTACAAAAACTGTTCAACATATATATACTCGATCTATCCGTAAGCATCAATTAGGTCGGCCAAATTAGATGCAATTCCTTGTTTACGAAAAATACCAACTTGTCGGCTTCAAGCATTCACAAAATCTTCCCAAATAGCAATTCAAACTCTCAATATGCTACATCATGTCGACATGGACCTAATATAGGTCGCACATATATCCGCATAACAAAATTAATTCACCATATCATAACTAATCCAAGAAGTCGGCTAGAAGTAGACTTCAAGCAATTAACATAATAATTCCAATGCATTGTATGAGCACTGAAGCATGAGAAATTTTGAACATACATTCCTTCAACAATCATAAATTTTTTCCCAAAACCGCAAGCATCAAGTACCAACTCCAGAGGATTGCAGACTAGAATACTAGAGGGTGCAGCTTGAATACCGGTCCAGATACCAGACCAAAATACTAGATCAAGCACTATGACTTAAGCTTGCAATCACAACATGGTGACATCAATGACAACACAAGACTGTAGAGATGATCATTCTTCTTCATTCTTCCAACATTTTGTTGATTCAGATTGGGCAAGAGACCTGGACAGTCAAAGGTCGACAAGTGGCTATGTGTTTACTTTGTTTGGAGTTGTATTTAGTTGGATGAGTAAGAGGCAGCCCACGGTTGATTTTTCCACCATAGAAGAAGAGTACATGGTTGCTACACATGCCTCTAGAGGTAGTTTGGTTACAGAGAATTGGGAAAGGTATTGGTTTTAATTGCAAGAAAATTAGACTTGAATGTGATAGTCAGAGTGCTATTTGTTTAGCCAAAAATCCTATGTATCATGCTCGTACTATACATGTTGATGTTTAGTATCACTTTGTGTGATAAATGGTTGAGAGTGGGAAGGTATTGATTGAGAAATTTTACACTTTGATCAATGTTGTAGATTATCTTACGAAACTAGTTCCTACAGATAAGTTCTCTTGGTGCAGGAAGGTCATTGGCCTTGAGTCCTGTACTTGACTTATAATAATAGTTGCTTGTTTAGAATAATTGCAATGTATAATGTAAACAAGGTGAATGTTGGCAATAGGATGCCATTTTAATTGCAATCCTAAACATATTTCATGTATCTCCTAAGTCCTTGGAAAGTGTTTCCCAACACTAGGATTAGAAAGAGATTAAATTGGAATGAAATGAACATGTAAATTGATATTTGTAATTATTCCTAAATGATAGGAATATGTGAGGACATCCAAGAAGAGCTCCTACAAAATAGGAGCACGTGGGGTTCCCACATGGAAGGTGGAACCCACCTTGCTTAAGTTAATTGTTTGGAGGATTGATAAAACTTTAGTAATGCATGTGTTTATCCTAAAAATTAGGGATTGATATTTACATGAGTGGAGTTTAGTTGATGTCAGTTAAATTATTAGTTTAGTTTAGTTTAGTTTAGTTTAGTTTAGTTTGGGTTCCAATTATGGATCAGTTATCTTTAGTTGCATGGTTATTTTGAGTTGAATGCTTGCTAGTTGACTTGGAGTTGACTTGATTTTTCATGACTAATGACTTGAGTTGCATGATATAGATAACAGTGGATGATGATTAAGTGGGGATGATCAATCATGCATAATTTTGCATGAATTGGTGGAGAGACATGTTTCAGTTAACTAAGATTGACTTGGGGCCATCTTGGGAGCCCAAGTTGGGATCTTTGAGTTAACACCTTTTGGAAGAGAAGATATTTAAAAGGCTTAGTCAAGTGGACCATTCTTGGGCGCCAACTTTGAGGTGATGCTTGCAAGATATTTTCTTGACCAACGATCAATTAAGTGTTTAGTTTGGGGCGCCTAAATTGAGGAGACTTTGGTTTTGACTTCATGTTACAGTGTGGAACTCTACTTGCACAATCCAGGCGTAGATTTTTTGAGAGGAGCTTTATTCTTGTATTTAACAACTCTTATGAGTTTACATGCTCCAATAATTGTCTATTAATTTTTAGCAAGAGGATTAGAGAGTTTTATGCAGGTTGTGAAGAAGGATTTTTGAAGGCAGGAAGCATATCAATCAAAAGTTGATATAGTGTGTGTAATCTTGTTCTAAGGTTAAATAATACAAGCACTATTGATTCTGGTGTAGTTTTTTCCTAAAAGGGTTTCTCCATGTATATTTTGTGTCACTTTTATCTTCTTGTCTCATTCTTCTACAATCTTTTGTCTCTTTCTACAATTAGTAAAATTAATTTAAATAGATAATCATACACAAATAATTGTGACAAAGAACACTTAATTAAATCTACAGTCTCATAGTTTTACAAGTTTTAAGCTACAATATTACCTTCATTTTCAACAATACTCAGGTACAATAGAGTTTGAGGTGAATTGCACTTAGTATTTTATGTTGATATGGATATGTTCTAGCCTATAGTTAATTGTTGTAGCATAAAAAATAGGCTAAATCTTTCACAATTGTTTGCTTCGTTTATTTGATCTAAGACAATCTGTTGTATAGAAGATGCTCTCAAAATCACAGTAAAATTCTTTATTTTGGGATGACTGTTTAGAATATTTCCCATCATAACAATGAACAAAAGCATTAGTCATTAACCTGAACTTTGTAAGAGTTTCATAAAATTCTTCTTTTCCACTCTCTTTTCCATTTTGAATTTTATTCCCAATTTCATCCATGAAGAACTCCTCAGCCTGTAGATCCTATTGTTAGCCATAACTTTACCAAGTTTCGAGGATAGCTTTGTATTTTTACCCAAGTAGCAATTGAAAAAATAAGGTTGTTGTGACAAGTTTCATAATACCGCCATACCGCAAGAGTGAAGAAGATACGATGCAGTGTAGTGGTAACATCTCACATTACCATGAATTTCAAGCAATAAATGTGCAATATGGTGGTAAATGAAATACTTCTCCCACATCCCCACTAGAGCTAAGAAGACATGGTGCAGTGTAGCAGTAACATCCCACATTACCGTGAAGGATGAGCAATAATGGTGCGGTGTAGCGGTACATCCCACATCACCGCAAGGATCATGTCAAAACAGTGTGATATCATGATTAAACTATAAAACAAAATATTACATTTCTTTGAGGTATTCTTTTGAAATGGTTTGCTTACCTTGTGTATATTACTTCCACATTTTCATGTATGTCTAGCAAGGCACTTGTAACTACAACATATGACAAAAAAAATCCAAGTTGTTATGCTTTGATGGATGTCCCGTCGTTATTACAAGATATTTGATGTAGTGCACATTATTATAGTGTAAGACTATTTTTAAAATTGTTTCATTTAGCATCACGAATATTCTCCACAAGAACATTGTCCCTATTTAAAATGATGGAAATGGTTCACATCTCTTTGAACAATTTCTCTTGCAACAATGTTTGGACATGAATTTAGATGTAGTGTGAAAATCAAAACATACATGAAGGTTCTTAACAACTCTAATAGTTTTACCAAGGGCCATCTTTAACAAATCAAATGCAATTACTAACTTTTCACTATGGTGGCAGATAAATGATTATTTTTCTTCTATTCCACAACATTGAGTAAAAGTCTTGAATCTAGAAATACCCTGTTGCCTTCATTTTCCAAGCCAATTTCTCCAATTTTGCATAGATATCCCATGTTTGTGGATGTGATCTATCTCCTACACAAAAAAGCATGTACCATTTTATGCCCTTCAATCCAACTACATGCAGGTATCTTTTTAATTCCTCTATCTTCCATCAATCTCCTTACTATTTGAACCTCACCACACTTGCCCGCTTTTGCATAGATGTTTTAGAGAAGAACATAAGTTGCAGCATTTTTAGGATCCAAATAAAAAAGTAGTGTTGTTGGGATACTCAACCTATATTCATATATGATCCAAAGGAACCAAAGGTTTAACTGGCATCTCGGTAATAATGTTTAGGGTGTCCTCAAGATAGCCAGCACGAGCACGAAGGTCAACCATGCACACCTAATGATCAACTATATATGTAATGCAATAAGGGTTACTGACGTGTGAAGTATGTGCAACCCTCATCCACTAAACATGCATCTAGAACACAAGTAAAGCTTACAATGTCGATGTTCTAGAGTGCTTCATTAATTCAAATATTTTGAGACCTTCCTTGCAAAATCCATTTTGTGCACATTATGCAATCATATAATTTCAATCCACGAGATGACATCTCTTTGAGGCATTCTGTCAAACAATTTATTTTGTACTACATTTTGGTGTCAAATCTTTGGTAATTATGGTTAGTTTCATTACATTCAAATTCTGAATTCTAGGAAATTATATACATTAAATAGATTGATGGTTGTTTGGATAGTGAAATTAGCTTTCTTAGAAATTAATTGAAATATCTAGAAGGATTATTTAATTAAAGAGGATTTTGTGGTTATTTTTTGTAACAATGATTTTACAGTTCAGCTAGCTTGCTATTTTCATTCAAGATACAAGTCATCAAAGTCAAGCACATACCAAGTAGATGGTACTCTACTTCAAACCCTCAACCTCACTTAGTTTAGTTTGCTTACATGTGGATATTAAGGAAGTTGGTAAAAAAATTAATGTATAACATTTTTTGTTTGTGAAGGAGAATCCTGTGAGATTCAATATGGCAGTGGATCAATATTTGGTTTCTTAAGTAAAGATGATGTCACAGTTGGGAAACATGTTGTGAAAGATCTAGTTAGTAATTTTTGGGTGTTAAGGCTTCCGAGTTGGATATCAAAGATCTTTTCTCATCAAATTAATTTGGAATTTATGTATAAATGGATTCTTTTTTGGTTCAGGTCTTTACTGAGACAGCACATGAACCAGGGTTGACATTTTTGTTGTCCAAGTCTGATGGCATTCTTGGACTTGGTTTCTAGGAAATTTTTGTTGAAAATGTTGTTCCAGTCTGGTTAGTTTTGATAGCCTTCATTCTATAATATGAGCATATCACCTTTCTTAAATTTTGAACAAGGTTCTGAAATCAAGGGTTCAATATGCATATTTCAAGCCTATGTTGAACACTATATTTAAGGCATTTATTGACAAGGCTATAGTTTTTTAATTGATTTATCTTTCTATTATGTTTGGACTTTCTTTTGTAAACTTTCAAATATACAATGCACTTTCATTCTCTCTGAATTGGGACTAATATTAATTTTGTTGGTTGTATTGAGGAACAACTTCATTCATGGTAGAAAAGGCAACACCCTATTGCCCATATCAGGGGGCATGTTGCATATAAAGGGTAAATATTCTATTTGGGTTACTATTGACTACATTGAAGGAGAGAGCTTCATATATGGGACATGATCAACACTCTCCTTGGATTCTACATGCTACACCTTGCTCTAGGAAGATTTCCCACGTTGTAGAAATTTTAAGAGATGAAAGGAGCATGTGCTCGCATTGAAGGGCTTCAAGCATGTGTTTCCATCATTACAAAAGTCTTTTGGAGAAGTTTCTTTCTTGTAGTCATTTCTTTGCAATATTGTAACTCATATTTTTAGTCTTGTGACTAAAAATAACAATTCTAATACTCTATTTGTAAGTTGTAACTAGAACACCTTTCTTTTATTAATAAAGTTCACCAATTTTTCCTTCTTAATGGTTGTCTTATTGAGTGAAATTGATGATTGATGTGTATTTATGTGTTTTATGCTTAAATATTCAAATATTAGTCAATTAAAATGACTAAATATACTGCTAATTGACATCAATTAATAATTAAATTGACTAAATATACTACCAATTGACAAAAATTAGTGATCAGTGAACTAGTGAACTAGTCAGTGAAATAAGTGAATAAATGACTAGATATACTACCAAATTGATAAAAATGATGATTAAAATTAATGACTAAATACAATACCAATGTAGAGAAATTAGTGAATAAAAATGACTAAATAAGTGACCAGCTAACAACAATCAATGACTAAATATATTATTGAATAAAAAATTGACTAAACAAGTGACCATATTACAACAATCAATGACTAGATCAACAACTAAATAAGTGACCAGTTAAATATATCATTGAATAAAAAATGTCTAAATAAGTTACTAGATTAGGGAGATCCCACAAAACTAGTTTACAATTTTGTTGAGGAAAGAAAATTGCAAAAAATTCCCCCATGAAGAAATTTTTTGAGTTTTGGGGGTTCGCACGAACTAGGAGTCTGAGCGGACCCAAGAGGGGTTCGCTTGAACCCCCATTCGAGTGAACCATATTAAATGGTCAGACCCACCTTTTGTACATTGTCCAAAATGAAAAAAAAAGGGAATTTTTGAAAAAAGGGGGGTTCACTCGAAGGTTGGTTTGCTCAAACCCCCCTTTTTCCCCCTTATCTCCCTCTTGCACCAAATATCTACAAAAATTCTCCCTTCGAAGCTTGGGTTGAGGATGAAAATGGAGGAAACTTCACAGACCCAACTGGATGATAGTAGTCCTCAGAACGAGCTATCCATTGAATATAATTTTAATATGTTTTGGTTTTATTATGTATTTGTTTTTTAGTTTGATTAAACATAGGTTTTTCACTGAAAATCAAGCTCTTTGTTCTGCACATGTGGAAAAATATACTAGATTATCAAAATAAAATTCTGAAAAATATGTTTAGGGTAGGTATTGATGTCCTTGATCCAGTAAAAAAAAATTGAATTTTGATACATACAAAAAAAGTTATTTTGTATACAATTTGCCTATGTCTGAATTGTAATTGGTTTGACTTCAAAACTTGATTAAGGAAAAAAATTCAATAATATACTATGAAACCAAATGAATTGGTTAGATATCATAGTTACAAATCTAAGTTCGAAAAAAATAGAATTTTATCCTTCATAGAAAAAAAGTTATGTTGTGTATGGTGAGCATCACTCCTTAAAAATGGTGTTTACTGATAAAAACTAGTTTTTGAAGGAGATGGAAAAAGAAGTGCAATCTGATTCCAAAATTTTTGAAGAAAATATATTTAGAATCTACAGATAAAATTTCACAAATCACTAGTTTGTATCATCTTCAAATTCCTCATGGTTTAGCCGCTATAGGTGTCCAAAAGTGAAGATTTAGTTAGAAAAAATCAGTTCAATGTCTAGTTTGGCCAAAAATTGTAAACCAGTATTGTGGGATCACCCATTACAACAATCAATGACTAAATCAACGACTAAATATATTAGTGGAAAAAAAGTGACTAAATAAGTGACCAGATCATAACAATGAATGACTAAATATACTGCCAAATCAATCAATCAAAACAACCAATAAATGACTAAAAATGGTTTATTCATCAATTTGGTCACATTATATATGACTGGAAATAAACTACTAATGGTCACGTGACCAACTTTAGTCATTTATAATTAGTTTTTAGTATTTTTATAGTAGTTTATTGTTGTTTTTGTACTAGTGAGTAGCCCAACGTGGTAGAGGTGAATGTAGAAACCCTCCTAATGAAGTTGAATTCAAAGCCCTAAGAAGGAAAGTAGAGACATTGCAAAAAGAGACACATAGAGGAGTTGTACATAGAAGAAGAGGACTAGAAAGGGAAGAAGAAGAAGAATTGTCCAACACATCCAACCAGTCATATGGTGGAAGAAATGTAGCAGTAGTGGTTGCAAA
The DNA here is from genome assembly GCA_007258455.2 of Sequoia sempervirens. Lineage (NCBI taxonomy): Eukaryota > Viridiplantae > Streptophyta > Pinopsida > Cupressales > Cupressaceae > Sequoia > Sequoia sempervirens. The sequence continues at coordinate 123,926,525 of VDFB02000017.1, read as the reverse complement.
TGATCCTCTTATTATTGCATTAACAAAGATTGGGAAGAGACTTAATATGAAAGTTTTAATTTGAAGGATCTTAAATATTTAAAGTAAGTTTTAATGTGAAGGAGCTTATAGATTAGATAAATGACATGGAAGAATTCTTTGAGTCTGAAGATATTGAAGACCCAACCAGAGTAAGATTTGCAAAGACAAAGTTGAAAGGATTTGCAAGTATTTGGTGGAAAGAAATATAGATTGAAAGAGGTAGGAGAATATCACCAAGTGGGATAGAATGGTGAAAAATATGAAGAGACAATTTGTTCCTATGAATTATGAACTAGATTTATTCAAGAAAATGCAGAGTCTGAGACAAGGAACAAAAACTATGAAAGAGTATACTGAATAATTCCACAAAATCTTGATTAGAACATGACATTTAAAATCCAACAAGGAGAAGGTAGCAAGATACATCAATGGATTGAAGCCAATCATTCAAGAAGAACTAAGTTGGGAATGAATTTTTAATTTAGAAGAAGCTTATCAATTTTCTTTGAAAGTTGAAGAAAAGTTGAATAAATTTTTTGAGAATAAACAAAAAGAAAAGGGTAGAGCTTATGTGTAGCAAAATGAGGATAAAAATAAGATTGAAGACACTAAGGACATCAAAGATGAAAGAGGTGAGAGTTCAAACAAGTCTCGTGATCATAATTTTAGAGGAAAAGTAAGATCAGGTAGAGGATTTAGAATCAGAGACCTCATGGAGCTTGTTTCTAGTGTGGAGAAGAGGGACATTGAGGTTATGATTTCCCTCATAATCAATAAATAACTAATAGGACTAAAAATAATGCAAGGATAGTGTTGTGCATGTTTTGCACACACACCCCGCCGTAGGCAGGGACCCCCTTTTTTTCGCTCCCGACAGGCTACTTTGCTCATGTCTTATTTTGCGTGCCCCATTTCCAAGCCCAAATTGGTCATGTGCCTTCAAACGATCAAATCCCCCTACCCAAATTCACCTACTTAGGGTATTCAAATCCGCGGAAAAATAAAGTCACTCGTCCCCTTTCTACCATTTGTCTTTTTCCTGCCGTTTGGAAACATCCCTGGACCCCTGTCGGTCCGGTTTCCACATCTTTGACTTTGGGGCCAACTTTTTGGTGGATTTGGGATGTGTTTGGGGCCCCTAAATGAACTTCCAAAGTTTCATTAACATTCGGTTAAGTTTTGGTGGTTCTAGAGCTTCATCCCTCTTTGGCTGTTTTGGAAACATCCGTGGACCCCTATCGCTCCGGTTTCCACATTTTTTACTTTGGGGCCAACTTTTTGTGGATCTAGGATGTGTTTGATGTGCTTAAACGAACTGCCAAGGTTTCGTCAACATTTTGTTAAGTTTTGATGGTTTCAGAACTTTCCTTTTGGAATTCCCTTCCTCCTTGGCTGTTTGGAAACAACCGTGGACCCCCGTCGCTCTGGTTTCCACATTTTTGACTTTGGGGGCAACATTTTTTGGATCTGGGATGTGTTTGATGTGCTTAAATGAACTGCCAAGGTTTCATCAACATTTGGTTAAGTTTCAGTGGTTTCGAAGCTTTGTCCCCCTTTGGCTGTCTTGAACATCCGTGGAGCCCCGGCGGCCCGACCTCTAGAGCCCGGCCCCTCCGTGGCTGTTTCCAGGATTCCGTCTCTCCATGGCCATTTCTGGGACTCTGTCCCTCTGCATCCGTTTTGAACATCCGTCGGCCTCCGGAGCCTGGCCCCTCTGTGGCCGTTTCCGAGACTCCGTCCCTCTGTGGTCATTTTGAGCTTCCAATTTTTGTAAAATGAGTCCAATCTTAAGGAAGTTTTCTGGGCACTCTTCCTTCCCCTTTTCCCATGTGCTATAATTGAAAAATCTTGGTTTTGCTATGTTTTGTGAGGTCCGGGAACTTCTCTTCTAGTTTGTTGTCCCTCGTTCGTTGCCCGCCCCCTTGGGCCCGCATTAATGTTTATTATCCAAATGAGCTCCAAATAGGAATATTATGATCTTATGATGATGCATGGATGAATCTAACAAGGTTTTTGCAAGATTTGACTAACATTTTCCTTTTTTTTTTTGTATGAAAGCACTTATGGCATCTCATGTACGCAGGATTCAAGGAGCCTACTGCACGTCTATTAGGAGACCCATCAAGAAAGTTGAACAAGGAATGTGCATAGCTCCTGTCACCATTCATTTCATGATCACCTTTCCTCGTAGCACCCATCAACAAGGTCGGCGTTAGAAGAAGGCTTGTGCTAAGAAAGTCAAGGACAAAAATGCAAGGGGGTGGCCTTGAAGAAAGCATAAGAGAGTTGTCCGGCAGAATCAGGGGCAACCAATCTATTGATGCCAGTCGTCAACGGACTTGTTTGATCCAAGGAAGAACACTGCAAACACATCAAGTAAGAAAATAGCTTTCAGTCAGTTTCAGCTACAGTAAAAGGGCAATCAACTAAACAACGAAACTGCTACAATGACTGAGCACTAGATGACAAAACAGAGAAAAGACAAGGAATGTATTTTAAATTGTTGGATAATGAGGGGTAGGTGAAACCCTAATGTAATTGAATCTAGGCCATTCATTGCAAATTGATCCTAGCCATTCATTTGGGCTTTGAAAAACTATAAATAGGGGCTTGCCCCTCATTTGTAGGGGTTGGAGAGCTATTGTAAAAAGCATTTGCAGCAATAGAAGACATCATTGCATGATTTATGGATGTTTTCTTTGATTTTGCTCATCTTGCATGCATGGTTCTACCTTCCATGTTAGTTTTAGTATTAGTTTCTTGAATGGTTGTCATGATGGTATTGCTGTTATAGTATTTGATGAGCTTCCAGCCCATACTTTCAGCACTTGTTGATGACAAGCTATTGTGCAAAGTTAGCCTGAGCTTATTTCTATCATTGCTGCAACCTAGTTCAATTGCATGTTCATGATGTGTATGTGTAATTTGAAAATCAGCAGACCTTAGAAGATTGCACTGGTTTTGTGTAGTTGTAGGTTTCTCTTGGTCAAGCAAAACTCAGTTTATGAAGCCTATCTACTTTAGCAGCCACCATTGTTACTGTTCATTTGTAGCTTAGGATTAGAATAGCTTTCTTAACCCTTCTCCTTTTGTTGTTTCTTTTAATCCTTGGTTAGAGTAGGATCCAAAGCATCACCATAAAGCCAAATCGGATGAACTTGATGAGTTTTAGCTTGTTGTTTTGAGTGGACAGCCACTGTTCATTCACTTCCAACACTTTGAAACTACATTTGCAAACCCAACTTCCCATGCTTTGTAACTCATCCATAAGACCAACTTGTGATTCCAACAAATCACATCAAACAACTGAGATATTCCAAGCACTGTCAAAACCTGACATTAGAGACCTTGGGATAGTGTTCTGTAATTTGATTGTGGAAGATTGTCTTTCAAGAGAGGTATTGCACCTAGGCACTACCTGTGTTGAGAAGTGCATAAGAAACACATCAACAGATAGAAAATTTGAATGAGGAAGATGCAAATTGATCACATTTTGAAGAAGTGGATAGAGTAGCACTAGTCACTAGAAGAGCCCTGATGAATGAGGGAAAGGAACTAGATCAAAGAAAAATAATGTTTCAAACAAGATATAATTGTGAAGGTAAATTATGTAATATGATTATTGATTGTGGTAGTATTGATAATCTTGTTTCTAAAGAAATGGTGAATAAGTTGCACTTGGAAAGAAGGCACTTGCATCCATACAAGATTGTTTGGTTGTAGGATGACCATAAAGTTTTGGTAAATGAATAGTGTTTGTTAAGATTGGTGATTATCATGATGAAGTTATGTGTTGGTATAATGTCTATGGATGTTTGTCACTTGTTATGGGGAAGACCTTGGTAGTTTGATAGGAAAGAAAAGCATGATGGGCATGCCAACACATACTCCTTGATGAAGGATGGAATCAAGCATGAGTTGAAACCTATGAATAACGAACAAGGAAATGTATGTAATGAAATTGGAAATTTTTTGTTTAATGGGGTTAAAAAATTAGTGAAAGAGGATGAGGATGAAGATTATGATTTGCTAATAAAATTGGCAGTAGTATTTATTGCATTTAAGATAGGAAGAGTAAAAGTTTCAGTGGGGAAAGAAGAGGTAAAATCAGATTTTTGTGAAAATGTTGTTACTAATTTTTTTGAGAATGATAATATTCTAGTATAGAAGAGGATATTGCAGAAATGAATGCATTGGTAAATGAAAGTACTACAATTGAAAGTAAGGAAGAATGTGAGAAAGTGAATGTTGAGTTGTTTGGTGATCTTTACTTTGCATTAGTTGATGACCTCTTATTTGATAAGGAGATAAGTATGTAATTGATGCAGGATGGGAAAGAAAAATATTTTGATTATGTCATAACATTGAAGTGAATATAGAGGAGAAAGAATTTGCAGCTAAAAACTGTCTTTCAGGAGACGAGAAAAGATGAACACAAGGGCCAAACTAAGGTTGATGTTGAACCAATTGTTGTAGTAATAACATGGAAAGAGGTAATGCATGAGTTTCATTATTAAACTAAAGAAGAGGAAACTAATGTTTATGATTTTTCAAAACTTCATAGTGCATATTGGTGGGAGTTGGATTATGTGCAAAGAGGGAGAAAGAGAGGGAGAATGAAAGATGGGAGAGACGTCATATTGCAGAGACAGGTTTGGAAAGATAATTACATAGATTTAAGGTAAATAGATGGGTCCAAGATAAGCATGGGATCTACAAATTTTTATGAGTTCAACTCATGAAACACTTCAATTTACCATGGGTGTCTGATGCAAGAGCATTCATGGTGAATGGACAGTCCTCATCAACCAAAAAGAGTATTTTGATTTAATTTTACTAAGGTTTGGTAAATTATGTTGTTGGATAAATAAATTGAAATTTATTGGACAAAATTATAAATTAAATAATTAGCCTTTATCTTTAGTTGCAAATTTAACATGGGAGAAATTCTAGGAGATAATTTTGACTTGTGAATTTTCAAAAATCCAAGCTTGGGCATGGGTTTTTGGGGTTACAAGTTTTGATTAATTGGTGCAGTCAAGATTAGAGGGCCTTGTCAAGCTATCTAATCATGCAGCCAAAACATATACATACACACACAGATTGACACAACATGAGTGAAAAATGCTTTTAGTCATTAATGAGGAGACATTACATTATTACAAGCCATCAGTGGCTGATTACAAAATTTCTGCCAACTTGCAGATCTCACTACCACCTATGAGCTACGGGTTGCTCATCACCACCTCTCCTTCCCATCTCTACCTAGTCTCAAGCTATCCATTTATATCATCACCTTCCTACATGTCATCCTTTGTCTTGCCACATTCCTTGTGTCATTGTATCATTCAGTTACCTCACTATCAGGAGCTCCAATTGTCGACCAATCAGCATGGATTCCACAACAACGATGTGGAAATCCATCGTATCTCATTTTGCCAAGTGTCATGATCACATTTTCCAACCACTATCGCAGCATACTGCTCACACTATCAAGTCCACCATCGGTCTATCAGTCAAAATCTAAACCACCTTCCGTCGATATCACAATGTCATATTGATATCACATTATTGCTCCATCTTATCGTTGTATCATTGGGACCATCTCACGAGTCCTACTGATGGAAGTCTGTCACACCGATCAACACATCATTTCAATGCGGTTCCACCTTGTTGCCATGTGATTCACAAGGATGTGAATTGTAAGATAATTCTTCAATCACCATTGGTCAGCACACATCATCATTCACATTGGAGAATTCTATCAGCCTATCGGGGAGACCCTAACTTGACTCTTGCTGATACAGAAGCGTCCCACCAATGACACCTACCATCAGACTATCAAACTATCAAACCATCAAACTATCAGACCATCAGACTATCGGTGGACTGTTGGAGCCTAACAGAATGTCCCGTTGATGGCATGAAGTCACCCCGATATTGATTGGATGATTGGAGAATCATACAAGCATGTTATATCAAAGGCATTGGGTAATTGGAAATTATGGTGCTCTTTATGCCTCTATCAGCTCTGATATCCTTAGAGACTTAGGCTTAGATGTTGATATTGCTGACCTCACAAAGGCATATTGAGCGATAGGACCTATCGGGTCTTGCGCCATGTGAACAATATGCTATGTACACCTAATGTGCTGACAACCAAAAGCCCGATACTCCATATAGCAAGGATAAAAAATTTAAAATTCCCCAATTTCATATACGTGGATAACACTGACAAAAACTTTCCTAGGTCTTATTTGATCAAACAACACTAGAGAACGATGCAAAATTGTTCTTGGCCTTGGATGCTCTTGCATCAGACTCCCCAGGTGATTAAATTTCATGTGCTCCTACACATGTGTCCTTCAGTTTGGACTTCTTCTTCTGCACTTTCCAGTTGTTCAATCTCCTCGACTCTGCTCTATCATACTTGCACAGTCGCCTTTGAACTTTCACTATCTTCATTTGTCATCTTCTATCTTTCTGTGCATACCTTCTCCTTTAGATCTCTTAGTAAACTGCAGATCCCCACCATTCTTCCTCACATTCTTCCATCTTTGTGGGAATTGACCCACTACAATTTTTCCTCCTCTGAGAACACTCCTTCCATTGTTCACTCTTCACTACCTTATCTTTTTGCACAAGGATTTATGCAAGCTTCACTGTTGGTATGCTTTCTCCACCATCATCTATTTTCACCAACCTGTTCTCCTAGAAGCATTTTATCTCTACTCCCACTTCTTCAACCATATCCATAATACATTCTGCACTCATTAATATATCCTCCAAAGGACTCTCTGGAAACCTCTTTTCCTTCATGCCTTCACAAAGACATGACTCCACTAAAACTTCCTCTCTTATTGTTTCCTTCTGATCCTCTTGTATGAGGATTTCCTCTTCGATGCCACCGACTTGACATCTTGATGCAGTCTCACAGTTTCCTGCAAACACAACACTACAAAAGGGATTAGAAAAATCACAAGCCTTAGGAGACTCTTCACCAACATCATCTTCTCCTGGTGCAACAAATTCCTTCTGCTTCGTCAAAATTTCACTTTCAGCATCCAAATAACTTTGGATCAGCCTCATCTATTCTTCCCATAGCCTTTCATCCTTATCTTCTTCAATCCCATCATCAAACTTGGTATTATCTCCTCCCATCTACATTTCCTCAATTCCCTTATCAATTACCTGTCCTCCTAGGAAGATATTGATCTTCCTTATCTCCTCTTTGAGTAGGATATCTTCTTCATCTTTGCTAAATCCTTTATCAATTATTGGATTTTTTTCTGATGCTTTAGGAACAACATTCATTACCAACTTTTCTTTCAAATTTTCATTCCCAGTTGTCAACAATTCATCAATCCACCTCATTTCCTCTGTCAACAAAGTGACACCCTTGGCTTCACCAAATTTTTCATCAATTTTAAGATTCTTCAAATCCATCCCCACTTCTTTGTGTTCTGCAACATTACAATCCTCTGCTACAACACGATTCGCCATCCTTACTTCATCTCTTACATTGTTGGATGGTAGTCCCTTCGTTGTTGCTCTTTTTTGGGGCTTTATTTTCTACTCCCAATCATCCTGATATTCAAGCACCTTGTCACATACCCCTGCTGCAAACGATTTCCTTTGCCAAAATGGTACTATGTATCCATGATCAACTAATCTAATTTTATCCTTGGCATTCTTATTTTGTCTTACATAATCATAATCAAAAGTTTTTTTCACCTTGTCTTTGTTTTGTTGGCTTGTTGTAACACCCCTCCGTTTTGGCTCTTTGATCGACATTTTTCTTCCCTATTATGATTGTGTTTAAGTATGCTTATGATGTAGAAGTTATATGTGGATGTGATGTTCTTTTATTATGATGTTATCCTCAGGTCATGATTTGGAGTAACTAAGAATATATCTGATTAAGTGATGTTTATGTTATTGAGCTTATCTTTGATGTTAGATGCGTCAGTTAATGATACTGTATTGGTGAAAGGGACGGATTGTATCACTCGCTTGCGAGTGCCCTACGATTCCGAGATTTCCTCTTCACAGTGTGAATGATCATATTATGTATATATGCATGTTCAACATGCTCTTTGTTGCAGGTTGGCAGGTACATGACATCGACTCCACCTGGTTTCCAGGTTTGAGCGTGTCCATTGACCAATGAAAATTAATTAGGAGATAGTAGCTAGGTTTTCTGAACCAAGTCGTCACCCTAGTCATAGCGTGTTGTTGGGTTGTCGTCCGGGTCAGTTGTTTTAACTTAGTCAGTTCCCCTTGAGTGTATTTAATTTCAAGTTTAAAGTTTATTAAATGACTTGCGTAGTTTAATTAATGATTAAATGTGTTTAATTGCAAGTTAAAAGTGATTAAATGGCTTTTGAAATTTATAAATGATGATTGTTTTGTCTTATTGAAATGTTGGAAAATTAGTGATTAATTAATTAATTTAATTTAATTAATAAAATAATCTGATTATGAATTAGATTTATTTTATTGACTAATTAAATTAATAGGGTTAAATTAAATCAATTTGGTTGGGTTGGCATCTTTAGATTTTGGGTTAAATCAAAATTGGAATTATGCTTTAAATTTTACTTTAGAAATAAAAGTTGAAAAGAATTTTATTTGTGAATTGTTAAATTCATTTGGTTAAAGAAATTTAATTAACTTTTGGTTGAAAATGAATTTTATTTAAAAGGATATTTTTGCAAAATGCAATTTGGAAATTGAAAATTGTTTAAGTTATTTAAAATTACAAATATTTTGAATGCAATGTCTTTGGGATAGAAAAGATATTTTTTTTGGAAATAGTTGACTTTTGGGCAAAAGATATTTGTGAAATTGAAAATGGGGATTGGAATTAAAATTAGAGTGGATTTTGAATTATAAAAAAAGGAAATGTATTTTTCATTTTAGGGTTTTTAACAAATTTGGGGAAAAAGGCTTGCAAAAAAAAAAAAGAAGGAGGATTTCATATTTTTGGGGGATGGAAATTTTGAAAATGGATGATGGAAATTGGAGAGCAAAAATTGGATTGGGTTGGAAAAAGAATTGGTGAAGGGAAGATTGGAAATTAGAGAAGCAAAATTCAAAGGAAGGGCAAGATCTCCATTATCAAAACTTGAAGCATTTGGAGAAAACAAAAGGTTTTTTTTTCTTCCTTTCTTTTCCTTCTTGTTTTGGTTTCAATTAGTAACAATTTAAAATCTGTTCATGTTTCCTTCCAAAAGATCCAATCCTTTTTGGTTGCAATGGAAATACCCATCAAAAGAAAAACGAATTGCAAGATTGAGCAAATAAATAGTGAAAATTTTGGTTAAATTTGGTGAAAATCTTCAACTGGGGTTTAAAATTTCAATAATAAAAATCCCCATTAATTTTGGTTGAGAAACTCGTTCTGGTTTTTTTTTATATACCAGAAGAGGGTTTTAATATTTTTTTGTTTATGATTTCGATTGGAATGAAATGGTATAAATTTAAAAATAAAAATAAAACTTATTTTATTTTCTTTTGTGGTGAGGGGTTGTTGGGGGCTCACCCCTGCCGCGCCCCATGGAAGGCGTGGCAGAGGGAGCCGCGCCCAGCACCCTCCCCACGGCCGCCCGCAGTGGAGGGAGCGGGTGTGTTAAACACAGCCGCACCACCCACTGTGGTGGGTTCGGCTGTGGTTAACACAGTGGCGCCACCACTGTGGTTCGGCTGTGTTAAACACAGCCGACCTCACCGCTGGGCCCGCATCCCTATGGCGTGTGGAGTTTATTTTTTTTAAATTTCATTTCTTTCAATATTTAATATATTTTAATATTTTAATATTATATTATGATATTATATTATTATATTATAATATTAAAATATTATTATATATAGGTTATAAATATATTTTAATATTTATTATTATATTGTATAATATTAAAATATTATTATATATTTGGTTATGAATATATTTTCATATTTAATATTATATTATATAATATTAAAATATTAATATATATAGTTTTAGCGATAAATTGGAATCGTAAAGTGATGGGTTTAAAATAGAATATTAAAGAATAATTATACTTATGATATAAGCTATTTAAATATAATTGATTTAAGGTGTTGATTTGAATTAATTGAATTTAATTAAGTTATGCCTTGAATGTGGAACTTTGGAGTCTCAAATGATATGTCATATCTAAAATAAAATTTACTCTTGTATGATTATCGCATTGGTTTTGAGGAAACGAAAATTGATATTTAATCAAACATGTTATATAAAATGTTGAATTTGATTTATTTATTCGATGATGAAATATGGAATAAATGGTGTAATATAAATGTTAAATTATTATGATATTTTGATTTTGATTATTATAGTGAAACTTAGAGATAATGATTAGGTTGGTTTAATCCAGTGTTTCTTGATCATTAAATTTTGAGTTTGGAACATAGTTAAGGAGCTGGGGATAGAGAATGGTTTATGTTAATTAGAGGACTTTATTTATCAACTGTTGATCATAATAAGATATGTGATGGAGAAACGAAATATATAATTATTGGTTTTAACTCCTTAAGTGGCCATCATGCTTAACTCACTATTAGGTATATTCGTTTTGGAATATAATTGATTTCAAGTAGAGATAAGATTAAGTTGATTTATTTAATGTTAAGTTGAAATCAGAACTGAAATCATTTAATTTGAATGTTTATTTTTCAAGATGTTTACTTGTAGAATATGATTGTGGAACTGAGAGTAAGGATGAACTTATTAATTAACCTCAATGTTTTATCAATTGAGTGTTTTATCTATAGTATGTGATCAGGAAATGTAGAAAGAACGATTGATTTAATTTTACCCAGATAGCTGCATTATTAAAGTGATTTGTTTATGAATATGGTTATGAAATTTGGAGTAGATGATCTATTCTTTAAATATTTCAATGTCATGAAAAGAAATGGAATCAATTGATTGGATAAATGCAAGTCATGGAATCTGTGTTTGAATGGATTTAGGAAATCCGAACATTAGCTTATCTGCTCGTCTAAAATGTTTTCAGTGTTATTTGTTCGGATTCGATGTTTTGGAATGAGAGTGAATGTTTTGAGAATCTTCCAGTTATGGGTTCATTTATTAGTATGGGTGGTTTTATGTGAGTCAGCCTTTATTCTGTATTTGGGTTTCCATGATATGAGAAAGTTGTTTGTCAAAATTATGTTTTCTGGCATGTTAAGAGTGTGTGATTATATGATTGTTGAATTTAAGTCGTTTCTTGTTGTTCATGTAAGTCTTCCAGCAGTGTTTTCTTGAGATGATGTTATGTCTCTTATGAATTGCTTTATCTATCTTGGATTGTGTGTGAGTTAAGTGGTTACCTGGTTCTTGAATGGATTGTGTGACCTTGTGATTTAAGGTTGAGTCGAGTTTTCAGCTTGTTTTGTGGGTTATCTTTATGTTGGTCAAACTTGGGTTAGCCTTGGGTAGTGCACGCCTTGGTTTCCATTTTGTACATCCGTAGTGATGTGTTACCTATGGAGGTGTTTGATTAATTGTTATAAGTGTTAGTGCTTTGTCTACCCATGGCCTGTGGTTGAGTTATGTGTTGTCGATAGGGGAGTGGCTTTCAAACAAGTGTCGGGCCCAAAGTGGTTCTAGGATAACTCGTGTGAGAGTCAGTTAATTAAGTGAAAATTAAAATAACTTATATTAGGGAGAGAGTAGCTTTGAACATTAATAAGATAATTTAGCCTCGCTCATTGGCTTAAGGGCTTGTACGAGACTTGAGATGAGTCAGGAAGGCCTGGAATGGCAAGATCGTTATCTGGTCTTTATGAGAGATAATCGATTCCGCTCTGGTGTGCATGTGGGGCCGGAAGTCGGTTGAGGTTTCCAGGATATCCCTAGAGGGGGGCCGGGACCTAGGAAGACTTGCTAGGAGATCCCATGCAGCCTTTGCTATGACACTCCTCCTATGACAGCAGTCGGTATGGTGTTGTACCGTTGGTTTATTTTGTACAGTGATGGTACTCGATTTTGTACTCTGGAAGCATTGTAACCATTGTGTTAAGTGATGTGGGTTTTGTTCTTGATTCAGTTCAGTTTATGTGTTAGCTTATGTCTAGAGGTAGATGGTCTTGTCTAGGAAATCCTTGTTACTATCTCCTAGCATGGAGGGAGTGGGGCCTTTGGGTTCCACATGGTCGGGTGGCGTGCATTCTTTTCCGTTGGCTCTTCTTCTTGATCGTGTGGTCGTGTTTTCTAGTTGGAGAGCTCGTTGGATGCTGTTGCTTTTCTGGCATCATTCTTTTCAGTTGATCTTTATTTTATTACCCCTCATTTGCTATCGAGGTGGAATTTGTAAATTGTAATCATGATTATTGGATTTATCTCATTCGGGGAATGAGTGTTGTAATCTTATTTGTTTAAATTTTGTTAATTGGGATCTTGAGGTATTTATTATCCTTGTTGTAATTTATCTTGTATTGAATGTATGTAATCTTAATTTTGTAACTGATTAATGTTTTGGTTTCAGTTGATGTTAATTGTTGTTTGGGTTTTTAAGTAATCTTTGTCTCGTGGCCTTAGAGGTTGTTGGCAATATGTATTCATTTTACATGTTATTTGTACTTAAACAAAAAAAAAAAAAATTTGGTACGTTTAAGTAGTGAATTGCAACTTCCTCTAGGGTTGCGTGGCGGGTCATTACACTTGTCTTCCTTTCCATCTTCAAGGTCTTGTTCTCCTTTTTTTGCATACCTGCATTCATATCATTAGAAAATAAACCAAGAGACTAGATGGTCTCATTGATTATCTCCTCTCTGGAAACTTCCTCTTCCTTTCTCATTTCCTCTTTCAATGCTCCTTGCTACAATTTATTCGCATCCTTCTTTGTGAACCCCTCTTCAAGGGAATCCAATTTTGTTTCTATTTTTCTCAATTCTTCAATGAGCTTCTTTTCACTCATTTTATCCCAATACTCTTCCCAGGATAAGATTATCACTAGTCTCTTCATGACCCAACTTTTCCTCTTATTTGAAAACATCTTCAAGAACTCTCCTTCTGTAGTTACAAATCTACCTTGCAACAATTTCTCTCTTCAATTAGGGTATCCACCCTCTGTAGTTACAGGTCCTTCCTCCAACAAAACTCATTAGGACTTAAGTCCTTTGCAGTTGTAAATATCTTCTTGCAACAAATTCACACTTCATTCCAAGCTTATGTGCCTCCTCTACCCTCTCCAGTCACAGGCACTTCTTGCAACAAATATCTCTAGGGTTCAAGTTCTCTGCAGTTACAGGTCTCCTTTCACCTACAACAATCTCCTCTTCTAGAACTCATCATCTGTAGTTACATAATCCTCTTCTAAAACAAAATATCTCTAGGGTTCCTTTCTAAGACAAAAAAATGTTCTCATGATCTCTTTCACAATTTCACTTCCATGCCAGTGATAACCTGCTCTGATACCATTGGTGCAGTCAGGACTTGAGGGCCTTGTTAGGCTATCCAATCACACAACAAAAACACAAACATACACACACAGATTGACACAACATGAGTGACAAACACTTTCATTCCTTAATGAGGAGACATTACATTATTACAATCCATCAGTGGTTGATTACAAAACTTCTGCCAACTTGAAGATCTCACTACCACCTGCGAGCTACTGGCTGCTCGTCACCACCTCTCCTTCCTATCTTTGCCCAGTCTCGGTCTATCCATTTATATCATCACCTTCCTACATTTTGGAATTTTTCTTCCCACATTCCTTGTGTCATAGTACTATTCAGTTACCTCACTATCAGGAGCTCCAATCATCGACCGATCAACATGGATTCCACAACAACAATGTGGAAATCCATCGTATCTTGTTTTTTCGAGTGTCGTGATCACATTTTCCAACCACCACCACAACATACCACTCACACTATCAATTCCACCATTGGTTTATTGGTCAACTATAATCCACCTTTTGCCGATATCACCAAGTCATACCGATATCACATTATCGCTCCATCTTATCATTGTATCATTGGGACCATCTCACGAGTCCTGCGAATGGAAGTCTATCACACCAATTAACACACCATTTTCATGTGGGTCCACCTTGTCACCACACGATTCACAACAAGGATGTGAATCGTAAGATCATTCATCAATCACCATTGGTTAGGTCATGTCATCGTTCACATTGGATAATTCTATCGGCCTATCGAGGAGACCCTAACTTGACTCTGTTGATACACAGGTGTCCCGCTAATGACACCTACCATCAAACTATCGGACCGTCAGACTATCGAACCATCAGATTATCAGACCATCAGACTATCGATGCACCACTGGAGCCTAATAGAATGTTCCGTCGATGGCATGAAGTCACCCTAATATTGATCAGATGATTGGAGAATCACACGAGCATGTTATATCAAAGGCATCAGGGAATTGAAGATTATGGTTCCCTTTATGCCTCTATCAGCTCTGATATCCTTAGAGATGTAGACTTAGATGCCGATATCACCAACCTCACAAAGGCATATCAGGTTATAGGACCTATCGGGTCCGGTGCCATATGAACAATATGTTGTGCACACCTGATGTGCTAGCAACCAAAAGCCCGATACTCCATATAGCAAGGATAAAATTTTTAAAATTTCTTGATTTCATATAGGTGGATAACACCGATAAAAATTTGCTTAGGTCTTATTTGATCAAACAACACTAGAGAACAATGCAGGATTTTTCTTGGCCCTGGATGCTCCTACATCATTAATTCATTTAATTCAACTCATTTGTAGCATGCAAAAGTTGGCCAATTTTTAAGAAATTAGAATTCAATTTGTAATATCGTTTTGGAAATTTCAGGAAAGTGCTTTTCAATATGCCTTTTTGGAATTTAATATTTTATAACATGCATTTTGGAAGCCATATTCTAAGTTGGGAATAGAATTTTGGAGACATAGGACTAAGAGTTATGGTGGCATGTTGAAGGTTATGCTAGACAATTTTTGGTTGAATGATTCTTTTCCAAGTTTTAGGAATAGAGGAGTTGGGTGTAGCTTTTTCTTGGAAAAGTGGAAAAGGACATTTTGTTGCAAGTTTTGAGGAAAGAATATATCAACAACTAAATTAAAATATTTTCATTTGATTGCAATAGTGATTTGTCAAAGAAGATTGTAGGTTGAAGGAGGTTGAGGCTATAGAAGGAAGGTTGATTGAAGATTTTTTATTTGTGGGTGTATTTTCTATTTGTATTAGACCTCCATATCTGATTTGTGAAGTTATCCAACAACTCATATGGTTGTACATGATGTATTTTCAGTTTGATAGTGATTTTCATGTAAAAATCATAAATTTGAATAATTAATCAATTAAACTTCTTGCAGATTTTTGAACATTTTTTGGTAATTTCTTTGTTTCATTTATGTTGTTGGATTTTGTAATTGAGGACTTGGATAGCCCTTACATCACAATTAGGGTTAGGGTTAGGATTACAAATAAAATTAAGATCAAGGGTAGGCTTAGGGTTATGGTTAGGGTTAGAGATAGAATTAGGGTTAAGGTTGGGGTTAACATTAGTATGGGATTAGAGTTAGAGTTAGGTTTAGAGATAGAATTGGTATTATGATTGGGGTTAGTATTAGGGTTAATATTAGATTTAGGTTTAGGTTTAGAATTAGAGATTAGGGTTATGATTAGACATAGAATAAGAATTTGGGTTGAGGTTACCATCACAATTAGGGTTTTTGTTAGGATTAGAGAAAGAATTAGGCTAAAGGGTAGAGTTAAGTTAGAGATAAAATTTTGGTTAAGGTTGGGATTAATTTAAGTATTGTGATTAAGATTAGGGTTATTTTTATAGATAGAATTGGTATTAGGGTTTGGGTTAGGATTAGGGTTACGTTTAGGGTTACTAGAAGAATTAAAATTAGATGAGTTAGATATAAAATTAGGACTAGATTTGGGGGTTGGCAATAGGATTAGGGTTGGGGTTAGCATAATGATTAGTGTTAGGGTTATAATTAGAGAAAATATATGATTGAGGTAAAGATTAGGGTTAGAGATAGAGCTAGGGTTAGGGTTAGGGATAGGATTACAATTAGGATTAGAGTGAAAATTAGGGTTATGGTTAGGGTAAGAGATATAATTAGGATTAGGGTTAGGGTTAGGGTTAGAGATTAAATTTGAATTTGGGTTGGGGTTATCATCATAATTATGATTAGGGTTAGGATTAAAGATAGAATTAGGTTAATAATTTGGATTAAAATTAGGGTTATGATTAGGGTTAGCGATAAGATGAAGATTGTGATTAGGATTAAATTTAAAAAAAGGATTTGGGTTAGGATTAGGGTTGCATATATAGTTAAGATTACAATTAGGATTAGTGTTAGGATTAGAGTTATGGTAGTAGGTTAGGATTAGGGTTAGAGTTAGGGTTAATTTTTTTAATAGAAGCAAGGTAATATTTATATTTACAATTGAGAGTTATGATTACTATACATTTTTATATATTATGGTTACGATTTGAGTTATAGTTAGGATTAGAGTTCAAACTCGAGTTAGTTATAGGAATACAAATAGTTTTAGTGTTACATTTATTATTTATGTTAAAAAGTTATATAAATTAGTAAATATATAGATATATGCTATAAGATAATTCCTCATCTCAATTATTTTAAAATTTTGAATAACAAAATATAATACTTAAGTAATGAAAAGTTGAACTTGAATATAAAGTACAAATATTTATAATAATGAAAAAATCAACTTATTCTTCCATTGTATTTGGATTCAAAAAGATATTGGTTAATCACACATGAATATATACACATTTCAATTTAGATAAACAAAATAATAAAACAATTTTACACTAATAAACACTATTACAACAACATTTATAAAATGTTTTTAAAATTGGATTTAGTCATATATACAATATGTAAATAGTTTGTAAACATTTTTCATTGAAAAAAATATAAAAAATATTTACTATCATAACTAAATAGTTTCTAAACACTCAATTAGTGAACCATTTATGAACTAGTAACAATTTTGCACTTTGATTGTCACATTAGACTTCACAGCATACGAGGTAGGTGCCCATAATATGCATGTAACAGCCTGAACGTTGGTAGGACACGATGCACCTCGAATATGATGGAGTAGTTGAATTTAAATGTAAGAAGCAACCATTCTTCAAGTGGACTGATGTGATTACTAATTCAAGATTCTCCCTTAAATAATTTCATGCTAAGCTCATTGGAAAGAGTGTGTTTGTTGATGATCACTATTGGCATAATTGTTACCTTCCAAATGCATCCAACAAGGTAAAGATCTTGAAGCTCATGGTAAAGAGAAATTTACCAATCACAAAAATCTCAAATCTCTATTTGTAGATTATGAAATTTAACATCCAACCTTATTATCACCTTGGATTCGTAGAGGAAGTTAAAGTAATTGGCATAATTATGAATTTTTATGTGACTCGTCTTTGGCCCATTTATGTTAATTATCTTTACCATCTTGTCCCTCAAACTATAGGGAACACTCAATTGGCCCATTTTATGTTGATGATCACTATTGGCATAATTTTTACCTTCCAAATGCATCCAACAAGGTAAAGATCTTGAAGCTCATGGTAAAGAGCAATTTACCAGTCACAAAAATCTCAAATCTCTATTTGTAGATTATGAAATTTAACATCCAACCTTATTATCACCTTGGATTCATAGAGGAAGTTAAAGTAATTGGCATAATTATGAATTTTTATGTGACTCGTCTTTGGCCCATTTATGTTAATTCTCTTTACCATCGTGTCCCTCAAACTATATGGAACACTCAATTCCTCTATTCGAAGGAAGACATTCCATGGAAGATATGACTGATAGTTGGTCAACCAAGTAGACACCCATGTATGTGCATTATGTAACATCTTGCTTACCTACATCAAAATAATTATTAGTTTTTACATTTTGACTATACCAAAAACCATATATTGACACACATTTTGAGCTATATAAAAAAAATTATTAGCTCTCGCATTTTTATTATATCAAAAAATATATTTTGGCACACATTTTTTAAAACCACATATATGCTACCAAGTATAACTACACATATGTAGGAATTCACTTAACCATAACCATAAGGACAATATAATTTATGTAATTGAAAATTAGTTTTATTTTAATAATTAGTGTAATGAATGTCAGTTATTTAAATTAATATTTTAAAATATGGATTTGATAAATTTAACCATTCCTAAAAAATAATTTTAATTATAACAATAATCAGTTGGTTTATTAATTGTATTAGAATTGAAGAAGAGATAAGGCATATTAACCGTTTGACATAATTCATGAAACATATTTCATTTCATAGAATTTCACATAGTGAACCATTTGTCGTGAAAGGTTACACATAATTATTTAACATTAATTAATGATATATGAATATAGTAAAATTTGAAACATTTGTCACACAAAATTTAAAAAACTCTATCATATCCATAACCACTATACAATAAGATTTTATAAAATTCATATAAAATTCAGTTTGGAAAAGGACAAACATCTAATGTCAATATTATTGTTTGCTTATTGTGAAAATTGGTCATTGCATTGGAACTATCTACTTTGAATAACATGTTGGTAAATAAAATTTTCATATGTTAGACTTGTAGTTTTTAGTTGAACTATTTCCACCAATATATTAATAAATCCAAGTTTAATAAATTTAATAATTTTTGACATATGAAAGTATTCAACCAAACATCAATACAATCATAGAAATATTTTATATATTATTCAAGTAAATTTGAAATTCTTCGACAATACAACTACCATTGCCTTCATTGTATTATTCATTGTAGTATAATTCAGTCAAGCTACAAAATGCAGCTAGTTTTTGGTAGGTGGCATGAATTTTTTCACCTTTCTTCAATTTTTATCACTTCTTCAATTACATGTGCAAGCATGCTTGTCACTTCAAGTCGTGCAATAATTTTGCAACAATCTTCTAAAATAGATCTTCCAAAATTTTCAATTTTAGTTTTAATAAATCCATTTGATTTTACTAAAACATTCAATGTACTTGTTACAAAAAAATTGATGTAGTATCTGGAACATCATTTATTTCATTTTTTTTATATGATTTGTCATGACCTAGAAGGAAAGACATCTAGATTAATATATATTTAAAGTATAACTAAAAACTATTGAATATGTGAGAAACATATGAAACATACCAATTCTATTAATTGTGATGTAAAATATGAATAATCTTCAAATATTAAATGATATGTAAATTTGTTATAAATCATTAAAAATATTTCATAAGTATCATAATTTTGTTATATAAAAAAACATTTATTTGTCCAATTTTAAATACTTTAAACATAGAGGAAATAGAAGTAGCATAAAATTTAAAATCATACAAATATATTACATTTAAACATTTGATAGTCATTGAAATAAATTTGAAGAAAATATGTTACATCAATTATCATCTAAAAATTTTAGTTTGTTTTTCTTCAACCTTTCTAAAAATTTTAGTTTGAAAGTTGTCTACGCTTTTCATAATAGTCATATGCAAATGGTGACATTTCTTAGACATTCTAGAGACTCTACATGAGATATGGTGACAAATGTAAATCCCATTCTTTCTCTTGGTCATATATCAATAGTGACTTTTAAAGAGTCAACCCTTGTGATTTATGTATTGTCAATACCCAAACCAATCTTAATGGTATTTGGATTGCACTCCCCCTCTGTATTTTTGTAACTAGAATTGTATTTGGATTATAGTCATCAAATGGTATTCTTGAATAGTTTTCAAACTCAACCATTACATATGTTGGTGGTTCTGGTACCACTTCTAGGTTTGTGTATAATCTTCTGAATATATCCTAGAGCTCCATTTACAAGACTTGCTTGTACCAAAGATTTGAAGTCAACATTACCCTCACATCCTTGCTAATCAATAATTCCATATCAAGCTCATCATTTGGGCATCCTTCTATTGCATTAATACTTGTTGATTTTGTTGCAACACTATGTACAATAGGATGTTTCAATGAGTATAGAATTTTTTGTTATGATTATGAATATTATCATTTATGGAGAACAAATGAACACAATTTTCAAACTCTTCATTGTTTACTGCATTTATGGTAATAGTGGTTCTTGTCATAAGCAACTTCTAATCATCAATTGTTGGGTTTGCATCTCTCATATTTGTCAAAATTTGATGAAATATTTCTTGGTGGATGTTTTGTCCATCTTGTGCGAATATTTTATCTAAATTAACTATAGTTTTGAATTCTTCCCATAGTAACTTAGCTTGTTTGTTTCTATCATATGTTGGTATATCATTAACAATAGGAAATTGACTCAAATCTCCAACAAAAATCATAGATATGCCTAAAAGATAATCGATAACAATTATTTTCAATACTATATACCTTTATAGTTATAGAAATTGTATATATATTAATTACATATATTACAATATAAAATAGTTATTTCTATTAATGAAAGTTAATGTTTGCATTTTGTAGGAATGCTTGTCAGAGTTGAGAATCTATGTTCTCTAGCAAGTTTTAAACAATGAAGCTCATTTCATCAATCAAATTGTACTTGATGTGTGTTATTTCTTTTAGAAAACTTGTTAGTCTTGTTCCTTTTAGTTGAGAGAAATGTCTTATTTGGATTCTTAGTTTTTAATGAATTGTGAATGCTCTTATGTTGAATGTTGCAACTCCAGTTGGTGCAAGTAATAAAAGAGGAGAACGACTTGGAATTGCTATATTTTCAAGAACTTGACTAATAGCACCAATTAGATATTACTTTCATGTTCCTATTTTTCCTTGGATTATCATCAACAAGGGTGATGCATTTTGATTATTATGGTAGTATGCTATAATTATGTTGATTTCCTTTTTTTTTATCAGTAGGGGTTGTGTAGTTCATATAATATGGTATCTCATCATGTATGAGACACCCATGATCTCTCGTGCTACTTATGATATTCATTGCTTAATTTGTGTATATTTTACCTTGATATTCATTACACCAATTTGTTTTTCTATCAACATCCCTTCTTTGGGCCAACATATCTATTTCAAAAACTTGGATATTCTAACCATGATGTAGTCCAAATATTATTTCCCATTCATGCTTTGTAGTATTTCTTTGAATAGCTTCATTGTCTTCAATTTCAAAATCACTAATATTTTCAACATTTTCTATAGTTGTTATTCAATCCACGTGTTAAGGGTTATAATGGAATGATTCCCACATTTCTATTATGGAGTCATTATCATGACCAATATCTCTTTCCACATCACAAATTGGTTTGTACAACAATAAATCTCATAAATAAAATTCAATCCATTTATCTTACTCACGTAGAGGAATGGATAAAAAACCTAGGAAATACTCTGACAATAGTTGCTTTTTATCTTGGATCTCATTTTTTTTGGTATGCAAAGGGGCAGGGCATCCTTTAGGGGACTATATGCAACTGGAAAAAGGAAAGGAGCTAGCTCAAAATTCTCTAACATATCTACTATTGACAAATGAAAGTGCTTTTCAAGCTAAAGATTGTGGCTTCTTAGAAGCTATGTCGAAAAGCCAGGATCAGCCTGTTGGGGAAGATTAGGGATTAAAAAATTCAGAAATAACCATTGGTTTGTGGACAGGTTTTCAAGGATGGGAAATGCTTAAGGAAGTTGTTTGGAGTTTTGATGAGGGCAAGAGGTGGTCTCATGTTGTTAATTTAGAATTGGTGTCTGCTTGAAAAAGCATTAAATCACCAGAAGGGAGAGATGTTAGTCAGGTGGAAGGAAACGATACCTTGTCTGTGGGTAAAGTTTGTGAGCAGATTGCTGATTTGATGGAGGATGGCCTTAAGGAAAATTTGGATATTGGTCAGGTTTTTTTTATAGGGAAGGTAGACTTTGTTTCAGAGAAGCTTTCAAAAGTGGTGGAATTTAAGGCGTTAAGAATGGTCTTCTAAACCCATTAAACCCCAACAACGTTAAGAATGGTCTTCTAAATAATCCGAGGGGGGAGAAGCCAAGTGAGGAGGTGGAGGAAAGTCAAAAATCTCTTAAAAAGTCACCTCTAGTCAAGATTCAGAATGTGGATGAAATTTTTGAAGTCAAGGATCCCATCTTTAAGGACATTCAGATCTCTCCAATTATAAATTTGGATAGTTCTTTTGAGGAAGCTAGAGAGGATGGTAGCCCTTTTGAAGATCTAGAAATGGAATCCCCAACGGATGATGAGACAGGCGGTGGGGATGACTTGGGCCTAAGTGTGGAATAGAGTATTTTGGAGAAAAGAACTCTGGAGAAAACTTTAGCTAAAAAGGTAAAGGTGAAGGTGGGTGAAAAGAAGAAACGGGGTCCAAAATCAGTAAGGATGAAGTTGGAAATTGCGGGAAGTGCAGTGGGGCAAAAAAAATTGAGATTGGGAAAAGGCTATGCCTTTTCCCGGGAGTAATGGAGATCCTTTCGTGGAATGTGAGGGGTTGCAATGCCCCTGAAAAGATTCGTTTGATCAAAATATGCCTTGATCAAATGAGATCAGATGTTTTTCTACTACAAGAGTTGAAGCTTAGTGGGGATGATGTAGGCTCCTTTAGTAAGCGGTTTGGCATTTGGAAGTGTCTTATTGTGGAAGAAGTAGGAGCTTCTGGAGGCTTAGGTATTTTATATAAAGATGTGGTCACTGAGGTCCAGGTGATTAGGTTAGAAAAGTCTTGGAAATGGGTTAATAATTTATCTGAGCAATTACTTTCAAGTTTCTATATAATGAATGTCTATGGACCGAACAATATCTTTCAAATGAGAGGAGTGTGGAAAGCTATCTCAGAGGTGTTGTTTGCTAATGGTGATAGATTATTTCTTTTGGGGGTGACTTCAATGCAATTTTATAGTCGTATGATAAGAGAGGTGGTCTTGGATGGCTAAACCAAAAGCAAAGGGATTTCAGTGACTTTGTGTCGAGCAATGGCTTTTTTGAAATTCAGTTTAAAAGTGGTGATTTCACTTGGACAAATAGGAGAAGTGGCTTTTTAAATATTACTAAAAAATTAGACAGATTTTTCATTGTCGGGAATTGGGCAGATTTTCAATGGACCTTTTAGGCTGACATCCTCCCCATTACGGGTTCTAATCACTATCCAATTAGTGTGAGAATTCAAGAGGATGTTATACCTAACTGATGCCCGTTTAAATTTGAAAAAATGTGGCTAAGAGAGGAAGGTTTTTTGGAGTTGGTTGTTGGATGGTGGTCTAATGTGTCACCATAGGTTGGAAACAAAGCCTTTATGTTTTTCAAAAAGCTACAATTTGTCAAGGAGCAGCTGAAGAAATGGAATAGAGAGGTGTTTAAGAGCATCTTCTCAAAAAAGCTCAGACTTGAACAAGATTTGGGGGTGTTACATTTAAAAGCTATTTAAGGGGGTATGAGTAAGGTTGATTTTTTGAAAGAAAAAGAGCTTAATAAGCATTATGCAGAGATTTTGGCAAGAGAATAAATCTTTTGGAGACAGAAATCAAGGGAGACATGGCTCAAGGAGGGGGACCGTAATACAAAGTTTTTTCATAATTCAGTTAAGGTTAGGAGGTTCTACAACAAAATATTTTTAATATAGGACAATCATGGAAATATCCTTAAGGAAAAGGATGATATCTGCAATGAAGTAGTGTGTTTCTTTACAAAATATTTTAGAGGTAATCAAATTGATATCTCTCAGGTGGATGAAATTCTGGAATTTATCCCCTCGTGTGTTTCAAAAGCTCAGAATGCGGTGCTTTTAAAGGTTGTCACAATGGAAGAAGTTAAAGCTGCTCTCTTTAGTCTTGGCAGAGACAAAGCACCCTGACTTGATGGTTTCCCAGTGCTCTTTTTCTAGAAATTGTGGGATTTCTTGGCTACCGATCTTTGGGAGGTGGTGGAGGAATCAAGAGTGGGTGGTTTTGTTTTGAAAGATTTTAATAATACATTTATTTCTCTTGTCCCCAAGAAAGATGAAATTTTATCTTTTAATGACTTTAGGCCCATCTCTCTCTACAACACTGTATACAAGGTCATCTCAAAGGTGATGGAAAATAGGCTGAAGGGTTTTCTTGATGTTGTGATCTCTCTTGAACAGAGTGGTTTTTCACTGAATTGCTCCATCTATGAAGGAGTTATTGTTGTACACGAGGCGATACACTCCATTCAGATAGCTCAAATAGAAAAAATGTTGGTAAATTTGGATATTAGGAAGGTGTATGATGAAGTTAATAGATATTTCCTTTTAAAGGTGCTTAGGAGGTTTGGATTTTGTGATGCTTAGGTGAACTGGGTTGAAAGTTGTATTAAAACCCCTCACTTTTCGGTTTTAGTGAATGGAAGCCCGCAAGGTTTCTTTGAATCTAAGAAAGGAATAAGGCAAGGGGACCCAATCTCATCTTTCCTTTTTATTATAATGGTTGAAGTTGTAGGAAGAATGATATCCAAAAAAGGGGAGCTAGACTTTGGAAGGGTGTTCAGGTTGCAGAGGGTGTTGATTCTCTTTCTCATTTGCAATTTGTTGATGATACTGTGTTGTTGGCCCAAGAAGCTTCTTTTAGGGAAGCCAGGTGATGAAATAAGTTCTGGATAAGTAAGCAAAGCCTGCAGATTTAAATAAAAAAAGAGAAAACTAAATTTTTTTTTTAATAACTCATTCCACAGAAAAGAAATTTCTCTATTTTTGGTATGAAATTAGGCTCTCTCCTGAGGAAATATCTAGGAATTCCTTTATTCAAGGGGCAAGTAAGTCAACAGTGTGGAAGGATTCGGTGGAGTGTTTTTTGAAGCGTATGGATGGAGGGAAAAGTAGGTGGTTGACTTTAGCTAGAAGAATTTTGATGCTAAAATCTATCATTTATCCCATTCCTATATTCTTAATGATGTGTCTTAGAATACCAAAAAAAATCATAAAGGTTGTTGGGTAGAGGATGAGGAATTTTTTTTGGAAAGGTGCAACTAATTAGGATAAGATACCCCTTCTCTCGTGGGAGAAGATTTGTAGGTCAAAAGAAAAAGGGGGAGTGGGGTTGAGAGATTGGAATATAATGAATGAGGCTTTGGGTGTGAAATTGGTATGGAACATTTACTCCCAACCCTCTCAGTTGTGGGTTCAAATTTTAAAATCCAAGTATTTGGACTCTATGGAAGACAACAGGATTCTTACCATATGTAATCACCCTCTGGCTTAGCAATATGGAACTTTTTTATTTCCTATCGTTAGGTTATAGTTAATCATATTACTTGGAAAATTGGAAATGGTTTGAAGGAAAAGTTCTGGGATGACTCTTGGGATGGTTTTCCAGCTTTGAAAGAGAATGGAGAACTTTATGATCTAAGACTCTGGTTTACTTAGCATTGTGGTGAAAAGGTAAGTGTTTATTTGGAATTTAGAGGGGATGCTTTGGAGGGTGATTGGGCTTGGAAATCTCTCTAGAATGCTGAAATAATAGACCAACAGTGGGCTCTCATGCAAGAGATCTTTAACTAAAGAAAGATTATGAGGACTAAGGAGGACAAGGTTGTGTAGTGTGGCACTGTGAATGGTAAGTATTCGGTCAAACTAAGACCAATTCTTGGATACAAGGGAAAGGGGTGAGGTTTGGCCGGTTATTTTATGCTAGGGGAAAGAATGTTTACATAAGGCAGGGACCTTTTCATGGTTAGCAATTAGGGGACATATTCTAACAAGAGAAAGGAGAAAATGCTTGGTATTTTGTGGACCATCTAAATGTGTTATGTGTGCAGAGGCGGAGGAGACATTAGATCATTTGTTGCTACATTGCAAGATGGAAACTATGTGCTGGGAAATGTTGATGAGATCGTTGGGGTGGTAGGGCCCTTTCACAGATACATTAAGGAAATTTTTTGAGGGGTGACCTTTGCAAAGGAAAAAATTAACTCTCTTGTATATGGAAGGTGTGCCCGTCTATTGTTGTTTGGGAATTTTGAAAAGAAAGAAACAAGCGAATTTTATTAGACAAGGAAGAGTCGCTAGATAGATTAAAGATGAGAATTAATCATGCTATAGAGGAAGTGGTCGGATCGGTCGCTTCACAATTTTTCAATTCGGGGGTCCCCTTTACTTTGGAGGATAAATGTATACATGCTCAATGGTCAGGAATTCATCTTAGGCCCGTTAAGGGGCATGGATGGGTTAATTCAACTTCAAAGGTGTCAATGGAGGGTATTTGTGAAAAACCAATGGAGGGATGGTGGAAATTAAATTTTGGTGGTGCCTCTAAAGGGAAACTTGGACCGTCTGGAGTAGGTTTTATCATTCACGATTGGAAATGGAATGTGTTGGCCTTGGGGGAGAAAAATTTGGAGGTTGGGATAAACAATGTAGTTGAAGCCTTAGTAGCATTAAAGGCTATTAGATTTGGCAAGAACTTGGGGGCTTCAAAAATTCATCTAGAAAGCGACTCTCATAATCATACAAGCAATGATGAAAGGGAACATTGATGCATGGCATCTTTAAAATACAATTGCTAAAATTGTGGAGGAATTAGCATCATTTTCTAAATTTTTTGTTGGTCATGTAAGGAGATCCGAGAATGTGGAAGTTGAAACTCTTTTGAAATGGGCTCTAACCTTTGGAGAGGTAGGTGAGATGAGGACTGAATATTTATGGCACGTCAATCTAGATTAGTTGGCTCTTTGAGAGGGTAAGTACATAGCATTAAATGAGTAAGAATAAATGATCGATCAAAGTGGATGAAGTGATTGGGAAAATGGTGTGGAGATGAGTGGTGGCATTCTCAGTACAATCTGCATTTATGGTTGAGTGTGAAGTGTTAAATGTGGTAAAAGTATGTCTGCCCTTGTTTCTCGATGGTTCTTTTGAGCTATTTGTGGAGAAAGAGGCTATGAGAAGGTGTGAAGTTGGGTGGCATTACTATTTTTATAGGGATTTAATGGAGGAAAATTTCACACTTTTGACAAGGAGGCAATTGTGTCCATTCTTTAGTGAAGCGACAGAAAGGAGATTGAAGGGTATGTTTTTGTACAATGATGAGAGGTTAGTGAAATGTGTATAGTTAATTCTAGGGAAGGTGTTTGGGGATTTAAGACACAGGTACCGAACAAACATGGACTTTTATTCCTTAATAATGGTGTGGGGTCTGGATTTGGGGGAGACGGCGAAAATGGTGAAGGGGGTTATGGAAGCAATTATGCACAAATAATTTTTGGATGGAATGGACTCAATTCTGGAATGGGAAATCCTAGGTGAAGGTCTTGATTTTTGTGAAGGGATTGAAAATTTAGATCATGAAGTGTTAGACAAGTGTATCTCGTTTGTGCGGTGGCTGAAAGGGAGATTCAAAGCACGTTGAAGAGAGGAGGCCAAAGATGGTTGGGAGGCGTTGAAGGTCTTTTTGCAATTGATGGAGGTGGAAGCAGTGCTTGCTTAGGATAAGGTAGAAGCTGAATGTATGGAAGGAAGAGAGCTTCGGCTTTAGAAGAGGAAGGATACGAGAGCGCTAGAGGGAAAAATGGAACCAGGTAGCTCACTTTGAGTCAATTTTTTTTTTTTTTTTTGTAAAGGTGCCCCAACGATGGTTTGTTTATCTCGGTTGAATTATGGTGGTTTAGCCCTACTTGGGATGCAGTGGTAAATATTTTTTGGTGCAGGGTGGTGGTTTCATTCGATAATGTTTTGAATGTAATTTTGGGCCCTTTTTTAGCACGATTCAGATGAACAGAGTTTTATCGTAAGGTGGTAGGGATGTCAATTGAAAAAATGGTTCTATTTATAGTACCCCTCCAATTTGCTTATGTTTTCAAACAGTGCTTTTACTTTGATAGACCATGATACTATGTTGTTGTTATTTGATCGTTGACATTGGAGCAATGATGGTTTTTATATTTGGATGTGATGGTACTGTATATGGATGATTATTGTTTATGACATGCTTTTTGGTTAGCATAGTTGTTTAATTGCATTGATATTGATATATGATCATCTGTAGTTAATTAATGTTTTAGTTTTGTCAGTTTTGATGTGACACTATATTGGTGAAAGGAACGAGATAGAATCACTCGCTTGTGAGCGCCCTGTGATTTTGCGATTTTCTCTTCACGGTGTGTTTGATTTATGATATATATATATGTACAACATATGTTTGATTGCAGGATTGCATGTACAGGACATCAGCTCCACCCGGATTCATAGGTTTGAGTGTGTCATTGCCCAACGAAATAGTTGATTGGGAGGTAGTAATAGGGTTTCATTGTCAAACCACAACCCTAGTCACAATGTGTCATTAGTCCTTGTCTCAATATGATTTTTTGTTATGTTGTCCATGTTTTCCTTATCACTTATTTAATTATTTTGCAAGGTATGTTATGTGGGAAATTAATGTTAATTAATTTTTTTATGATTTTTAGTGATTATTTAATTAATTTTGATTAATGTGTTAGAAGCTTTATTTTAATTTAATTAATTAAATTTAATTTATTTTGTAAAGTAATTTAATCCTTGTGATTAAATTTATTTTATAAAGTAATTAAATTAATTAGATTAAATTTATTTAGAAATTAATTTGTGAAGTTTGAATTATTAAAATGCAAAAATGTTTTGTAATTATCAAAAGGGAAATATATGTGAATTGGTTAGAAGATATTTTAATTTTGACATGTGTGTGAGAAAAATATTTAATTACTGTTGTTGAGAATTTATTCTCAAAGAGAATATTTGAAATAATTGAAAGAGGAAAGAGGTAACTTCACGGGAATGGAAAAGATATTATGAAGACTTGTTAAAAATTTGAAAAGAAAGTTCTCGGGAAGTTTCTGGGATTTGGTTTTTTTTGGTTTTCTTCTTCTGGAAAAGTGAATTATTGGAGGAAGCTTTGGAAAAATTGGAATCTACAGGCAAAGCTTTACATCAAACATCACTTCCTCAAGCTTTCAGATATAGGTTCTTTTAATTATTGTTATTGTTTTGCAAATTAGAAAGATTTCCTGTACAAAAAAAATAAAATTGTAATTTGAGTAGAAGCTTTTAATTAAATATTTGTAAATTTGTAAGGCTTTATTGTTTGAAAAATTGTCATGAATATTTTAGTGCTTCTATAGAAAATTTTATAGTGAAATTAGAGAGCCTCTATAGAAAATTATTTTAAACAATAGAAAACGCTAGAGGAAAACAATAGAGAAATTTATAAGTCTCTGTAGGAATGGATTTGAAAATCTTCCTATTTAATTTGGGGAAAATCTTGTTTGCATTGGAAAAGATCTTCCTGTAAAAGATTGACGCTTTGTTTTATTTTTTTTCCAATTAATTTTATTTTGCTGGAGAAATTGAAAATCTTTGTAGAAATTGTAAAATACTTCTTGTAGAAAACTTTTTATAAAATAATTTGCCTGATTGGGGCATTCGTGTTGATATATATATATATATATATATATATATATATATATATATTTGAATTATATATATACATATATAATATATATATATATATATATGTATGTATATGTATAATTTTGTGAAGATATCCTATAGAAATTTATTCTTGAGAATTTTTTATATTAAAACAAAAGCCAGTTTGTAAATTTCATACGAAATTTTTTTAATAATTCGCAGAATTTAAAAGGTATGAAAATGTTTATTTTGTGGGGGAGGGGCTACCCATAGTGGTCCCCATAGGGGATGCTAACTGTGAGGCAGTGCCCAACATTGCCTTCATAGGTAGTGTCGGCATTGCCTACACAGGCCGCACCCCCCACTGTGGGGGTTCAGCTGTGTACAGTCGTCGGCCCTTTAAACCTTTAATTTCCATTTCATAATTCAATTTTGAATTTTAATATTATTTTATTAAAGTTACTTTTAAAATATAATATATATATTTATATATATGTATATATGTATATAAGTACATATATATTCATTATATATATATAGATATATATGTATACATATGTATATATATGTATATATATGTGTGTGTGTGTATATATGTACATATATACTTTGTAATTGTATGAAAATTGTAATTTAATTTTAAATATATATATTCAAAAGGATAAATGTATTTTTAAATAGATGCATGCAAATGCATGAAATAGATTATTTTTAAATTAAATGATTTAAGAGAAAAAATTGATTTTTATATTGATGTAATTGGGAAATTGATTTAAATAACTAGATTTAATTTTGTTATCATTTGTAAATGATATTGCTTTAAGTTAGATTAATTTGAGCAATGTAATATTGTATTCTTGAAAAAGAATTTGGATTTAGGAAATCCTAATGATATATTTTATTATTTGCTTAAATTGCTTATTTAATTGTAAATTCTTTTGTTTACATATGTTGGGGAAATTGGTTAGTTGTGGTATTTTAAAGTCTTCCATATGTTATTTTGTGAGGGGGTTGTTGTGATTTGTAGTTCAGCCCTTTCTATTCCTTGGGTAGTGCACTTAGTTGTATTTCAGTTTAAACACCTGGTTACTATGAACGGGATGTGTTTCCTTTGTACATTATGATGGATATTTATTATTGGTTTTTGTGCACCGTGTTTACCCTTGGGTTTTGGTTTAGTTCCTTGCATTGTTAGTAGGGGAGTGGCTCTCCATGGGGGGCAGCACACAAAGTGGTGCCAGGGTAACTCATGTGAGAGTTTAGTTAATCCAGTGAAAATAAAATAAATGTATTAGGGGAAAGGGTAGTTTAAAACATATAAGTTGTTAATTGTGTCTCGCTCATGGACTCAAGGGCTTGTTTAGACTTGGGATGAGATGAGAAGGCCTGGAATGGAAAGATCATTATCTTGTCTCTTTGAAAGATAATTGATTCTGCATCAGATTGCATGTGGATCCGGGAGTCGTGAAAGGCTACCAGG
Source organism: Sequoia sempervirens (assembly GCA_007258455.2). Classification (NCBI taxonomy): domain Eukaryota; kingdom Viridiplantae; phylum Streptophyta; class Pinopsida; order Cupressales; family Cupressaceae; genus Sequoia; species Sequoia sempervirens. Next base: position 123,895,611 of record VDFB02000017.1, on the reverse strand, counting down.
GTAACCCAAGATGGGGATCAAGGCCTAGGAATATTTTCTAGGGTAACCCATGCAACTTTGTGAGGACACTCCTCCTATGACAACGGTTTAATAGTTCAGTTGATCTACTTGATTTTTTTTACTATGGAAGCAATGTAACCTTCTTGTTATGTGTTGTACTCGTGCAGTTTAGTCTTAAGTTTTCCTGTGTCTAGAGGTAGTAGGTTTTTCCTAGGGAGCCCTTTTACTATCTCCTAGCATAGGGGGTGGGCCTTTGGGTACCAATTGGTTGGGTGGAACGTGCACCATACACCGTTGGGTCCCCATTTCATATTCATGAAGGAGGGATCTTCCAGATTGGAGAGCTCACATGTACCAGTTGATATGCATTTTCTCTCATGTTCTTTGTATCAATTTATATTTGAGGAGGATTCTTGTATCAATGTAATTGTAACATTATTGTATAATATTCCTCATTTTGGAAATGAGCTTTGTAACTACTTTATGGAATGATTGCAATCTTGAATGTATCATTAATATACTTTGTATCATATGTAATAAGTTTAATGTTTTTGAATGTATGTTCTTTATATCATGATTTTAATTTTATATGCTATGGTTAGTTTACTTTTGTATGTTATAGAATTTGAATGTAATGTGTTGTCGCGTACTTTAGAGGATGTATGCATTGTGTTGTTCACTTTACATGTTATTATTACACTTTAAAAAAAAAATTGCTATGCTTTCGTTGTGTTTGTGTCATTCCCTAGGGTTACGTGGTGGGGAATTACACATGGTATAAGAGCCCAAGTTTAAACACTGGGTGCTTTGGGATAAATTTGAACCTATTAAGTTGTTAGTTGCATAGGATTTAAGTTTGCATACCTTGTGTTATATCTTGATGTGTTTGTGTAGGATCATGCCACCTAGGCGAGGTCGCGACCGTGGTCATGGCCGTGGAGGCGGTCGCAGAGGTAGTTAGTAGGATTCACCTCCCCATGTTCCCCATGACTTAGATCATGAGGAACATCAAGCTTCCCAAAATGCTCCAGGAGGCGGTGATCAGAACTGCGATCCACCAGGGATTGAGGGCGCTCAGTTGCATCAATTGTTAGAGGAGACTCTTACTCACCTTGGGCGGAGGCAGGATAGAGATTAGATTAATATGGGTGAGAGAGAGGTACAAGCACAGCCAGAGGCATACATAGCCACTCACATGAGAGACCTACTTAGAGCTCGTCCTCCTACATTTGATGGTTTGGGTAGTGGATTAGAGGTTGAGACATGGTTGATAGATGTGGATCGGTATTTTTCTATCCACCCTTATGGTAGCAACACCAAGGCCAAATGTGCAATCATGCACTTGAGAGACTTTGCATCTACCTAGTGGAGATTGGAGGAGCAGAAGCTCCATATTGACATTAATACTGTGTCTTGGGATATGTTCTTAGAGAGGTTTAGAGTCAAATTCCTTTCTGACCATTGGCGACAACATCGTGGAGATGAGTTTCATGCTCTGCGACAAATGGCCATGTCGGTGGAACAATATGAGCGTCGATTTTATGAGCTCAAGTAGTTCGCTGGCATTGGTGATGATGACGGCATGCTTGTTCAGCACTTCATTAGGGGCTTAAATGCTCAGATTGGTGGTGGTGTTTGGGTTTTCAAACCCAAGACTATGGAGATAGCAGTGGAGAAGGCAAGATTGGTGGAGGAGAACTTGGCGATGGTGTTGGGTGGCCATACTGGAGTGCAGATAGGAAGTGCTTCAGCTTCAGGACCTAGTTCACATAGTGGCCAGGCTCAGGGAGATGGACCACCTAGGACACAACAAGTGCCTATACAGAGTGGTCAATGACAGAATTTATAGGGGAAACAAAATAATTTTCAACCAAGACAAGGAGACAGGTATCAATTTGGGGGTGACAAGAACTAGAGGTGAAACAAACACCTCAACTTTGAGCAGTCAGCACAGAGTATGTAGTTTACCTATTCTAGGGGTAGTGTTTAGCAATCGAGCACACCTCCTGGAGGTAGAGGATTTGGTAGGGGTATAGGATGTTTTTCTTGTGGCCAACAGGGTCACATAGTGTAGCAGTGTCCCAAAAAGGGCACACCAAGTTATACTCAGAGGCCAACGGCATCAAAGCTGACTATTGGAGATGCAGGTAGAGGTCATCGATTATTTGTTGCAGTTGATAACTGCCAGGCTTATCACCAAGGTACAGTGGTAGAGACTTCTGGTATGTTACAGGGTAATAGAGTTACCATTTTATTTGATTTAGGAGCATCAAATTCTTTTATTTCATCATTTTTCATAGCGCATTGTAGATTGAGGGAACAAAGGCAAGATGTTAAGTGGTAGGTTGAATTGGCCCCTAGTATTAAATTTGCAGTGCATTCCCTAGTACTTGATTGTAGATTGGAGATTGGATCCTTTCACACTACAGTAGACCTCTGCATTATACCATTGGGGTCGTATGACATTGTCTTAGGGATGGATTAGCTTGAGGCTCATAGGGTCATTATTGACTATCAATCTAAGACAATTTGATGCATTGAAGTATTTGGTAGAGAGGTTGAGATAGTGGGAGTTTAGAGACCCATATCGTTGAGGATGATCTCAGCTATGTAGCTAAGGAGATGTGTACATCAGGGATGTCAGTTGTTTGTGGTGATAGTTGATGACTTGGAGATGGGTGATAGTTAGGAGAAAGTTTCTCTTGATAGCCACCCCATACTTCAGGAGTATGAAGATGTATTTCCTGATGAGATTCCAGGGATACCACCTCAGCGTGACATTGATTTCAAGATTGATCTCATACTTGGTGTCAAGACTATTTCACGAGCTTCATATCATATGACTACATAGGAGCTTCACTTGCAGCTGGAGGAGTTTCTAGCAAAGGGTTTCATCTGTCCTAGTGTTTCACCTTGGGGAGCACTAGTAATTTTTCTAAAGAAGAAGGATGGTTCTCTTTGTCTTTGCATAGACTATCGTCAGCTAAATAAAGTGGCAATCAAGAACCAATATCCCTTATCTAGGATTGATGATTTTTTTTATCAAATCAAGGGTGCTACAGTCTTTTCAAAAATTGATCTTAAGTCAGGGTATCATCAACTACGTATTTTTGAGTCTGATATTCATAAGACGTCATTTCGTACATGTTACAGTCACTACCAGTTTACAGTGGTACCATTTGCGTTGACAAATGTGCCATCTGTGTTCATGAGCTTGATGAACAGAGTCTTTCATGGATAGATTTGTATTAGTATTCCTTGATGATATATTGATCTATTCCAGGACAGTAGAGGAGCATGAGGTCCATATGAGGCAGGTTTTATAGTGTTTGAGAGATAATCAGTTGTACACTAACCTATCCAAATGTGAGTTCTTTAAGACTAAGGTTAAGTACCTTGGACATGTGATATCAAGAAAGGGTATTGCAGTAGATCCTGCAAAGATCCAAGCAATCATTGATTGGCCTACGCCCACTAATGTGGTAGAGATATGTAGTTTCATGGGATTAGCAGGTTATTATAGATGCTTTGTTTAGGGTTTCTCTAGGATAGGACATCCTATCACTTCTCTTCAGAGAAAAGGAAAGAATTTTTTCTGGTCAAAGTAGTGTGAGGCAGCATTTCAGACTTTGAAGAAGAAGTTGACTAGTGCATCAATTCTTGTGATACCTGATCCTACTGGAGATTTTTTTGTCTATACAAACACATCTTTGGAGAGATTAGGAGTAGTTTTGATGCAGGATGGTTGTGTTATTGCGTATAAGTTGCGTAAACTCAAGGATTGTGAATTGAATTACCCCACGCACAATCTTGAGTTGGTAGCGGTAGTACATGTTTTGACGAGATGGAGACATTTCCTCTTGGGGCACAGATTTGAGTTGCATAGTGACCATCGAAGCTTACAGTACATCTTCATGCAGCCTAATATTAATGATAAGTAGAGGCGATGGATGGAATTCCTTTGTGAGTGTGACTTTGAGGTGAAGTTCATCCAGGGGAAGGAGAATGAGTTGCTAACGCTCTCAGCAAACAAAGACATGAGTTGTCAGAGTTGACTCTTGGTGTGGGTTTGAGGAGTCAGATTCTCTCTACACTTCCTACAAACAGTCGGTATCAGGAGGTGAGATCAGAGATAGAGATAGGTAGGACTCTTGAGGGCATATTCTAAGGTTATTCTCTAGAGTCAGATGGTTTGTTGAGACATATGGGATGAATTTATGTTCCATTTTCTGGAGATCTATGTACTTTGGTTATGACAGAAGCACATCGGGCACCTTATTCAACTCATCTAAGCGTGAAGAAGATGCATGCCGATTTGCGACAGCTATACTTTTGGCCAGGTATGAAGCAAGATATCACTGACTTTGTTTCGAGGTGTATGGAGTGTCAGCGAGTGAAGGATAAACACCAACATCTGGTAGGACTTCTATAGCCACATTTGGTGCCAGAGTGGAAATGGTATATAATCTCGTTGGGTTACCCAATTCTTCACAACGGCATGATGTCATTATAGTGACAGTGGATAGGTTGACGAAGGTAGCACACTTCTCACCTATTCGTTCATCCTATAATGCTTTTTCCATTGCTAGATTGTTCATTGGAGATATAGTTAGGCTGAATGGTATTCCTCATCAAATTATTTCTGACAAGGATCATGTGTTTACCTCAGCTCTTTGGACGTCATTGCAGCATGCTATGGGGATGCAATTGAGCTTTAGTTCAACGTATCACCTTGAGATAGATGGAAAAACTGAGAGGGTCAATTAGATCCTCGAGGATATGTTATGCATGTATGTGATGGACCAGAAGACACTATGGGAGGACTATCTCCATTTAGTGGAGTTTGCTTATAATAACAGTTATCAGAGTTCAATTAGTATGCCTCCTTTCTAGGCATTGTATGGACGACCATGTCAGACTCCTTTGAGTTGGGATTGGTTAGAGGATAGATTTCTATTGGTTCTTGAGATGCTTCAAGATATGGAACAGTAGGTGAACTGTATCAGGGAACATTTGGTTGCAACACAAGATAGGCAGAAAAAGTATACAGATGCACATTGGGTGGATCGCCAGTTTGCAGTAGGTGACCAAGTCCTTTTGTGAGTGCATCCGTGAAAGAGTCCAATCCGATATGGAAATGGCTCTAAGCTTGCACCTCGCTTTGTCGGGCCATTCAAGATTCTTGAGAAGATTGTTCCAATAGCTTATCATCTTGCCTTGCCACCTAGTCTCTCATGCATACATGACGTATTTCATGTTTCAGTACTCAGGCCTTATCATCCAGATATATCTCACATCCTTGATTGGAATGCCTTATAGGTAGAGGATGGGCAGCTGGCTTTGGAGCCCATCGCCATCACGTAGCATAGGAGACTTGCTCTTAGGGGTTGATATATTGAGCAGTTTAGGGTCTAGTGGGATCCTAGTGATGATACTTCGGCTAATTGGGAGGATGCAACTAGGATGAGGGAGCTCTATCCCTATTTGTTTGCAGGATTCCAGGAGTAAGCCTAATCCTAGGGGAGAGGATGTATTACCCCTCCAATTTTCTTATGTTTTCAAACAGTTCTTTTACTTTGATAGACCATGATACTATGTTGTTATTTGATCACTGACATTGGAGTGATGATGGTTTTTATATTTGGATGTAATGGTACTCTAGATGGATGATTATTGTTTATGGCATGCTTTCTAGTTAGCATAGTTGTTTAATTACGTTGATATTGATATATTGTCATCTGTAGTTAATTGATGTTTTAGTTTTGTCAGTTTTGATGTGACATTGTATTGGTGAAGGGAATAGGATTGCATCACTCGCTTGTGAGCACCCTGTGATTCAATGATTTTCTATTCATGGTGTGTTTGATTTATGATATATATATATATGTACAACATATGTTTGATTGCAGTATTGCAGGTACAGGACATCAGCTCCACCTGGATTCATAGGTTTGAACATGTCATTGCCCAACAAAATAGTTGATTAGGAGGTAGTAATGGGGTTTCCTTGTCAAACCACAACCCTAGTCACAGTGTGTCATCAGTCCTTGTCTCGATATGATTTGTTGTTATGTTGTCCATGTTTGCCTTGTCACTTATTTAATTATTTTGTAAGGTATGTTTTGTGAGAAATTAATGTTAATTAATGCTTTTTATGATTTTTAGTGATTATTTAATTAATTTTGATTAATGTGTTAGAAGCTTTATTTTTTACTTAATTAATTAAATTAAATTTATTTTGTAAAGTAATTTAATCCTTGTGATTAAATTTATTTTATAAAGTAATTAAATTAATTAAATTAAATGTATTTAGAAATTAATTTGTGAAGTTTGAATTATTAAAATGCAAAAATGTCTTGTAATTATCAGAAGGGAAATATCTGTGGATTGGTTAGAAGATATTTTAATTTTGACATGTGTGTGAGAAAATGAATTAATTACTATTGTTGAGAATTTATTCTCAGAGAGAATATTTGAAATAACTGAAAGAGGAAAGAGGTTACTTCACGGGAATGGAAAAGATATTTTGAAGTTGTTAAAAATTTGAAAAAAAAGTTCTTGGGAATTTTTTGGGCTTTGGTTTTTTTGTGGTTTTCTTCTTCTGGAAAAGTGAATTCTTGGAGGAAGCATTGGAAAAGTTGGAATCTATAGGTGAAGCTTTACATCAAACATCACTTCCTCAAGCTTCCAGATACAGGTTTTTTTAGTTATTGTTATTGTTTTGCAAATTAGAAAGATTGTCTGTACAAAAAAAAGAATTTGTAATTTGAGTAGAAGCTTTTAATTATTTTGTAAATTTGTAAGGCTTTAGTGTTTGAAAAATTTTCATGAATATTTTAGTGCTTCTATAGAAAAATTTATAGTGAAATTAGAGAGCCTCTATAGAAAATTATTTTAAACAATAGAAAACCCCAAAGGAAAACAATAGATAAATTTATAAGTCTATAGGAATGGATTTGAAAATCTTCCTATTTAATTTGGGGAAAATCTTGTTTGCATTAGAAAAGCTCTTCCTGTAAAAGATTGATGATTTGTTTTATTTTTTTTCCAATTAATTTTAATTTGTTGGGGAAATTGAAAATCTCTATAGAAATTGTAAAATACTTCTTGTACAAAACTTTTATGAAAATAATTTTCTCAATTGGGGCATTTGTGTTGATTAATTTATATATATATATATATATATATATATATATATAGATATGCATATACATAAACAAATATATATACATAAACAAATATATATATATATATACTTTTGTGAAGATATCCTGTAGAAATTTATTCTGGAGAAATTTTTATATTAAAAGAAAATTTAGTCTATAAATTCCGTACGGCAAATTTTTAATAATTCACGGAATTTAAAAAGTATGAAAATGTTTATTTTGTGGGGGAGGGGCTACCCACAACTGTCCCCATAGGGGATGTGAACTATGAGGTAGTGTCGGCGCCACCTACACAGGCTGCACCCCCCATTGTAGGGGTTCGGTTGTGTACCTTTTAAACCTTTAATTGCCCTTTCATAATTCAATTTTGAATTTTAATATTATTTTATTAAAGTTCTTTTTAAAATATAATATATATATATTTATATATATGTATATAAGTATATATATATATATATATATATATATATATATATATATTTATATATATATAAGTATATATATTCATTATATATATTTATATATATGTATATATATATATATATATATGTATATCTATGTATATATATGTATATATATACTTTGTAATTGTATGAAAATTGTAATTTAATTTTAAATATATATATATATATATAAGGATAAATGTATTTTTAAATAGATGTATGCAAATGCATGAAATAGATTATTTTTAAATAAAATGATTTAAGAGAGAAAATTGATTTTTATATTGATGTAATTGGGAAATTGATTTAAATAACTAGATTTAATTTTGTTATCATTTGTAAATGATATTGATTTAAGTTAGATTAATTTGAGCAATGTAATATTGTATTCTTGAAAAATAATTTGGATTTAGGAAATCCTAATGATAGATTTTATTATTTGCTTAAATTCTTATTTAATTATAAATTCTTTTGTTTATGTATGTTGGGGAAATTGGTTAGTTGTGGTGTTTGTAAGTCTTCTAGATCTTATTTTGTGAGGGGGTTGTTGTGATTTGTAGTTCAACCCTTTGTATTCCTTGGGTAGTGCACTTAGTTGTATTTCAGTTTGAATACACGGTTACTATGAACGGGATGTGTTGCCTTTGTGCATTATGATGGATATTTATTATTGGTTTTTGTGCACTGTGTTTACCCTTGGGTTTTGGTTTAGTTTCTTGTGTTGTTAGTGGGGGGGTGGCTCTCCATGGGGGCCAACACACAAAGTGGTTCCAAGGTAACTCATGTGAGTTTAGTTAATCCAGTGAAAATTAAATAAATATATTAGGGGAAAGGGTAGTTTAAAACATATAAGTTGTTAATTGTGCCTCGCTCATGGACTCAAGTGATTTTTTAGACTTGGGATGAGATGAGAAGGCCTGGAATGGAAAGATCATTATCTTGTCTTTTTGAAAGATAATTGATTCCACATTGGATTGCATGTGGGGCTAGGAGTCATGAGAGGCTACTAGGGTAACCCAAGATGGGGGTCGGGGCCTAGGAAGATTCGTCAGGGTAACCCATGCAAATTTGTGATGACACTCCTCCTATGACAATGATTTAATAGTTTAGTTGATGTACTTGATTCTTTTACTCTAGAAGCAATGTAACCTTCTTGTTATGTGTTGTACTTGTGTAGTTTAGTCTTAAGTTTTCTTGTGTCTAGAGGTAGTAGGTTTTTCCTAGGGAGTCCTTTTACTATCTCCTAGCATGGGGGGTGGGCCTTCAGGCACCACTTGGTTGGGTGGAATGTGCACCATACACCGTTGGTTCCCCATTTCATGTTCGTGAAGGCGGGATCTTCCAGATTGGAGAGCTCCCATGTACCAATTGATATGTACTTTCTCTTATGTTCTTTGTATCAGTTAGATACTTTGTATATGTACTACTCCTCATTTGTGTTCGAGGAGGATTCTTGTATCAATGTAAATGTAACATTATTGTATAATCTTCCTCATTTTGGAAATGAGCTTTGTAACTACTTTATGGAATGATTTCAATCTTGAATGTATCATTAATATACTTTGTATCATATGTAATAAGTTTAATGCTTTTGAATGTATGTTCTTTATATCATGAGTTCAATTTTATATGCTATGGTTAGTTTACTTTTGTATGTTATAGAATTCGAATGTAATACGTTGTCGCATACTTTAGAGGATGTATGTGTTAAGTGTTGTTCACTTTACATGTTATTATTACACTTTTAAAAAAAAATTGCTACGCTTTTGTTGTGTTTGTGTCATTCTCTAGGGTTAGGTGGCGGGGCATTACACTATTCATCGATGGTTTTTTGGGTGGTAGGTAGTTTTTCATGAATATAAAGATGTACTCTGATTTTATTCCTGAATAATATAAAATCTTATTACCGAGGAAAAAATAATAATTTAAAATTAATTTATGAAATTGAATGAGTTTGATTAAAAAATAATGTAGTTGAATCTTTGATGAAATAATATAATTTGTCGCATTATGAAAAATACTTCCTATTTGTTTTTGTATAGTTGTGAACTATAATGAATAGTTTGTAAGGTGCAACATTTTTTGAAGGTTTTGTAAATGGGATAGCATGCTAAATGGGCTTGATCTTGAGGAATCTCCATCACTAAACGCACTTGAGTTAGAATAGTATCAAGATAGGTTACCTCTCAAAAAGTTACAGTGCTCCACCCTAAAGTGAGCATCACCTAGATGTAATGAGTTCTAAATGGACCATTCATGCTCATGAGAGATGGGTTCACATGAACCCATACTCATGAAATATAAATTGATGATTTTGACACAAAATCTACACCATTGAATCTTAATAAAACATCACAATTTGAAACATTGTGAAAAATATCTCCTAGTCGTCTTTAAATTAAATATGATACTTAGCTCCATTTTGGATAAAGGTATATATTACTAAAGATGTCAAGGACCAATTTGTTAATGTGGTGGAAATTAAGCATTATCCAAATAAACACCTCATAATCTATAAATTGAATGTGTTTTATTCTTGTTCAAATCCATGTCTATAGAAATTATCTTTATGTTTATGGAACTAATCTAGCATGTTGAATTCAAACTAGAATTGTATACCTTAAAATAAGAGACAACTTTTCACATTGGTTTTGTTTTGAGCTTTGATGTGGATGACAAGTGGAATTTTATAGATGTGGCTAGGGTGATTAATATTGATAAAATAAAAGAAATTTAAAGTGGGGCAAGGTGATTGATTGGTTGAGGCTTTTTATTTGATGGGGAGGAGTAAACTATATGAGTGGTTGAATGGTTGAGGTTTGTTGGTCGATGAATAGTTGAGGTGGAGGACTGCTATATGAGTGGTTGTCTTGATGATTGTCTTGTGAGTTTATAGTAATGGCAATGGTAGGAGGGGGCTTGAGTCTACACCTCCATTGAGAAAATGGTCTCAACCATTTTTATGTTGCATGGTTATGATGTTGGGATTTACATTCCATGTTGAAAATTATAGAGGTCTGACTATTATACCCAAAATTACCACTTTTTGTTTGCTTATCATTTTTTCTCAAGTTTTTAATGTTCATTCATCTATATACTCAAGTACTTCCATCCATATGAGATAGGAATTTGTTATTCAAGATGAGCATCCAATCATACAAGTTAGACATCTATCCAAATGGGACATATATTCCTCTATCCATCTGGGATAGGAATCTATCAAAATGGGAATGGCATCCATCCATAAAGGATAGGTACATGTTCTAGCTAAAGTCTTAGACTCGTCAAGATCAAATGGATACTAATTCACTCATCGAAGACTACAATCCCTTAATGGGAGTGCATTGAGGTTGTTGTTCTTCAAGAGTATATATTTAATATATTTTTATGAAATGTAGACTTGAGTCCCTAGACTAAAGTCTTGGGAAATCAAGAAATCCATCTAGGATTTGTTTGAGTATACAATGAATATGTTTTATCTAATAATTTATCTTGGTGATTTCACCCTTAGGTTCTATTGAGTGATTATCTTGAACAAATAATTAAAATACATGTTTTAAGTTGATGATATATACCCTTCTTAGATACTTCATCAACCCCATGCCTAAATACTTACATACTGGAAACCTCCTTCATTCACTAGGTTGTTTACATTGTACACCACTTTCAAATGAATATCAAGGTATAATGCATATGTAATTATATTTTCTAAACTAAACACACTTTCAAGTGAAGATCAAGGTATAATACATATGTAGTTCTATTTTCTAAACTATCTTTGATGTGAATTATTTATGTGGGTATGTAGTGCTTTCTAGGGTCATTTTTCTCTAGGAAATTTCTCTTTGACTACTACCCACTAAAGGAAGCATTTAAAATTAAAAGTATTTAGTCATTATGAACAATATTTGTTTACTAATTTGATCTATTTCCCATTCCTATCAAAATAAATATCTTTTAGATATCATTAGTCCCATTCCATGTGAAACTATGGGATGATAGTTATGTTTCCTATTAAAATCATAAGATGAAGTTCCAAATTCTTTGAGGAGGGTGAATTTGCTCCCCTATTAATCTATATCATGGTGATGATTTTCTCAATTCAAGATCTAACATCAATTTATTTGTTTAATTTATCTTTATTAGTTTGTAGCCCAAGGAAGATTACCATTTCCTTGAATTTTAATCAACAAGATGTCCTTGATTTCTCCTTGGAAATTTATAGGGATGATACCACAAAGATTGTTGTTGCAACTATATTAGGCTATAAGTGGTGTAGTTCAAGCATGATGATATTACTCGTAAACATGAATTAGAGGCACCATTATTACAAAACATAGTGAGTTGTGTTTTCAATCTTGTTTAGGTTTATTTTACCAATCTGGAAAATGGAAAAAAAACTCTAAATTGTCTAATATATACTAACTAAAATTGCAAAAAAAAAAGATCTTAAAAAAATAGTTGAAAGTAATTAGACATCAAAATAAGTCATTATGTCTAAACTATTATATTATTTGATGAGATAGAATTTAAGATAACATTACATAAGAAAAGAACTATTCACTAATTGAAGTAATACTAAATTACACATTCATGAATGAATATTTATAATATTAAAATAGCCATATCATTTAATACATGACAACTTATTCAATACAATTGGCTAATTTCACTATTTGCATTAGCTACACTATTAATTTTTACTAATTTATATGCAATCAAGGTAAGAGGTACTATTTAACTAATAGATTTAGTAAAAATTTCATACTAAAATGAGAAAATTCTAACGTGGTAGATTCAAAAGTAACTTCCAAAATAAATAGAATGAATAAATGCTTGCAAGTTAATTGTTGCTTGGGTAAAAACTCGAAGCTATCCTCAACACCTGGTAAAGTTATGGCTTATAGTGGGATCTGTAGGCCGAGGAAGTTCTTCATGGATGAAATTGGGAATAAAATTCAAAATGGAAATGAGAGTGGAAAAGTAGAATTTGATGAAACTCTTGCAAAGTTCAGGTTAATGACTGATGCTTTTGTTCATTGTTATGATGGGAAAGATTCTGAAAAATCATCCCAAAATAAAGGATTTTACTGTGATTTTGAGAGCATCTTCTATACAACAGGTTGTCTTAGATCAAATAAATGAAGCAAACAATTGTGAAAGAGCCGACAATTTTGAATTTGAAACAATGGTGTCTTATGTATAGACTCCCCTTATGATTTGCTCCTAGAATAAGGTATAGCAATTTAGAATTTGAAACAATGGTATATGAAAAACTATTTAGCCTATATGTTATGCTACAACAATTAACTATAGGTTAGAACATATCCATATCAGCATATAGCAGGTACAATTCACCTCAAACTTTGTTGTGGTAATTGCTTTGTAAGGAAGTTTGCACTCCATGAAAATTCTTTGTGCACATTAGTATGTTGGTTATTATCTCAATCTCCTTTGTGATCAAAAGACCAATGAAGTTCATTGCATAACTCATGACCATTTTGCAGTGCTATGATCCAGTGCTCTTTTACTTCTTACTCACTATGTTCTTAATCACCATGTGTAAATGACTTAAAGGATAGATCTTTGTCACCATTTGATAGTAACTTCCATTATTTTTGGATTGTTTGTTATGATTCAATCACTGTTTGGCAATGTTCTTCCTTTCTCAGTCCTATAGGACAGAGGACAATTCATAGTTTGCAACTCTCTAACAATGATCATCAAGTGTATTTTTATCAAATATTGTAGTTGCAAGTTCCACTTCGGATCACCAAAGCCTTCACAAAAAAATTTGCACAACCACCGCAACACCACACGATTGTTGTTGGGCCTTCGCGGTGATGCGAATGGCTCATTAAGACCTCCATGCCACCATGTCCCACTCTTCTCTCTTCCATGTTCCATCTTTGTTTGGATTTCCCAGATCATCCTACAGATCGTAATCATACACTATGTCGCACTCTTCTCTCTTCCCTGTTCCATCGCCTATCAAGCTTGTCAGCTCCTCATTCCTCCACTTTAATAGAGTTGGAGGAGTCTCATAAGGGAGTTAACTCTGCAAAACAAAACAACTTTCTTATGGATCCTGTAATCTATGAAAAATAAGCTTTATGGTCAAAAAAATCTATCATAATGATCTATGTGTTTACCCTATTGGAGAAAAAGACTCGGTCTTTTTTATAGTGAGATGCAGAATACACCCAAGAATAGATCTAAAAATATCATATTTTTCAACCTTCATATCTTTGAGATCGTTGCATATTTTATAAATGAAAATGTTATTTGTTTAGAATAATCTAAGGGTGTTATTTTTCACTTGTACAAAAAAAAATTGTCTACCTTAAGATAATCATTAAAATTATCATTTTGTTAATCATAACATTTCATTGTATATTTGTATTTTGTTAGATTTATTGGATAGTTAATGGTTAATTTTTTTTTAAAATAAAAAAATCAACATAATATGCTTTCCATGTACTTATTTTCATCACTTGTAAATCTAAATTTTTGTTACTTTTTGTGATCATAAAAAATAGAGATGATTTTAGTCTCTGTGAAATATGTTCATGCATGTTTGAGATCTCTACAAGGTGATGAAAAAGGCCCTAGGGTTTAGTAGGTTTTTGAGTATCCTTATTGTTTTGATGATAATGTTGTCACTAAGTTCTCTCCTTTCCCAAATATAGTCACCTGAGAAACTGCCATGATTCTCTTGACTGTAAATTACTTTGTTCTCCCTACCTTCTCACTACAGGCCTAATTCTTCAACTCTACCAACTGCCCTTCTATCACTAGGTCTATTATGACTGTTAGGTCTTTAAGGGTATATTATTTTCTACTATGAACTCTTAGATCGACATACTTGTGATGAAAATTCTCCAAGGATGTTTTCTCACTGACTTAACTCTCTGTATATTCTCCATTATGCATTGAAAATTCATGGTTTCTAGTTAACTATTTATTGGTGTAACCATTGCCATGTTTCTTGGGATTAGCATCCCTTAGGATAGTTTCCTTATAGATCTGAATGTAATTTAAAAGGTGCCCATAAATATTGACAAGTTTCATAAGACTGTTGTGTCAAGGTAGTAGATGGTCGTGACAAGTTTCATAATACCGCCATACTGCAAGAGCCAAGAAGACATGATGCAGTGTACCAGTAACATCCCGCATTACCATGAAGGTAGAGCAATAAATGTGTGGTATGGAAGTAAATCAAATACTTCTCCCACATCCTCACAAAAGCTAAGAAGACATGGTGTGGTGTAGCAGTAACATCCCGCATTACCATGAAGTTTGGGCAATAATAGTGCGGTGTAGCGGTAACATCCCACATCACTGCAAGGATCATGTCAAAACGGTGTGATATCATGATTAAACTATAAAATGAAATATCACATTTCTTTGAGGCATTTTTTTGAAACAATTCGCTTTCCTTGTGTATATTGCTTCCACATTTTCATGTATGTCTAGTAGGGCACTTGTAACTACAACATATGACAAAAAAAAGATCCTTGTTGTTATGCTTTGATGGATGTCCCTTCGTTATTATAGGATATTTGATGTAGTGCACATTATTATAGTGTAAGCCTATTTTTCATATTTTTTCATTTAGCATCACCAATATTCTCCACAAGAACATTGTCCCTGTTTAAAATGATGGAAATGGTTCACATCTCTCAAAACAATTTCTCTCGCAACAATCTTGGAGATGAATTTAGATGCAATGTGAAAATTGGAACATACTCAAAGGTTCTTAACAACTCTAATAGTTGTACCAGGGGCCATGTTTAAAAAACCAAATGCAATTGCTAACTTTTCACTATGGTGGCAAATAAATGATTTTTTTTTCTTCTATTCCACAGCATTAAGTAAAAGTCTTGAATCTGGAAATACCCTGCTACCTTCATTTCCCAAGCCAATTTCTCCAATTTTGCATAAATCTCCCATGTTTGTGGATGCGATCTATCTCCTACACAAAAAAGAATGTACCATTTTATGCCCTTCAATTCAAATACATGCAAGTATCTTTTTAATTCCTCTATCATTCATCAATCTCCTTACTATTTGAACGTCACCACACTTGCCCGCTTCTGCATAGATGTTTTAGAGAAGAACATAAGTTGCAGCATTTTTAGGATCCAACTAAAAAAATAGTGTTGCTGGAATACTTAGCCTATATTCATATATGGTCCAAAGGAACCAAAGGTTTAACTAGCATCTCAGTAATAATGTTTAGGGTGTCCTCAAGATAGCCAACACGGGCACGAAGGTCAACCATACACACCTAATGATCAACTATATATGTAATGCAATAAGGGTTACTAATGTGTGAAGTATGTGCAGCCCTCATCCACTAAACCTGCATGACTACATGCATCTAGAACACAAGCAAAGCTTACAATGTCGATGTTCCAGAGTGCTTCATTAATTAAAAGGTTTTGAGAGCTTCCTTGCAAAATCCATTTTGTGCACATTTCCAATCATATCATTTCATTCCATGAGATGACATCTCTTTGAGGCATTTTGTCAAAAAATTCATTTTGTACTACATTTTGGTTTCAAATCTTTGGTAATTATAGTTAGTTTCATTACATTCAAATTTTGAATTCTAAGAAATTATATATAGTAAATAGATTGATGGTTGTTTGGATAGTGAAATTAGCTCTCTTAGAAATTAATTGAAATATCTAGAAGGATTATTTTAATTAAAGAGGATTTTGTGGTTATTTTTGTAGCAATGATTAACAATGATTTTATAGTGCAGCTAGCTTGCTATTTTCATTCAAGATACAAGTCATCAAAGCCAAGCACATACCAAGAAGATGGTACTCTACTTCAAACCCTCAACCTCACTTAGTTTAGTTTTCTTACATGGGGATATCAAGGAAGTTGCTAAAAAATAAATATATATCATTTTTATTTTTTTGTGAAGGAGAATCCTATGAGATTCAATTTGGCAGTGGATCAATATCTGGTTTCTTAAGTAAAGATGATGTCACAGTTGGGAAACTTGTTGTGGAACATTAGGTTAGCAATTTTTGGATGTTAAGGCTTCCTAGTTGGATATCAAAGATCTTTTCTCAACTTAATTTGGAATTTATGTATAAATGGATTCTTCCATGGTGCAAGTCTTTACTCAGACAACACATGAACTAGGGTTGGCATTTTTGTTGTCTAATTAAGTCTGATGGCATTCTTGGGCTTGGTTTCCAAGAAATTTATGTTGATAATGTTGTTCTAGTCTGGTTAGTGTTGATAGCATTCATTCTATAATGCCAACTTCATTCTATAATATGAGAAAATTACCTTTCTTAAACTTTGAACAAGGTTATGAAATCAAGGGTTTAATATGCATATTTCAGGCCTATGTTGAACACTCTGTTAAAGGCATTTATTAACAAGGCTACAATTTTTTAATTGATTTATCTTTCTACTGTATTTGGACTTTTGTAAACTTTCAATATACAATGCACTTTTATTCTTTCTAAAATGAGACTAATAGTAATTTTGGTGGTTGTATTGAGACACAACTTCATTCATGGTAGAAAAGGCAGCACCCTATTGCTCATATTAGATGGCACATTGCATATAAAGGAGGAAAGATTCTAGCTAGCTTATTGTTGACTATATTGAAGGAGAGAGCTTCATATATGGGACACGATCAACACTCTCTTTGGATTCTACATGTTACACCTTGCTCTAGGAAGATTTCCCACGTAAAATTTTTAAGAGATGAAAGGAGAATGTGCTCGCATTGAAGGGATTCAAGCATCTGTTTCCATAATTGCAAAAGTCTTTTGGGGAATTTTATTTCTTGCAGTCATTTCTCTGCAATATTGTAACTCATATTTTCAGTCTTGTGACTGAAAATAACAATTGTAATACTCTATTTGTGAGTTGTAACTAGAACACCTTTCTTTTATTAATAAAGTTCACCAATTTTGTCTTCTTAATGGTTGTCTTATTGTGTGCAATTGATGATTGATGTGTATTTCTATGTTTTATGCTTAAATCCTCAAATATCAGTCAATTAAAATGACTAAATATACTACTAATTGACATCAATTAATAATTAAATTGACTAAATTTACTACCAATTGACAAAAATCAGTGAGCAGTGAATAAAAACAACTAAATAAGTGACCAGTTAACAACAATCAATGACTAAATATATCAGTGAATAAAAAAATGACTAAATAGGTGACCAAATTACAACAATCAATGACTAAATATATCAGTGAAAAAAATGACTAAATAAGTCACCAGATTACAGCAATGAATGATTAAATCAACGACTAAATATACTGCCAAATCGATCAATCAAAACAACCAATAAATGACTAAAAATGGTTTATTCATCAATTTGGTCATGTTATATATGATTGGCAATAAACTACTAATGGTCACGTGACCAAGTTTAGTCATTTATAAGCAGTTTTTAGTATTTGTTCAGTAGTTTATTATTGTTTATGTACTAGTGTTAGAATTGAGATTGTAAAGGGTATGTGATTGACTTGCAACTTGAAAGGTGATTCAATCAACCCTAGATCTGATTCCTTTTGGGCATTGGAAATATGTTTTTGATGAAATGCAATGATGTAACTAGCTAACAATGAAAGTGCATTACTCTGATGTGAAAACAAACAATTTGGAAAGTGATAGACAAATTTGATGATAAAAAATAGACTAAGCAGACTTGTGTGCACTTGTGATGTGAATTTTAACTTGAGTTGACTAGACAAGGCCACCTAGGGTGTCCTTATTTGGATGATTGAATTTTTAGTCTATCTTTACAATGCTTAGGTACCATATCAGAGGCTTCTTCCTTTCGAATCTCACTGTCGGATCTTTATCGATTGCTGAGATAATTGAGTTTTTGCATCTTGTCAAGTTGTAGGATTTGAATGCAACAATGATCAAATAGTCTTCAATTTTCCTCCAATCCTCTTTAGATCTATAACCTGCACATTCAAAGAGAGAGGAAGGGTTGTTCCATATACGGGATTTCCTTGGTTAAACCCTGTGTTTTTATTTCTACCTCCACAATGGCAAAATTGATGAAAGAGATCTTATCCTTTTAAGGGATAAAATCTAAATGATAATAGAGTACTAAATGAACAATTAGATGTAATTCACCACTCAAATTTGATTTCCTGGAAGGACTGAAGTCATACGCATCTCCTCAAGGCTTGATTTCAATCTAGCTTGACTTTCTTTGAGGACCTAGAATTGTTAGTCTTCATAAACAAAATGTATGCATAAACATGAACAAACTCACATAAAACTTGACATGATGCTTGGAAAATGAAATTTTGCAATAATCTTGCTCTTGACTACTCTTGACTTGATAATAATTTCTTTATAATCCTCTTGTTTCCAAAATATTTCTCTTAGTTTTCAAAATGATGAAATGACTAGGTATTTATATGAAATTATTCTAATTTTTTGCAAATTAAATCTCGATAGTTGAATTTTAACATTTTAAATTCAAATAATAAATTTCCAACCATGACATACTAAAATTTGGAGCCAAATTGAGGGGACAAGGCTGTCTGGGGCGTCCTTGTCCAAGCCCTATTTTTTGGGATGTTAATTATCAAGGGAAAAATATTAAATGACTACTTTGATTTTATACATTTGATTCCTTGATAAGTGATTAAATGGGTCATGAAATGCATAATTTAAGAAATTAGGGACACAATTAAGTCCAGGCACATAGGAGGGAGAAAAATCTAGTGTGAAATTGTTAAAAATGACAATTTATGATGCTACAAAAAAATATAGAGATATCATGTGAATTGGATTCATTCAATAAAATGGCTTAGTTTTATATTTTGGAATTTCTCTCTTTCTTTTACCTAAAATGAATATGTATTTGAAAAATACAAGATATAAAGCCTTATTTTCATTAAAGATGTGAATCATAAATATGTTTCTTTTAATCATGAGCCAAATTTGTAGATTGAAAGATAGGCCTAAGTGCTAAAAGAAATTGTAGATTATTTGATAGATTAGGAAAAAAACCCCAATACTTGTCCTAGAACAACTATACCACAATTGATAAATCTTAACTCACAAACTCTACTAAGGTAAATATAGACTTAGACTAATTGGATTATAATTGAATATTAACATTCAAAAAATACTATTTATTAGTAAAGAATCATTTAATATATTTCAAGATCAAACTATAAGAATTAGGAGATCATGGAGATGAGAAACAAGCACAACGAACAATGTGAAATATTGTATTTAGATGACCCAAATTATAATGAGTACAAAGCCCTGCATATATAGGCAAGTAGGTGAAAGTAGTCACATCAAATACAATGAGGGACTAACCCTTCAAAGATGGAACACTTGTTAACTCACATGACGTGTTCTAGTGAGTGACAAGTGTTCATGCAAGAGGTGTAGAGGTGTCTCACAAAGTGAGAACACTTGTCTCAACCACATGAGTTGAGACAAACCTCTAGAAGTCCTCTAAGTGAGCTTAAGTGTAGTGTGAATATGAATCTACTAATTAGGCTAAAAGCCAACTTGTTTTATAATACATCTTTTCACACTAACACCCCCCTTTAAGTGATATTAGGGTGAAAGCTAAACACTAAAAAGACAAGTCTCGACTACAAGGCTTGGTAAAGTACTCATTTATAATGCAATCTCTCACAAATGGAGAAAAGGAAAAAACCTAGAGGGAACAAAAATCCTCTCCAAAAAGAGATTAGAAGGATTTAAGACCTTCTAAAAAGATGTCCCATGATGATAGGATCATCAAGATGAAGAACTCCTGAAGCATGTAAAAGTTGTAAACTCTACCGATGATAAATTAGTGTCTGTTGGAATCAACGAATCTCCAAGAAATGTAGATAAAGATAAGAGATACAAACAATGCATGAGTGAACATATTAACACTACTCAACCAATGTACACAAAGTTAATCAAACTCTGTGAAGTCGAATATACATATAGTACTATGTTTAGGAGTACTAGAATCTCAAAATGTGATCCACTAAAATAATCCCCTGTAAAAAAATAAATTATGAACCCTATTGGACACTTACCCTTCTAGGATGTTTCACCTAAAAGGGAAGGAATAAGGTTAAAAGAATCTATTGTTTACACTCAAAGATAAATGTAATGGGGGATGAAATATGTCTAATTAAGATGTCCTAATGCAATAATCTGAAAATGAAATTTTTTAATGATGCAAAACTATGAAAATGCAAAATGTTGGAAAACACAATGTGATATGCAAAAATGCCTAAGAAATACAATTAAATGATGAAATGACATAATAGAAAGGAAGAGGTACACCTGGAATTAGAAGTTTGATGCTGGAAGATTCTAGAGTTCTAAAAATTTGACTGAATGTTGACCGGGACACTTAGGCCAGTTGGGGCGACTTAGTCCCAATTTCGGGAAACTTTGTTGGAACGGGAATTGCCAAATGGGTATCCAGAAATGTCAAAATCAGATTTTAGGCCCGAAAGTAGGACTATTTCGCCACTAGTGGTGACTTAGTCCTCCTCCAAATCTCGAGGAATTCTGGATAGAATCTGGAAGTCTTTGATCTGTACACTCTTTCCTAACAAGTGGTTATATTTGATTTTGCAAAAAACGGGGCAGAAAGTCTTCTCCAAGCTTGAATTAGGGTTGTCCTGACTAGGTTGACTTTGTGCACTTTTTGATCACTTTTCAACACCTATTGCTTGATAAATCTACATAAAAAAGTCACATGCAAGAGGGGGAAAATGGTTGAGGGTTAGAGAATAGGGGTTTTCCTTGGTCAAACCCCACTTTGGTAATCAAACCCTAAACAATGAAATGATATAAAAAGAGTGATAAATAGATAACATGCAAATGCAAATGTCATAAACTTACCACACCATGAATGCTCAAAATCTGAAGATGTGCAATGAAGACCTCTAATAGCTTGACTCAATAATGCTTGATTTGCTTGAATGCTTTGATGAATGCTTGAATGCTTGTGAATTAGGAGAATGTAGATGTAAAATGAGGTGAAAAAACCTTATTTATACCTAATTTTATCAAAATTTCCCAAAAGTAACACATCATAGGCCGACCTCAAGGGTTAGAGGACAAAATCCCGCTAGAATTTTGAAATTATTTTGAGTTTTGTTCCAAAAAGGACTAAGTCGCCCCAATTGGCGACTTAGTCCCACTTAAGAAAATTAAGTGGGTGTCAGGAATTTTGGAGCATTAAAACTTGTCCAATAGGAATATCCTTAACAACACACTTGAAAACGGTCAAAAAGTGTATTAAGGGGTCATTTAGACATGAGAAAGGGTTGAATCGGTGAAATTAAGCTTAGAAAAGCGTGAAATCTTGTTAGAAGACTTTACAACACTTCAAAATAGGACTTAATTAGTGATGAAAAGGTGATTTTTGGGTGAATTGTAATTAATAGAGTCTAGAAAAGTGTAGAAATGTTTTACAACACCTTCACAAGACATCATAAGTTGAATGTTTAGAACCTAATGTGAATGTTTTGACCACATTACAACATTATACTAAAGAAAAAATCAAGCCAAAGCCCATTAGAAAGACTCAAGTGAGCACAAAAATGTCAACTATACATTTTTTGGTGACACATTAAGCCCCCACTTTAGTGAGAGGATAAACTTGCTTCAAACTCTTGCTAAAATAGCTCAACATGCAAATCAAGAGGGATCCTAATGTACTCATGTTGGTAAGATGAAACACCAATAATCAAGAGGGGTGATCAAGCCCCCAGGAACAAGATCTCATGGCAAACCAAATATAAGAACAAAAGGAACACACATGTTGATGAAAGAAGTGAAAGCTCTAATCGTTTGTCTAGCTCATTGTGGATTAGATCTAGGTTGATTGTTTTGAAAAAGAGAATGCATACTCACTCTGGGGAGACAAAACTCATGGTGGTCTGTCGGGTGAGAAAACCCAAAAAGGTGAAGTACATACGCTAGTTGGCATGCACTCACAAACACATAGGTGGCTATGGGGAAAGTTGTGCCTCAGAATGGGCTTCCTGCTCAACCATATCAAAGTTATACCTCCTAATAACTTTAACAAGGCACCACAAGGACAAATGTTGGTTCATGCTTCATGAGACAAGAAAAACTTTGTATGCTTAGAACTCATGAACAAATGCAAAGGTACCACAAGCATGCAAGCTACGTTATGCAAGGTGGCAAAAATATAAAAGGTAAAATGCAAAAACTGAAATATAAAATGCAAAATATGTTCAAAGGAGTCTTGTTAAGTTCATGCAAGGTTTATCACTTAGGGAACATTGTTTCTAATGTTTCCAAGAGAGGACCAATCAAAGAATAGAATATCCACAACTTAGGGGATGTAGTGTGTCGCATCAGGCCACTAAGAGGAATGCAATATGCTAAGATAGATCATGCTTATGAAAGACATCACACCCAATATCATCCACAAAGTGACACACGCATCGTATGAATCAAAAAGGCTACACTAAGAATAAAAGAATGCAAATGAAATGATGCCAATGTATGCCCTCCACTTTAAAGAAATTGCTACACACCGTTCCGAGAGCAATTACTTTAAAGTAGTGAAGGAAAGAAGATGCAAAGAGAAAACAAGACATGAGAGCCAACTTGGAAAGCCCCTATGCCAAGTCATATGTTTCTAAGTTAGGTTACATCATATAAACGAAAAAGGAAACAAAAGAAAGGGAGTTTCCCCCTAGAAAGGAACACACCAAACACATAGGGGATCTATGGATTTGGGGTCAGTATGTTCTTCGTTGCAATGTTTTTCTATGAAAGAGCTCAGAACTGTCATCATTCCCCAAAGCACATAGAACTAGAAGAATGACACAAAGAGAGCGAAAACAAATGAAAAATGAAGTTCGTTTTGGGTCAACATGGAAGAGACATTGTGGTCTCAACACTTTGCATCATCCCCAAAAGGAAAACACCAGCGAAAAGATAATGAAAATGCAAAAGCAAAGGGAAATTTTTTTGGGTCAACATGAAGGAGACATTATGGTCTCAATACCTTGCATCATCCCCAAAAGGAAAACACAAGACAAAATTGAAAAAGGACCTTTTGGGTCAATGTGGAAGAGACCTAGAGCGTCTCAATGCTTTGTGTCATCCCCAAAAGAACACAAAACAAAATCGAAAAAGAAAAGGACCTTTTGGTTCAACATGGAAGAGACCTAGAGTGTTTCAACACTTTGCGTCATCCCCAAAAGGAAAACACAAAACGAAAGCGAAAAAGGACAAAGTACAATATGTAGAAGAATAGAGGTACGAATAGAAGAAGTGTGCAAAGAGAGAGAACATCAAATGCACATGACGGGGGAACACGATACACACATACAAGCAAATGAAGAATGTAAAAGGAGGCTCGTAAGGAAAATGTAAGACAACCATCTAACAAGTCAACCGCCTCCCAATCATGTTCAATATATTGCAAGGGTGGTTGACTGTCCAAAGAAAGAATTGCAAGGGTTGAACTACGAGATGTGCCAGGTTCGTCACTTGGCTGAGAAGATTTATCATTTAAGCACATGGTAGATGAAAATAATGAGTTTAGAGTGTTATGCACTTCTTCATCTATTTTTGTGATTTCCTTGTCATCATCATCATCAAGATTGATTATAATAGGAGGACGAAGGGTGATTTCCAAGGAAGGATGGATCAAAATTTGTGGTTGTTGGATTGGTTCATTTTGTTGTGAGGGTTGGATTGTGTTATCATGTGGTAGGTCAAGAGGAGGAGGGTGATCATTTGTTGCTTCTATCAAAGGTAGAAATTGATTGTCTTGATTATTTTCGTTTTGCATTTGACGAGCAAGGAGACGACGACGCCGCCTACGCTCTCTAGCACCACGGTTACGTTTAATTTTATTTTGAACTTGTTGAGGTGTAAGAATGGGTTGATCCATCATAGGTTCCAATTCTTCTGGAGGGGGAAGAACAGAAGAAACCGAAGAAGATGGGTCAATCACTTTCTCTTTAGCCTTAGACACATGTTTAATGCGGGGAGGCATGACAGGATTGGTTTCATTTTCTCTTGGTCGTTTAAATGAGGAAGGGAAAGTTTTTATGGGTGGTTGTTCAGGAGGTTTTGTGGTTTGTTCAATGTCAAACTCAGGCTGAAGCATGGTTTCATCTAGGATAGGAAGAGTGGAAGTGGACGGAGACTAGTTACGAAGAGATAATTCGGCTATACATTTGGCTTTGAACTTTTGATAGGCTATGAAGAAGAAATATTTACGAGGGGTGATGGGCTCCATAGGTTCAGGCCAAAAGGCTTCTAGGGAAAAATTACCTTTGGAGGACAATGGGTTAAAGCCACTATGGTTTATGGTAAATATTTTATTGCCATGTGGAAACTTTAAACACTTATGAACAACTCAGGGGACTGCTTTCATTGAGCGAAGCCAAGGGTGACCTAGCCACAAACGAAATTGGTTCAATCGTGAAATGATAGAAAATGTTACATACAAATTTTTAGGTCCCACTTGTAAGGGGATACGATTGATCCGATCGTAGGGCACATGAAACCATTATGTTTTTTAATCCATCTGTTGGTTTACTGCAATCATCTTGATACAACTCATGTAATACTAAAAACTCTTTTGTGATCACATTCTTACCTCATGCGGGATCTACTAATATCCCATTAGTGGGTTTATCATAGATTTGGCTGGCTATGTAAAGAGGACCATCAGAAAGCTTTTTGAGTATATCTTTGGAAGAAAAGAAGATGTCAATATTTTTTTTGGTTGGGCCCTTATGAGGGATAACGTCTATCGCACCCACAAGTTCATCCATAGGAGTAATTTGGGTATCATCTGGAGTTATATCATGTTCAGTATTTGTATCAATGTTCATAACTTGAGGGTTTGAAGGTTCACTAGCCTTAACAAATGAAATATTGTGTTTAGGCATAGGATTGGTAAAGATTTGTAAATTTTGGTGAGGGGGTGTGATGGACTTATTACCTTGATCATTTACACCCTCAATGGACAAACGACCTGAATCAATGAGGTCTTGAACTAAGTGTTTTAGATGCTTACATTGTTCAGTGGCATGGTCATTTTGGCGATGAAAATGGCAATAAGCATTTTTTTTGAAGTTGGGTGGTAAAGGCTTGGTGGTATCAAGTGGTTTAACTATAGGAAAAGTTATCATTTGTTGTTGCAATAATTGGGTCATCGTGTTATGAAGGGTATCAGGTAAGGGAGTAAATTGTCTCTTCAGGTCCCTATACGAAAAGGGCATCACTTCTTTAATAGCTGCCACTTGATTCGGAACAGGTTGGGGTGGTTGTAGAGAAGGTTGATTAAATTGTAAAAAGCCTTAGTTGGGTTTTCTAAAGTGTGCATTTTTGTGGGTGGATTGCTCAAACTTCTTAGCTCAATTAGAAGTGGAATTTGAATCACGACTAGAAATCGAGTTGTGATAGTCGCAAAGGGTTGTACATAAGTGCAGGAACGAAGGAAATTTCATCATAGTTAATTTATCCTGAAGGTGAGTATTCAAGTTCTCGATAAACATCTTTTGCAGTTGTGAATCAAGAATCTTAACATCAATTTGAGCATACAATGATTGGTAACAAGAAATGAAATTAGTGACTTTTTCATCAGTATTTTGTTTACAGTGCATTAAATCTGCCATTGTTTTCTTAGGAGTCGTGGACTTGAAAATGACTTATGAATGCATCTACAAGTTCATTAAACGATTAGATGGAATGATTGGGTAAGTTTGGAAACCACTCCAATGCAGTGTCTTTTAAGGTCCGAGGAAAAATTTTGGCTAACAACTTCTCATCAAGGACAAAGTCACTACACAAGGTTGTATAAGCATTGACATGGTTAGTAGGGTCTCCTTTACCTCTGTATTTCTCAAACCTGGGCATTCCAATTCCTTGTGGCATCTGTGTGCATAAGATTTCAAGGGATAATGGACTACTACAGACACGATATGTAGGTGGAGCATTTTGACTTTGGCTAATGGTGGAGATTTGTTGTTGCATGGATGAAACGGTGTTAAGCAGTTGTGTAATGATGGGATCGGTGTAAGGAGTATGAGGTGGAAGGGAAAATGGAGATGGGGTGTATGTAATGTTGGGTGAAGTGAAAGGGACACTAAAAGGGGTGAAGGTGGAAGAGGGAATGTGTGATGTCATAAAGGAACTAGGAATGCTAGTTGGAATTGTGAAAGAAGGAGCCACATGACTAACCCATGGCATAGTTGTTGTAACTTGAGGAGTGGTATAAGTTGGTATCGATGTTATGGTCGAAGGGGGGGGGGAATGTGAGATCCTCCTTGGCTTGCAACTATTTTTTTTGATTGGGATGTGGAAGGAGCATGTTTATTGTATATCTCGGCAATTTTCTTCATAACTTGTAAGCCATCATCACTTTCAATCAACCGATGAAGGTTATCTATAGCAGGTATGGCAGTGGAGGAAATGTTTTCAAGGGGAAAATCTTGTTGTAAATGTGCAAAATCTTCATGGATACTTATGAATTTATCTTGCAGAATTGCACTGGTGTGTGTTTCAACATTCATAGGGTGGGAAGGTGAAAGCATAAAAGTGATATGATCAATGCCTAATGCACCATTGTCTATACTAGGAGTAGGAGCTCTTGAGATCCCAAGGTCCGCTATGAAAGTGTTATTGCCGGAAGCCATGAGTCTAGAACTTTGTCTCACTAGAGTATTATCAATGGGGCACCAAACACTCATACAAGTACCACAAGAAATAGGATGCATGCAAATTCAATGCAATCTAGGATGAATAAAATACAAAAAGCAATAATTTTGTAAACTAAAACAGAGATGTAGTACCAGAAAATAGAAATACAGAAAATATCCTGAAATTACCAGAAATTGCAATGCAAAATATGCAAAAGGACTAAAGGGTGGCAATTTAGTCCCATTGATAATTTTTTTATGTTTTTTCAAAAATTTTAAGTGTGATTTTATGTCTTTCAGATGCACAAGTGTAACTATAGTACGTAAATGCAGAGTTTTTGTCTTTTTCAATGCAAAAATGATGCAATAATGCAAGCTAATATGAATTTTTTCACTAATGCAATTTGAAACCCTAGGATGCACTTTAACTAATGCAAGATGCAATGCAAGGGAAACTTAGGATGCACTTGAAAATCAGAAAGAAACAATGTTCAAAAGATGCAGGTTCACCAAAATGTAAACAAAAATTTTATGAACCCTATTGGACGCATACCCTTCTAGGATGTTTCACCTAAAAGGGAAGGAATAGGGTTAAAAGAATCTATTGCTTACACTCAAAGATAAATGTAATGGGGGATGAAATGTGTGTAATTAAGATGTCCTAATGCAATAATTTGAAAATGAAATGATTTAATGATGCAAAACTATGAAAATGCAAAATGTTGGAAAACACAATGTGATATGCAAAAATGCCTAAGAAATACAATTAAATGATGAAATGACATAACAAAAAGGAAGAGGTGCACCTGGAATCAGAAGTATGATGCTGGAAGATTTTGGAATTCTATAAATTTGACTAACATGTTGACCGAGACACTTAGGCCAATTGGGGTGACTTAGTCCCAGTTTCGGGAAACTTTGTCGGAACGGGAATCTGCCAAATGGGTAACCAGAAATGTCAAAATCATATTTTAGGCCTAGAAGCGGGACTAATTCGCCACTAGTGGCGACTTAGTCCTACAAATCTCAAGGAATTCTAGACAGAATATGGAAGTCTTTGATATGTAGTCTCTTTCTTGGCAGGTGGTTGTATCTGATTTTGCAGAAAATGGGGTAGAAAGTCTTCTCCAAGCTTGAATTAGGGTTGTCTTGACTAGGTTGACTTTGTGCACTTTTTGATCACTTTCAACACCTATTGCTTGATAAATCTGCATACAAAAGTCACATGCAAGAGGGGAAAAATGGTTGAGGGTTAGAGAATAAGGGTTTTCCTTGGTCAAACCCCACTTTGGTAATCAAACCCTAAATAATGAAATGATATAAAAAGAGAGTGATAAATAGATAACATGCAAATGCAAATGTCATAAACTTACCACACCATGAATGCTCAAAATCTGAAGATGTGCAATGAAGACCTCTAATAGCTTGACTCAATAATGCTTGATTTGCTTGAATGCTTGTGAATTAGGAGAATGTAGGAGATGTAAAATGAGGTGAAAAAACCTTATTTATACCTGATTTTATCAAAATTTCCCAAAAGTAACACATCACAGGTCGACCTCAAGGGTTAGAAGACAAAATCAAGCTAGAATATTGAAATGATTTTGAGTTTTGTGCCAAAAATGACTCAGTCGCCCCATTGGCGACTTAGTCCCACTTAAGAAAATTAAGTGGTTGTCGAGAATTTTGGGGCACTAAAACTTGTCCAACGGGAATATCCTTAACAACACACTTGAAAACGATTGAAAAGTGTATTAAGGGGTCATTTAGACATGAGAAAGGGTTGAATTAGTGAAATTAAGCCTAGAAAAGGATAAAATCTTGTTACAAGACTTTACAACACTTCAAAATAGGACTTAATTAGTGATGAAAATGTGATTTTTAGGTGAATTATATTGAATAGAGTCGAGAAAAGTGTAGAAATGTTTTACAACACTTCACAACACCTTCACAAGACATCATAATTTGAATGTTTAGAACCTAATGTGAATGTTTTGACCACATTACAACATTATACTCAAGCAAAAATCAAGCCAAAACCCATTAGAAAGACTCAAATGAGCACAAAAATGTCAACTACACATTTTTTGGCGACACATCCCCCATACGAGAGATAAAGATAAAAGGTTCATGAGGCCTCCCAAAAAGAAGATTCCTCCACTACTTCATTGGAAGAAGCATTAACATAACACATCATAGTCCCCCCTTAATGCTAAGAGAATATAAGTAGAACCAACTAAAATCGAGAGTGTGCAAGGAATATAGAGATGTACAAGAAAATGAAAAAGAGTGTACTCCAAGGCACACTCACATGAGGTGAGAATCACAAGGAGACATTGTTGTTAAATCACAAGGATCCACAATTTTGATGTCAAATCAAGGCTCTACACTTTATAATTCAGTCTAAGTACAATAATTTCCTAAATCCCCTTCATGCATCTAGTTTTATGGCACTTTATATGAGCGCTTCTACAAGCATATTTGTTGTTACAAGTTCTTCAAAGTTTTTCATGAGGCGGATGAAGAAGACATGCTTTACAAGCCTCAAAAAAATGACAAAAACTTAAAATGAAACCCCCCCTTTTGCCAAACTCATTGCAAAAGAATAAAAGACCCCTCTTTTACAAATTTTTAACTATGGCAAAACCATAAAACACCCCCTTTTGCCAATTATGACAAAATTAATAACTCCCTTTTATAAAAGTCAAAATTAATAACACAAAGTTGATGGTTTACAATGTCTAGCAACTAACAAAGCTAACTTTAAAAAAAAAATGATTAGTTTGATTTTGACAAAATTATGGACTATCAATGTTAACGATTTTTAATGACTAGTAAAAGGTGTCTCTTTCTTTATGCCTAATGTAGCATTTGTCTCCAGCCATCAAACTTTAACAAGTGCAACTTCATTCTACAAAGATACGATTGTTGGAAAGAGTTTGTTATTGGCTCATCATCAACAACCATAGAAAATAAAGAGTTTTCAATGACTCTCTTTGACCTGCGCCACAAAAAACTACAAGAGGAAGAGGCATATCGACTACATCTGTGATGAAGAAGCGACTCCATAACCACAATCTTCCACAATAAATGTAGCTAGAGCGACCAAGTCATGCTCTCCCCATCACACCAATCCCCCACACAGTTACCTCATTGGCATGACTAAATACAATATTGTACAGTGTTTGTTGTGCTTGCTTCTCATCTCCATGAACTCATAATTCTTATATGGCAAATGATCTTGCAAGAGGTGTCTCACAAAGTGGGAACACTTGTCTCAACCACATGAAGTGAGACAAACCTCTAGAAGTCCTCTAAGTGAGTTTAAGTGTAGTGTGAATGTGAATCTACTAAGTAGGCTAAAAGCTAACTAGTTTTACAATACCTCTTTCACACTAACACAAACTTTGTTCTTTTTACTTTGTTGTTTAGTAAACTACAAAAAAGATAGTAGTAAAAACATATCCAAGTATTCTTCCAAAAGTTCTTGAATAGAATAAACAAAATTATTTGATGGGATTAAATCAATGTAATAATGATAAACAATAACGTGTTGGTGCTATCTTTTAGGGGAAATAATTACAGCAACAAAAAATTTGTGTCAACATTGTCTTTGCCTTCACTTGGGTCATACACTTTCTTGTAGAGAATTGATATGATTATATTTTAAAATAAGTTAAAACTCAGCAAAGAGATAAGTCCTTAGTGAGAGAAGTGGATTTTATCATGTCATGTCCAAATTTTTCTTATGCCAATTTTAGATTATTCTTATGTCAAATCTAGATTTGACCAAGTTGCTTCTTGAAACTTTCTATCCATTTCCACTTCCACTTACCACCATATATCTCACTACTTGCATTAAAAAAAAAATCACTTAAAAATATAAGACTATGACCATTACCTTTATCATAAAGTTATTTCCCATAAAAAAATCTAAAACAATAAGATTGTTCACGCAAATTAGATGATATAATGATTGATAAATTAAAGTTAACATCGAGTAATTTAGTCAAACTAAATTTCAATTCTAATTTCTATTAGTTCAATATATTCTAATGGTTGTTATTTGTGGAGTCTAAAATTTAATATAGAAAAAAATTACAAATAATAAAAAGGGAACATAAAAAATATATTGTATTGGGTTAAATTTGCATTGTCAAATACGAGTTTATAAAGTGATTTATTTTTAACTGATGAGGGAACTATCCATTATTAATTGAAAACTACTAGATCATAAGTTATAAAATGTAAATAACTAAATTAATGGAACATTAATATATGAAGACAAACTAACTCTTTAAATCATATCAATCTAATACTATTTACTTCTCAGAAATTGATATCATCTAACAAAATTGATAATTCAACTATAAATTTTAAATATAAACTTTAAGTATAATCATAAATTATAAATATTTAAATTTTAAAAAACTATTAAAAATAATATTACCATAAAACTAAATATAAAGAAAATGAAACCCTAATAAAATGTTTCACACAAATTAATAACTCTAATGAATTAAACACTGAATAATAAAAGACCAAATGAATACATATTATTATTGTGTTGTATTAAATAACTAATGCAAATTACAGGGAATAATCAACCTCGAAGAAATAAATACATATTATTATTATTATTGTATTGTATCTTTATTTTTCTCCCTTTTTACTCTGTATTCATACTCTACATCTACTACATCGATAGCTTATGTAGTAGCCTGGTAGTAACCAATCATAACTAATACTGCAAGAACATGCGTGGCACTTCACTCCCGGAACCCTTCCTGATTTGAAAAACAGAGGATGATCCGGATGGGATTTGGGACGAATTGTCTTACCTTCCCATCTCCTGGGAAGGTTGTTATTAAATCCTTGAGTTTTAATCTCACCCATCAATTTATGATGCTCCTGGTCCTCATCACTGTGGCATAGCTGCTGCACCACTTCTTCTGCCAGCCCGTTTATCATCTTCCCATTTTCAGCCACGGCCACTATACTTATTCCCTTCCCCCTCTTTATCTACTTGGTATCCTTTTGCCGTTCTCTGTTTCCTTCTCACGTCGTCCACACCCTTTCTTTCATATGGCATCTTCTCTCTCCATGCCTCCAAGTCCATTTCACTTAGCGCCTCCTCCTCTCCACAAGCCTCTTGTTCTCGTGATAATCTATTTTCCCCGCTCCCGATACACATCTTCTAATGCTGAAATCTCCGGTGTGCTCTTGGGAAAGCTTGTAATGAGAAGGAATATCACTCTGCCTTTTGGATCATTCGCTTTCACCTGCAAATCCCACATCACCAATTTTTATGGAAATTCTTCTACAACAAAATTTAAATTTTATGGTAAAATAAAAGTACCTGTTTATTACTGTGGCTAAGGAAATCTGATTTGTGAGCCTCAAGAAATTTTGTCAGGATCCAAGCATTATCTGAAACCCTGTTCACCACCACCAAATGCCATCGCTCCTTTTCCCATTGCATTTCCATCCATCGATGAACCATCCTATTACTTCCTGAAATGTCTACACTCAACAAGCTCTGAACGGCGACCACACTATCCATCCATTCCGCACCTAATCCCTCACAATTTGAGAGTTCTAATTTTGTCAATGATGGGAGACTGCAGAAATTGTCAGAAAGCTTCCCTAACTTAATGCTTGCTGATAAATTCAACTCTTTTAGTGTTCCAAGGCAAAGTCGCCACACAATTCCTCTAGTTCACCACATTTGGATAAATTTAAAATTTGCAAACTTGTTAGTTTACCAAAGCCTACAGGTAGGCTTGAAAAGCTATTCCAACCACACATGTCTAATCACTCTAAACCAGTGAGCTTACAGAAGTGGGTGGGGAGCCTCTTTAAACTGGAACACCCATTAAATCAAATACTTTTCATGCTTGAAAGCCAAAGAATTTCTTCTGGTAGTTCTCTCAAACTAGAACATCCATCAAATGATATATGGGACATCAACAGAGAGCTCACCTCTCCCAGGCTTGCAGGAAGAATAGTCAGCTTCTTACATCCTCTAAAATTTATCCTCTTTAAGAATTGCAAATTTCCTAGCTGTTCTGAAAGCCTATGAAGACTAGAGCGATCCTCCAATATTAGACACTCTAACGAAGCAAGTTTCTCAATATTGCTGGGAAGCTCTCACAACTTCTTGCAACGGGTTAAATCTAGATACTGTAATGAAGAAAGCTCCACAAAATCAGTTGGAAGCTCTTCTAATTTGTCACACCATCTCAAACTAAGAGAAAAAGGAGCCTTCAGGTTCCCAAATCCCGCCGGTAACTGCTTCAACAGACCACAATTGTCCAAGCATCTCTTGTAAAGATATGAGCTTCCCAGGCGGTTTTATTAATGGCATAAGACCTTTAGAGTTCGACAGGCATAGCTTCCTGAGACAAGGCAAGTTGACTGAACTTGTGATCACTGTACCATCATCTTCTCTTAAGACCAACAGCCTCAGCTTATGAAAGTGACAAAACTCTGAGATTTCATGCGGATTCCCACTATAATTGCATCTTCGAACTTTGACCACTTTCAGACAGATTCTGCAGCTATAAGTAGCTAAGTTAACATAAAACATGAAGACGTTTTCTTATCAAAACATAAAATATATGAGTTATAAAGTAACTAGGAATATCAAGGATAGTTATACAAAAAAAAATGTCATGAAAGAAATTTTAAAATGGCATCTTAATTGGTAAAAGACTGTTAACAAAATCATTTTAGGTGAAGAACTACTTGCCTTCATTGTACTTAACCCTACGATTCCTTCGAAATTTATACAGTTCATGTAAGTTAAACTAGTTAGTTTTGATATATCCATTGGTAGATTTGGCACATCACCGGCTTGAAAATATTTCAGCTTACGAAAGCTTTTATTGCATTCTCCTTTCATAATCGTCGAGTTCCCCATAGCAAATACTCTAAGAGACTTGCTCATTTTATCTAGCATTTCTGCAGATACTCAATCCGACGTGGAGATTCCCTCACAGTTTGTGTCAGCCACAGTCCTTTTATTTTAGGAAGAAGCTGTTGAAATTGAAACACGGTTATAAAAGTTTAAAACTAATTCAGCAAGGTGC
Organism: Sequoia sempervirens; assembly: GCA_007258455.2. Lineage (NCBI taxonomy): Eukaryota > Viridiplantae > Streptophyta > Pinopsida > Cupressales > Cupressaceae > Sequoia > Sequoia sempervirens. Next base: position 123,861,220 of record VDFB02000017.1, on the reverse strand, counting down.
AACAAAATCTTATACTTTCATTTCTAAATATTTAATTTTCATACCTCACTATGATCCTGCAAGGCTCTTTTGAATTCTTCTACTGTTTTGAAGCACTGTCTTTTGATTTAGTACACCCAATTTTAGTAAGATCATGAATGTCATTGTCCGTGATGCTTCTACTTTGATAAGATGTTTGTAGTTTTCTTTTGATCAGAGCACCCTCTTCTAAGCATTCCATTTCTTCCTCCCCAACAATGAGTGCAACATCCTCCTGTTGGATTATGACAAAAAAAATTAGAAATAAAGTGGAGTTTTATCAAAAGATAAAGGAAATAAAGAAAGGAAAATCTTATCTTTGAAAAAGATAAAGATTTAAAACAATAAAAACAAAACAAAACAAAGCTGGATTTTTTTATGTTTAACACAGGTTGAAGATATTATATATATCTTTCTGCCTTGAAGGCTAAATCAAATATTGTAACATCCTATGGGCCATATCATTGATACTCCAATTTGACTTTTCTTCCATGACTGAGGATCTTCAAACCCTAGAACTTGTTTCAAATTAAAATTTCTTCAAATCATCTTTGCCTTTTGCTTCACCTTGTCTTGAGACTGTCATACACGCATTCTTTCCCATAGAAGAAAAGACCCTTTCTGATATCAAATATAGTCCATAAACTAGTCTATATTTTGTTAATACAATTTTACCATTGTTTAGCATTCAATTGTGTAGTAGATTGCAATATAACTATAGCACTTGGAGTGCAAAAATGGAGGAAATCATTTACCACAAGAGATGTCTATATATATCCTGAAAATCCCAGTGTGGGGAAAACCAGCTTGAAAATATGCCCTTTGTGACTTCCTTGAGCTCAATTGTGCAATTACAATGGGGATTTGGCTCATGATGGGGCAAGAACAAGATGAAATCGATTTGGCGACCACCTTTATCCCACTTACTTTACTCTGCTGTCCTTCATCTCTTTGTCTCAGGAACACATGAAAGATTCTGAAAAAGTGAGACACCAAGCCTTATTTGAAGACAAATGTAGTGTAGTAGTTGAAAGCCAACCATATATTGTGTTCTTTCCTCGTCGACTCTCAACCATGGAAAGCCAATCATGATGTGACATATACTTTGCTGGTATTGTTTGAGCTGATTTGTAGGCAATGCTCTCTAGCACAGGGTTGCTACAACTGATTTTGTCTCATAGCTGAACGTTTATAGCTAGTCTATGCCATTTAATTTTGGAGTGTCATATTTCAAGATGGTAATTAGTTTAATTAGAGAACCTTTGAGCGGCAAGCATAATGAGATACTTTTGACAATGCATGTCATCACCTCATGATTCTGAGTATAAAGTTAAATGCTAATATTACATTTTTTGAACTATTTTAGTTCATTACTGTTGAATGCTTGAGATCTATGGATTTGAGGAGTTCTCTATTTTATTCCTAGTGAATGTTAATCTAACTTTTTGACTGAGTAAAGAGATTATTGCCAACAAGTTCATTTTACTTTCGCTTGGGAGCTTGTGCCCTGGAATGTAGGTTTTTACAATTGCTTTTGTAAGGAAAGCCACAGAACCTGGGGAATACTGAAAATCTCAAACAATGGTGTGTGAGGTAGATTCTGATTGAGCACGGAGAACTTAAGAGGTTTACAATCTTTTGCCATTCACTGATTAGATCACATAGCACAAAAAACAATTAAGTGCCTCTGCATGAAACAAGAGTTATAGCTCCAAGGTGGAGCTCTAGGCTACAAGGAAAGTCTATAAAAAGGATTTGGAGCTTTTGCAATTGCAGTTGCTTGGTTTGAAAATGTATATCCAAAAGAACTTTTTAATACACAGCCATATATTGTGCAGCTCAAGTCATCAAGATGTCACTACCTGTATCCCAAACTGCTCATAATAGTGTATTTTATGGCTGATTTTCACGCATCTAATGCCATTGCTGTGTAATACATTAGCTACCATCACTGGTTTTCATGTCTTCGAAGCTAATCGACCTTCCACAGGTAGTTCCTCTTTTTGCCAACAAATGATCTAGCTTCCTGGGTCAGGAATGCCCTGAATTCCAGTGGAGCAAGCAAGTTTGGATGTCCAATCAACCCCCTAGCTCCATTGAATCTCAGGGAATGTCAGGTCAGAAAGACATTCAAGAAATGGTTAGGATGTATATTTCCTTGATAAAAGCCATTGATAACCTAGAGGGAAGTATCTAGTATTTAGGCAAGCACACGAGAAAGCATGGTATTCAACCTCAGTGGTTTGAGGGTTATTTTGTGCACTTGTTAAATTGTATGTAGATGCAGGACTAATTTACAGTCCACTTGGTGTAATATAATCAGTCTCATCAATATCAGATTGAAACAACCGGGAACCTAATCATGTATGATCCACTTGAGAAAATGGTGGCAGAAATTTGGAAATAATACTGGAAGATGTGGACCTTACACCATCTCTTAAGAAGTAGGCAACTACAAGCTGAGAGCTCTTAACACAGCCAAGCCCTACAAGCTCAATTCCTGACATACAACCCCCAATTGAGCTAAATAAGTTCTTGCATGGAAGAGGGAGGTACTTCACCTCAGTCTCTTAAGGGAGTTCATGGAAGTCCTTTTTAAAACAGAGTTTTTGTAGGTGAGATCATTACAGGAGACCAGGAACAAAAGTTAGGACAATTCAACCAAGATTGTGATTTTTGAGAGCATAAGCTTGTTATGATGAGCACAATAAACCTCACTAAAGTGAATATTTGATGTTCTTTTTGTGTTATGTATTTGTACATTTGTAGGATGGTAGGTTGGTCTATAGTTTCTTTAGTTGTAGTTTGCTTAGTGGTTGTTTTCTTGTGTAATTAGGTGTCTTGGCTCTGGTAATGGATTTTAGGAGAAAATGAATGAAAAATCAGTGGATACAGAAATATGCCAGTTCAAAACACAAAGGACTAACCATGGTGCATATACTCTTCTTACTTTAATTCAACAAAGGTGTCTAAGGGTCCTAGATGATGTAGCAGCTGCAGCCATAGTCTCTGCCTGTGTCTCCATGCCACTCTCACCAACACCATCCATGTCTGCTCGTGCTCTAGCCTCCTCCTCAGCCATGGCTACAACCTCAGCCTCTCTATCTGCCTGGTCCACCCAATCAAGATCCTCATCACTAAAGACTGCATCTGTAGCGTCGGTGATCCACTTAGATTGTGGATCAACCTCCTCTAGCCTGATCGGGGTGGAGTCCTTGTTAAAAATCTTCCTATATCTAAAGCAAAGGTTGTAATTAACATATACCAAATCGTTCATCCTCTCCATTGATAGTCTATTGCACTTCTTGGAGTGTATGTGCTCAAACATACTACAATTGCGCTCACAACCAGATGAACTACATGGCTAGCTCAATATACGAATGGAAACATTTTGAAGGTTCGGTGTATCAGAATTAAACATATGCCACCATCTATTTAAAATGAGAAAAGGAAACAAAATCAATCTCATTTCCAACTTTAATTTTCAAGTTTCAAGTTTCAAGTTCAACATTTAATAATAAATTATAATATAAAAAGATTAAAATTATGCCCTTAAATATATTTTTACTTGGCTATAATGTCATCCTACTATCTTTGCACAATTGACGTGCAAAGAGTCCTCCCTATGCTTTAGTGAAGGTGTCTATCTTGATTACTATTTGTATAGTAACAACAAGCAACATCCACTCTATCGTTGAGTAGAGCCCACTAAGAATCTCACTATCTGCACGGAAATCACGGCTGAATTGGAAGGCCGGATTTAGGAAACATGTGGCTGCATGGAGGTGACTATGAAGCTAGTGGTGCCATCTCCTATCAATAATCTCCCAAATGGGACAAGACTTCTCCTCAACTCCACCATAGACGGATCTAATGGTCTCTTTGGCCCTATCCATGCCCTCATATATGTAGCCCATTGCGGATTTCTCCCCATCAACAACTCGTAGGAGAACTAGCAAGGGCTCAATAAACTGCAAAGTGCAAACATTGTGAAACATTAACTTAAGTGTGAACGAAAATAAACAAATAAAAGTAAAATATGAATAAAAATTAAAACATAATGAAGAATTAAATTTTACCTTCACAATCTCCTTCACTGGTGCCCAAAACCTTGGCTCATCAAATATTCAATTACTCACATCAATCCCTGCAGTGGTCGTAGCATAGGATGAGGAAGTCCACTCCTCACCAATAAACATGCGCCTCAAAGATGCCTTTGACCGAATCAAGGATTGTAATGTGATAAAACTTGTGGCAAACCTAGTGATGCCAGGACAAGCCAACTCCCTCAACCCCGGTATTGCCTCATTAGGCTAAGGACCCATGTGTGATTGTATACAAATTTACAAATGGTTTTTGCCGCATCCACACATGTTTTGATCTATGGGAGCTTGCCAAGATCCTCCAATATGAGGTCAAGGCAACGAGCGGCACATGGAGTCTAGAATGTAGTAGGGTGCCTCTCCATCAATAATCTACCAGCAACAACATAATTTGTTGCATTATCGATCACCACTTGAACAACATTCTCTTCACCCACCTCAGCTATCACCTCCTCTATAGCCTCACAAAAGGTAAGTGGCATTTATGACATGGGCATAAGCATCAATAGACTTGATGAAGACAGTGTCACCTAAAAAATGAAACAAAACCAATTATTCAATAAATTAAAAACATAAATCAGCCATATTAATCACTAAATCAAAATCAAATTTCAAATTAATCAATGCATTGAGGGAAGTACAATTACTTGCGAAGGAAACTAGAAAATCAAGTAGCGTCCTATTTCTCCTATCGGTCCAACCATCGGTCATGATGGTGCAACCCAAACTCCTCCATTGCAAGTGTTGCTCCTCTATTTGAGCTTTTACATCAGCCACCTTTTAATTCAAAAGTGGGCCCTTTAATTCATCTTCGGTAGGGGCTTTGAACCCTACCCTACATATGGTTATGGCATCAACCATATTTTGCCAAAAGGGAGACCCAAAACATGTCATAAATAAATTAATAAGTTACTTAGATAAGTATTGTAAAATGAAATGTTTTAACTTTAAATTTGAATTTGAGAATGAGATACATCTAGATTCTAAATATAAATTTTAAAACAAATAAACAAAAAAGAATTACCTAGCTACATGGAAGGGAATGGTGCAATAGTACTAGAATTCTACAGTTGATTTCTTCGCTGCGTCATGTGCAACCTTGTTCCAACCCATGCTTTCAAGCAACAGTTGGGAACTAGGAGTACTGTGTGGTATAAAATATGAATCCACTCTAGATTTACAAACTCTAGGGAAAATGCTAACACTCCCACTACCACTAGGAGTAGCGGCAGCACTAGGAGTACCCCTAATTGGTGCACTAGCACAAGCACTAGGACGAGGACAGTATGGAGGCATGGAAGAAGCATCTCCAATGCCACCAATGCTCGCCAACTCCTCCCTCTAACTCTTTTTCATTTCTTTTTGCAATTCAAATGTTTATAATTGCACTTGCACCTCACAAATAGCCTCAAGAGGTGCATTAATACAGCCCACTGCATCATGGACGAGTATGCGTGCAATATGGTATTTCAATCTGTTTATGACTTCATGATATATTGTTTTGCAATATTTACATTTTGCCTCTCCTTTTTTCTGCCCAGGAAAGATTTCAGCATATTTCCAAGCAGGGTCTTTTCTACCTAGGGTTTGAGACATTGTGAAAATAAGGTTTGAATTGCAAATGAATGTGGCTGCAATAACGAGTAGGGTTTCTAAAATTATTTAAGTTGCAAGTAGGGTTTGTAAAAAAAGAAATGCAAACTCAAAAATACAATGCTTTTACAAATTACAATAAATTTTTTGTTAAAAAAACACAAAATAAACCAATTAAAATCAAACTTACCTCTTAGATTAGGCTTGAAATGCAATGCAAACTCCTTCCAATAGCTGGTAATGAGCTCTCAATACACCTCCTTCCTGGTATGAAGCTTCCCAAATGCTATTTGAGCCTAGATTTGTCTTCAACTTCTTGCTGGTTGCCCTACAATGAACTCTTGTTTTTCCTCACAGCTATCTTTTCTCCTCCTATTTTGCCAAATAAATGAAATGAAGTTGCTTTTAGGGTTGGGGAGAAGATATAAGTAAAAAAAAAAACCAAATTAAATGATGTTTTATGTTTTTTTTTTGCTTTTTTCACTTGAATCTGCTGGCTGAGTCCTGCAGTCGGGACTCGCCTGGACTGGGCAAGTCTAGTCAGGACTCAGCAAGACTCGCCGAGTCTTGGCAAGTCCCGTTTCTGTGATTTGGAGATATAATTAAGAAATTGAAAAAGCTTTCATTGCAAAACAATGATTTGTTAGATGGTTCTTGGGTGGATAGGATTGTTTGGGAAAGTGGTGAAGATGCTCCAATAGCAAAATTGATTTTCAACCTTCAAGATTACCAAATGTTGTTTGAGATAGTGGATGCTAAAGAAGGTAGACATCTACAGACTCATGCAGCAGCTATGTTAATTTCTCCCTCATCTAAAACAGGAGAAACAGGAGAGCTTGGCAATCAAGCTGCTTCCATTGCTAGATTCAATATCTCCAATGACAAGTATTATTCAATTGGGAAAACCTCTCGGCAACAACAGAAATCTCATACAAAGAAGTGAGCATTTCATGGAATCAAAATCGTACATTCTCTGCCAGCCATGAGATTGCAGACAATGAAGCCAAATCTGAGCAAGTAAGAGCAGTTTGTAGTTGATTTACCTTTCTTGTAGAAATGGTGATTTAGGATTCTCTGGGCATAATCTACAAGGTTTAATGCTTATCCATTGAGGTGTTATTTTTCCATGTTTTAACTAACCCTATGGCACCTGATTTCAACAAAAATAAATGTACTTATGGTCTGAAGGAGTGTTGTCTTAGTTATACCTAATAAATGATTTGGGTTTAAAATTATACAAATCCAGAGTTCAAGATTGTATTCATTCCATAATTGCATACATTAAATGCAGCATTGAGGCAACATAAAACCACAGTTTCCAAGTGTTAAACTGAAGAATGGCAATTTTTATGTTTACATTCATGGCATAACTGCTTTAATGAAAATGACTATCTTTCTTTAGCAGCAATCAACCAAACCATCAGAATTGCTGATATATCACCATCATTAACATGTAAGCATGTTGTTGTAACCTAAGTTGCCGAATCGGGTACGGGTACGTGGGTACGGGTACGGGTATGGTACGCCGGTACGGTAATTTTTTTTTTTTGGGTGTGGGTACGTTTGGGTACGTCCGTACATAAAACATATAAAAATCATAGATATAGACATATTTGCAGCCTAAAAAGTAAAAATAACTAATAAGAAATTTAAAATTAAATATATAAAATAATAATTAGATTTATATTTATTATTCTAAGATTTAAACTTTAAACTTTAAAATTGAATTAAATTAAAATACTAAAATAAATTTAATTATTTATATATAATAAAATTATAAATGTAAAATGTTTAAATTTTTAATAATAAATAATAAATATTTATTAAACTTGATACTAAATAAATAAAATAAAACAATACAATATATATTTTATAAAAAAAATATTATTAAATATTATAATATTTATTAATATTATAATATAAATTAATAAAATTATAAAACAATATTAAAATTAACAAGGCTAAACTATTATAAAGTTATAATAGATAAAATTAAACTCAAATTTTCGTGCAGCCCGAAAAATACCTTTCACGAAGAAAATGTCGGACCTGTCAATGGCGACTGAAAATCTTCAGTCTATTTGACTTTTTGTCTGTTTCTCCCACCCGCGCGTGCCCTTTCTCCTCAAAGTCGCACAATCCCCAGACAAAAAACAGCGGCGAGCGGAGAAAAAAAAGAAATAAAGTTAGGTTATTTGCTTTGACCCTTCCGAAATCGCATAAACTTTGTCGAAACTGCGCCCGAATCAGCTGAAAACGCCACATCATGAACAAAAACGGCAGGATTTGAATTTTTTTTTTGTAAAATCGTGGATACGTTTTTTTGCGAAAAAAGCCGAACCCTGGCCGACTCCGCAGGGTTTCCATGGCGTATCCGTTTTGGCATGTACCCGTACCCGGAATCGGCAGGGTAAAGGGCCGATTCCGGTAACATAGGTTGTAACAATATCCCAGCATAAATTGCGATACTGATTAAATATAATTGCTCTGTAAAAAGAGTAGAATTTCTTTCTAATTTTTTAATGGTTTTTTTGCTGTCCAATTTATCTCTTCCATCTGCATTGTCATCCTTATCAAACTTGTAAGACATTTTTAGTTGCATCAGCTTGTGATTGAGAAAATGCAGATACTTTCCTTGTCCTATAGCTTGGAAATGCATTCTTTGACAGCCTTCAATATAGCACACTCCATCAAACTTTTTAATGGGTTCCAATGTTCCATACAGTTATCTATCATATTGTCTGCTAGGATTGAATGTTCTTTATTGTATGCTTAATCTCAAATTATTCCCCGAGGTCATTAACATGTGTATCCTTGACTCCATCTTCTGGCTTCAGTTTGTTGACTATCCAAAAATTGGCTAGTTGGGAATAAACCTTTTGGAGGTGTTTTAATACCTTGAGGTTGTTACTACAGTGTGCTGAAAGGTTCCTGGAAATTATATTAATCAACAAATGTGTAGTAGAAACTTGAAGAAAATGCATCATATTAACTTTAGCTGTAATCATATTAAATTATGTTATTGTCAATGTCTTAATAGCATGATCTCAAATTTTCTGGCTTCGGGTATATCCCTCGTTAGCCAGACAATTAGCATCTCAATGAAATTCTTTGAGTAGTTTTAAATGAAATGTGGTAGAAGCAATATTGAATATATTTTATTTTAGATACAGATTTTCCAAAATTCTGCAACTTATCTAATTTACATTATCACTTTCCAATCGAAATCACATACAGTTCAGTTCATTGGCTTCTAGTGTTGGACAAACGCCGCAATTGCACCCTCCATGGCCGAGCCTCAGGCTCTGGCCACAATTATCCTACAGCGCCATCACACTCAGGGTTCCGATCCGCAGGATAGCATCACATCCTTCAGCATTCATGGGAACATTTCTATCCTAAGGGGTCTGACGGGTCCAAGTTCAGCATCCGGCAACTATAATCATATCGGAATTGATCGATACATCTCCGGTCCAGGAATAACATATCCGCTACGGCAGTCCTGTATATGTTTACCAGATCTTCCAGCATACTGCCGGCGCCATACCTTGAAGTCCGATTGCATCTCTTGTCATCTGCGACTCACTACTGGCGATCAAACATTCCTTGTGCGAAGCTATCTGAGGCAACTGACTGGGAACTAGCACCATTACGGGCCAGCGAGGAGTTCAGGGACGACTTTGTGATAGGCACGGGTCTGTTAATCTGGTCTGTAACTTCAATCAAAGTCATTTTACCAGATCGATTGTATTGTCTGAGTTGAATATCAAAAACAATCTTATTTTGTGTGATACAATTCTGGTGCGCTGTTATTTGAGTTTCACAGAAATATGAACTAGTTTTTTCCCTGTGTGTATCAATTTTCCAGTTCTGAGCAGAGTTTCTATTTCAGAATCATATTTACATTGTGAAAGTAGAATCAGTTGTATTACATCTTTTAACTGTGGTTTTTGGACAGTTGGCATAGAACCATTGCAGAGAGTGGGATCGAAACGCAGGACTATCCTTTTGGACAGCCTCCCAGCTGCCATAGAGCAGTTGTTTACAGAAGGGCTTGTAACTTTTTTTGGAAGGATATAACTTTGTTTAGGTGAATCTGACTGAGCTGTTCATAAAATGTGACTTACGGTGCTCAAATGGATGAAATTTGACAGCATTTGATTATTTCTGCCCCTGATATTTGGACTGTCTATTGTTGGCTGTTGTTTTTTTTCAATTGTGTTTTATCTCCATAACGTTAGATAGTTAGACTACTTTTCTATGCAGCATACTATTCTGCAATCGTGTTTTCTTTCAAAAATATCACTAAAAGAGGTCATTTTTCACTTTAAAATATGGTTTTAACACAGTTTGAGTTGTGGACAAGCATAAGAAACTTGGAATTCTTTCAGTTCTTTTATGGTAAACCAGGTCAAATTCAAGTTCCCACTTAATTTGTCCGAATGGCAAATATGGAATCCCACAGTCTAAATATAGCACTTGACAACATTTAATGCCAGGTGAAATAGGAAGAAACAAAATCTAAATGTATTTAGTACAAATTTATTAAACTTTGAGAAAAAATCATCTGGCTCTCCATTACGAATAATTAAGTATTAAATTTGGGAAAAGTCTACATACAAATTTTGAAGTATAGAAATTACTTAAATTGGGGGAAAAGGAACTGTGTGCTATTTTAGTAATTTATTGTCTATTTTAAACAGAAGGAAAAATTAATAAATTTGAGAAGAAATCTAAAAGATGTCGTTCAATTTTGCTAGTTTTAAAGCTCATACAGCATGTGTGATGTCTTTCCACCAGATCTTCTGATTTAAAGATTTTATTTCATCAATTTTTTATACAATTTTACTTACATATCTTTCCAATTCCGTCCATTCTGGTCAGAAAATGCGAGAACAACTCTCCATCGAACTTTGTGATACACATTTCCGGCACCTGCAAATTCAACCGCAAAACTCGGTATAAATACCAAAACTGTAACAACAAAAATTTTACACGCCCATTAATTAAAGAAAATAAAACCCATCAGATCGTTTGTTTACCTGATAGTTTCACCATTACTTAAGCCGCGACAAGAAAATACCAGCAGAAAATCGTCCAGAACAATGAAATAAAAATAGTGAAACCTAACATTAGGCAGGAATTCAATCTGCCTATGTAACTTCTTACAAATCCTAAATCAGAAACCCTAAGGCGGAACTGATAAAATAATTGGGAATTTTAAAAAAGTGTCAAAACGCGTCTAGATAGGCAGAAAAGAAGAGGTCCTATGTTCATTCGACACTTTCGGTTTTGTTTTTATTTTCTTATATGCGAGTTTTATCTAGGCAAATTAAATATATAAATAATTCGCTTAATTTAGGGATTTTAATTAACTTAAAAGTTTAATGTAAAATTAATTTATGAAATTGAATGAGTTTCATTAAAAAATAATGTAGTTGAATCTTTGATGAAATATTATAATTTGTTGCATTATAAAAAACACTTCTTATTTATTTTTGGATAGTTATGAACTATAATGAATAGTTTGCAAGGTGCAACATTTGTTGAAGGTTTTGCAAATGGGAAAGGATGCTAAATGGACTTGATCTTGGAGGAAGCTTCATGACTAACTCAAGTGTGTTAAATGGACCATTCATGATCATGAGAGATGGGATCACATGAGCCCCTACTCATGAAATATAGATTGATGAGTTTTACATAAAATCTACACCATTGAATCTTAATAAAAACATCACAATTTGAAACATTGTGAAAAATATCTCCTACTTTCCTTTAAATTAAATGTGATACTTAGCTTCATTTTGGATAAAGGTATATATTATTGAAGATGTCAAGGACCAATTTGCTAGTGTGGTGTAAATTAAGGCATTATCCAAAAAACCACATAATCCATAAATTTAATGTGTTTTATTTTGGTTCAAATCCATGCTTATAGAAATTATCTTTATGTCTATGGAACTAATCTAGCAGGTGGAATTCAAACTAGAATTGTATACCTTAAAATAAGACATACAACTTCTCACACTGGTTTTATTTTGAGCTTTGATGTGAATGTCAAGTGGAAGTTTATAGTTGTGGTCAAGGTGATTGATATTGATAAAGTAAAAGAAATTTAAAGTGGGACAAGGTGATTGATTGGTTGAGGTTTGTTGGTCCATGGGGAGGAGTGAATTATATGAGTGATTGAATGGTTGAGGTTTGTTGGTCGACAAATAGTTGAGGTGGAGGACTGTTATATGAGTGGTTGTCTTGATGATTTCCTTGTGAGTTTATAGTAATGACAATGGTAGGAGGAGGCTTGAGTCTACACCTCCATTGAGAAAATGGTTTCAACCCTTGCTATGTTGCATGGCTATGATGTTGGGAGCTACATTCCATGTTAGAAATTATAGAGGTCTGACTATTATACCCAAAATTACCATTTTTTTTTGTTTATAATTTTTTCTCAAGTTTTTAATGTTCATCATCTATATACTTAGGTACTTCCATCCATATGAGATAGGAATTTTCTATTCAAGACAAGCATCCAACCATATGAGTTAGAAATCTATCTAAATGGGACATGTATTCCCTTATCCATTTAGGATAAGCATCTATCTAAATGGGAAAGTCATCCATCCATATAGGATAGGTATGTGCTCTAGCCAAAGTCTTAGACTCATCAAGATCAAATGGATACTAAGTCACTCATAGAAGATTACACTCCTTTAATGGGAGTGCATTGTGGTTGTTGTTCTTCAAGAGTATATATTTAATATATTTTTATGAAATATAGACTTGAGTCCCTAGCCTAAAGCCTTGGGAAGTCAAGAAATTCATCTAAGATTTGTATGAGTATACAATGAATATATTTTATCTAATAATTTATCTTAGTGATTTCACCCTGTTGGTGTAAATAAAGTCTAGTACCTAGTTAATTCATTACTAGGGAACTTATTTACATGTTAAGTTTACTTAGGTCCTAGGAAGGAATCTTTTTAGAAGGTGTTAGTTGGCATTAGTTGTTATCTTATCTTTTGACTTGTAACACATGTGAATCTAGGTAGTTGTGATAAGTTCTCTCATGTTATATGATTAAAACACTTGTCATAATCCTATGACATCTTGTATCTCACCTTGGCTATACAACCAAGGGGTTTCTACTATATTTTTCATATCATTGAATCATAATTGATAAGAATACAGTTTATTCTTGTTATATTCATATTCTCTCTTTGTTCTTTCCATTTGGCCTCAAAATCTTAGCAGCCATAGCCAATTCTAACATGGCATCAGAGTGGGTTGGGTGCCATAGGTTAACCATTTTTTGAGAGATATTGGTAAATCTTGAAAAATTGAGTATGATCTTCTCTTGCATTGTATGACGATTTGGAGAATCAAAAAATCTTGATAGAAATACCAGATTTTAGGAGGTTCCATTTTTGGCTCTTTATTGCAGGTTCAAATATGAACCTGTTGGTGCAAAACTAAGCTCACCATTATGTTTAGAGTGTTCGAGAAAGTTGATTTTTCCTTTTGTTTCATCCAAATCTGATTTTTTTTAGGACCTATGGCAGTTGCTTTGAATGCTTATGTTAACAATTATAAACCAAAAGTATTTAATTAAAACTTAACACTCAACAAAATTAAATTAATGAAATTACAAAGAGATTAAAGAAAGAACAGAATGAGAGAGAGAAAGAGTGCAAACGAAATTGATAATAGAGTTCGTCATTCGAAATGACTACGTCTTCGGGCCCCTCTCCAATGAGTGGACTGATCCAATTATTCCTCCAGAAATTCGGTTACATTCATCGGCAGAACCTCCCCTTGGTATACAAGAAATATTCAAATTGCACCTCCAAAGTGTGTGGAATCAAGTTTCCAAAAACACAGAATTACAATAATTTCTCCAAGGAGAATAATCTCTCACTCTTGCAAAATTCTTCCAAAATCACTTGACCTTACACCCCCCATTCTACCCCTTTTATATTACATTTTTTGCCAAGATTAGTGTAAAACCAATTAACTACCCAATCTCCCTTACATAGAGAAAATTCCAATAATATCCCCCTCTTACGATTCCCGGAAGGATAATATCCCCTCAAGATAATTTCTTTTTCCATTTGAATGGTTACGAAAGGACTTATTCCCTATTAATTTGGGAATATTTATTTATGTAAGGGTTTAATAGGCCCCTTAAATTAGGAATGATATTCCTAATATTTTTGAAAAGGGATATAATATTTTCTATGGATAAACCATAACCTTATTTGAAGGCTTGAAATAAGCAAAATAAATCCATGTTTATAGAGGATGGGGGGTGGTGGTCCCACCACACCCCCCTCCTCTTTATCTTGTTCTGTTAAAAAGGGGATGTGTTTTATTTAAAGAGGGTTGCCCCCCCATACCATGGGTGGCGCCACACTTAATGTGTGCTGCCCCCCATGGATGGGTGGGCCCCCACTTAAATGTTTTGTTATTTTTTTAATTTATTATCATTTTTTTGTTTAAAAATAATAACTGCCACTTGTGCCAATAATGGCTTGCCGTGTGGAGGGGTGATATGTCATCGGGTGTCAGGAGCTAACTGGGTGCTAACTGGGTGCTGATGTCATCATTGCAACTTTGACCCAATCTTTGACCTTCCATAATTTTGCCATACGGACTTCGTTTGTTGTGAAACAAACTCCATCGGAATTGTGACGACGAGCACTACGCAATGCTACTAACTTTGTCTAGTTTTGACGACTTTGATTTTTTTTCCTTTTTTCCTAGCATGGTTATGAGAGTTGACCAGAAGTTTGACCATATATATCTTGAGCTCCGGGACTCTGATTGACTCCATTCGAGTTGCAGTGGAGTCAGGATCCCAAGCACTTTCTAATGATACTGAAACTAGAGAAAATGGAGAATTTCAAAATTGACAAAAAATCCTTTGGATCAGTCCTCCCCACTGGAGATATTTTGGACCTTTGAAAGTTGGTCACTCAAAAAGCAAGTGAGGGAAAATTTCCCTCACTTTACCAATGTCCATCCACTTTGCCTTGCTTGGATGCATCCCTTTTATCCCCACTCAGAGGTATTCAACTGCTCCTCTTTGTGAAGTCCTGGTGTTCTTATCAAGGATGACGTATGTAGGCAACTCTGACATGTACTCTAGTGAAAGGTTGTCAACTGATGGAACTTGCACTTCAGCCTCCTCATCTAGTATCATCGGAGGTTTGTACAAATTCAAGTTCTCAACGTTGACTACTGAGTAAATCTGCATGTATGGAGGAAGATTAAGGCGAAAGGCATTGGTGCCAATCTTTTCCAGAATCTCAAATGGACCATATCTAATTGGCTTGATCTTCCTTCCTTCGCCTTGCATTCTTCCCTTTCTTATGTGTAACCAAACTTTGTCTCCAACTTGGAAATGATGATCGTTGTGATGCTTGTCATGGCGAGCCTTGTACTTTGCTTGACTCTTTTCCAATTGTGCTTCTACTACTTGATGAATTGCTTGGACCTTTTGGATGAACTTTAAAGCCCTTTCTGCATCAAAGCATCCATCTTCAACATCATTTGTTCCAAAAGCAGATTCCACTGGTGTCTTTGGCAAGTAACTAAAACAAGTCTCAAAAGGAGACCTCTTTGTAGAAGAATGGGTTGCATGGTTGTAGGCATGTTGCACATAATGAATACTTTCATCCCACAACTTAGGATGTTTTCTACAATATCCTCTGAGCAGATGCACAACTATCATGTTGACTACCTTTGTATGTCCATCGGTCTGTGGATGGAAGGTTGTACTCTTCTTCAGTTTAGTATCCATAAGTACCCATAAGACTGACCAAAACTCCCCAAGGAATCGAGAATCTTGATCTAATACAATGGAAGTGGGTAACCCAAAGTGAACCCATACAAACTGAAAATACATATGAACTGTCAGTTCAATAGTGACTTGCTTTTTACATGGCATAAGAATACACATCTTGTTGAACTGATCAACTACTACATATAAATAGTCATGCCCTTTCCTAGACATAGGTGATCCCCCGACAAAATCCATAGATACACTTTCCCATGGACGGGATGGTATAGGTAAGGGTGTGTACAACCCCAATTTCCTATTACTTGGTTTGTTAGTTGCACACATCACACATCCCTTAATATATTTTGTTACAATTTCCTTGTGCCAAAGTTTTACTAACCCCAAAATGTTCTACAATTAGCAATGTGTGTGCCTCTTTGATTACATGTGCTTGTTCATTCTTTGGAATGCATAATTTTCCTAAGTGATACATGAGTTTATCATGCACATAGTAATCATTTTCTTCTACTTGTTTGCCTTGGATTAGAGCTGCATAGATATCCTTAAAATTTTCATCAGTAGCATACTGTTCTTCAAAACTTGCATGAATCGTAAAACTATTTTTAAGGATTATCAAAGCATTAGTAAATGGAGGTCTAGAAAGCATATCTACTACTTTTTTATGGGCTCCTTTCTTATACTTAATGACTAAGTGAAACTATTGTAAAAATCCCATCCACCGAAAATGCCTACTTTGCTGCAACTTAGTTTGTGAATGCAAATATTGCAATGGTTGATGATCGGTATGGATTACTGTTTCCTTTCCCATTATATAATGTTTCCATTTCTTAACACTCAATACTAAAGCGTAAAGTTCTTTATCGTAAGTTGGATAATTACTTACTGCGCCAGAAAAAAGTTTTGAGAGTGGTAATAGATCGGCTTACCTCCTTGTGTCAATACTGCTCCCATGGTGAATCCACTCACATTTGTTTCGATCTCAAATGGTTGGTGCAAATATGGTAGAGCCAGGACTGGTGCAGTGCTTAACTTCTCCTTCAATGTGTCAAAGGTCTTCTATTGTGGTCCTCCCTACTGAAAAGTTATCTTTGTACTTAATGCATGTAACGATGATGCAATAAAGGAGAAGTTTGCAATAAACTTCCTCCAGTACTGGACAACACCCAAAAAACTCCTGACTTCAATTACAATACTTGGCTTAGGCTAGTTTACAATTGCCTTGACCTTCACAGGGCTAACTTTCAATTGACCATTCCCTACGATATAACCTAAGTACATAAGAGATGTCTTTGCAAACTCACATTTAGGCATCTTTACATAGATTTTTTCTTTTCTTAGTACATCAAAAACTTTTTTAACATGACTTGTATGGTCTTCCCAAGACTTGCTAAAAACTAGGATATCATCAAGATATACAATTTAACAAAATCATCAATGTAAGGATGAAAGATGTCATTCATGACTCGCATGAATGTGGTGGGTGCATTGGTAAGCCTGAAGGGCATAACCAACCATTCATAAAGTCCCTATTTTGTCTTGAAAGCATTTTTCCAAATATCATCCTCAGCAATTCTAATCTGATGATAACCAAGTTTTGCAAATCTAATTTAGAGAAATAAATTGCATGCTTAAGTTGATCAAGCAAGTCATCAATTCTAGGAAGCGGATACATGTTTTTGATGGTGATTTTGTTCAGTGCCCTAAAGTTGATGCACATCCTCCATGTTCCATCTTTCTTTTGAACCAAAAAAATTGGAGAACCACAAGGTGATGTGCTTGGATGAGTCACTCCTCTGTCAACAAGCTCCTGAACTTGCTTTTCAATTTCTTCATTTTGCATGACAGACAAATGGTACATGCCAATATTAGGTAGTGGCACATCCTAATGCAATTGAATTTCATGTTGAATATCTCTTTTAGGAGGTAATCCTTTTCGTTCCTTAAATAAGTCATCATAAGCGGAAACAACTTTGACCAATTCAACCTTATGTTTAGGATCACTTCCTTTAAACACCTCAGATGTTTCATCTTCTTTGGCCTTAACAAGCATTAACACAAAGTTTTTACTGGAGTTCACTAATCTTTTCATCTGACCAACATTAACTAATGCAAGACTATTTTTGACTTTGTGCGCACATACAATATATTCAATCCCAGCCTTAAATAGGTGATTTTTTTTCCTCCCTAAAGAAGATAGATTTATGGTCATAAAAATATGGACTTCCTAACACAAGTCCACAAATATCTAAAGGTACAACATCTGCTACAACCTCATCTTTAAAGTTTGTAGTGATTGCAAAACTAAGCTTACATTGTTTCGTGACTTGTAATTGTGCATCATTACAAACCCATCCCAAAGGGTATGGCTTCTGATGAGGAGTTGTAGTCAGATTTAGCTTTCTAACAACTTCTTTAGATATGAGATTAACTTGTGAACCCATGTCAAATAAAGTATCAACCTTAGTGTGTTTAGTTATCACACGGATATGAAAAAGTTCATTCCTCTGCTTATCTACTTTAGGTTGCTTACTTGTACTTGCAAAAATATTTGATTCAAATGCAAGAGATATACCTTTGTTTTTACCTTGAATTCTAGTGGCAATTATCTTCATCTAGTCCCCAGAATCATATCCAAGATCTTGTTGTGTTACACCAGCTATCTTTTGCTTCCCTTTGTTTCCATTGTACCTCTTTGGCCTAAGTTTTGGATGTAGTTTCCAGCACTTAGAGTCTTCGTGTCCTTCTTTCTTACAATGAGAACAGGTGGGTTTTTCACCCTCTTTCTTTACCGTGGCTATATTTTTTCCTTTTCCTTTATCTTTACCCTTAGGTTTCCCCTCAGACTTAGATGATTTCTTTGAAAAATTATCATTGAAAGTGTTCTTACCCCTTGACTCTAAATGAGTGGCTTGGACTGACACTTCATCCAAATTATTAGGACTCAACATTCGAATAGTATGTCTTAGGTAAGAATGCAAACCACCTATGTACTTGAGTAATGTATCATGAGTATACAATGGAACATTTAAAACAATAACCTGTTTTCTAAACTCATGAGTGTAATCTTGGATAGACTAACCCTTACCTTGCCTAAAGGTTTGCCAATTCATGGTTAATTTTTACATATATCCCAAAGGATAAAACTATTTTTTAAGGGTAGCAATAAATTCCATCCAAGTCATGTTGACCTTACCATGGTGAGTAATTTCCTCCCGAGTCCTACTCTACCACCAAGTGAGAGTTGTACCTCCCAACCAAAGAGTGGCTAATTGGATCATAGAAGCATCTTTCGTTAGGCCTCGAATCCTACAATAGGCCTTTTCCTATTGGATCTAATCATCTAACTTTTTGGCATTTAACTCGCCACAATACTTAGGCAACTTAAATTTTACATCAAGTTTAATAATAGGCTTAGACTTTCTTTTGAAAGGATTAACGGTAGTAGAAGAGGAAGGAGAAGGGGAAGATGGAGGAGAAGGGGAAGATGGAGGAGATGGAGCTTTTAAGGCTTTCTCTTCTTTGTCATTTCGATCTTCCTTCTTTTCTCGATTCAAAGAACCTCCCTTTTCACGCTTCTTCTTTTCCGCATACAACTCTTCCACCATAGCCTTCATGTCAAGAAAGGCTCAGTGAAAAGTTTTATCATCAAGCTCTTGCTCAATGCTTTTCCCAGTTTTAGTTTCATCCATTGTTGGGGAAGTCCTTTGTTTGATGATCTCAGGATTGTATTCTTCAAGTTCGCCTTCACCTCTTTGAAGCTTGGAGCGCGTTAGCATTCAATTTTTCAAAACTAGTCAAAACACAGCTTTTATACCAATTTGATATGTTTTAGGATATATGATAGTTGCTTTGAATGCTTATGTTAACAATTGCAAACCAAAAGTGCTTAATTAAAACTTAACACTCAATGAAATTAAATTAATGAAATTACAAAGAGATTAAAGAAAGAACAAAATGAGAGAGAAAGAGAGTGCAAACGAAATTGATAATGGAGTTTGTTGTTCAAAACGACATCTTCGAGCCCCTCTCCAATGAGTGGACCGATCCAATTATTCCTCCAAAAATTTGGTTACATCCGTCGGTAGAACCTCCCCTTGGTATACAAGAAATCTTCAAATTGCACCTCCAAAGTGTGTGGAATTAAGCTTCCAAAAACACAAAATTACAATAATTTCTCCAAGGAGAATAACCTCACTCTTGCAAAATTCTTCCAAAATCACTTGAACTTACACCCCCCATTCTACCCCTTTTTATATTACATTTTTTGCTAGGATTAGTGTAAAACCAATTAACTACCCAATCTCCCTTACATAGAGAAAATTCCAATAATATCCCCCTCTTACGATTCCCGGAAGGATAATATCCCCTCAAGATAATTTCTTTTTCCATTTGAATGGTTACAAAAGGACTTATTCCCTATTAATTTGGGAATATTTATTTATGTAAGGTTTCAATAGGCCCCTTAAATTAGGAATGATATTCTTAATATTTTTGAAAAGGGGTATAAGATTTTCCATGGATAAACCATAACCTTATTTGAAGGCTTGAAATAAGCAAAATAAATCCATGTTTATAGAGGATGGGGGGTGGTGGTCCCACCACACCCCCCTCCTCTTTATCTCTTTCTCTTAAAAAGGGGATGTGTTTTATTTAAAGAGGGTTGCCCACCATACCATGGGTGGCGCCTCACTTAATGTGGGTTGCACCCCATGGATGGGTGGGGCCCCTCTTAAATGTTTTGTTATGTTTTTAATTTATTATCATTTTTTTATTTAAAAATAATAACTGCTACTTATGCCAATAATGGCTTGCTGTGTGGAGGGGTGATATGTCACTGGGTGTCAAGAGCTAACTGGGTGTTGACGTCATCATTGCAAATTTGACCCAATCTTTGACCTTCCATAATTTCGCCATACGAACTCCGTTTCTATGAAATGAACTCCATTGGAATCGTGACGATGAGCACTACGTAATGGTGCTGACTTTGTCCAGTTTTGATGACTTTGATTTTTTTCCTTTTTTTTGGTTTGGTTCTGAGAGTTGACCAGAAGTTTGACCATATATATCTTGAGCTCTGGGACTCTGATTGACTCTGTTTGAGTTGTGTTGGAGTTAGGATCTCGAACACTTTCTAATGATATCAAAACTAGAGAAAATGGAGAATTTCAAAATTGATGAAAAATCCTCTGGATCAAAATCAAACATATGAGGACAAATATATGAGGGTTTGAAGCTGAGGAGTGGTTGTTAGATCTAGAAGGTAGCTGCATTTTTGGAGCATTATGGGTCAAATTTGACCTTGTGATTGTGTCTAGAAGGGCCAACAACCCTAAGATCTACTATGAAATCAACCAAATCGAAGTAGTTCTCCAATGAGCAAAAAGAATTGTCTAGAGAGTCATATGACCACTAGGTCATCATCATTGCAACAATGAAAGAGAATATTCTGGGTAGAATCGACATATACCAGAGAATCTAGAAGATTTTGTCACCAGCAGAATATTTCGCCAATCCAAGAGCATATTCTTTTTCGACGGTCGCTTGAACATCAAATTTAATGATGTGTACCATTGACGTCATCACCGCGTGAGCATGCTAAAAAATTCCCCCCCTCACTGTTGGGTTTTTTTATTTTGCAGTCTGACTTTGAAGCTTCATATCTTGCTCATTTTGACTCCTTTTTTGAGCATTTTTTTTATTTGGGCTAATTTTTCATGCTCTTCATAGTGGTGCAATAAAATTCTAGTTTTGGTGCCTAATTTTTTTAGAAATTGAAGATTCTCACAAGTGTTGTTGCTTCGTCCTCATTTTGGGAACTTCAAGAGCTGATATCTTGCTCCTACAGTAACATTTTTGAGTGAATTTTTTTTTGAAAGTGTACATTTTTTCATGTACTTTCTAGTGATGTAATAAAATTGATCTCATCTATTGTAAAAGTTTTACTTTGAACTTGTGGCCTAATTTAGCAATTTTCATGTACCAAGATCAAAGTCCACTTCACTGTTTTGGCAAGTGGCAACTATAATGCACTAAGTATAAAGTGCCACAAATTAGATATTGCTCGGGGGGTTTCATGATTGAGTAATTTGGGGGGGTAATCTTGTAGTGGTTGGTTGCATTATTTTGCTTGGTTTTTGTTCTTGCAATGGGGAAATCTCAAATTGAACTCCTAACTCCACATAATTATGCTACGTGGAGAAAATCAATATGGAACTATCTCATGGGAAAAGGTCTAATAGGTCATCTAAAGGAAACCATTTCTCAACCTACTAATGCTAAAGAATTGGAAAGATGGGAGATTGATCATGAGAAAACACTTGGATGCATATGTTCATTAGTCTCATTTGATTTAAAATTTCATATTGAATCATGTAAAACACCTAAAGAAACTTGGGGGACTTTTGAAAAATTATATGGTAAAACAAATAAGATTAGGGGATATCAGATTGACAATGATTTGATGAATCTTGATCCAAAATTCTTTGACCACATCCAAGACTACATCTCCAAAATCAAGCAACTAAGAACACAGTTGAAGGAATGCAACATTGATAAAGAGGATTTACAGTTGATTTTGAATGTGTTATCTAAGCTTGGTCCTGAGTATTCAGTATTTATTTTTGGCTTTCATACCCATCAAATTTCTATGGGAGCATCATATGTTGATCCTAAGTTTGATGACTTTGCAAATCTCCTAATCCAGGAGGAAGCTAAGTTAATGAACATGGGTCTAATCAAGTCTTCCAGGTCACAAGAATTGGTGGCAAGTGAGGCAAAGGTACATAAAGAATCAAGGAATCTCAAGATAAGAAGCAAAAGAAGAAAAAGAACAAGCCAAATAAAGAATTAGAATCCTTAAAAGGAAAATCATCTAAGAAGGAGAGGCCTTTTTGTGCATATTGCAAGAAGGATAGACATGGAGAACACTATTGTTATAAGAAGGATATTCATAAGTTGAAAAAATTTCTCAAAAGGAATCACATTGATTTGCCTTCTAGAATGTTTGAATCTCCTCCTTCTTCAAAATAGTCTAAAAAGGACAAAGGTCAAGTATCTACATCAAGATATAAAGGGAATTCTCTTTGTTCTCTTTCAAGTCATGGATTAGGGAGATGGCTTCTAGATTCAAGAGCATCTCATCATATGGCATCTTCATATTCTATATTCTCTTATTTTCAGCCTTTTACTATGTCTCCTATTTTGATGGGAAACAATAAATACATGAGTACAATTGGGAAGGGATCTATTAGTTTTGGGGACAACACTTTTCGGGATGTCTTGTGTGTTCCTCATTTGATGAACAATCTTCTTTCCATATATTAGATTACACATGTTGGAGATGGGAGAACTATGGAGCTCACACCTAATTCAGTCATCATTTGAGACTTGGAAAGTAGAGAGATCATTGCTACTGGGGTGGTTGATCATTCATCTCAGTTGTATACCTTTGTAGATTTTGCTTCCGATGATGGCATTGTTCCTTTGGCTGTTAATCATATTTCTTGTATGAACCATGATTTAGAGGAGGCATTTGGCTTCTTGAACTTGGGAGTTCTCACACCAGATCTAGTTCTTGAGTCATGCATTTCATCTCCTCCATTTACTATTGTACCTGAGGATGCTTGTGGTTCCACAGTTTTCATTCCTTGTGATTCAGTGTAGCAGGATCTTGATTGTCATTTATATTTGGCTACTTTTGATGACTTCTTGACAGGTATTTTATACTTGTTTGTTGAGTATCATCTTGTAGATTTGGGGAACATCATTGATTGCATTCATCTTCTCTTTGATGGAGAAGAACCTTCTTCAGTTATTACAAGGGAACACTTTGACCCTCTTGTTCATTCTCTACATGATCATTCTTTGTACTTTGACATGAGTGTGGATACCTTTGGACATCATTTGGAGGAGGATTCTTTGTCTTCAAATGGGATATCATTGTCTTTGGATCATGTTTTACATTCATCTTTACTAGATTCTAGATTGTACTCTTTAGTAGTGTGGCCTAGAATGCTTGTTTGGAGTGTGTCAGCTTTCGACATTAACATGGAGACACTTGAGCATGCTTTAGAGACATCATCATCCATCATCCATCTTCTTGACATCCTACATACATCTTTGGTTTTGTTTCTTCGGACTAAGGGGAGGAATGTTGTTTGACACTTTTGGATCATCTTGAGGATTCAATGTCAAGCTTCTACCATTATTGCAGGAGACTCAACATTGAGGGGGGGATTCCTTGTCTCTCTTCTACTTATCTCTTATTGGGGAGTCTTTTTCCTCACATGGGGTTTTGGCCTTCTCATTCTTCATTGAGATCATTCCTTTTTTATATCTTTCATTTCTCTTTTGGGGAGGAGTTTTTGTCCCACTAGGTTTTCTCCTTTTCTCCATTTGCATATGTACATGGGTACCTAACATGGCCTAGTAGACAGGACCCATTCTTGAATCTTTGTGTGATTTGCATAATAATTTGCTACTCCCTAAGTTGCACTTAAGAGGGGGTGTTAGTGTAAATAAAGTCTATTGCCTAGTTAATTCATTAGTAGGGGACTTATTTACATGTTAAGTTTACTTAGGTCCTAGGAAGGAATCTTTCTAGAAGGTGTTAGTTGTCATTAGTTGTTATCTTATCTTTTGACTTGTAACACATGTGAACTTAGGTAGTTGTGATAAGTTGTCTCATGTCATATGATTAAGACACTTGTCATAATCCTATGATATCTTGTATCTCACCTTAGCTATATAACCAAGGGGTTTCTACTACATTTTTTATATCATTGAATCATAATTGATAAGAATACAGTTTATTTTTTCATATTCATATTCTCTCTTTGTTCTTTCCATTTTTCCTCAAGATCTTGGCAGCCATAGCCAATTCTAACACACCCTTAGGTTCTATTGAGTGATTCTCTTGAACAAAACAATAAAATACATGTTTTAAGTTGATAATATACCCTTCTTAGATACTTCACCAACCCCATTCCTAAATACCTACATATTGGAAACCTCCTTTGTTCACTAGGCTATTTACATTGTACACCACTTCCAAATGAAGATCAAGGTATAATATATATGTAGTTATATTTTCCAAACTATCTTTGATGAAAAATATTTTTGTGGGTATGCAGTGCTTTCTAGGGCCCTTTTCCCTAGATAATTTCTCTTTGACTACTACCCACTAAAGGAAGCATTTAAAATTAAAAGTATTTAGTTAGTACGAGTTCAATATTTGTTTACTAATTTGATCTATTGCCCAGTCCTATCAAAATAAATCCTTTTTAGATATCGTTAGTTCCTTTGCATGTGAAACTATGGGATGATAGTTATGTTCCCCTTTAAAATTATAGATGAAGTTTCTAATTCTTTGATGAGGTTGGATTTGCTCCCCTATGAATTTATATCATGGTGATGATTTTCTCAATTCAAGATCTAGCATCAATTTATTTATTTAATTTATCTTTATTAGTTTGTAATCCAATGAAGATTATTGTTTCCTTGAATTTTAATCAACAAGATGTCCTTGATTTCTCCTTGGCAATTTATAGGGATGATACCACAAACGTTGTTGTTGCAACTATATTAGGCTAAAGTGTAGTAGTTCAAGCATGATGATACTACTCATAAACATGAACCATCTATGCACCATTATTACCAAACACAATGAGTTGTGTTTTCAATCTTGTTTAGGTTTATTTGACTAATCTAGAAAATGGAAAAAAACTCTAAATTGTTTGTATATTCTAACTAAGAATGTAAAAGAGTTTCAAGGTAAGCAACTTTTGTGGGCTTATATTAGATTTGTCCAGAGTATGGTGCCTTTTCATCCATGGATTATGGCTGGTGACTTTAATGCTATTTCTGAGTTGGCTGAGAAGCAGTGTGGTATTGCAAGGTTGGAGCCTTCTGCACTGCTTCTTCAGGATAACATTTTTGCTTTGAATCTTGTTGATGTAAAGCCTACTAATGGTAATTTCACTTGGAACAATCAAAGGATTGGGGATAATTGGATCTCTGAAAGACTTGACCAGTTTCTGGTGTCCTGCTCTTGGGTTGGTGGATTGTGGTCTTCTAGCTCAAAAATTTTGGATTGGAGGGGATCCAACCATTGGCCTATCAAGCTTGTTGTCTCTTTAGTTTGTGTGCCTCGTTTGCCCCCTTTCAAGTTCCATATTATGTGGCTACATGAGCCCTCTCTTCATGACTATGTGGCCGAATGGTGGAGACATGGTAGACCCACTTATGGCATGACAATGTATAATTTTTCTAAGCTTCTCCAATTTGTCAAATATCAGCTTAAGCATTGGAACCGGCAGTGCTTTGGGAACATTTTCCATGCAAAGGTTTCTTCCCAAGCTAAGCTAGATAGTATTATGAGGGTGATCAGGGAGGATGGTGTGACTACTAATTTACTTCAAGAGGAGGCCATGCATTGAAAGTGTTGGAGGAGTGTGAATTGCGGGAGGAATTATATTGGAAACATAAGGCACAAATTGAATGGCTTCAAGAGGGAGACAAAAATATGGCCTTCTTCAATTCAGTCAAAGCCAGGTGACATGGGAATTCAATTTCTATTCTTGTAAATGACACTGGTGAGCATCTTTCCTCTTTTAAGGATATTTTGTGTGAAGTTGTGCAGTATTTTATTTCCTTATTCAAGGAGGATTCTCACGGGGTTGTTGACAAGGAGGCCCAAGTTTGTCTTGCATCCCTTCTTTGGTTACTATGGAGATGAACAAGCATCTTATGGGTGATATCTCAATCGAAGAGCTCGAGAGCACGGTGTCCCAGATGAAGAAAGGGAAAGCTCCTGGCCCTAATGGATTTCCGGTGGAGTTCTTTCAAGAATTCTAGGATATTATCAAGTTGGAATTATTAGCGGTTGTCTAGGAATATTAGACGAATAAGTAGATGTTACGGGCTTTGAATTCTACCTTCCTGGATCTCATCCCCAAATGTGATGGGGTGGACAGGATAAGCCAATTTAGACCCATTTCTCTTTGTAATGTGATTTACAAAATTATCTCTAAAATTATTGTGGATAGGCTGAAAAAATGGCTTAAAGTGTTGATTTCTAAGGAGTAAAGTAGTTTTGTGGCTAGAAAACAAATCCTGGATGGGGTGGTTATAGCCACGGAGACCATTCATTCCATGGCCATTTCCAATGATAAGGCAATGTTCATTAAGTTGGACATGGCAAGTCTTTAGGCATATGATAGAGTTCGATGGTCCTTCCTTTGGAAGATTCTTGGTGCTTTTGGTTTTGGGGATGAGTGGATTCAATGGGTCATGAGTTGTGTTACTTTAGTATCCTTCTCTATTTTAATTAATGGTGAGCCCTTAGAGCTTTTTGGTGCCTCTAGGGGACTACGTCAGGGCGACCCGTTATCTCTATATCTATTTTTGCTTCTTGTTGAAGGTTTGGGTAGATTGTTGAGAAGGAATGTTGAGAGGGGTCTCATTCAGGGGTGACGATGGGGAGGTAATATTCCCCCATAGTCTCATTTGTAGTTTGTGGATGATACTGCACTAATGGGTATGGCTACAATTAGGGAGGCTACTATCTTGCGTGCTATGTTGGATGTTTATTTGATTGCCTTGGGTTAGTTGATTAATGAAGATAAGTCCTGCATCTTCTTCTTCAATACTCCTAGTCCTATCCAGAGGAGGATGGCCAATATCTTGAGGTTTTAGGTTGGGTCCCTTCTTTTGACCTATCTCGGTATTCCTATCTCTGTCAAAAGGATGCCCAAGGAATCATGTCAGAATATTCTGGATAAGTTTCGGACAAAGGTTAACCATTGGACCCATAGATGGTTGTCTTTTGCTGGTCGAGTTCTAGTAATCAAATCTGTGGTTCAGGATCTCCCCATTTACAAATGTATGCTCCAGGTGGCCCCGATTGGTTTTGTTCAGGAACTGGATGCTTTAGCTAGACAGTTTTTATGGGCAGGTAATTTATTGTCCTCCAAATGGAGTTTGGTTAGATGGGAGCTTATGTGTAGCCCGAGCAATATGGTGGTCTTGGATTAAGGTAGTCATCTTTGTCTGGGATTGCGCTTGCTGCTAATTTGTATTGGAGGTGGTGTGTGGAGTAGGATCAAACTTGGGCTAGGATTTTATCACATAAATATTTCTCAAGGATCCCTCATATGGATATTCCATGCTATCCCTTGGTGGGGAAATGATCTGTGATTTGGGGTATGCTCAAGAACGACGATGCTCTCATCAAGGATGGCTTATTTTGGATTTGAAAAAGTGGGTTAGAGGCTCACTTTTGGTTTGATTCTTGGGATGGTTTTCCTCCCCTTGTTTCACAATTTCCTAACTTGTTGCCCCTTTGTCAACAATTCATTGAGGCTGATTGGGATAGGGTGAGAGACTTTAAGTATGTGTCCTCTCATGGTCAGTTGATGATGGCTAGGTGGAAGAATCCTGAGGAGTGGCCTATGGTTGGTTTGGAGGAGCAGTGCACGGAATTGCGAAGCATCCTTTCTAGCAAGAGTTGTAGCTCCCTCCTGGATGGAGATGTTTTATCTTGGTCTCCCAACCCTAAGGGTGTTTTTACTGTTGCTCTGGTTATCAGGTGCTTTTATCTCACAAGTTGGATGGGGTGGAGGTTCAAAGGTGGAAGAGAGTTTGGAATAAGTTTTCTTGGCCAAAGTGTAACTGTTTCATTTGGACTTTGGCCTGGAACAAGTGCTTGACTTGGGACAATATTTAGAAGAGGGGATTTCAGGGCCCATCCATGTATGTTATGTGTGGGATTGGGGAGGAGGATTTTGCTCATTTGTTTTTTTGATGCCCCTTTGCCCCGAGGTTGTGGCATTTTTGGTGGGAAGTTTGGAAAAATCCTTGTGTTCATGCCTCCTCCCTAGTGGATTTCTAGAGTAGTCTAGGTAGACCTCCCGCTATGGCCTCTTTCTTACAAGACATGTGGTATGTTGGGCCTACTTTCATTCTCTAACAAATTTGGCTAGAGCGGAATCGTAGAATCTTCTAAGGTGAAAAGATGGTTATTCAATAGATTTGGTAGAGAATTATGGGTATGGTTTGGGAGATGCTGGAAGCGAAGTGTGAGGTGGCGTATCCCTTGGAGAAAGAGGATGCTAAGAAGGTGGAGAGATTGGGATTTCATGAGATGTCTTTGGCTTTAGCTTGTGTCCAAAGGGGAAGGCAGGTGAAAAAGAAAGTCATGAGAGTGGGTAAATGGCTTCCCCCTCTTGTTGGAATTCTTAAGATTAATACTGATGGGTCCTCAAGGGAAAATCTTGGGCCTACTGGAATTGGGGGAGTTGGTAGGGATTTTTCAGGAATCATGGTTTTATTCTTCTCTATTTATGAAGGGATGTAGACTGTCAACCTTATGGAAGGTCTAGCAATCTTATCCACCCTTGAATGTGCCTATGCTTTGAGGTGGAGAAAGGTTATTTATGAGTATGACTCATAGGTTTTGGTTAATTTTCTTCGTGCTCAGAAGGTGGTTGATGTTAGTTGGCAGTTGGCTAGGATGGCACAACAGATTCTACAGATTAGTTCCTTGATGGAGGTGGTTTCTTTTGTCTATATTCCGAGGGAGTGGAACATGGTAGCAGATTGCTTGGCGAAATGGGCTTCAAAGCATCTCGATGGCTAGAAGATTGAGGGGTGGGAGAAAATTTCCCAGGAGCTCCGCCATGATTTGGAAAGGATTATTGTAGAGGATGGAGATGCAATTGGTGATGAATCATGTTGGTTCTTTCTTTATCTAATTGTATCTTTTGGTTTCTTGGGGCTTAGACCCTTTGCTTTGTTGTAATGCTCTTTTTTGAATTTCAATAAAGCTTTTACCCCTTTTATTATAAAAAAAAACTAAAAATATAAAAGAGAACTTAAAAAATAGTTGAAACTAATTACACATCAAAATAAGTCATTATGTCTAGACTACTATATTGTTTGATGAGATAAAATTTAAGATAACATTACATAATAAAAGAACTATTCAGTAATTGAATAATTCTAAGTTACATATTTATGAATGAATTTTTATAATATTAAAATAACTATTATCATTTAATACCTGACAAACTTATTCAATACAATTGATTAATTTCACTATTTGCTTATTGAGGTGGAACTTAGCTACACTATTAATATTTACTAACTAATTTATATCCAATCAAGGTAAGGGGTACTAAACACAACTTCAAAATTGTGGCATATGAAGTTATGCCCGAGCCTCATTTTGGAGGGCGAAAACTCTATTATTAGCATGTAATTTATTATAATTTGGGCGATAAACTTTTAAGTTTTTGGTTAGCATTCAATTCCAACAGTGGAAGTAAGGTCATAGGTATGTAGCAAAGAAAAGCATTTTCATTAAAACATTATTCCTTGTTGGGCGAGACAGTGAGAGAGAAGTGGCATGGTTTTTGAACTGGATTACTTTCTTAGTACATGATAAGTTTGGAAAGGAGCGACTGAAGTAAAAGAAACAAAGAGCTTTTGATATCTGATTTTATTTTCTCTCAGTTCTCTGAGAGGGAAAGACAGAGAAGAACGACGAGTTTACAAGAGAGATATCTTTTGTAATTTTGGCTTATTGGATTTTGGAGAATAAAGGGAAGAGCAACAACTGTGAGGCGACAGACATGTGAATTATATTCTATTGTTTTTTTTTTATATAACAGGGGTGTCTCTGCGGCCTAATCCAGTGGTCCAGCAGTCCAACAGTCCATATCTTAGATATAGAACAAGATGAAACGAGACTAGTCCCCGTGGGTACATGTCCCCTGCGAATACTTCGTGAATTATTGTTATTCTTCCTCATTGTGTGGGCACAACTCTGTTAGAGGGGTGCTACGACTATGTTAATACCATTTGGTAACCATTGCCAATGTGAGTTTAGTATTCGAAGGGGGAAAGGAATATAGATTTTGCTTTGTGCAGGTCTGAGAAGGAAAGTTAGAATATTTCAGACTGCCACATTTTTGTATCTACATTATATTGCTAGCATCTCTCAAGTTTGAATAGAGAGTTTAAACTTAGTTTTGTAGTGAAGAAGTTCATAAGAAAATTAGTTTTCCATCAGTAGCAAGCTAAAGTCTTGGAGTTGTTCGACTGAGCTTTGGGCAGAGATTTTAAAAGTGCAAAAGCACAAAGATTTCATAGGCATGTTTTCATGATCATTATCTGTGTGTAATTATTAGTTTGCATTTTATTATTTTCCATATTTAAAAGAGGGATTTTGGTTTTCTAGTTGAAGAATAAACCAAATTAAAATAGAGGGAAAATAGTTTATTTTTTCAGTTTGAAACAAGAATTAAAAACGATTCTTTTCCATTTCAAAATGAGTAGAAAATTAGAAAGATAATTTGTTGTGTTAAAATGATCAATTTATTTCATTTTCTTGGATTGAGATTATTTTCAGTTTTATATTTGGATATTTATAAAAGTTTATATAATGAATATTTTACGAAATACAATTATTTAAATGTGAGACAAGCAAGATGATATCTCAAACTGAGTTATTTAATTAAAGACAAATTTATAAGTTGGTTTATTGAAGAATATTCAATGCTCAAACATAGCTTTACTTTGAATAAAATTACACAATATTTTGATATCGTGATTAATCAGAATTGTTATGATCTTCTTGAAAAACAAACCCATAAGGTAGAACAATGAAAAGTCTGAAAAATTAAGAAGGAGTGATATTCTATTTATGTTTAATATTAATAATATTGTACTTATTTGACATGTATTAATTACCTTATAGATGAGACCAAGTGTCTTGATTCGATTACATTGTGTCATCATTATTAACCAAATGTACATAAAAATAGGAGAGTAGTTCACTCTCATGGTTCAATTTGAGTATTTGGACAAGTGGCAGTTGCCAAGACCAAAATTGTTATGAGAATGTAACATGGGTGTTCAAAGCTAGAAAAGCTTAACCAACCTAGTCGTTTATCGACTTAGTGAGTCATTACATTATGATTGAGTAACTTTTTGAAAAGTCAAACTAGTTGGTCAAACAATCAATTTGAGTTAAACCTTAGGTCTTGATGGTTTCCAAGTTGAGGTAGAGGTGTGTGAACATGTGACTCCACTTTTTAAGGAAGTGATTGAAATATTTTCAAAACTTTGTTCAAAGTAATGCAAAGGTCTCTACTTGCATTAGTCGGTTCACTATGATCTAGATTGCATAACTAGTTAGACTGGTCATACTTAGTTAGAGATGCCTATAGTTGTATGGTCAATTGGTAAATGTATGACACAACACTAGAGACTTATATGAAAAACTTGTGGGTTCCTTAGTCTATACTCTTCGTGAAGGATAGGGCCACTTCTAGTTGGAAGGTGTGCAGGGTGTTGGTATTGGTTTTCATTGATGTCAACACTTGGGGAGATTGTTGCATATGTTTGTGAGATTGTTGTCTAACATTGGTTACCTTTGATGCGAACACCCAGTTTGGCTTTTCATTGATGTTTGTGTCTATACTTAGTTTGGGTTGTCATTGGTGCTTACAGTTGTATGTTGTTGATACTCTATGATGATATGTTCATGGTTGGATGTCATGCCCTGTTTGATGACAAGTAGAGATGTATTGAGTATGGTTGTTGTTGTTGTCAGAAAAGATGATATCATGATGATACATTAAGATGAGGATTGGAAGTAGTGTTGAAGTTGAAGAGATGTTGTTGATGGTCTCTAGTATGTTGCATGCAGGTATTGTTCTTGAGGAAGTATGTGTTGCTACAAGGTAGTTCTAGTCTTTGGATGTTGGTGAAAGTTTTTGCTACAAGAAGTTTCATTGAAGAATATTTGGGAGAATGAACTGCATTCCTCCACCTTTGAATACTTGGTCTTGTGGTTTGGGATTCAATGTTTATGGTCTGTGGATGTTGCACTCCTATCTTTTCAGGTCACCAATTTTGCTGAGGAGGTTTCTAGTAATTGCAGCAGGTTGGCAGTTTGGTTGGTTGTCTGAATTGGTCCAAAAAATGCTCAACATTTCTCTGCATTGATGTTTCTACTCTTGGCTTGGTGAACATGCTTTGAGTGTTTGTGTAGAATTTCAATTCAATTTTATGTGTTGGTGTTTACCACAAGTTGGCTTATTAATGTTCCATCACATGGTTGTGTATTATTTGCATCTAGGATGAAGTATTCTATATATGTTTGGTTTGCGATGGCTATTTGTTTCATGATAGTGTGAAAGAAGTGTCTAGAAGTGTTGTTGGATGTTCATGGAATGTATCTCTTTGTGATCCACACATCAGTAGTTGATCTCTTTGGTGTTGCATTGTGTTTGAGTTAGCTTTTTGGGAAATTTGTGGATGTGTGGCTGATAGGGCTTGTTCTCTTGCTTGCGTTATGTGCTTAGGGGTATGTTCCAACATTTGAGGTTGTGTTAGATGTATTTGGGTAGTGACCTATCTTGTTGAGAACCACATTTTAAAGTAATGTAATGAAGTGAATTTTCACCCCTATGCAAATTCCCCATTTCATCACCCCTACCTTATAAAATTTAAATATGATGATGTAATTCCACTCCCGCTACATTGATTCATCCACCTGGCCACATATTTTCATGTCAATGGATGAATCTCTATTAGGGACGCGTGTGCCGCACAGATGTTCATGTGTCATGCTATTATCCTAATAGGATTCCTTCCTTTGGAATTTGTAGAGGTATTATGTTTCTCCATTGGTGGAAAAGTATAACGTCTCTTGCCTCCTTGACCAAACAAAAAATGAGTCTTTTATCTCCCTTTTTCCATTAAAATGCTCTAACTTCTCAATCATTCCTTCTTCTTGAAATCTCTTGAACTTTTGAACACTCTTCTCCGGTCTCAAACTTCTTCATGTCACTATTAGCTCCATTCTTTGACTCTCAAGCTTTGATTTTCTTGGTTGCAAGTTGTTGTCCATAGCTTCTACACCACATTTTTCATGACAACAGTGTTGTTTGAGGATTCACAAGCTTTCCCCTTCCACTACTTTCCTTGAGCACTCATAGTTGTGAAGGTGATATTGTCCATTACTATTTGTTCTTTGCATCATTTTGTTTACTACATAGCATACTTATTGTTGGAACTTTTCCTTTTTATATCTTTATCATTTTATGTACTTTGTGGCTATTTGGTTGTCTGTGGGGGTGGGAACATTGAAGCGGGGGACTGATTGAGGCAATCCTCTAAACACAACCCCAACATTTTCCGTCTTTGTATGTGTAGGTGCGTGTGCTTGGAGCTACTTGAGGATTCAATTCGTAGGAGGACAGGTCTAATTTGTCACCTTCCCTTTGTCTATTTTAACATAATTTAGTTACAACATTTCTTTTCTTACGTTTTTCAATTATGTGTTTTCTAGCATTTTGTTGTAGCATAAAACATCTAGCATTTAGACAATTAGTAGGTTTTCTCATGTTTCAGATTACTTTATGGACCTTCTATCCGTATAGATGTCAACACATCCTTGAGACACCAGTGCACTGCACTGGAGTCTGAGATTTGTGCTATCATCCTTATATAATGAGTTGTCTAGGCAGCAGACCAAACCTTAGAAACTAGCTCTTCTAACCTTGCAAACATTCAATTTTAGCAAAATGAAAGCGATAGGACATGTCTATCCTTCCTTTTTAGCCTCAGTACCTTACCCCTTTCAATTTTCTTAGCAAACTCGAGGTATTTTAGGGCAGCCTTTTAGTTAGGACTCTCTTGTGACTTGGATTCTTGGGGTGGTGGGTCCCCCTTCTCTACAAGTAAATTCAGTTGAAGTTATGTTTTTGGGCCAACCAGTAATGTGTTATAGCTTCATCTACATGTTTTCGTATTTCTAACTTGGGTTGATGTGTGTAAATGTGTGTGTTGTTTGGGATCACATTGGAAATTGTAATAATTTATTTTTGGTCCTCTCTATCTCTTGGATACAACCACATTATGTTTTGTGGCTGACTTGTTGAGGTTATTGCTTATCTTCTATTCTAGCCGACCTAATTGGTGTTTTATGATCTTGTGGAGGATATAAATGAAATAACAAATCAATTGAAAATTAGGTGAGAGAATGGTGATGTGTGAATATGGAATGATGCAATGATTTTTGGAAAAGGAAGATTAGATGTTCTTTAATGCCTCAATCAACAGAGTGTATTGTTGACACATCTTATAATTTCATATTTTCAAGTATCCTCCTATCAAACAACAAGTCTCTTCAATAGATCACTGTAATTTGTATTTTACCATGGGGTTGTGCACCTTAGTATTGCAAGTCCTTTGTGTCTTTCCCTAAGGTTGTGCACCTTAGCTTGCAAGTCCATTTAGGGAGCAGTGTGCTTCCTTAAGCAGCGAACCTTGAAATAAATTATAATTCTATAAGCAATGAGCTTCCTATTTTGAGAGATTTATCTTAGTGGTTTTTCTCTTCTTAGGGTTTCCATGTAAATATGGTATATTATCTCATGCATGTGTGTTCATTGTATTATCTTTCATTATTGTTGATTTGATTAAGTGTTGGTGATTCATTTATAAGATTTTAAATTTGCATATTGTTAAATGGTTTAAGATTTGAAGGGGTTAGGTTTTTGAAGATACTGATTCACCCCCTCTTAGTATCCAAGTATGTTCAACAATTGGTATTAGAGCCAAGTTCCTGTGAAGAAGCTTAATCGCTTGAGGAAAGGTCCAAGACGACACATGATGGATCTTACAAGGGTCCTAGGTTTGATGGGACAAATTATGCATTTTAGAAAGTAAGAATAGAAGGCCATCTAAACTCTTTATGGTTTGGTGTTTGGCAGTCTATCAAGGATGGTTACACTACTCGTGATTCCCCTCCAACAAATCCAGCTAAGATTAGGTTGTATGCTTTAGGTGGATGAAGTAACTTTACTAGCATTAGAGGTCTTGGTGGAGAAGTGAAAGAAAATGAGATTATGAAGAAGGTTAAGTGATCTAGATCCCTAAATCTTATTGTCATAAGGTATTTCCTATTGAGGAGTCTAAGGACTTGGATAAGTACTTAGTAGATAAAATATTTGCCTGCTCTCACAACCTTTGAAATGAGAGAATATAACACATATTATCTAAAGAAGGAAGCAACATTCAAAGTCAGTAAGAAGGCAGGAGATGAAGCAGTTGATCAAAATGACGAATTTAATGAGATAGAAGCAAACTTTGTGAGATATTGAAGAAAGGCACTGACAAATACAAAGGTAAGTTACCTTTCAAGTGGTTCAATTGTGGGAGAATTGATCATTTTGCCTCTTAATGTCCTTTTAAAGAACCAAACGATAGCAAAAAAAGATAGAAATTTTAAAGAAGCTTCTATTCCAAGGAGAACAATTTTTCTTTAGAAGATGAGGACTGATTCAAATGATGAAACCCTATTCATGGATATGAAAGAAAAAAAGGGTGATATTGGAGATTGTAAGAATTATGGTACCTTGTAGGATGATAAAGATAATGAAATATCAATGGTTGTGTGGGTTACCTTTCATGAAAAAGAAGAAGAAAATACTTGGGTGATTGACAGTGGTTGTTCTAACTATATGATTGGTGACAAGGGAATGTTCATCAATCTCAAGAAGTGTAATGGTGGAGCTGTCAAGTTTGATGGTGATGAGGCAACACATATTTTTGGAAAGGGTGCTATAACCATTGATGGAAATAACATGACTAAGGATGTTCTCTATGATAAAGGTATGAAGTATAATCTCCTTAATGTTAGTCAAATGTGCAGTAAAGGGTACAACCTTGCATTTCATGCCAAAGGTTGTGAGATCAGGAAAGTAGGGTCCAAAAGATTAGTTGAATAAGGTACTAGGAAAAATGGAAATGTCTATCATCTAAAGGTGGCAAATGGAATAATTTGTTTATTGGCTTACTCCAGTGAATGTTGGTTGTGGCATAAGAGGATGGGACACATCAACTTTGACAATATGGTAAAGATCAAATCTACTCATGCAGTGAGAGATATGCCTAAGATAACTAAGCTTGCAAACGCATTATGTAAAGAGTGTCAAATGGGAAAACAAACAAAGACAAATTTCAAGAGCAAGGAGTTTTATTCTACAATGCCATTGGAGCTAATTCACACTGACCTATGCAGACCTACAAGAATAAGGTGAAAGGTATTTCATGTTGCTTATTGATGACTACTCTAGAATGGCTTGGGTTACATTTTTATGAGAATAAGACTATGCAAAAGATGGCTAGGTCTATGTTGAAAGATGTTGATTTACTTGATATATATTAGAAGGAAGTCATTCACACAACTGTCTATTTGCTTAATAGGGTACAATTAAGGGTCAATAGCATTGAGACCCCTTATCAGATATGGTATGGAAGGCCTCCCACTATTAGATAGTTCAGGATCTTTGGCAGTAGATGCTACATCGGGAGAGATGAATAAGACCTTGGAAAGTTTAATTGAAGGTGTGATGAAGGGATTTTCCTTGGTTACTTAGCTAGAAGCAAGGCCTATAGATGCTACAAAAAGAGATTGTGAAAGATGATTGAAACCACAAATGTTAAGGTAGATGAATATTTGTGTCAGATCTCACAAGAACTAGAGGTTTGTGGATCTAATATACCTCCCTACATTGAAGAGGGCGAAGAAGAGAAAGAAGATAAAAAACAAGAATCATAAAAGGTTGCTAAGACTCCAACAAAGTATGTGTAGAAGAACCATTCAATAGATCAGATCATTGGAGATAGAATGAAGGTGTGTTGACTAGGAAAAGGTTTACAAAAGCAAGTGAGCAAGTGAATTTTTGTTTACTGTTAAAGGTAGATCTTGAGAACTTTATTGATGATAGCAAAGATAAAGGTTGGTTGAAGGAAATGGAAGAAGAATTGAATTAGATATAAAAGAATATGACATGGAATTTGGTTCCTAGACCAATTGATAAGAATGTTATAGGAAAAAATTAGGTGTTCCAGAAAAAGATGAATGAAGATGGTGAAGTTGTGATGAACAAATCAAGGTTACTGTGTAAGGGTTATTCATAAATTGAAAGTATTGATTTTGAGGAGACTTTTTCTTCAGTAGCCATAATGGAGGCAATAAGGATGTTTCTTACCTTTACTTCTCACAAGAATTTCAAAGTCTAACAGATGGATGTCAAGTCAGCCTTCTTGAATGGTAATTTAGAGGAAGAAGTATATAGTGAGCAACTAGATGGTTTCTAGCTATCAAAAGATCTGAACATGGTATGCAGACTTAAGAAAGTGTTGTATGGACTTAAGCAAGCTCTTAGGTCTTGGTATGCTTGGTTGAATAAGTACTTACTTTAGTTAGGTTTTAAGAAAGGTACTACAAATAGTAATCTTTACATTAAGATAAAAGACAAGATTTGATAGTTGTTATATATGTTGATGACATTATCTTTGGTGGAGATGATAATATGTGTAAGAAGTTTGCAGGAGAGATGCAAGAAGAGTTTGAGATGTCTATGATTGGTGAGTTTTCTTCCTTAGGCTTCAAATTGTTCAACTAGATGATGGTATCTTTATTTCTCAGGATAAGTATGTTAAAGAGATGTTGAAGAAGTTTGGCATGGAGGATTCCAAACCTGTTAGTACCCCTATGGTCACTGGTTGTCACTTGAGTAAGACTGATGAGTCTCTTGAGGTTGCTTAGAATTTTTATAGGTCTACGATTGGAGGATTATTGTACTTAACTACTTCTAGAACTGATATTATGCATGTAGTATGTTTGGTTGCTAGATATCAAGCTAATCCTAACAAAAATCATGATAAAGTAGTAAAAAGAATATTCAAATATTTGAAGGGAACTCTATATTATGGTTTGTGGTATAAGAAGGATGATAAATTTTCTTTGAGTGCTTATATTGATGTTGATTGGGAAAGATGTGTGGATGACCATAGAAGCACCAATGGAAGTGCATTTTTCTTAGGAGAAAAATTGGTCTCTTGGTTTAGTAAGAAGCAGGACTTAGTGTCCTTATCCTCAACAAAAGCTAAGTATATTGATGCAACATGTTGCTGCACCCAAGTGCTTTAGATGAAGTAGACTTTGGAGGATATAAAGGTGGTGTATGATAAACCCATTCCCATATTATGTGATGATACTAGTATAATTAACATTTCCAAGAACCTGGTGATGCATTCATGAAAAAAACATATTTCTATCCAGTATCAATTTCTAAGGGAGAAGGTTGCAGAGCAAGAAGTCAGATTGGAGAATGTGCCTACTAAGGACCAGATTGTAAATATCTTCACTAAGCCGCTTTCAAAGGATACTTTTGAGTATCTCTAGCAGAAGTTAGGGGTTATTTCGCCTCCTTTTTTCTACCTAGATGCATAAATGGTGCATCTATCTAAGGGGAGAAAGTCATGTCACATCCTTTTCTCTTGGATTGATGTGTGCTATCTCTTAGGGGAGTAGGTAGTTGGTTGGTTATTACTAATAGGGGAGCATGTGCAGTTGGTTAATGAAGAAGTATTGCAAGTCAAAGAGGGATAGTGTGCTGATGTTTTAATAAAGATCATTGGCCCTTTATCCTTAATGTCAAAGGGGGAGAATACGCAAGTGTGTGTTGCCATCAATGCCAAAGGGGGAGATTGTTGGAGTTGGTTGTCATTGATGTTAATGTTTGGGGAGGTTGTTGCATATGTTTGTGAGATTTTTGTTTGGAATTGGTTACAATTGATGTGAACACTCATTTTGGGTTGTCATTGGTGCTTACAATTGTATGTTGTTGATACTCTATGATGATATGTTCATGTTTGGATGCTATGCCTTATTTGTTGACAAGTAGGGATGTATTGAATATGGTTGTTGTTGTTGTTGTCAAAAGAGATGATATCATGATGATACATTAAGATGATGATTAAAAACATTAAGATGAGGATTATAAGCATTAAGATGAGGATTAGAAGTAATGTTGAAGTTGGAGAGATGTTTTTGATCGTCTCTAGTATGTTTTATGCTCTCTCTTGTTTTTCCCGAGGAAGTATGTGTTGCTACAGGATAGTTCTGGTCTTCAAATGTTGGTGAAAGTTTTTTCTACAAGAAGTTACAATGAATATTGTTTGGGAGAATGCTTTGAATTCCTTTTCCTTTGAAGACTTGGTCTTTTGGTTTGGGATTTAGAGTTAATTCTCTATGGATGTTGCACTCCTATCTTTTCAGGTCAATAGTTTTATTGAGGAGGTTTCTAGAAATTGTAGTGGATTGGAAATTTTGTTGGTTGTTTAAACTAGTCTAGAAAATACTCTAGACATTTTTCTACATTGATGTTTCTACTCTTGTGGCTTGGTGAACATTCTCTCAGTTTTTGCACATTATTTTAGTTCAATTTTCATGTGTTGGTGTTTATCATAACTTGGATTATTAATGCTCCATCCCATGGTTGTGTATTTTGTGCATCTGGGATGAAGTATTTTATGTTTTTTTGGTTTGTGGTATGAAAGTGTGAATAAGTGTCTGAAAGTGGTGTTGGATGTTCATGGAACATCTCTTTGTGATCCACACATTAGTGGTTGATCTCTTTGGTGTTGTATTGTGTTTGAGTTGGCTTTTTGGGAAATTTGTGGATGTCTAGTGATAGGGTTTGTTCTCTTGCTTGTACTATGTGCTTGGGGGTGTATGCTAGGATTTGAGGTTGTGTTAAGATGTATTTTGGTACTAACCTATATTGTTGAGAACCACATTGTGTAAATTCAATTGAAGTTGTGTTTTAGGCCGAATGGTATTATGCTACACACTTCATCTACATGTTTCCTTGTTGTCAACTTGGGTTGATGTGCGGCAGTGTTTGTGTTGTTTGGGATCACATTGGAAATTGTAATACATTTTTTTTGGTCCTCTCTATCTCCTAGATAGGACCACATTATGTTTTGTGGCTGAATTGTTGAGGTTATTGCTTATCTTCTATTCTAGTCGACCTAATTAATATTTTGTGATCTTGCAGAGGATATAAATAAAAGAACAAATCAGTTGCAAGTTAGGTGAGAGAATGATGATGTGTGAGTATGGAATGATGTAGTGAGTTGTGGAAAAGGAAGATTAGATGTACTTTGATGCATCAATCAACAAAGTGTATTGTTGACAAATGTTGTAATTTCATTTTTTCATGTATCTTGCCATCAAACAATGAGCCTCTTTAGAAAGTCCTTGTAATTTGTATCTTGCCTTAGGGTTGTGTGCCTTAGTACTACAAGTCCTTTGTATCTTGCCCTAATGTTGTGCACCTTAGCTTGCAAGTATATTCAGGGAGCAATGTGCTTCCTTAGGTAGTGAGCCTTAAAAAAAATGTAATTTTGTAAGTAGTAAGATTCCTATATCGAGAGATTTCTCTCCTTGGTTTTTCCCTTCTTGGGTTTTCCATGTAAATGTAGTGTTATCTTGTGCATGTGTGTTCATTTTCTAATCTTTCATTGTTGTTGATTTGATTAAGTGTTGTTGATTTTTTCATAAGATTCAGAATTTGCATATTGTTGAATAGTTTAAGATCTGAAGGGGTTAAGTTTTTGAAGATATTGATTCACCCCCCTCTTAGTATCCAGGTGTGTTCAACATAGGGGACCTTCGATATGTAGTTGGAGGTAAAGTGCTCAAGTGATGCTATTCCTCTTGCAAATGACAACACTGAGGATTGTGAAACATAAGCATAGTCTAGATATGTAACTTCCACTTGCTATTGGTTTGCAGAACTTCCACTTTATTCTAGATTTTTCATAAATTTAACTTTATATTGTGCTTTTTATTTCTACAATGATTTAGTTCTCCTATAATGTTTCAACATTTATAATTTAATAATAACTAGTTTGATTAAGTTCAATAACAATTTAGATGCTTGTCAATGGTTGGAAGTTCATACATAAAAGGAGTCAATAATCATTAACATAGGGGGTTTTGAAAGTTTTGGAGGAAGAACTACATAAGACAATTGGTTCTTATGGAACCATTTAGAGAGAGTTTATGTGAGGGTTGTAATGCCCATATTGTTGTGAGGGGTTGTATTTCCTATATTGAAAGTTTATATTAAGGGCTATAAATATATATTATTTTAGTACATGTATTCCTTATAGTCATTGTAATCATTATACTCTTGTTTTAGGTGCATAAAATATTGTTGTGATTATGGACTTAGTGATTGAATTTAATTTTAAGGAATTTATATTTGTATAGGAGTGAATTTTCACCCCTTATGCAAATTCCCCTTTTACCCTTCCTCACTTTAGAAAACCAAATTTGAAGGCTAAATTCCACATAAGCCCACTGCCTTTGTTCCACTTAGTGTTCATTTTGTGTGTCGGAATAGGAGTAACTGTTGAGGATGCCCACATGTCTGCACGATGCACTTACATTCCTGGCATATTCCCATGTCTGGAGCCTGTAGAGGTGTTACACTTCCCATTGGAGGCCAATTTGTAATGCCCTCTTCGACCAACCGACCCAAATATGACCATTTTCTTCATTCTTCCTTCAAATTCACTCTTCCTTCATGCATTTCATCCTCTATCAATCTCTTCACATCCTATAGCAATCTTCTACACACTTTTTGAAGCATTCTCTTAGCATCCATCACTCTCAAGCAACACTTTGCACTCCATAGTAGCATCATCAATACTTCATCAACTCTGTAGAGAAAGTGTGGAACAAACACCATTGTAGCAGGGGCTTGAGTCCTCTCATCTTTCTCCTCCATTAGCTAGTGAGCTCTTGGTGGAGGTGGTAAGATTTCTACTTCTCTCCTCTACAATTTGGTTTGGTAGCATAAAACTATTTTGTAGTGCTTTTGGGTTCTTTACTTCATTTCCTTCTTTATCATATATTTCTCCATTATTGTAAACTTGGTTGTTCGTGGAGGTGGAACACCAAAATGGGGGTCTAACTGAGGCAAACCCCTATACAAACCCAAAAAATTTCCCTCTTTATTGTGTGCAGGTGGAAGTATACTTGGAGCTAGTTGGCGAATGAATTCCTTTGTGAGATCATTCTTGCCAACTTAACTCTTGTATATCTACTTTATCATATTCAATTATATTTGGCCTACTTCGTAGCCTTGTTTTGGCCCTTTTGAAGTGATTAGCTAGTTTGTTAGTCTATTTTCTAGTGGCTAACCTAGCCTTTTTAGTCCTCTGGTCATATAGACACTAGCACACCTGAGAGATGCCAACGCATCGTGTTGTCATCCCAAAAC
This sequence comes from Sequoia sempervirens, assembly GCA_007258455.2. Taxonomy (NCBI): domain Eukaryota; kingdom Viridiplantae; phylum Streptophyta; class Pinopsida; order Cupressales; family Cupressaceae; genus Sequoia; species Sequoia sempervirens. The sequence goes on along the minus strand of VDFB02000017.1, from coordinate 123,818,549 downwards.
CGCACTTTCAACTTGTGACTAACACACAATTTCATTCATTCACAGTGCTGATTTCAATAGCAGATTGCAAGTTACCATTTAAACAAAACATAAAATAAAAATTTAGTCCTTGAAATCCTCTCAAATTAGATGATTAATTCAAGACAAACACCATTCTGGAACACAACATGAAGTAGATTAAGATCTGGTTGCTTCTACTGTTAGTGAAACATATAAGCAACATTTACAAATATGGCACAATCACCAGTGTACAGAAAATCTATGGCTCCAAATTATTTCCATTTACACTAAGAAAACTGAAAGATACATTAGTCTATTATGATTCTAACTCCTAATAGAGAAGACACAAGAAGCTCTCATTACTAAGAATCAAGATCAACTTCTATCCCCTCTAACTAACTCTACTGGTTACACTTTGTTTCTAAAAGTTCTAACTGTCTAATCCTAGAAGTTCTAATCCTACCCATTCTCAAAATTTCTCTGATCCTAACTATTCTAAGAAGTTCTAACCTTTACAAAGAGGCAAGAATGTCTTATATACAGAATGTACAAAAAAGGATGCGCTGTCCCCATGCACTAGGGTTTACAAAAATATCTGCTTTCAGGAGAGTCGACTCTTAGATCTTTCAAAGAAAGTTGGTTGTGCATTCAATGAGAAGCCTTGTTGTCCATGCTGATGAATGATTCCTACCCTCAGGAGAAGCCTTTTTAGATCTTTTGTAGCTACAACATTAACTCATCTATTTGCGTGTTCATCTTTGAACTCCTTCACAGAGCTACCTTGAATGCTCCAAAGTATCACCATTAATACTAATCTTCCTCTGTCAGTGGTCACCATAGCTATCCCTATGAGTCATGGTTATTTCTTCCTTAGGCCTCCTTCAGGTTCAAGACTTTTTTGTATGTTGAACACACTGCTGGAAACTTCATCGGGCATCCCTGTAGATCTTTGCATCACCCGAGCTGACTTGTTCTTTCGGTATGACCTCCTTTCTTCGCTAAGACCTTATGGCGATGACACGATCCTTCGCTGAGCTCCATTTCTTCAAGTGGGGTCCCTTTTGCTTTGGTGTGACCATTCTGAGTCAGCAAGAGATTACACCGAACCCTATGTCTTTCAGTGATCCTCTTCATTTCGGGGAGATGAGCTCCTCTCACCGAGACATCTTGGTGATACTTTCTTCCTTTAGGGAATACCCAACAAGGTCGGGGAGACTCTTGCTGATTTCTTTCTCCCCCGACCTCGCTTGATTCCGTCGCCAAGACATTTCAGGGTCATCGAGACTTCTTAGCAAGCTCCAACTGCTATGCTGATGCTGCTTCATTTCACTGAGACTTCTCTTGATCGATGAGACCTTTCCCCAATCCATTCATGTTACCTCAAAGACTAACCCTTCGGTGAGATTTTTTCTTATCAGCCAGACGTCCTGCCAAAGGCAAAATTATTGCCGGGCTTAGACCTTTGGTGGGACCTCCTCTTTTTGGTGAGACTTCTGGCGATACCACTTTCGTGTCACCAAGACTTTAGTACTTTGGACAGAGTTTATGCCGTTGACAACATTTTTCTGAACTTTCATTTCGGGGAAACCCCTCTCGTACTTTGTCGGTGAGACCCAATGCATTCGCTGAGACTTCTTGCCGAAGAGAAAAGTTTCCTGCTGAGATGTGAATTTTCTATCGGTGGTCGACAAGACTTAAGGCATTCGGTAAGACCATATACCAAAGAGGGTGACTCCCGCCAAAGTGTATGCTTGTTTGCACTAGTCGGTGAGACATAAGGAGTTTGGCAAGACCTTATGACAAGGTCAAATATTCATGCCGAAATGTGTTCTTCTTGTCGCCGAGACTCTGACTGATGTCTTGTCAATTGATGCCTACACATGAATTCCACTCGCTGTGACATCCTTATGGTCTTGCCGATAGGAAACATAGACGCATATTGACAAAATGCACTGGTAGTCAGCAAGACTTAAGTAAGGTCTTGCCAACTTTCTTCTTCAAGGAAAACCATGATCAACTTGGACTGAGGAAAGCATTCCAACTGAGCTCCTATGGAAAATATCATCATGTGTGGGATTTAACCCTGCAAAAGAAAGGTCTACATTAGTCCCAAAAATAAAATATATTAGAACAAAAGATTATTGCTTATGATTTCATTCAATTTTTCCATTCCTTTGTATTTTAGACAAAAGGAACCCAACTCTGGCGGAGGCGGAAGCAGGACCAAAATGGGAATCGAAACTGGGGAAAAATGACGAACAAGGTAGAACCGGGGTCAGAACCAAACCTGAACCTGAAACTTCTCCAAGTTTTGGGTTCAGATTCCATTTCGAACCTGCCTCCGACATCACCCAAAAAGAGGAAGAAAGGAAAAGAAAGAGAAAGAGGAAGGGGAAGGAAAACCCCACAACAAAGCAAAAGAAACAAAAATTCAAAGAACAACAAAACGTGGGACCGGGACTGAAAAGAAACAAGAATTTGAAACTTATGAAAGTTTGAGGGTTCAGTCCCATTTTTGGTTTCAAGTCTGCCGGGACAAAAGGAAAAGAGGTGGGGGAGAACAATAAAGAGGCGGAACTAGGACCAAGGAAGGAAAAGAAAACATAATTTGGAAGAATTCTAAGTTTAGTTTCCGTTCTAATTTTGGGCCTACCAAAACAAACCAAAATGTGAAGGAAAAGACCCGATGACGAAGAGAGAGAAAGGGAAAGGTGGAGTCAGGGTCGGGATGGAACCTAAACAAAAAAATTTAACAGAGTTTAACCTTCCGATTCAGACCTCGACCCGACTCCGAAAAAGAACAAAAGTTGAAGACAAAGAACCGTCAGAACCGGAACCGGGGATGGAACAAGACCAAAACTTAGAAGGAATTTCCAAGTCCGGTATTGGTCTTGGTTCTGCTTCTGACAAAAATTGAAAGAAAAAGCGCCTAAGGCAGAAAACCAAAGGTCAAAGGGAAAAGACAAAGGGGAACCCATTTTATTCCAGAATAAAATGGGGTGGTTATGCAAGGCATAACAGTCACCTTAACTCTTGTATATCTACTTTATCGTATTCAATTATATCTGGCCTACTTTGTAGCCTTGTTTTGGACCTTTGGAAGTGATTAGCTAGGATGTTAGTCTATTTTCTAGTGGTTAACCTAGCCTTTTTAGTCCTTTGGTTGTAAAGATTCCAGCTCACTTGAGAGATGCCAACACACCGCACTATCATCCCAGAACCGTGCTTTTGTCCTCAGGCAGAGAGCTTCCTGAGGCATAGTGTTGAACCCAAAAAATGGCTCACCTAGCCCCATCTTGAATCTCGGGTCTGTAGAGTGATCGAAGGACCTCATAGTCCTCATCATTCTCGTCCTTCATTTCAAAACACCCCTTTAAGCTGAGGTAAGTTAGGGTAGGCTTCTGCTCTTGGCTCTCTGTGACCTGGGGCCTTAAACATGGTTGGTGCCCCTCTCTTACAATATATTATATTAATTGTATGGTTGGGTAGCTTAGTAAGATCCACCAACCATGATTGCATCATTTTTTTAGAGCAAGGATGATTGTTGGGAGGTGTGTTGTAGAGCATGGTGGTTGCTAGGAAGAATGTTGAAGAGAGTGTTCCTAGTAGAGGAGTTGTTATCATGGAAGTGTGCACCCTTTGTTGAGTTTCAACTAAATAACTTAGCCACCTTGTGAAACATGGGATGACCTCCTTGAGTGTGGGATTAGATGATGGAGATCAACATCTAGAGAGGGCTAGTTCCCTTGGATTTATCACCTAAACTAAGTAAACTAATGATGCTTGCTGAGAAAAGAGAGAAGGATAACATTTAATGGAACCTAAACTCTAATATAGTGATGCACCAAAAAGGTTTTCAAACCTACACTACTATTTTAACACAATTCCCTCAATAATTCTTTTGGTTCTTAGACAACTTAAATGTTCACACATTAATGCCATCAGTGTTTCATAGGAAGGTTTAAGTTTTACAACTTAAGAGGAAAATAAACATTTCACACTTAATGGTTGTTCAGACCAGCAACACAACCTATAACTTGCACTAAATATGAATTTTCTTTGTTTGAAGGTGCTGAGATATGAGACATAAAATAGAGGATTTGCATATAAATCACAAGATAATACATTAATCATTTGTTTGCACACAAAAATAAAATATTGAGAAGGAAAAACTTGATTTTATTGATATAAGAGGTGCTTACACAGTTATACATAAGTTTGAAAATGAGCTACAATTATTATCTAACATGAAAGAGCTCCAAAAAGTTACAATACAATGCTTATAGAGAAAATAATTAACTTAAAACTGTTGCTAAATATTCCTTTTATGCTACTCAACAATTGTAAGGGAATAAGAACATGTGTTTGCTGATTCAAACTTTCCTTGGTCGTCCAAAACTGAAAAACCTATTTTGTAGCCCTAAAAACTACTGCAAAAAGGTGATGTAGTGCTGAAAAAGACCTTTCTTGACCTCGTCCACCATTAAGGCACCTAAAAAATCTCCTTGATGCTTGTAATTTCTTCAAACTGGGTCAAAACTTCCTCTTGCATGATGATAGAGCATGTGGAAAAATGTTGAAGTAGTCCAAGGTCTTTTGGGGAGGTAGGATATTATTGAGGGTTAGATTTCTACAATTTATCTCATTTATGAGGGCTTCTTTACCTTTGCACAACCTTTGAGACTATCATACATTGTATTAACTAACCTTTTGATGTTCATCTACTTTTAATCATTGTCATAAAACCCATTTTTCTATAATTCTCCTTATGATACACCTTTTGACTATGGTACGAGCACTACATCCATCTAGTTTAACATGTATGCACCTTGGATAGTCTTCAATAGAGGTTTCAATCAAGATATATATTTGATACCTTCAAGCATGTAAATAGTCATTAAACAATCATGATTTCTATAAATTGTTCATGTATACTGCTACTTCTCAATTATCACCATCAACTATGAATTGAAAGACTTTGATGGACCTCACACTATTTGTAGTGATCCTTCAAATTGCCCTCTATAACTGCATTCTTGTTCTTTGTCAATGCCATCACTTATTTGATGTTATGACTCTCCCTTTTTGCAAGACTATCTTTGTCTCTATTTCCAATCTCATTGATGCATTATTCTAGGTAAAGTCTTGATATGCAATATAGACTGCATTTTTAGTATTGACACTATCCTTTCTCTGAATTGTGCATCTTCTTTGCTTGGTTTCTATCCTCTTTATTGGACTATCATGTATTGTCTTTCTTCATGATAGCAATACCGTCCTTTGTGCTTGGATAAGACTTGCTCATTGCAAAAACCTCTTGATTGTCCTTGTAGGGAATTTATAAATTTACTAACAAGATATTCACTTGCTTGCTCATTGCCATAGGTAAGCATGTACTATCACCTTAAGTAACCCGCATATGGAGTTGTCATTAACTTTTCTGCCCTCTATCATTTCATAGTCATAACCACTGTCATGCAACTAGAATGCCTTCGTTCATTGCTAAGGATTCATGGTCATTGTTTTTAGTCTCTTATTGATCAAGGACTGATCTTTATGATCATTGTCCTATCTCCAGTCTAAGGTAACTATTCTTTTGCATCTTTTCTATGTCTTTGATTTATTACTCTAATAAAAAATCCATCCTCTTATTGCAAAAGACTTCCCTTGACATAGCTCTGTCCCATCCATGAGAAGTGTCTATTCATGAAGTTTGTAGAAGGATCTATCTTTTGAATCATAATAAGCTATTGATCATGACTATATTTTGGTGACATGGTGATTGTGATGTCATGACTTCACTATCCTTAATGTTTTCTTATATATATGGTCTTTTAACTCTGCCCCTCCTATCATGCATACTAGACTATGACCTATCCCTAGCTTCTATAAACATTCACTCTTCACTATTCCTGCTATAGTTACTACCCCTTGAAGAACATTGTCCCATTATACATTTCCATCAACCTTTGCACATTTTTAATGCTCTTCACATGTCTTAATTGTGTATTGTGTAGAGAGTATCATGATGATTAACTTTCATGCCATCTTAATAGAGCTATGTGAGGACTCTATGCAACCCTTTGGACTTCCCTTATATTGATTACTATCATAAACTTATGATCATTTGGTTCTCAACACAATATAGGTCTTCCATGTCCTCTTTACCCAATATTGTCCTCTTATTTTCATGATGGATGTTGCCTTTTAAAAACCTAGAAGAGGTACTATAGCTAGTAACAAAAGTACTCGCTGCCAATTGATTGTGAATGCTATAACAGTGCCATCAAATTCTATCCTTTGCATTTTTTCTACCCATTATGATAGTCAATATGCCACTTGTATGACACCACTATCAACTAACCATGAGAAACTTAAGACAATTATACCATATATGGCACTACTATGGCACTTATATTTAGCAGCTCTTAAACTTTGTATAAGCTAAGAAACAACTTTATGTCTGTTGTTAAGAACAAGGTTTATCATGATATATCAGAGACTACTCATGATCCTTTAATCCCCTTTATGTAATAAGAAACTCCCTTTGTTATGCTTTTAAAGGAAACTATCTAGCTCACTTTAGAAGGTGACCTTTGAAATAGAATGTCCTAGTTTGTATTGAGGTTTTGGCCTCTTGAAACCCTTGATGCTAATCACTATGCATGACACCAAGATTGTTCTTTTCCATTTGTCATAAAAAAAACTCTGTCATCTCACCTTTGTAGCTGGCTTTCATGGTTTTTGTGAAATCTATGACAATGTTCAACTTAAAACTTTCCATTTCAAAACCTTAATGCCACTATCATTGTTGATAGCTATAGGTTACCTTGGTCTAGCCTTTTTGTCATCCTTTTTGCAAGTCTTCTCTCGTATTTTGCATGGAATCATCACCCATAGGAAACCATCTCTTCTAGACTATCCCCTTAAAATGCTTTCTTGCATCTTTTCAAGGTTTAGGCTTAAAGGTCCAGGATGGTTAGCCACAACTTCACCTTTCAAATACATTGGTTGCTAACCATTGATAACACCAATAAAACATAAGGAAACACCTAACCTTGAGACTTTTGTTGCACATTTTCTTCTAGGTTGTAGAACTATGTCTTGGAGTCTTTGTCATCAAAATATTTAATTTACCTCCATTACTACAACTGCCCTTCACAACACTATTACTTGTTGGCACCATACTATGCATTATTTAGTTTGCAGCCTATTATCTTTTAACTGTGATTGTCTTTGACATCATGCTTGGTAGACCATGCACTATATATTGTCATTCTTTGGTGACATTGATATATTAAACTATCCTTTGTGCTTCAAATCTTCCATTCCTTGACATGTGACTACTCTTAGAGTAATCCACCTCTTATATGTTTTGTAACCCTTGCTCATATGGACCACCAATGTCAACATTTTTTGGACTTTAACTGTCACTGGTTTCATATGTCTCTTTGTTGTACCTTTCTAAAAGTTAGTTTTAGCTGAAAAGGTTCTAAAAAACCAAGTAAGATATCTTTAAGAGCATCATGCAAATAAGTTGAGCCACCTTCATAAATTCATGAATTGTTGAATCTAGAATAGCTACTTTTCCCAACAGTTTCATCAAGGCTACACTTTTCCATGAAAAATAGACCCTCCAATCTTCAGTTAACCATAAGCATCAACTAATTCACCAAATCCAACTGATTTTCCATCGCTTATATAGACTTCAATGCCATGAAGGCCAACCTCCATCAATCCTTAAGGCCTAACTGCCATCATAGGCCTATCCATAGGTATACTGTCCCCCTATTTTGATTTAATTTACTAACTGCTCTCAAGGATTGTCGCTTAACTTGTGGTGCACATTAGCAAGTTGTGCCATGGACTTCTATGCCTCATTCTCTAGTCTTTCAATAATTATTCATGATTCATTTGCAACTGAGTTTCCATAAATAGTTTCAAACTTACTTAGACTATGCATGTTGTCTTTTGATGCATGAAGCCATAACGTTCACAAGTTTGGTTGCATCATTTTTCCCCAAATAAAACAACAATAACACAAACTACAACTCTCAACTCAAAAAAGTCTAAATTGCATTCTAAGAATAGTAACCATGGTTCATTAAGAAGTAATGAAGACTCTAAAAACCCGATTCCATGCATATCATTTACTCAATGATAGCTCCAAAATGAGAATTTAATTAGAAGCTACTGGCATCCCTTTACAAAGATACATGAGAAAACTAATGCATTGGTTTGAAAGGATGATGATAGTTATCTCACATACCTTTCTCCTTTATTTGATAAATCCTTTCATACACACATCCCTTTTCTTGACTAACTCTTTACAATCTAGATGATAAGGTCTACAACTTGGAGAAACAAACTCCTATCTCCATGCATATGTTGCAATGTGGGTCTACATTTGTCAAGTGCATCCTTGTTTCCCTAGGCTTCCTCTTTATCTTTCATGTGTCTGCTTCTACATGAGTTGGTAAACATGTTTTATAGAATTATTCAATGTGTCTAATCCTCTCCTTAACCTCTACAATGTGCCCTTTCCTAGGAAGAGAACTGTATCCTCCATGACTTGAAGAAAGGAGGACTTACCCAACAGTTGGGTAACAAAACCCTAAAAACCTCCAAGAGTTTTTTTTGACATTTTCAATAAGGAAACCCCCTCATGTTGTGCATGCGAGCTTACCAAATTGTTAAGGTCATTGAATTCCTTTAAACAATGTTATGGCTATTTACAACCTCAATCTAAACTTTAACATGATTCAAGCTCCCTTAAAAAAATGACTTTTCTCAAACTTAGGAAATTAACATATGATTTTTTCTCTTTTTGCATGCATTTTTTTCTTTTGATTTTCAATGCATGATATTTCACCATTAAAAATGGAATTTTTTTAAAAGAGATAAAAATGTATTAATAGGTGTATAGTGAGATTTTGTTTGAGATGTGTTGAGAATATTGGGATGACTTGTGTGAGAAAATTTGAGAGATGAGCTTGTGTTGTCCATCCTACAACACAAAACAAAGCTAGGGAGAAGGTGTTAGGGCTTTCTCCATGGTGGAAGTGGGTAGAGGAAGCATAGAGGAGAATATTCTAGGGCTCTTTTTGGGTAGAGGATATGATGTTTTAGAGAGTTTTCTACAAAGAAGAGTGTGTTGGATATCCTATATGAAAGGTTGGGTCTAGGGAGAAGGTGCACAAATATTTCTTGCATTGAGAGAGAGTGGGTAGAGGAAATGAGAGGTGTGTTAATACAATCAAGATTGGGAGGTCTTATCAAACTACCCAATCTTGTAGCCTCAACATGTCATCCAATCCACATTAACATATAAATGGAAAAATAATCTGAAACATATCTTTATTTCAATGTTCATACACATTCATACATGAAAATTACTCAAGATTAATTACATATATGAAGGATTCAACATTGAATAAAATTCAAAAAAACATATAAGCTTTTGTAGACACATCTTGTCTAGGAGTCTTCAAATCCTTGTGTCTTCAAACCTTCTTGGATTCACTTATATTCTAAAATCTGATTTTTCTATTCATTATGAAGCTCTCATGGCTGCCTTTAATACCTAAAACACACCTACACAATCTGTTTTCCCTTCTTCTATTCCTCTTCTCTTCACAAGTTGATTTCATGTGCTATTTCTTATGCAACCCTCACGAGCAACCTGCAATTTCTTTCTCCAACCTTGCTACTATTGATTTGTACCTTTTTATACCATTAAATTATGTATTTATATTTTCATACACCCTTATAAAGCACCAAAAATTTCAACCCAAATCTTCTCTTTCATTTCCCTCAACTTAACCTCTAAAATTCCTTCACAAAGAATAAAATAAAGACATAGTTTTCCTTCCAAAATGTGTTGTTAATGTTACTTTACCATATAAAATGCCTTGATGATCTAGATGCCTTTGGAAAATGAATAAAATACAAAACCAAGTCGTGCTCTTTTGGTAATTGAATATTCATTCATTATTTTCCAAAAATCACTATCTTTCTCTCCATTTTAAGCACCCAATAAGACAAGAATGGAATGTCAAGGTCACTTGAATTATGAAAATTCTATAGGAATCCAAATTGATAAATGAATTTATTAATCCTTATTTTCAAGTTCCCTCTAACATGCTAATAGACCCCTTAAACCGTTCAAGCCTTGAAATTCTACAATAATTTAAAATCAAATTAAACACATTGTTTGCCTTTGATTTTTGAAATGAAAATCCAAGTATTGGTAAATGAAGATTTTATCCTTCAAAAACTCTACAAGATTCTCTTAAAGCTCCAACCCACACCAAAATGCAAAAATTAACATGAAAATAAAATAAATATTTTTGGCTGATGTAGGATTGCTTGTAGACCTTGATGCTCCTACATCACGTGTCTCCCAAAAATCTTATTGGGTAGAGGATAGGCAAGAGAGTAAATTTTTTGCAAGTATGAAAGAGGGAATATAATAGCTAAAAGTGTGTGTGATGATTGCAAAGGTTGCAAATTGAATGAGATTGCATGTGTTTTGGAGATGACACAAAGGAAGAGCATGATATTTGATGTAGGTAAGGCTTTAGGGATTTCAATCATTGTTAGGAAAGAGATAATGTACAAGGTTGGTATTAGTGAGATGAGAAATATGTTGAAATGATTGAGAGAAAATAGAGAAATAGTGGAGAAGAGAAGATGAGCATAGGAAAATATAGGTAAGAGTGAATCTGATTCATTTTTTTAGAATGATTTGATTGCAGATGAAATTGTATATGTAGAGATAAACAAAGAAAATATGGTAGTAGTAGAGGAATGTATTTTAGAAGGAATGAAAGAGGTGAAGAAAGAAGTTGTAATAAAGAGTGTTGTTGTAGCAAAGGAAAATAATGGAGATAATTGTATAAAAATGGCTGAACTGGAGAAATTTGATGTTATAAGAGAAATTGAATGTCCTTAGGAGGACATAAAATCATGGGAAGAAGAGAATGTGATTGAGAGTAGATATGAAGGGGTGACAAAGAAAAAGGAGGAAAATGTTTTCATAGATGATATCAAAAAAGAGGTGTGTGAAGATAACGTAATGAGTGTAAAAGAGTTTGTAGGAAACCTTTGGTGGAGGTGGTTATGCTATGGTGGGTTGAATCCCATGAAGAAGAGGAGGGGAGTTGTAAAGAGAAGTGTTTGGTGTAGGAGGTAGGGTTGTGGTGAACATGGGTCCACAAAGAGGAAGAGGAGTAAAGGGAATACTAGGTGGAGGAGGAAGATCTTTTTTCCTATCTAGATGCTAGAAGAGGTGAAGGAAGAAAGATTTTCATGGGACTATTACAATACTAGGGTCAATTGTGGGTTGTTTACAACCTAGAAAGGTAGTTCTACTACTTAACCCTATTTTATGAGGTCATGCTCAAAAAATTATTATGCAACATGTCTAATGTAAGAACATATAGGTGTATGAGAGATTAGCATCAACCAAAAAACCTTTAGATTCTATTTTATAGTTTTAGGTCAATTTTCTTATGTTTTAGTTAAATTTTGGTTATGGATTTAGGTAAATTTTATCAATAATTTTTCCAAATCAATGACATCACCTTATAAAAGAGCTTAATGGATATTTGTCATCTAAATTTGGTGAAGATTGGGTAAAAATTGATCAAGCTATAGCCTTTCAAGTTTTTGTTCTACATCTAGCATTGTGGGTTTTTGGTTTGCAACCAAACTTGTAGAAATTTGGTATTGAATTGAATATGTTCAATTAATTTGATTAGTTCATATGAACCTTTTTGTATTTGTAGGAAACTTGAAGCAATATTAATTTAAGGATATTTCACTCTTATCTAACATTTTTAGGAAATTAAAATCTAAATAGATTTTGTGGGTATCTTGTGGCCGAGTGGTTTGGTAGAAAATTGTACTAAACTAGACAAGGGTGTTGATCAAAAGGTTTAGTTCAAAAATAAAATTATACATAAAGGAGAAAATGTACTAAGTGCAAGGCTTTTCTATTGATTGACTATTTGTAGGAACTTCTAGGTCATCTAACTTTGTGAGGATTCCTTGAGAATCTAACCTTGTGGAAATATTAATTACAACTAGTGTAACACCCCTCCATTTTGACTCTTTTGTTCGACAGTGTTCTGCCTTGTTATGTTGTTTCTATTTATGCTTTGACTTTGGTACTTGGTTACTATTTGATGGCAAACTGTAAAGCGATGCAAATGTTATATTTTGATGTGATGGTACTTTACTTTGATGTTATCTTTATGACATGTTTTGGATTAACTTAGCATATATTTGAATTAATGATGTTTTATGCTTTTGATCATATTATTGATGTTAGAATCATCGGTTAGTAATTTTGTATTGGTGAAGGGGATGGGATTGTACCACTTGCTTGCAAGCACCCTACGATTATGAGATTTCCTCTTCACGGTGTCTTTGATCATATTATGTATATATGCATATTCGATATACTCTTTGTTCGTAGGTTGACAGGTACAAGACATTGACTCCACCTAATTTCACAGGTTTGAGCGTGTCCATTGACCAACAGTAATCAATTGGGAGATAATAGCTAGGTTTTTCGTGCCAATTCATCACCCTAGTCATAGTGTGTCGTCAGATTTTAGTCAGGTTAAGTTGCTTCTTTGTTGTGCACCACTTCTTGTTTTTATTTAAATTGCAAGTTGAAAAAAAAGAAGTAAATAAATGGCTTGTGTAGTTAAATTGATGATTAAATTTATTTGGTTATAATGTTATAAATGTTGTAATTTATTCATTAATTTAATTTAATTAATAAAATGATCTAATATGGGATTAGATTTATTTTATTGGTTAATTAAATTAATTGTGTTGAATTGAATTAAGTTATCCATCTTGGAATTAAAAGTGTTACTCTTTTTGAAAAGAAAAACAATATTTTAAAAATTTTAAATTCTTTTTGTGAAAATAAATTTTTAAAGGTATGAAATTCTTTTGGAAATGAAAATGTTTAAAACATTTAAATTCTTTTGAAATAGAAATTTAGAAAAATGAAATAAAGAAATCAAGTCATGTTGAAAGGAAATTGTTTTAGTTTTAAATTTCAAAAAAAAAAAAAAAATCCAAAATAGAAAGAGGAGCAATAACTATGGTGGATAGGATATTTTTAGGGTATTTTTGACCAAATTTGGGGAAAGATAGAGGAGGTTTTTTCATTCTTAAAAATTGGGCTGTGAGAAAAAGGAAGGAGAGTTCTTCATGTTTTGTTGATGCATTTTGGATTTTGGGAGAGGATTTTGGAAAAGCTTTGGAGAATCTTCTTGTAGGCGCTCAACTATCTTCTTCAAACTCACCTTCAAGCTTCAGATCACAGGTTTTCCTTATTTATTTGTTTAGAAATTTGCATTTTTAGTTTAAAACTTGCTTGTAAATCTTTGTTTTAAAACCCTGTTTAAATCTTGAAGAAAGTTAGAATGTTTGTTGAAAATCAAAACTTGCAACATAAATCTTCAATTTCAACAATAGAAAATGAGAGAAACAAAATGAAATTTGAAAACCTTGTGTTTGGATTTGAGAAATTTTCATTATGATTTAGAAATTAAATTTTGCTGTGTAATTTTCTGTGGATAATTTGCCCAATTTGGATGTGAAATGGAATATATATATATATATATGTATATATATTTTGCATATAAAACTTTATGCTATTAAACTGGAAGAGTTTCATTTAAAATTGGTTTTTATATATAAAAATTTTTCTGTCAAAATTTCGGTCTTTTGTGAAATCCGTAAAAAAAATAGGGGATAATTTTATAATATATATATTAAAAAATATTTTTGGGGGCTGGGAGACTACCCACAACCACCCCCCAAGGATGGGAGGCACTGGCTGTGAAGGTAGCGCCAGCGCTGCCTTCACAGCCAACGCCTCCCATCCTTGGGGGAAGGCTGTGTAGTAGCCCAACAGGGGCTGCACCCCCTGTTTGGGCTGCGCAGCTTATAGTTAGGTTAAGTTTTTTTTTAAAAAATAATTTGTTTGTTATATAAATATATATATTTATATATATTACATATAATATATATATAATATATATTATATAAATATATATGTGTATATATATTTATATATAAATATAATGTGTATTTTTTAAATTATTTTATTATTTTTAATATATATATATATTATATTTTAAATAATTGAAAATATTTGTGAATGGAAGTCAAATAGTTATTTTTTTTCAAAAATAAATAATTTTATATTAAATATAAATTTATATATATAGTTATATATTCATTAAAATATATAGTTATATATTCATTAAAATATATAGTTATATATTCATTAAAATATATAGTTATATATATTTATGTTTAATTTATATTTAATTATAGTGTTTCTATAATGATTTTTATTTGATGCAAAGATTGATTTCATAAAAGAATGATGTTATTAGGAAATTGGTTTTTTTTAATCAAACGATTTTATTTAAAAAAATTGATTTTAATTATTATGTATGATTGAAAAATAGAATTAAATTATTAGTTTTAAATTCCTTAATGTTGCCAATATGATTTGATTTACTTTTGATTATGTGCAAATAAGGTTAATTATTTAATTGATTTCATGCACTATGTCATTGCTTGGCTTGGATTTAGGAAATCCTAACATTAGTTTATTGAGTTGTCTGAAATGCTTTCTAAGTGATGTTTTCATTCATTCTCGATGTTGGGAAATGTTATGCCCCGCATAACCACCCCATTTTATTTTGGGGAAAAATGGGTCACCCCTTCTCTCTTGATTTTGTTGCCTTTGGTTATTTTCTTTTCTCTTGGGGGTCCTTTTGGTTTTCTGCCTGAGTTTATCTTCTTGTTTTGTCAAATTTTGGTTCTGTCTCAGCTTGGGTTGGTTTTCTTCTAGCTAAGATTGAATGACATTATCACATACAATAGTGTATCTTAAGAAAATATACCTTATGTGCTTCTAAGGACTGATGGGGACTCTGTTTTGCAGGATTAAATCACACGCATGATGATATTTTTCAAGGGAGCTCAGTTGGAGTGCATTCCTCAATCCAATTGGTCATAATTTCCCTCTAAGAAGAAAATTGGCAAGACCTTGCAGATGTCTTACCGACTACCAATGCATTTTGTTGATGGACGTCTGTGTTGCCTATCGGCAAGACATTAATCATCGTCCCGACAACTAGGAGTTTCCCATCAGCATGAAAGTCTCCTTTGGATAAAGGGTCTCGGTGAGATCTTTATGTCTCATCGACTGGTGTGGAACGGGTAAACACTTTGGCAAGAGTTGTGTCTTTGGTGTGTGGTCTCACCGAGTGCCTTAAGTCTTGCCAACTGCCAATAAGAACATATATCTCAGTGAGAAACTTTTGCATCAGTGAGATGTCTTGGCGAGCGCATCGGGTCTCATCGACAAAGCACAAAAGGGGGTCTATCGGTATGAGGTCTTGCAGTCTTGCCAACCTGTGATGTCGCACTGACATGTTGCTTCATCGGGGAAAGAACGAGATTGTCACAACGACCAAAAGCGAAAATATAAAGGTTTCGGCAAGACATAAGGTATCTACAGGATGTCCCCCCAGCAAGAGGATGTTACATTGATGCATATGAAACGTAGGAATACATATCGGCATGACTACAGAGAGGTCTCCCTGAAATGAAAAGATCGGCAAAAGGCTGTGCCTTCGGCATAAAGTCTGGCCGACATGCTAGAGTCTCAATGACATAGAAGAGATATCACCATAAGTTTTCCCAAAAGAAGAAAGTCCCACCAAAGGTTTTAGTTTGGCGATAATTTTTCCTTCGGCAAGAGGTTTGGCCGATAAGCATGGTGTCTCACCGAGGGACAAGGGGATTCGATGTGATGTCATGCCGAGGAGATAAAGTCTGGCCGAAATGGAATGAACTTGGTGAGATGTCTCACCGATGGCTATTGATCTCCTCGAAGTGCTCAAGGTATCAGCATAAGCTTTTGTTGAAGGATCTAAGTTCACCATGATGTCTCATCGAGGGCCGATGGTCTTGCCGACAAAGTAAGATGAGCTTGAGGAAAATTTGCACTCGCTGTGAAGTCTCAACAAAGGGAGCTTGTCTCTCTGAAATGAAATAAATCGCTGAAGGATCTAGGGCTTGGTGTAATCTATCACCGACTGGTGAAAGTCACACCGAAACAAAAGGGGTGGAGCTTGAGGAGGGTAGGAGAAAATCAGGGAGACTCTAGACGAATGAAGGGGCTTCGCTTTAAGGTCGCATCAACAAGTGATAGTCTCACCAACACGATTTCTCCCTTCAATGTGATGGAGTGAGTTCAGGGTAAGGTCTTCCCAAAACAAAGATGTCTCCCCGACATGAAAAGTGAGCTTGCCAAAGGATTTTGAGCCTCGCCATGACATCCCGCCGACTCAAAGAAGTCTTACCAAGGTAGAGGGAGCTTGAGCTCAGTGAGAAAAGAGGAGATCAAGATGAAGGACCTCATTGATCGGGTGGACTCTTGCTGATAGGAGCTCCGAGCCTGAGCAGAGATAACATTGCTGTGATGTCAAACCGACCCGATAGGGTCTCATCGAAAGGAAATAAGCTCAAGGAGAATGGAATAGGTTTGCCGAGATGTCCCGCTGACTAGCGACTATCTTGTTGATGGTCTTTGTGGGCTCGATATGACTTCTACAGCTCACCGAAAGGTCTTGCCGACTATTACCCACTATGCTGATAGTTGCTAAAAGTGATATAATTGCATTGGGGAGACACGATGAGTGTATCACCGACATGTGATTCAATGTGGATAACCTTTGACAGCTTGGGAATCTAGCGTGGCGTATGTCTAACCAATCGGAAAAAAACTAAGAAGGCAGACTAGCAATAGTTTGACCAATTAACTATCCCTGTAAAGGAAATCTGTAGAATGCGAACAATATGAACTCCTTCTGAGATCAAACAGCGATGGCTCAAATCAAGAACGATGGTGGTATAAAACATGAAGAAGGCCAAAGGAAAGAAGGAACTGTGACTCATAGGGACAACTATAGTGACCATTGGCGGAGACTGATCAATATTAATGGAAAAATGCTTTGGAACATTCAAGGTGACCCCAACGGAGTTCAAAGGTGGACACGAAGACAGGAGAGTAAGTGCTGCAACTATGAAATATCTAAAGGCTTCTCCTAAGGTCAAGCCATCATCGACATGAACAACAGGGCTTCACATTGAATGCAGCATTGACTCTCTTCAAAAAGATCTGAGAGCCGACCCTCCTGAAAGTAGATATTTTTGTAAACCCTAGTATAGGGGATATGACATTCCTTTTGGTACACTCTGTATAAATGGAATTCTTGCCTCTTTGTAAAGTTTAGAACCAGTAGAGAAAAATAGAAGGCATAGAGTTAGAACATAGAGTTGCAAGTTAAGAGTTAGAAGTTAGAAGAAAGTCAGTAGAAGTTTTAGAATAGAAGGAATAGATACTGTTAGATGAGACAGAGTTGCATCCTGATTCTTTGCAATGGGAGTTTCTTTTGTCTTCTTATTTAGGAGTCAGATTCAACATAGACTAGAATGTATTTTCAAATTTCTCTTAGTATAGATGGAAATAGTTTGAAGACATAGATTTTCTGTACACTGGTGATTGTGCCAGCCTTGTAATTATTGCTTATCTGTTTCACTAACAGTAGAAGCAATCAGATTTGAATCTACTTCATGTTGTGTTCCAGAATGGTGTTTATCTTAACTTGATCATTTGATCTTGAGAAGCCTTCAAGGAATGAGACCTTATTTTATGTTTTGTTTAAATAGTAACTTGCAATCTATTATTGAAATCAACAATGCTAATGAATGAAACTGTGTGTCAATCACAAGTAAATTTGTTCTACAGTTCTAGTTAACAACCTCCTTGAAAGATAACAAGTTTGGTTAAGCTAGATAAATTTTCATTCTTTTTGATTCCAAACCTTGATCCATATTTTTATGTTTCTTTAAAAACCTTAGTTAAAATAGGTTTAACTTCATGCTTGATCTTAGAACAATCCAGAAGCTCAACACCAACAGGCCCCTTGAACATTACTGTTACATTGACCAATTGAGTAACATCAGCATAGTTGAGAACCGACTAAAAGGACCTTGGGAGCTAAGATATCCATGTGTTGTCTTTCTCTTTCAGGAGAAATATAGTAGCAATATCCTGTTTAACTGTTGTTGAGCCATTTGGAGCATCAATAGGAAAATGGGGTTGTTTGTCTAGTAAGTCTTCCAGGGGAGTTATTCTAGGTTGGGATGTTTTATGTGGTGGTTTGATTTGTGAATTGCCTTGGGAAATGTGTATAGTTGTATCTTGTTGTTTTACCCAGTTTTCTCGAATGGGGATGGTTTGTGCCTCCTTTGGAAGGAGTGGATTATGTATTTTGGTGCCTCCAAGTGTTTGGAGTGGGTTTCATTATATGTTGCCTCCTTGGATTGGAGTGGTTGTCTTATCTAGTTTACCCATTGAATGGTGGTTTTGTACCATGTGTGTTGTCGATAGGAGAGTGGCTCTTTGTGGGGGTCCAACACACAATGGGGCACTAGGGTAACTACTTAGGGTTTAAGTAAGTGATAAGTCAAAAATAATTAATGAAAACTTTTAGACTAATTAAGATAATAAATGCCTCTCTCATGAATCATTCACTTTTAAGGTTTGAGGTGAGACGAGAAGCACAATTTGTATGGGGGTCCGACGGCTGGTAGAGGCAAGCCAGGGTAACCCCGAATGGGGGTCCGATAGCCTAGGAAGGTTGAGCTTGGGTAACTCATAACAAATAATGTGTGACACTCTCTCTATGTCAACCAGAAGTTAGTTTGTTTTACTGTGTAGATGATCATTGTTCCCTGGAAGCATTGTAACCTTTGTGTTAAGTAATATTGTGTTGTATTTGATTCAGTTCAGTTATGTATTAGCCCGTGTCTAGAGGTAGATGGTCTTGTATAGGAATTCCTTGTTACTATCTCCTAGCATGGGGGGTGAGCCTTCAGGTATCACATGGTTGGGTGGAATGTGCACCTTAATCCGTTGGGTCTTCTTCTTGTTCGTGTGGATGAGATTTCCAGTTGGAGAGCTTGTGGGATCTAGTTTCATTTCTTGCTTTATTCATTTCAGTTGGAAACTTGTAATTTATTACCCCTCATTTATTATCGAGGTGGGAGATGTAATTTATAATCATGTTTAATGGATTTACCTCATTCGGGGAATGAGAGTTGTAATCTTATTGTAAATTTATTATTATCTGAAATAATGTGGTATCTATTATCCTTTGAAGTATTTTATCATGTATGTAATATATGCATTCTTAATTCTTTAAGTAATTTAAATGCTATGGTTTCAATTCATGTTTCTTGTTTGGGTTTAAGTAAAATCAGTCTCGTAACCTTATGGGTTGTTGGCAATGGGTAGTGAATTTGCATGTTGTTTGAACTTAAACAAAAAAAAATATTGCGTTTGAGTAGTTAATTGCAACTTCCCCTAGGGTTGCATGGTGGGGTGTTACAACTAGACTTTATGAAAATCTTATGACCATGAAGACTTGTAGGCACACTCAACTAAATAAACTTTTAAAAACTTAGTTAACTAGTTCATATGAATAGTTATGATGATGAAATCAATAGGGATGAGGATTACTTAGAAAATGGTCTTGTAAGCATGATGTAATGATGATATCACCATATATGGATTGTGAGAATTATCCCATGAACCAAACTGGTATAGATTATGGAACTTCTACTTGCTATTGGTTTGTGAAACTTCCACTTTCTTCTAGATTTTGTGAAACATTGTCTTGTTATTTCACTTTTTGTTTCTGTGATTCAATTCTCACATGATGGTGCAACTTCAAAATCAATAATGACTATACCAATTTAGTTTAATAAAATTTCAAATTCTTGGTGATGGCTAAAATTTTGTACATAAAAAGAGTCAATAATATTTAACATGCAGGGTTTATAATTTTAGTAAGAAGAACTACAAAAGGAGATTGGCTCTTTTTGAACCACTAAGAGAGAGTTTTTGTGAGGGATATAATTCCCATATTGCTATGAGGTCTTGTATTTCCTACGATGATTTTGTTATGAGGGTTGTAAAGCTATATTGCTATGAGGGAAATTGTTGCCTATAATCATTATACTCCTATTGTAGATGAATAAAACCATTTTGTGATTATGGATTTAGTGATTCAATCTTACTATTTATGGAACTTATATTGTATTGGCTTTGTGGTTGGGTAGCCTGGTAAGACGCCCAACCATGATTGGATTAATTAACTAGCTTTGTATAGGATTAATGGAAACTAATCTATTACTATTTTAGAATAAAGTAGTATAACTAACCTATAAATTATTCTAACAATAAATTATTCCAACAATAAATAGATTCTACTTATTTAATTAATATAAAATAATTTAAATAAATATGCTATTGCCCATTACTAGAATTAATTTTAAAAAAATGAAGTGTTGATAACAAAAATGAAAAATAATAATAGAGAAGAACCTATGATCAGAATTTACTACTTTCTACATCGAATGCTAGTGCTTAGTGAATATACCTACATGATGTGATGTAGTATTGATTCGCGTAAAAAACTAGAGTGCAAATATTTCTAAAAATGTGCCTAAATTCATAAAAATAATATAAAATTAGAGCATTACAACACCAATGACTACGAGAATGAAATAAAAAATTAAATAATCTATTGCTAAAAAATGATAAAACAAAAATAAAATAATGAAGTAAAGATATTACCAAATTCAGAGAAGGATAAAAATCTTCCTCTTCAAAGAAACCTATAGCTTAAGAAATAGAATAATTTTTTATAGTCATTGATTAGAGGTTTTACTTTAGGTAAAACTCCTACTTCAGTGTTTCTACCTTCATAGCAACCTATTTTTATCAATAATATTTTAAATGCATTATTTGGTATTTGTACATTCATAGTAGCCTATTTTTGTTAATAATATTCTAAATGCACTATATAATGCAAATGAAAAAAATGCTATAATAGAATGGAAATATGAGAATAAATGAACAAGTACATGTTCCTACAATGTTAACTGTTGAAATAATGATTCAAGCAGCTCCCTTCGGGTTCTTTTTGTACACGTTCGTGCACTGGCCTGTGCGTCTCTGAGTTTATTTGGCTTCCTGGCAGGTTTTGATCTTTCTCTTTGCGCATTTCTCACTTCGCAACTTCAGCTAGCGGCTCCCCTTTTGGGTCCTGAAATGCTGCGCTGGGCGTCCACGTGTCTTGCCTACGGAGGTTTTTATTTTTTGTTACTTTGTATTCTCTTCGGGTTGCTAAGCCTTCCATAAAGGGCCAACACTCCTAAGATTCTCAGAGGGGCCCACATCTTGGTACATGGCGGCGTATTGCAAACTTTCCTTACAGGGATAGAATATGCAGCTGTGGGCTGCGAAACATTTATGCGGGACTTCTTTATTTTCTGGTGGGCCCTACCTTCAGCCACGTGTCAATGGTTCACAACCTTTTAACAGCAGCAGGGATGTGAACATCGCGGGTTGCGAAATGCGGCCACGCATCTTTCGCCACCCGGTTCATATGGCCTTCCCTCCATTTTCAAAGCGACCTCAGTCCCTTGAACACGTGTCACTTCTTCGCAATCTCTTGGCAGCAGTAGGAGTTCTCATTTGGGCAGTGATTTGTTGCCACGTGCCTTACACTGATTATCAAAGCAGGCTATGGGCTGGCTAAGCGGGATAGTGTTATCGGGTGCTACTCGTCATGGTTTTCTGAAGCGGTGGGTGGCACTTGTCGCTTCGAAGCTTGGTTGGGACCACTGACATCATTACAAAGGGCACGCCTGCAACCGATCGACTGGATGTTGTGTTCTGATTGGTTGCTCTTGTAACGGCATTGGGAATATTCTTATTCGGGTATCATTACAGGAGATTGTGGGATCTTTCTGTTACGGCTCTCCAAAGTGATGGGATTTTGCTCTCCGGCTATATATACTCTCTCTGTTGAAGAGAGAGAGGTCCAAGATTTTTGAAAGAATACTGGTTTTAGCAAGAGAGACCAGGCCTCTTTTGCATGTTTATTCGTAGGAAACTTTCAGACTGTGCCTATTGTTCGGCCTTTCTATTTTTCATGTTTTGATTAAACTGTAAATTGTGCTTCTTATTGTCTTAAGCACTTCATTTGGGGAGACTTCTATACATTGAATACAAACTTACTTATCTAAATCATGTCTTAATGAATCTTCTTAGCAGTAAGAATGTATGCGATACTATTTTATGTTAATTAAATGAATTGTTTATGCTATAGCTTTAAATTTCTGATGTTTTAGAACAAAACAATAACATTCAGGCCCTTAAGTTTATGATTTATCGTGCCTATCAGTAAGCTTTGGCATATCGCCTTAGATTAATACTTGTTTCATTATATCTGCTTCCTTTTCCCTTTCCAAAACCCATTATAGAAGAAGCCGGCTTCTTTAAAACTCAGAGGTCACTCAGTTTGGCGCAAAGGGTCCCCCCTTGAACTGAGTTTCCCATAAGGCACTGGTTTCTCGTCAAATTTTGGCGTCAACAGTTTGTCCTTTTTCTGGCACGCCCGGTGGGACCCAAACTAATGAAATTATCTTATAAAGGGGTGTATGAGCCATCGGCCTGTAAGTAGATCCCAGACTGCAAATAACCCAGGTTTACTAGTGCCTCCATTAGGGACAGTCCAGGCCGCAAATCAGTTAGTAACCGTTTCATTCCCACCACCCATTCCTCTCACCATGTTGCCAACCGTGAACAAAAACTATGTAGCATGGGATGCTGGAAGTCCCCTGGTAGCTCCGGTAGTGCCTGCTGTTTGAGGCACTATTCTGGTTTCAGCCCTGAAAGCTCTTCCCAAATTCGCCAGAGATAACACAAAAACGCCAGTAGAGCATTTGTAGGATGTAGCGGATGTATGTCTGGTACATGGTATCACAGTGCATAATGTAGCCCTTAGGCTCCTTGCTGTGTCCTTCAAAGGCAAAGCTCTGGATTGGTACCGAACACTGACTCCTAATACCATTCGCACTTGGGATGATCTCAGAGATCCATTCTATGAAAGGTTCTCAAATGACGGAGATCGTTCTTTGCTATATTATCAGTTATCCATCATCAAACGAGCACCTTAGGAGGCTCTGACGGACTTCAATGCCCGATTTCACTCAAGTTTGCGGAGGATTTCTGTAACTATCTGCCCGACTCCAGAATTGGCATTCATGTTTTATGTAAATTCCATCAATCCTAACATTTCTATGATGATCAAGTCTTTGGGAGGAGCCACTTTACCAGATGCATATGCCACCGCTATCAAAGCAGAGAATCACTTGATAGACTGCGGTAAATTGCCTCCTCGACCTGTTGTGCCGATATTTCCTGAGATATCAAACGCCGCACAAGAGGTTGCGTCGACCAGTGCGCCAACAACTCCCTAGTCGATGTATTCATATGCAGTCGCTCCTGAAAACTTGGCCGCTACATCAGGTGCTCCCAAGGATGAGATGGGCGACCTCAAAGAGATGTTGCGAACTATGGAAAATGATATAACAACTCTCAAGCAGAACCAAGCAATGCCGCCATGGCCCGCATATCAAAACTATCAAGGTGGGCGTCCTGCCTATCACCAAAATCAATATCAGAATGCGCCTCGCACTAATCCACCCGCGGCAGCTACAAACCAAAGGGTTCCGGTGCCTATGCCGCTGACAGGTGCGTTGCCAAGTTCAAGTAGAGAACTAACCGTAGGACAAAATAATCTTATTGATGACATCAATCCATGGTGCTTCCCTTGCAATGATGCACATATTCCCCGAAATTGTCCACGTGGCAACTTACAATAGAAAGTGGCGGAACAACGCAATCAAAGTACCGCAGCAGAAAATGGAGAATACATATATGCCTCGGTAATGGAGAATGCGGTTCTTGCTGCGCAAATGCAAGAAATGTCCTTAAAGCAAGAGTCCGATATTATTCCTGATCATGCGCTCTTCTCATGGATGGAAGATGAAGAAATGGTGTTTGCAAATGACACGTCCATGGCCGAAACACCGCGGGTACAGTCCGACTATAACACACGATCAAAGAGGAGATTCACCGGTGAGCCTGTTGCTTCACCTTCGGACAGCCCGCAACGCAAAGGCATATCCGATCAAAATCTTGGTGTTTCTATTGTCTCTTCATCTTCTCAGCCACGAAGGGAGATTGTTATAACAAAAGCAAAGGAGCAAAAATCTCTGAGCTCCTCACTGTTTTATGTGGTGGAACAATTAAAGAAATCATCCGCTAATGTGTCTTTAGGGACATTCTAGCTATCCCAGAACAGAAAACCATGCTAAAAAAGGTGCTTCAACAAGAGATCAGCTCAGTACCAACTCAGCCTTCGGCCAGTACCGAGGTAGTTTATTAGATGTCACCAGCTAAGGTTCTTGCAGAAAAAGCTAAGAGATCCCATGCGGAGGGAGGAGGTAGGCCAAAACCTCAACCCTTCTTCTTGACTCTCATTATAGGGAAGAAGCTATTACATAATGCTATGATTGATTCTAGCGCTAGTACAACGGTTATGCCAAAACTGATAGTCGAGGCCTTAGGGCTCAGCTATGAACCTATGAAGAAAGGGGTAATGCAGCTAGATGGAAATAAGGTTGATACTGTGGGCATCATCAAAGCACTTCTGCTAACTCTATTTGCCTGCCCAAGTATCACGGTCCTGTAAGATACAGTGATCATAGATGTTCCACCAATGTTTGGTCTTTGTCTTTCTCGAGAATTTACTTCAAAGGTGGGTGGATATTTGTACTTAGATTGGTCACATCTAATACTTAGGACCAAACATGGTGCGAAAATAAAGATTGAATTGGAGACTCTACATTCCGAACATGTGGCAGATGAGGCCCTGATCAATTTTGAAGCCGCACATACCTCCATCACCAAACAGGACATGTACAATGTCGAACTACTAGAGGAGGAGAAGGTGAGCGGAGACTGAAGTGATGAGGAAGATGCTTTGTTGAGTGAACATATAAACAATGATCCTTTCGGGAATTATCATGCTACCGGATTAGGCACATATGTGATTTATGATGAAGACTAGGTTCTTCCAAAGGTCGTCAAAGAACCTGACGATGACCAAGCAAGTGAGCTATGGACATTGTATTTTGACGGAGCAAGGAGCAAAGTTGGAGCTGGAGCAGGGGTATATCTAATGTCCCCACAAAATGAAAAGTTGTTGAGGTCTTTCCGATTCCAATTCGCCTGTTCAAATAACGAGGCTGAATATGAAGGGTTGGTCCAAGGTCTTAGCCTAGCAGAACGAATGGGTGTTAAGCAATTGATTGTGTTTGGAGATTCTGAACTAGTAGTTAATCAGGTCTGAGGAATCTCTGCAGCAAAAAATGTCCGCATGAGATCCTATCGGCACCGAGTCTGGGACTTGATTGAAAGTTTTGAAGCTTTCAACATCCTGACCATTCCTCGAACACAGAATGGCGATGCAGATCGCATGGCGATAATCAGTGCTCAATTTGATCCTATCTCCGACTTGCTTCAGAACAAATATTCAGTGCGAGTGCTTGTTAGACTAGCAATCCCCGACAATAATCAGAATTGGTAGGTCTTTGAGAGCGATGAGCACATCACCTCATTTATCCAACACTCTGGAGAATTCATTGATCAACTTCAACCGAGAATCGCCGAAGCCTATGAAGGACAAATTATGCAGCTTAAATCAAATAAACTTCCAAAAGGGTTAGTTACTCTCAAATTTTTTTTCGATTGTAATGACGCCCGAAATGATAAGCAAAAATTTGTGGCAGACAAAAGTGATTATGAAAACCTTCGGGTTTCCGACGACAGGAGCCTTCGGGTCGGAAAAGATGTCTCATAGCAAGATAGAGAGAGACTTATCAGTTTCTGTGGGAAATATAGAGTAGTGGCCTGGTCCTACGATGATCTGGAAGGTTATGATCCTGGCATCATTCAACTTACTATTGAGCTAATAGAAGGTACGAAACCAGTCCAACAGAAACAGCGGCCGGTCAACCCTAAAATTGAAGTCTTGATGGCACAAGAGCTAACCAAGCTCATTGAGTCACGTATTGTCTTCCCAATCAAACAAAGTACCTAGGTATCAAATTTGGTACCAGTCGAAAAGAAGAATGGTGATATCCGCTTATGCGTGGATTTCTGAGACCTAAATAGAGCATCTCTGAAAGACCACTATCCATTGCCTTTTATGGAGTCGATCCTCTAAACTGTCGCAAGATCGGAAATGTTCTCTCTGCTGGATGGCTTCTCTGGCTATAACCAGATTCGAGTTAAAGAAGAAGATCAGCACAAGACTACGTTCACTACGAAGTGGGGAACATTTGCATATGCTAAAATGCCTTTTTGTTTATCCAATGCAGGGGCAACTTTCCAGCGAGCTATGGACGTCGCATTTAGCAAACTGATCAATAAGTTTATCCTAATCTATTTGGATGACCTTACTGTGTTCTCTAAATCTAAAGATGATCATTTCGATCATTTGGAGTTAGTTTTTCAAAAGTGCCAAGAGTTCGGGATTTCCTTAAATCCAAAGAAATGTGTGTTCGGAGTACCCCAGGGTAAGCTGTTAGGGCATGTGTCTAAAGAGGGTATTTCAATCGACCCCGAAAGAGTGAGGGTTATCAAGGAGCTTCCCCTTCCGGTAAATAAGAAAGGTGTCTAGTCTTTTCTGGGCAAAGTAAATTTCGTCAGTAAATTTATTTCTAATTTTGCGGGAATAATTAGGCCGATCACCCTAATGCTGAAAAAGGATCAAATTTTCAAGTGGACAACAGAGGCTCGGGAGGCTTTTGAGAAGGTCAAAGAAGCGATCTCCATGGCCCCGGTGTTAATTAATCCTGATCAGTACAAAGATTTTATAATGTATGCCTTTAGTAGCAAGTCCAGTATCGCTACTGTTCTGACTCAAAAGGATAGTGAAGGAAAGGGAGAACACCCAATGGCATTCTATTCCCGAACGCTAAAGGAATATGAGGTGAATTATAACTTCATCGAAAGACAGGCCTTTGCAATAGTAAAAGGGCTTAAAAAATTTTGCCATCTAATTTCCCGCAATAAAGTCCTGGTATATGTCACACATTCTAGTGTGCAGGAATACATCATGGAGGGAGAAATCATAGAAAAAAGGGCTAATTAGATCACCAAGATCCTGGAGTATGAAATCGAGGTCAGGCCTACCAAGACTATTAAAGGCAGAGGACTGTGTGAGTATATGGCACAGGACGAGGAGATGCCTGCTAAAGAGGAACAGCTAGAGCTTGTCCTGATAAATGGATCGGGATCAGAGGATGATTGGCTGAAAGATAGAACGAACTTCATGCGAACCGGAAGGTATCCGCTAGGCCTCTCATCCCAAAAAAGAAGGTATTACCGGCTTCAGAATTGCAAATACATGCTGATAGAAGGAGTTCTTTTCAAAAGAAATTTTAATGGTGTGCTCCTACGATACGTTACTTCAGGGGAGGCGCAGAGGATCCTCGACGCATTTCACAATAGCGACGAAGGTGGACATTTCTCCGCTAAAACTACCGCCATCAAGGTCCTACAGGCTGGATATTACTAGCCTACACTTTTCAATGATTCCTACTCTCTAGTAAAGACTTGTAAAAAATGTCAGTTCTTCTCCGACAGAAGGAAGAATTCAGCAATGCCCCTCAAACCTATCGTGGTGGATGAACCATTTGCACAATGGGGCCTAGATTTTATCAGAATAATCAACCCGGTTTCTAGCTCCATACATAAATGGATTTTAACAGCTACAGACTACTTCACAAGGTGGGCAGAGGCTATCCCCCTTAAGGAGGCAACAGAAGTAGAGATTGTAGACTTCCTCGAGGCTCTGGTGACAAGGTTCGGCCCTCCGAAGATAATCATTTCGGACAATGCTAGAGCATTTGTAGGCACAAAGGTATGTCACTTTGCATTAAAAAATGACATATTCCTTAAAACATCATCAAACTATTATCCACAGGGAAATGGCCTAGCCGAGTCGACAAACAAAAGTTTAGTTTGACTCCTCAAAAAGGTTGGCTTAGAACACCAGAGGGAATGGCATAAAAATCTCCAAAAAGTGCTCTGGACCAACCACATAACTCCTAAACAAGTCCTCAAGTCTTCGCCTTATGAGCTAGTATACGGGAAAGAGGCGCTATTACCTATATCTATGGAGATCCCAACGATACAGTTGTTGAAATCTCTTGAGATAGAACAAAATGATGCCATGGAGGTTTGGCTTGCCGAACTACTAGAAGTACAAGAAAAAAGGGAAAATTCCCTAAAAGCAATGACAGGCCGTCAACAGGTGGTCAAACGGTGGTTTGACAAAAAAGCTTCCGACCAAGGCCTAAAAAGTGGAGACTTAGTGCTAAAATATGACAGCAGGGCTGCAAAGCTAGGTCAGCACGATAAGTTTGATAGCCTATGGGAGGGACCCTTCAAAATCATTCAGTGCATGCAACACAATGCTTTCGAGCTGAAAAATATGGAACAAGAGCCTCTAGGAATCTCGGTTAATGGGATTCACCTTAAATTATTCCATTAAGCATCAAGCCCTACCTTGTACAGTTGTAAATAATGCTTTTATTTTCCTTTCCTGTTTTTGGCCTATCCTTTTGCTAAATCAGTTGACTTGCTACGCATTCGCTCATCATCATTAGTGGGTAAAACACCAGAGTTTCTTAAACACAAAAGTATGCTCATAAACGGTGAAAAAACATACAAGATTTGCAAACCCAGAAAATTGCACACAGAAGCAAACAAGAGCATAGATTTCATTTAAAAAAGAGACGTATATATTTATATATATGTTCCTGGGTTACAAAATGGCATGGATGTCAAATTTCAAAATGTACAAGTATTAGAGTATATATATATGATGGCCTTTTATCAGGTTTATATGGAGCAGGTGAGTTACATCATCAGGCAACAAGGAAAGGGGGTCATCTATCCGCAGGAATGGCTGGCAGCAACCGATGCATTTACCGTAGCGTCCGCTTCTTCCTCGTCGGCGTCACTGGCAGCATCATTCAACGCGGCCGTCGTCGGTGGTGGATACACCAGGTCCCTGAAGTCAGTGTACCATTCTACATCGTAGAAGGGTATCACGTTGTAGCTCCTGAATAGGAAGTGTAGGGCTTGGGTAACCCTTTGTTGGTGCTGGCCACGGGTCTGCAGACAGAATCTGCTCAGAAATGGTAGCCAAACAACGACGACTTCTTCTTCAATAAAGCAACGCAGGTCACTGGTTGTTGGTAGGCCTATCCCATACGCTGCGTGTGTAACAACCTCACCGAGCCCATTCAGGTACTTTTTCGGAAAGATCTCTTTGACCAACTTCAAGATAAGTGGCCGGGGGATGCAGATGTCCAACATGGATGCTACAAAGTGCGAGCACACGTCGGTGTTCACCCGATACTTATCTTCATATTTAACGCAGTCCTTGCCTAGAACCCACTTAATGGCTACTAGAACCAACGAGTGCTTGTTCTTCGTCATTCTTTTGAGCCTTCTAGTGGAGATCTCACCTACAAACGCCGTCTGTGATTTGAATGAGGTTAGACGAATTGGGGTATCCATTTCCCCTGACACTATTCCTAAGTCTGCTAAAATAATGCCGAGCCTGCTCGCTACCTAACCTATGAATGGGCCTGCTGAGCAATATGTTACTAACCTATCACTTCTCAAATGCTAAGTATGTTTGCTTGCTATCTACTGGACTATTTATAAAAAAGTTGACAGGACATATGCCAATCCGCTTGTAAAAAATGTGATGTATACTAGCTGCAATCTCGAAGGCTGAGTTTGTGTTTGCTCACATTTTTTGCCAATACATGCACGATAGCACAACTGAAGGCATGCTTAATTAAATGAAGTTAATTAATTAAGCTTTAAAAGGTGGCACTTGTTGGTGAAGGGACGTATGGCCGTATGCTATGGTGTCATATCTCAAGCGCATCCCAGAGCCCAAGGCGATACTCGTATCTTTTCAGGCCGTGATCGTTTGCTTGGCGTAATCATTCCAGCCAGGATATTAATTACCGGTACATGCTAGCACAAGGTGAGAAGGCCAATTGCAAGCTCAATTTCCAAGGAGATCAGGGTGTATCACATGATCTCTTGAAAGCAATGATGAAATCCGGCCACCTCGAAGAAGCAATCAACTCATCTTGCACAAGTTGTGGGGTTAACGGTACATGCCGAATTAAATGCAAGGGGCTTGCGTTTGCCTACCACCTTGAGGAAAGTTGCTATTATTGTATGAAAACGCTTAATATTTTTAAGTCTTTTTACAAAAGCTAAGGAAGGTGCAAAGTGTTTTCTGTCTGTATATCCAGTGCAAGCGTATTCGAAGGCGATGAGCTTACAAGTTCTGTCGCAAAGGAAAAATGTCAGAATCTTCAGCTCAGCCGATGCAGGAGGAGATTAGCCAGGAACTGTATTTGGCTATTCGTTCTTTGGCCGAAGTATACGTATTTGAGGATGTAGCATATGCCATTCCTGGTATACCCGCGAAGGTGAAAAGAGCCAACACAGAGGAGCTGGAGAGGCCCAAAGAGTGGAATAACCCGAAAAAGGTTAGAGAAAAGTGGGCTAATATCTATGACCCAAAGCTTGCCAAGAACCCTAAATCTCTTAGAGAGGCGGCTTGTGCAAGGTTATCAGTGCCAAGGGCACACCAAGCCTTGACAAGTAGATTCTGGCTTAGCGGTCTTCCGTAATACATGGTCCCATTGGTGCACTATTGCCTGGAGGTGGTCGACGCGGCTGTTCAATGTTATAATCCAGATACCCACTGCATTGAAGGTCGCAATTTAAGGGTTCATATTAGCCTAGAAGCCATCTGACATATGTTATGTATTCCTGACCCCGGCAGAAGAAAGGAGAATATCGAGCATTTCCACCCAAGCAAAGGGAAAAAAATATGGAAAAGGATAAAAACCAGCTCTGATTTCCTATTAGAAGAGACTAATAAGAAAGGTGTTGCGTCCGCTAAGGCACCGAGTATCCCATTATTGCGTGGTTCATTCCGCGATGACCTCCAAGACCCCATATCCATGTTGGCATTTGTTTGCGACCGAGATTCCGATAAGAAGATCAAGGCTTTTCAGCTGGGCCCTGCAATACAGTTTCACAAGTAGCATGAACTTTTCTGGTATGATTTTGCTCAGTTCATGGTTGAAGAAATGATACAGCAAACAGAGAATTATTAGGCAGAGAAGAAATTTAGATTTCTTTCCTACCTGGTCCACATGTTCGTGCATCAGAATCCGGATTTCTTCGCCCGATTTGTCCCACTATCAATTTTTGACGAGCAGAACAAAAGAAAGCCGGTGTCTACATGGACACCCTACCTTTCTGCAATATATGACTACTATGCCTTAGCGGACTATTTCATAGCCCCAGTCCCAAATGATTTGATCGGAGAAGGTGATATCATTCGGCTTAACACTGAGCAAACTAGATTTCTGCAAGGCTGCACCCTTGCTTGTGACTGGTTCTTGGGCAAGGATTTCATGATCCTTCAAATGCGGGGCTTTATTGGTAAGCCTTTCCTACTCCCGACTTGCGTCACCGATAGAGTGCTCGCGCTAGAGGTTTTTTGGCAGATGTGCATCATTGATTTCATGTTCTGTAGCTGCGAAAGTGTCAAGAGAAAGGGATTCTTCACTTACCTGAAGAGTTTCAAGCCAATTACGCTTGTTAAAAAATAATCGGATGAGCTGCTAGGGGACAAACTGACACATCTGGGGTTAGTACTAGTAAATGATAAGTGGGATTACAACCCTTTCAATGATCTACCTGAGCCACACATGAAAGTTACACATGTTCCTCGACCATACTGGGAGAAGCGGCGTAATAGCTGGACTGATAAAGATGAAGATTTTGTTGAATTAGCACAAATCCCTACGTCGGATACCAGGGGCCCATGACACAAGTTCTACTTTCCAGTGGCCATGGCCAAGGACAACCTTCCGATAGAGCGCAACATGTATAACAAGTTGAAAGTGGGCGAGGAATGGAGCGATGAAAAAATAAAAGCTTTTTGGAGATACTGCCAGGAAACAACATAGTTGAACGCTCCTTATAATCAATTGAAGGATGACCAGGAATTTGAAAGATGGTGGGATGAAGGCCATCCCAACCCGATCTCTAGTGCTAACAAAAGTGAAGCAGAGGGCTCCGAGGAGCAGGAGGAAGAAACAGCGGTATCATT
Organism: Sequoia sempervirens; assembly: GCA_007258455.2. Taxonomy (NCBI): domain Eukaryota; kingdom Viridiplantae; phylum Streptophyta; class Pinopsida; order Cupressales; family Cupressaceae; genus Sequoia; species Sequoia sempervirens. Next base: position 123,786,282 of record VDFB02000017.1, on the reverse strand, counting down.
CTCTTCAGCGCAGGGAGGCAATGTCTTTAAGCATGTCGCCTATGTGGGCACTAATGTGTGCTTTAACATATTAAGGAGCTCACTTACACGCACATGGGCCGATAAACCGGTCAGGCTAATGCCCCAGCAGAAGGATCCGACTGCCGAGGTTAGTGAGTGTCCGCCCGTGAAAAGGCAGCGCACAGAAAGTGTTATTGTGACAGTTTCACATGATTCCGCCGAAGGAGAAACACCCGCTGTTAGTCAAATGCCAGAGTTTGTAGGCGAGTCTCGAATGATCTCGGAGCCACAGCCGACCAGTCAGCAGGTACATTTCGCTCCTTCCTCTCTTACATCTCATTCTTTCGCATCCGCCCCTTCTCAGTCAGCAATTCCTGCAATTAGTCTGAGCCCTCCACCCTCTACTTCTGGTCTAGCTTATTCTATTGGATTTGCCCAATATTCGCAAGCCCAACCGTTTATAATTACTCCTCTGGGCATGCTTACGCCTACTGCTGCCACTCAGACTTTCTTCACCTTACTTTCTGAAAATATTCCTTCTATTGGCCCCCACTCTTTTTTTGATATGCTTACGGATCCCTTCCCATCGCAATAAGCCGATACCCAGGCAGCGACTATTTTTTCCTCAGCCAATGGGCCTTACGACTGAATCTCCAGTTTAGCCATTGCAAATGTCTAACCCTGCTGATAACCCCCAGGCTAAGCTATGGAACGTGCCACACTTTTCTCTGCAAACCGTCACCCTCCAGAAGAAACAAATGCGTGCGCCTATGAAAGTTACCTATCCATACGCCCTACCTTCTGGTGTTCCTTTCGCAGGTGGGCTGGTTTCATCACCAGCTGAGTTCATAGCACAGATAGATTGTAGAAAGGAAGCGCGCACAAATAGAATGAGGTGACGAAAAGCGAAGGATGACAATGCCCCCGTCGAGCCGAGAGTACAGGCTTTGTATGATGAGGCCCGCCAAGAATTAAAATTTGCAACTATGTACCCAAGGATAAACAAGCCTCAGGGAGAAATGCAGCCAGAGGACTATGAGATCTACGCTGTCGGGCTGGACATGAAGGTAGCCTAACCACAAGATAAAGTCGAAATCATGGAGGAGACACAACGGGTGGTCACTTTCGACTTCCTAAAAACTGGTCGCTAGTTAAAGAAGAAGGATGAACAGCTCAAGGCAGCTAAGGAAAGGGTGAGCTTTCTAGAGGCAAAAGAAAAATCTTTAGAGGTGGATATCACCCGAATGACAGAAAGGGCGCTAACAACAGAAAATGAGAGAAATAGGCTTCAAGACGAAATTGCGAAGACCCAAGTAGCCGACCTAGTCTTATTAAAAGAATTGTAGAATCAAAACCAAGCAGTGCAATAGAGCCTACGGTCAATAGAGAGGGAGCTCGAACGCTTCTGCCTTGAGTACATTCAGAAGATGGCAGAGAAGGGTGAGGAGATGAAGCGCCTACAAGAGAAGTATTAGCGAAAGGAACAAGAAAAAGAGGAGCTTCAAGAGACAAAGACCAAGCTAGAAGACGAGCTCCGAGAGATAAACGCTTCATTAGAAGAGCAATCGGCTAACCACTCCAGAGGTGAACAAACTTGGAATAAAGAAATAAACAGCTATGCAGAGAAGTTGGCGTCCGAGAGAAGGAAGAACGCAGAATTGGCCGAGGCCCTCATTTCAAGAGACGCAGAGATTTCTTTGCTTAGAGCCTCTCTGCTACCAGCCCCTGCCCAACCTGATATCATCCCACTTGTCAAGAAATTATACATTTCTCACTAGGAGAAAATCAAAATCTTTTGCCTAAATCTGTAGCCTATCATCCTGTTCATCGACAAAGCATTAAGACTCAATCAGGAAGCCCATGACACAATGGAACAGTTCCCGCATTTCATCCTGGAAAAGGTTCCCGAGGCAAGGGACTTGCTAAATAAACTATACTCGGTCTCAGATGAGATCCTTGCCGGGGCAGGTATCGAAGATTGGGACACTGTTGCTCAAATGACAAATAGATTCATTCATTGCCACTCTGCTTTCCAGCGTACTAAGGCAGCGGCGGCTTTTCTAAACAAGGCGTTGGATGGCATTCGGGGAAGTTTCTCTGAGTTGGGCAAGTTGGGATTACCGTCTCCGTTCCTTAAGGATGGCACTATTGCCATAGCTGCACAGATTACGAAGATTATTAAATAGAAGGAGAACGATCTAGAGGCATTCAAGAAATTTGGTAGCCCCCCAACAACAACAGATATTGAGGCGATCATTCATCCACTTTTTTAGCTACTTTTCCATATCCAAGTAGGCACTGGGCTACTAGAGGTGCTGCCTCACAAGGAAGCTATTGATCTCTGCGGGGCACAAGAGAATTTGCGCAGCATGGCAAAGCTGTCCAAAAGTGAATGGGTGCCTTTGCAGGCTGCACTTTCCAAACTCTAGCTCCATTTGCCCAATGGATAAGGCTCTGGTGTGCAGAACCAGAGAGTTTTTGGGTTCTCCATTCCTTATCCGAAACGCCCCTGATAGTCGCCAAAAGCTGTTGAAATAATGATTCAAGTAGCTCCCTTTGGATTCTTTTTGTACACGTTCATGCGCTGCCCTGTGCGTCTCTGAGTTTATTCGGCTTCCTGGCAGGTTTTGATCTTTCCCTTTGCGCATTTCTCACTTCACAACTTCAGCTAGCGGCTCCCCTTTCGGGTCCTGAAATGCTGCGCTGGGCGTCCACGTGTCTCACCTACGGAGGTTTTTATTTTCTATTACTTTGTATTCTCTTCGGGTTGCTAAGCCTTCCATAAAGGGCCAGCACTCCTAAGATTCTCAGAGGGGCCCACATCTTGGTATGTGGCGGCGTATCACAAAATTTCCTTACAGGGATAGAATATGCAGCTGCGGACTGTGAAACATTTCTGCGGGCCTTCTTTATTTTCTGGCGGGCCCTACCTTCAGCCACGTGTCAACGGTTCGCAACCTTTTAACAACAGTAGGGATGTGAACACCGCGGGTTGCGAAACGCGGCCACACATCTTTCACCACCCGGTTCATATGGCCTTCCCTCCATTTTCAAAGCGACCTTAGTCCCTTGAACATGTGTCGCTTCTTCGCAATCTCTCGGCAGCAGTAGGAGGAGTTCTCATTCGGGCCGCGATTTGTTGCCACGTGCCTTACACTGATTATCAAAGCAGGCTATGGGCTGGCTAAGCGGGATAGTGTTATTGGGTGCTGCTTGTTATGGTTCTCTGAAGCGGTGGGTGGCACTTGTCACTTCGAAGCTTGGTTGGGACCGCTGCCATCATTACAAAGGGCATGCTTGCAACCGATCGACTGGATGCTGTGTTCTGACTGGTTGCTCTTGTAACGGCATTGAGAATATTCTTATTCGGACATCATTACAGGAGATTGTGGGATCTTTCTGTTACGACTCTCCAAAGCGGTGGGATTTTGCTCTCTGGCTATATATACTCTCTCTGTCGAATAGAGAGAGGTCCATACTTTTTGAAAGAATACTGGTTTTAGCAAGAGACACCAAGCCTCTTTTGCATGTTTATTCGCAGGAAACTTTCAGACTGTGCTTATTGTTCGGCCTTTCTATTTTTCATGTTTTGATTAAACTGTAAACTGTGCTTCTTATTGTCTTAAGCACTTCATTTGGGGAGACTTCTATACATTGAATACAAACTTGCTTATCTAAATCATGTCTTAATGACTCTTCTTAGCAATAAGAATGTATACGATACTATTTTATGTCAATTAAATGAATTGTTTATGCTATAGCTTTAAAGTTCTGATGTTTTAGAACAAAACAATAACATTCAGGCCCTTAAGTCTATGATTTATCATACCTATTAGTAAGCTTTGGCGCATTGCCTTAGATTAATACTTGTTTCATTATATCCGCTTCCTTTTCCCTTTCCAAAACCCATTATAGAAGAAGCCGACTTCTTTAAAACTCGGAGGTCACTCAGTTTGGCGTAAAGGGTCCCCCTTGAACCGAGTTTCCCATAAGGCACTGTCTTCTCGTCAAATTTTGGCGTCAACATTAATGATACAAACACAAAGATGATATGTAATAATAACAATAGTAAGAATAATAAGAAGTTGGATCAATAGTAATGCACAATATCACCTCATTCGATTAGTGTTAGAGCCAAATGAGACTTCATTTCTTGTTGTGATATTGTTAGTAGATGAGTATGAATATAGAGAGAACAATAGTGGTCTTCACATCAATATAAAAATTTGGTAATGGAAAACTTTAAAAATTTCATAGTATGCTATAATAGAGAGCTAGAAAATTTATAAGAGAGTGATAGAATGAATGATTAAGGGTTTGAGTTAAGTGAAAGAGAAGAAAAATGGGTGGGTATCTATTTTGAATTTCTTGAGAATAGTTACTTACTAGATACCAAAGAAATAGTGTTAAAAGTGCTTAGAAATGGTCACACAAATTAAATTATCATGCCTGATGTTAGTGCAATGTGTAAACATTCATATGAAGTGCTAGTGTCTAGATAATTTAGGTTGAGTAAAGTATAATCCAATGAAACAATGTGAGCATAATATTTGAAACAAAAAGGAAAGGAAAATATACTAAAAGCACCAAACTTTTGGCATTGGGGAGAAAAGGGCTAGGACACCAAAGTCAAACTAGAATACAATGTGAAATTATAAGGGTATGCAATTTTGAAGATAAATAAGGTCTACGAATTGATCATATCTCCACGAGTCTTTTATCCATAAGACTTAATATAAAAGACTTGCTTATAAGGTAGAAATTAATTGCTACAACTTTGGCCCAAAATGTTTGTTCTAATCCATCTCCACTAAGCATACTCCTTGCATATTTCCCTTAGTTTCATGTTCATTATTTTTACAACTTTATTTTATTATGGATAATATAGATTTATCTTCTATTTATAAATTCTTTAATCCTTACCAAATCTACCAAAATATTAGATCAATATTCACTCCCATTTTTTGTTCTTAAACATTTAATTTTCATTCTAGTTTATAACTCAAGCATTGCTATAAATTCTTTAAAATGACAAATAATTAAATTTATTCTTACAAAATTGACCCATGTTCTATAATCATCAATTAATGGAACATAATATGCAAATTTTGTTATCAAAGGAACATCAATAGTACCAAATAAATCAAAATGAATAAGGTTTGAAATACCACAAGATATATGAAAACTCAAATAAAATTGAACAACATTTTATTTATCATAAATGCAATGATCATACAAATTACATTCACTATTACAATTTTTCAAATGTTCAACAAGTTTTTTATTTTTCAAAGTCTACAGACCTTTCTCTCCTATGTTGTCTAATTTGCAATATCACAACAATATTTTTATGTAGATAAATTAGATTCATAGAAAGAGCACCCTTAGATATCTAGCAACAATAACCATTTAATAAAGAGGAAACCATCTCTTTACCTTATTTAATTTACAAATAAGTACTATTACACTCAATCATGCATGCATCAAACTAAAACAAAGTTTCTAGTTTGTTGCCTCTAACAATCACCGTAGTACCTCTTACCATTTTAACATAGGTACCTCATACATACCCACATCTATTAGTTTTATCATAGATAAATAATTATGTATGTTAATCCTATGATATTAAAGACACCATCAAATTTACTTTAACTCTTCCATCAAGAATTTTTTTCTCTATTCTACCACAACCAAAAAAAGAAAAATAAGAATCATCACCCAAGTGCACCTTACCTCCTTCATACTTATAGAGCCAATATCTATTAAATTTTATATGAATTGATGAATTTTATTTAAAGTTAACCATTCATTTTTACCTGAAAAATTAGCCAAAGATATAATGAATGTGTCACTATCTTCCTTCTCAAAATTAGAATCTAAATTAACTTTATTTTTCTTCTTTTTCTTCTCTCCTTTCAACTCCTTACAAAAGTGACTAGGTTTACTATAGTTCCAGAAAACAGCTTTGGACTTTCCAAGATATTTAAAAATCTTCCTTTTGACTTGGACCTATATTTTTTACATTGCTTGTTCTTCTTATTTCCTCCTCCTTTTTGTCTTCTTCAAACAATCAAAGCCTCTTTGACCCTCAAAGAGGCCTTACTCGTCTCTTAAAAAATTAAAGAACCAACAAATCCTCAACCTTTAGAGTAATATAAGTACTCCCAATGACCATTACCAAGCTATCCCACAAATTTGGTAATTAAAAAAATAAAGTTTGACATCTTTCCTCCTCATTCGTCTTTACACCCTTGAGGTTTTGTTGAGCCACCAACATGTTAGATATTTTTTAGTTGGTCTAAAATCCATCTACTTTCTTTCATCCTCAAGGAGTAGAGCTACTTCCTCAAGAATATTTTGGTTTCTAATGTTTTTCTTGATAAATATCTCTATTTTATTTCATAAATATTTTTTAGTGGGTTCTTCATGGAAATAAATAAGGATCAAATTTAGAAGGAACAATATAATTAGATTCTTTATGTTTCAATCCATTACATCATATTGAGATGCTTGAATTTAGCATTTAGAGGCCTCTAAAAATTTACACCAAAACATCCCATAGATCATTGTCAATTAATATATCTTCCATTTTTAGTTTTTACATCTCAGAATTTGTGCCTAAAAAATTTTCCTCAATCCTTTCTAATGTGATTTTCATCTTTATTTCCCAAAATAAATATCAAAAAGTTCTCCTTTTGCACAAGATCCCCCTCAAATAATGATTAGATAAAAAACCCTCTACCCAAGAACTAGAACCAAATGTGATCAAACTTGTAAGGAAGTAAGGTGCGAGAAAACAAATTATTATACTAATATTGAATGGAGTGATAAGCATAAAACTTAAAATTTGATCTAAACTTACTACATAAAGTAGAGAAATATTATATTAAATGGGTAAATAATTACACATAAAATTAGTTACATGGGGAAAACCTTTTTGGGAGAAAATCCCCACACTCCAAAACTTATATTATATATTATCATATTTAAAGGAGAATTACAATTCACTTGCAATGTTGTTATTTACAAGAGTATTTTTCTAGCAATAAATTTGAAAGAATTTTGCTAGCATTCTAATAACACTTGTATACCTACAAATTGTCATATAAAAACACTTAGATTTAAGTACCAACTTATAGGAAAACTAGCAAGCTAGAAATGATAATTCATTTTCAAAACCACGTTACTAAACCCCAAAATATGGTACCAATATGGGTAGAATTTCTAACACCACCCATGAATATTTTTTGTCACCTACTAAAATAGTAAATTAATAAATTATTTGTAACTTTATGTTTGACCCACTCAACATGAGAGCCCAACTTATCTTATCATGCCATATCAAAAGAGGTACCAATAACAAATAATATATAAGACATATTAGTTTGTAATGTTTTCAAAGTATCTCACAATATTCTAATCTCTTATATATCATTAGATGCATTAAATTTTTTTATCTAATCCCACAAAAGAGAGATGCTTCAAATCCTCTAAATATATCCACCTTATGACAACTTACAACTCATATTACAAAGTACCAACATATGGCATAAAATACCTTTTACAATTTCTATTGCACCAATTGAGGTGGATAATAAATATTAATTAAAATATATATAATTATGAGAAAAATCAAATAATTAAATAACATAATTGCAAAGATTGAGACATTTTAATTCTCAATGTGGATGAGATAAACATGAAAAATATGCTTTGAATATAGATAATTTTACCATCATAGAGACTAGACCTACAATAGACAAAACATGGAACGAGTTGATTAGGACATGCCAAAGGAGTTAGTCCTATCACTACAACAAGTGGAATGTGTTAGGTGAAAACTCATAGGTTTCAAATCCACATAGGGCATCTCTAAAAATCATACACTTGTAGACATAAGAATTGGGGCCCACTAAGATTATTTCACCACTTATACATGGGGCACTCAACGATAAGTCAACATGTCACCAAAGAGATGAGTTCTAGATAATTTATGCATATGAATAAATGGATTTATCCATGTGAAAAATAGGGCCACTTGGGTGCATGAAGTGGAAGGCCATACAATAAGGGCAACCCATGAGCATGCACGGGATAGATTAATGATGTGAATGAAGGGGAGCAACCCAACAACTAACAGACAATAGTTAAATAGAAGACATGCACTCCTAAATTATTTATTGTGATTGACCAATAGAAGTGTAACATGTAGTGGAAATGAATAGTAGCAAGGTAAGCATAAACACTTTAATGGATACACATGAGAAATTAGCGACTAACATGGGAGATAATCAAAGTGGAAGTAGAGGTCAAAAATGGCTATGGGATAATTTGGATACCAACAAGAAATGAGTGGTGGTTCTTGGAAACCAAGGTGATGCTAATAATGGAAATAATTTTTATGTCTATGCATTAATTTGTCTATTGAATTTCTAATGCTAATTAATAATGAATTAGAAAAGTGCATAGGGGCTAGTTTTGGTAGGCTTGCAAGTATGGCTATTGGTGTTCAATTTTGATATGAATTATAGTAGGGATGCATTCAATGAACTAGGAATAGGATAAAAATCACCATGTAGGTTACAAAAAATCAAAATAAAGGGGTAAAATATCAACTCTAGGCATAAGAAGACCCATTAGACATTAAATTAGACCATGTAAAGCTTATGGATACCACAAAATAAATACCATGAATGTAAGTAAACCGAATTGTACAAGGTCACACTCATGACCCATAATATAAAACCCTAAGTATAGAGCACAACTACAAACATTTAAATAAGTTTAGAATAGCACATCAGGGTTAGAACAAACCATAAGAGCACACTATAAACACTAAAATTGTAAACCAAAAGGTTAGCTAACATATGCACCAATTCAAGTAAAAAAATTCTAGTTGTAAAGATTGATCATGGCTCAACAAGACTCTATAATAAGTTGTTAAAAACCTTTTTTTATTTTTAGTATACATGGGATAATGTTACTTTCTACTTCAAAAAGAAATAGTAATTCACATGTAATTATCATTTGTGTTTGTGTGCAATCATCATGTAAATAAGCTTGGTCAAAAAAATACATTACTATAATTTATGATAAACAAATTTAATGTTTAAAGTTATGAATACTGATCAATATATATTGTATTTGAAAACCGAAAATTGAATCTATCCCTTTATCAAGCTTCAAGATGTAAGAGAAAGTATTCTAGTGTCAAAACTATAATGTAGGAAAAGTGAATCTTAGGGTTTAACTAGGATTAGCTACTTTTCACTACAAAACATTAGAATTGCATATGAGATTGACATGCAACCTAAAAGGTGAGTCAATCAACCCCAGATCTAAAATATTTTGGTGGTTGGAAATGTATTTTTAATGAAATAAAATGATGAAACTAGCTAACAATGAAAATGCATTACTCTGATGTGAAAATAGATGATATGGAAAGTGACAGACAAGTTTGATGATAAAAAATAGACTGAGAAAAATTATGTGCACCTATGATTTGAATTTTGACTTGAGTTGACTAGACAAGGCCACCTAGGGTGTCCTTGTCTAGATGACTAAATTTTCAATATGCCTTCACATTCCTCAGGTACCTCATCAGATGCTTCTTCCTTTTGGATCTCATTATCAAATCTTTATTGATTGTTGAGATAACTAAGTTTTTGTATCCTGCCAAGTTGCAGGTTTGAATGAAACAATGATAAAATGGTCTTCAATCTTCCTCCAATCCTCTTTAGATATATAACCTAAATATTCAAAGAGAGATGAAGGGTTGTTTCATATAGGGGATTTCCTCGATCAAACCTTGTGGTTGTAATTCTACCTCCACAATGGAAAAATTGATGAATGCAAGCTTTTTTTTTTTTAGGGATAGAGGCTAAATGCTAATATACTAATGAATCAACAATTGGATGTAACTCACCACTCAAATTTGATATCATTGAAGGACTAAAGTCATACACATCTCCTCAAGGTTTGATTGCAATCTTGCTTGACTTTCTTTGAAGACCTACAAGTGTTAGTCCTCGTGTAAATAAAATGTATTCATAAACATGAAAAAACTCACATAAAACTTGACACAATGCTTTAAAGATGAAATGTTGTTGTAATGTAGGAAATTGTACTCCTTTCTCAGTGATAGTACAATTTCACACTTAATTTGGACCTATTTTAGTGACCTCCCTTTTATGCAAATTTACCCTTCAAAATAGGGCCCTAATTCCCTTTATTATGCATCCTTGAGCCTATTTTTACCATTTTTCGACACCACAAAATGCATTGAACAAATTTATTTACTAAATTAAAGGACTTTAATGATCTAAATTCAAGTTGCAAAAGTCGGCTATCAAGATTTAATAATTGAGAAATTAAAAAGGAAGCCTATAAGGCCTAGTCTTTTCACCATTTCAAACTAGAGGTTGATAAGAGATTAAGAAGGTATTCACAAGATTAACGCTCAAGAGCAAGGAGAACATTCAAGAAAGCAAGGTTGAAGTCTTGTAGAAACATTTCTTTTGTTTTTTTAGGTCTTCAAGCTCATTTTGCCAAAGTAGATCAAGTATTGTTCATGATTTGAAGATGGATGCCTATGGTGGATCATGATGGATTCTAGGTTTTGGGACATGCACCTAGCCATTCTCCCTAACCTAATAAATTATTTTCTAAGTGACCCCTTCTTCAAAATTCATTATAATAGTCACCTAAAGCAAGGTATGAATTTTTTTTAGATCTATTAGGGTGTTTTAATATCTCCCTAACTAGGTCTTTGCCATTTTTATGTTAATTTAGGGATCTTGTTCTAACACACTTGAATAAGGTTTCTTGGAATTTTAGCTCTTAACACCTTAGATGCACTTAAGGTTAGGATTTCTCTCATTGTTATTTGTCAGATTTTTATCTTTCCATGGTTTAATTACCAAACTTGGGGTTTGACCGAGGCAAACCCCCATACTAACAAACCAAATTTTTTAGTTTTTGCTATAGATCCATAATCAAGTCTGAGGATTTACAGGCATATGAGTAGAGTGCAGAGAAAAGGGTACAAGTTCATCTTTTAAATTTTTAGAAAAATGATACAAGGACATTCGCTAGAACATGATGCTTCTATGACACTTTTGGAGCCATGTACAAACCATCTTAACCTTCTCAGATTTGTTAGTTAATGATTGTTTCTGATAGTATTATCATAATACTTTGAATTCCAAGTGGTAGATCTCAGTTATCAGGTCTCTAATGCACTTTTATTCATCTCCCAAAAGTGTCTTTCAGTCATAATTGGGGTGTCCAAATTTGGCTAATGCATCTTGCTATAGTTTTTAGGATAATATTTTCTAGGTTGATAGATATCATCTTGCAACCCTCAGACCTGCCTGCAAATTATACTTTTTGTTAGTATTATGCTTTAGATTTGCATTTCAAGTCTTACATTGCATAATTGAATTCATTTAGTATTTTTAGTTTATCTCCCCAAAGTGCATTTAAGTCATACTTTACACTTTTTTGTCATAAGAAGGAAGAGATCACATAGTGTCCCAAAACTTGGATTTAACTCACCTAAGGGTTGTAAGTCAATTCTAATCCCTTGTGGCACTATCCTTCTTCCTAATGAAATAGGAAAAGGTGGGTCTATGATTAGGACACCCATTTTTATGCTCTCCACTTTAGGGATCCACATCACCTCACCATTTTTCCTTCATTTTAGTTACAATAATTATGCTCTTGACTACTCTTGACTTGATAATAATTGCTTGATAATGCTCTTGCTTTCAAAATATTTCACTTATTTTTCAAATGATGAAATGATTAGGTATTTATATTCAATTATTCTAACTTCCTACAAATTAAATTCCGATAGCCAACATTTAATATTTGAGATTCAAATAATAAATTTCTAACCCCAACATATTCAAATTTGAAGCCAAATTGAGTCCAAAAAAATCCACCTAGGGCGCCCTTGTCCAAGCCCTATTTTTTGAGATGTTAAGTATCGAGGAAAAAATATTAAATGTCTACTTTGATTCTATATAATTGATTCCTTGATAAATGATTAAATGGGCCATGGAATGCATAATTTAAGAAATTAGGGACACAATTAGGTTCAAGAACATAAGAGGGAGGAAAATATAGTGTGAAATTGTTGAGGGTGACAATTTATGAAGCTACATTTAGCCACCACTTTAGTGAGAGTATGAAATTATGCTTAGACTCACACTAAATTTGAAATATGTCAAGAGGGGTTCAATTATCCAAATGTTGAAGAGATAAGATGGAAATGAATCTAAGGGGAAACATGCAAGCCCCAAAGATTCAAGATCCCTTGGAAAACCAACATAATGGAAAGAGAACACACATGTATGAAGTGTAACAAGACAATGCAAAAGATACATGAAAAAAAAAACAACAAAAACACAATAGGATGTAAATATGAACACAATATGAATATAATGTTACAAGCTTGTTGTAGGTGTTGTCATTGATGTTAACAAAATGGAGATTGTTGTAGGTGTTGTCTTGTTAAAGGTGTTATTACTGGTGTCAATAGATTGGTAGTGTGTCAAGCAATTAATGTATTGATCAAAAGTGTTGTGAATGATTGTATTCTCCATCCTTTGATGTAAAACATTGTGTAAATATATGAAAGAAAGCTTGGAAGAGTTTCATGTAGTCAATGGCTCAAAAAGTTGTATAGAAGAAGCTCAGGAGAATGCTTTGCTTTCCTCCACATTTGAAGATATGGTCTTGTGGTTTGGAAGTTAGACAGAGGCAAGTGTGAAGTATGTATTTTCTTGATTTTAGAACATAGAAGTTACTGCATAAATTTCTAGAGCTAGCAGTGTGAAGACTGTGTTGTTGAAGTTAGAAAGGTTTAGAGGAATGCTCCACATTTATCTATTGATGATGTTGTGGTCTTGCAATTGGAAGGATGAGTTCGAATTGCTTATATTTTCTCTCATTTCAAGTTTTAGGTGTTGAGGTGTATCACAAGTCTAGTTTTCAATGTCTTATTTCAAGTCTATGTTTTCTGGGTTTGCAAGAGAGGCTGGGTCTAGTGCTTGTTTTCTTGTGCCAACATAATATTGTGGGAAGCTGTAAAAGGGGTACATGAGAATGTTTTTGAATATAATTTAATGTTTTTAATGTGATATGTATAGTGTTATTTGGTCTCTTTGGTATCTTTTGTGGTTTGGAGTTAATGCATGGAAGGTTAATTGTTTGCTAGACCATCTTGGTATATTGAGTTGTTTATGCCAAGTTTTTGTGGAATGTGCCAACATGTGAATGTATGCTAAAGTAAAATAGGTCCTAGTTATCTCTTGTCTTGGATCACATTCAATTTCCTCTTCTCGTGGATGTTTTAGAGCCAACTTATTCATGTCTACACGTTTAAGCTTGGATGACAAGGATAATTTTTTTAAAGCTGGCAAAGTATACAAATGGAAGATCAAGTGTGAAGTGATGTGTGTAATATGTCAAAAGTAATGAGATGAAGGAAAAATAATGTGTGTGTTGTGTGAAGTGATGTTTTCAAGTATGGTATGTGTAATATGCCAAAAGAAGTGAGCTGAAAGTAGAAGAATGTATATAAATGTTCGAAGAAGTATATGAAGTGTGTTGAAGACAGTGAGCTGAAGGTAAAAGTGTATGAGTGAGTGCTGAAGGCAATGAGTTGAAGGCAATAGTGTGTGGTGTGACTAAGAAAGTGTATATGTTGAGAAAGAGTGCTGAAAGCAGTGAGTTGAGGGTAACATAAGTGCTAAGTGTTGTGGTGGTGGTTGATCACTAGAATTCATCAAGTGTTGTATGCTAAGGTTGTATCATCTTTCTATAAGTGTTGTATTTTGTAGGAAGTTGTAAACTTCCTTTGGTTGAATCCATAAAATTGTGTTGTAGGGAGTTGTAACTTTCTTTGGATTGTAGCCCATAAAACCTATTGTAAATATTGTTTTATTTTATGAGGTTAGATTTGGATAGTATCTCCAAGTAGCTTTCTCATCATGGTTTTTCCCTTGTATGGTTTTTCATGTAAATATGGTGTGTGGTTATGTGATTGTGCTTTGAATACTTTATCTATATAAGGTAGTAATAATTTTTTATTGATAAAGATGAATTGGATTAATTGTGGGATATACTAATTCCCCCTCTTAGTATATCTGTGTGTTTTAACATTTGGTATTAGAGCTGAGTTCCTTGGTGTAGCCTAACAATTGAAGGTATATCTTGGTTTAGAACACATGGCTTAGAAAGAGTCCTCCTCCAAAGCACCAATTTTTGATGGAAGTAAATATGCCTTCTGGAGTGTGAGGATCGAAGCCTACCTTACTTCACTAGGGTATGGTGTTTAGAGAGCTATAAAGGATGATTATATTGAACCTACTCATCCTATTACAAATGCTAATTCAAAGAAGGCTCATGAGAACAATTCTAAAGCAAAGAATATCATCTTGAGTGGTCTAAACTTTTTTGAGTTTATCAAAGTAGTGTAGTACAAGACATCCAAGGAGATATGGGATAAACTCAAAAATCTCTATAAAGGAAATGGAAAAGTGAAGCAAGAAAAAATGCAATCTTACAAAACATTGTTTAGAATTTGAAGATGAAATAAGAGAAAAACATAACCAACTATCTACTCTGGGTAGATGAAGTTGTCAATGGAATCATAGGACTTGGTGAAGATATAACTGATTTAATGGTTGTGAAGAAATTTTTGATAACTCTCCCTCACCATTTTGATTTAAAGTCTCTACCATTGAAGAAGCTAAAGATTTGACAAAGCTCACCATGGAAGAGTTATTTGGAACCCTCACTATTGACCTCCTACAATGATCTGATAACTCATCCCTTACAACCATGATTTAGAGATTGGACATCTAACCTGAATAGCTATTTCAATCATCATGAAGGTGCATTTAAATTGTCAACGTAGGGATGTGAAATTGAAATGGGCCAACACAGTATGTGCACTATGAACTCTTAAGTAGCCATTTCTATTCTACAACTAAGAAACACACAATACTGGAAGTAAATTGCTTGGAAAGGAATTAAAAAAATGCTAAACATCAATCAATGACTATGATAAGTTGAAATGCATAATAGGAATAAAGATCTGAGCAACAAACAAGAAACTACTATGTCTTCTTTGGCTACAAGAACAGACACATAATGGACTTCTAGTGGCTATAAGAACAATCAATGCCAGATTTCTAAGTATCAAACATAAAGTAATACTAAACTAATTCTAAACTAAGAAAATAGATTACTCACCAAGTGGCCCCCCTTGGATAAGTATCCTCTAAAACTAAAGAGAACTTAGATGCTTGAACTCAAAACTATATTTTATTCCTTGTAAATCATGCATACAAAGAGTAATGTATTATTGAAACTGGAATACAATGTCAAATCATGCAACCTCTTTCTCTCACTATCATGTTCTAACCCAGAGGAAGGAGTATCAAATTATTATTTATGCTAATAGCTAAACAAGGCAGTCAACTCCATGACTGGGAGGACACTATTTAGGGAAAATAGAGGAAATGGAGCGATGGTGGTTACACATGCATGGAATCTGGTTAGACACAGACTCAACACAATAGTATTGCTCGTGCATGCTCGATCATTAAAGTCCACTACAACAAGGTGATTACATTAAGATGCATGAAGAATATTTTGTCATCGACCTTCTTTGACTTGGAGCAATTCCTTTGCTGAACGTTATGGTGCATGCCCAGTTGGCGGTGTCTTCCTCAAATTGGCGCATTAAATTTGCATGGCAAGGTTAGTATGCATAATAACTACAAATCTATAACCACCTTAAGGAACATTCATTAACCACATGAAAATTCAATATAGATAATCGACATATTATGCCAAATGTCATTAAAACTTGTAGAGATAGAATTAAGTCTAATGTCAATGGTTTGAGGGAAACATTATAAAAATAACAATATTTAACATTAAATTCCATGACATCTATCAACAAATAAACTATAGAATCTACCCAAGATTGGACCAAAAACTAGGTTCATCACTCCCCCCAACCTAACATTTCGCTGGTCCTCCAGCAGGGGAAGAGTTGTTATTCTGTTTGGTCAAAGCTCTAAAATTTGCAACTGATAGCTGTCCAACATCAGTGGTTGTAGTGCGAGAATCTAGATCCTAATAGAATCCTCCCAATCTATCAAATCTGCCCCATCTCTACTTTTCTGCAGCAATGTCATATTGGTAGAATCTAAAGTTTGGCACATGACACATGAGCATAGGTGGCTGGAAAGTCAAGGGAAGCCAATACTGTCCCCGAGTTCTCCCAATTTGAATATACCTATCAATCCTCTTTAGTGTTGCAGCATAATTTTGGATGGAATGAGGCTCAGCTTGCTTCAACTCATCAAATAGACTATTCCATCTCTGTGATAGACATCTCCTAATAGTTTCCTCCTTTGCTACTATCTTTACCTCATACTCATTGTAAACTACCTCAATCCAAGGCATAATCCTATTGCCATAACTAGGTCTAAGAAGCATTCTGTGCTATTCTCTGTAAATATCCCTTGGGTTACTTGATTCAACTCTAACAGGTAGAGGGATATCAGACTCCAATTGTTTATAAGCTCCATGTTGTTGTCCCCAACTAATATCATTTTGTACCCAAGACATGAATGATCTCAATTGAACATCCCCAACATAAAACTGTGGGTTCCAATCATGGTGTTTTGTGATAACATAATTATGCAAATAAAATTCACATAGTAGATTCTTCATTTTAGGGGAGGCAATCCTATAAGCATTGAAAAATTCAATAGGGGTGTCAATAGAAGGATTCAAACCTGAGGAAATCCTTGAAAAACTAAAAGAGAGATACTTCTCTTTTAGGAGCAGAGCATAGACCCTAGGAGGGGTCCTACATTCCAAAATATGTGGTGCCAAAGTTGCCATATCATCCACCCTCTGCTTCAAGGTGGAAATTTCTGCATCTTTATCTTCTATCTCCTCATCCTTATTTTGAATTTCCTCCTTTAATTTTCATTTTTTTTCCATTTTTCCTCCCTCCTTTGCATTTCTTTCCATAAAATTTAAAATTGCTACATGTACTATAAAATCCCAGGGAGGATTGTGAGATTCCTACCGGTCTTTTTGGTGGGTGGTGGCTCTCCCTCATGGCACTATCTTTATGGATTTCAGTACATCCAGGTTATCTCTCTGGCTATAGGGTACTATTTATTGTTTTGCCTCTTGCCGGGACTTTTGTTCTTGTTCTTAGCGGGGCTGCGAGGGAACTCTCTCTAGTTCACAGCTGCTGGTTATGGGACATCTGCTACAAAACCTGCTTGATTTTCCTCAAACTCCTCTACAATGTTAGCAAGATCAGCCAATGTTATATTCGTTGCTCTCTTAAATATGTCTTCTTCTTCGACATTCTCCTACCACATTGGAGTTTTAGGGTCCTAATGTGATGTCTCATTAGGATTAGGGCTTTCCTACAGAGGCATACCAAACGCAGGCCCAGCTAGTCTTGATTTCCTAGGAGGACTCTCATTTTCTTGGCTGCAAGATGAATGAGTGTCTGACCTTCCTCTTCTTAGAACTTAGCACTTTTCTTTTTGCAGATTTCATACGGGGCTTTCCTTTTTCTCATTTACGTCTCTCTCTTCTATGCCCTAGTTTTAATTAGGGTGCCAGGGGTAGTCATAATGATGTGAGGAATTTGAGGAGGAAGAGATTTACACTTTCTAAGTGCGCACTATGTTTTAGAGGAACTAATTTCTATAGTTTCTTAGAGTAGGAGGATTCACACACTAGAGGCCCTTTTGGGAGGTTGAATAATTAAGGTAGCTTTGGCTATGCTTAATCTCTTATTGAACCTATGAGTTTGAGGTAAAGCTTAGGTTGCAAGCTTTCGGACCTAATTTGATCCAACATTTATAAATTCATCCCAAGTCGATACGTCGTACAAGGAATTTTTCAGCAACAATTTAATCGGGCAGTGGTGGAAACATAATTATCCTACCTTTTTGGGTCTCAGCTACCATGATTGAGAGAAGATTGTACAACACGCTGGGCACATTCATCCTCCTTTCGTGCCTCATGTGATTCAAAAGCTTAAAGTGCATAGAGTGCAAATTTGATAGGCAACCCTCACAAGTGATGTATTTGATAACATACACAACTATTTGCTTCCACGGCTTGGGCAAAGACATTCTCTTTGCACCCTGTTTATCTATGCTCAATGGGGGGTCATTTGGCTCTATAAACTCGGCCCTAGTTGATCTGACATCTTTGGAAGCAAGGTAATTTTCACCATTAGTAGGTAACCCTATTACCTCTGCAATTTTGTCCTTAGTTTCCAAAACTTCCAACCCTTTTACTATGGCTTTTCCTTCAGAAAATGTCTGGGTGAATTCAAGGGAAATGCTTTCATCAAAGCCATCCAACTTTAGGAAGTAGTATAACCATCCACAGTTTCTAAATTCGACTAGGCATTGTGCATCCTACAATAAAATGTCATGCATCATGGGTTCATTTCAAATTAACCCACCTTCCATTTTCTGCAATCAAACAAATGTTGTGCAACTTCTTTCCTGCAATTCCCATATGAAAATCAAGCTCACTTTCCTGTAGTATTTGCTAAATTTCCAGTGCTAATATCGACTAAATTTTCATTTCTTTGTTTCACCTTTTTGCTTGCAACTCAAGATTACGACAGGGGCAATAATGGAAAGAAAAGGAGCGATAAAAGTGGAATTATGATGGGAAGAAATGGTGGCTATAGTTATTGTCACTTCACACATGCAAGTCATCCTTTCAATTTTTTTGATGGAGCCTAGCATGAATTGACACATGGGCAATAAATTCACAAAATATTTGTATCTTTTTCTTTCCCCTCCCTCAACCTAAATTTGGACATGTGTCCACACATGTGAGATGGGAGTAGTGATATGACAAGGAATGATGGAATTTTATGCAAACATATATACTAACATACAGTGATTAAATGAACACACCTAAAAGATGATTAAAGATAGCAATTAATGCACACATACCTGAATGTGTGGAAAATTTTCTGAAAAGATCATGTAGAAAGTACCGCTCGCCTTGTAGAGAAATAAATTGAGCAATTAATCAAGATGAAGTGAGGTGAGGTGGAATGAAGTGATGGAAGAGAGAGAGGTGGCGATGGATGGGTGGATGGGCAGATGACGAAGAAATGGAATTCCATGTAAGTGAAAGTCTTTATTATAAAAAGTACATACCTTAATTAGCTAGAAGGAAGGACACTAGGTCCATTTCCTTTGGCTGTAGGAAGCTCGGGTGCTAAATGTTGGGTGAATTGTTGCAGGAACTCTTATTTGAAAGTTGGCTTATGATATAATCCGAGGTGATGACCATTGACAAGTAATTTAAACCTGATGGGGTCAATGGTAGTAAGATGAACAACTCCATTAGAAAAGACCTCAACAACTTCATATGGTCCTAGCCACCTTGTCTACAATTTTCCTGCATTGTCCTAGTATCTTGAGTCATAAAGCAAGGCCCAATCTCCCAGTTGGAATTTCTTATCCTTGATAAATTTTTCATTCCACTTGATTCTCTAATTTTGTACTACTTTTGTATGTTGCGGGCTACTTTTCTTATCTTATCCAAAGTATTTAGTTGCATGATTCTTTCTCTTCATGCCTCAGAAATATCCATCCCCAAATTTACTGTAGTCCTAATAGTATTATATTCAAATTCAATTGGCATCATAGCTGTCTTTCCATACAACAACTCAAATGGGGTGAAGCCTATAGTTGTTTTCTAGGTTGTCCTTTAGGCCCAAACAACTTCTAGTAATTTGTTTTCCCAATCCTTTCTATGGACAACTATTTTTTTAGTTAGAATGGCTTCAATCTCTTTGTTGGTCACCTCAACTTGGCCATTAGCCTGTGGATGATAAGGAGTAGAATTTTTGTGCCTTATGTTGTATTCATTAACTAGTGCTGGAACAAGGGTTGACATGAATTGTGTCCCTTGATGAGTCACTATTTCTCTTGGGACTCCATATCTTGTGAAAATATCTTCATAAAGAAATTCTACAACTTTGTTATCTCTTGCATGTTTCATGGCCTTAACTTCTACCCATTTAGTTACATAATCAGTGCATACCAGTATATAAGACTTACCATTTGATGGAGGGTCAATGGGTCCCACAAAATCCAATCCCCACTTGTCAAAGGGAGTGATTACTACTTGAGGGAAAAGTGGCATCTCATTAGATTTGGTTGGTCTGCCCATTCTTTGACATCTATCACATTTTCTAGTATACCTTCCTGCATCCTTGTGGAGTGTTGGCTAGTAATATCCTATGTTAAAAATCTTCATTAGTGTCCTCTTGGCTGCAAAGTGTCCTCCACATGGTTCATTATGACATGCATGAAAAATGTCATATGTATCATCTCTCTCACACATCTTCTCATGACATGGTTTGGTCCAGTAGAAAACAAACATCCAACAATCCAAGAGAAAGGAAAAGATTTTTCAATGAGTGCCCTTTTCTCTTTTGGAGAGAAGTGAGAAGGAACTCTACCATGTGACCAAGTAATTGGCTATGTTAGCATACCAGGGTGTTTGTACACTGAGGGAGAATAGATTCTCATTAGGAAAAGAGTCATCTATAGGCTGATTGCTTTGATGTAGTAACCTTGAAAGAAAATTGCAACAACATTGGCCTTCCCTAGCTTATCCACAATGGTTATATCAAACTCTTGCATCAACAATAACCATCTTGCAATCTACCTGTGATCAAAGGTTTATTCATGAGATACCTAATGGCTACATGATCGGTGTGCACAAAGATTTGGTAGCCTATTATGTAATGCCTGAATTTATTTAGTGCATAGATATCGCCAACATTTCTTTCTATCTATTTAATTGAATTCAACTCCTTGTAAATTTTTGTTGACAAAGTAAATGGAATTTTCAACAACTCCTTCTTTCTATCCTAAGACTACTCCTGTGGTATAATCTGATGCATTAGTATGGATTTGGAAAGGAATTTCCCAATTCAGTCCTTTAAGTACAAGAGCATGAGTCAATGCTGCCTTTAAGTTAGAAAATGCCCTATCACAAGCTTTAGTCCACTGAAATTCAACATCTTTAGTGAGAAGAGTGTACAATGGTGTTGCTACCTTGCTGAAATATTTGATAAAGTGCCTATAATATCCCACATGACCCAAGAAAATCCTAACATCCTTCTATTTTGTAGGTGTGGGAAGATTTGTAATTACCTCGATCTTTGTAAGATCTCTTGAATTCACTTATGGGAGATGTAGTGGCCAAAAACTAGACCTTCTTGGTGGCAGCATTAAGTTCCCTATAATTGATACAGACTTGCTATTTCCCTCCTTTCTTGGGCACAATCACTAATGGAGACACCCAATGACTATCTAAAATGGGGTAGATAAATCATGCATCTAGTAATTTTTGTAGTTCTCCTTTCACAATTTCTCTCAGTGCAAGGTTGATTCTTCTTCGTGGCTATCTTATTCGGGTGCAATCATCTTTGATGTAAATTTTGTGTGTATAAAGTTTAGGATCCATACCCTTCATATAATGATAATCCCATGTAAATGCATGCTAATGAGTTCTTAATAAGTTTGCCAATAACAATTGTTGTTCCCCACTTAATTTACTATGAACATTTAGATACTTTCCCTCAGACACCTATACTTGTGTGGTTAAATCTATCATGGCTGCTTCATTAACACTTGGTACCTTTAATTCACATGGCAACAATGTATGAGACATACCTATCGCTGCAGGAAGTCTATTTGTAGGAACAGTTACTACAGGAAGAGTGGTTGCAGGGAAAATGTCTGCAGGAAGAATGTCTGTAGGAATAGTGGCTACAGGAAGAGTAGGTAGAAGTGTCCTGAATGGAGTAGTAGAATGAGAAGATGATGCTTCCTCCACTTCATAATGGTTCTGAATGATGTTAGCCAATACTTCATCCTCATCTTGGAGCTGCATGAAGGAGTTTCTACCTAGCATCATAAGTTGCGCCAAAGAGTTAACTTCCTTGACCTCTTCACCAACATGTGGCCATACGGGATTATCTTCATCATGAGATGGCTGAGCAAGTGGATAAAGAAATTTTTTTTTAGTACTCCTCCCATTTGAAATGGTCATGTCACCTGAGAAAAATCTAATGTATGCATCTGCAGTTGCCAACCATGGCCTTCCAAGAATAATGGGATATTCGCGTAGTGTAGCTTTGGGAGAAAGAATCATAAAATCTGCTAGGTATTCCCAGGAGTCTATAACTACCACAAGGTCCTCCACTACACCATCAGGCTTAACAATAGAGCTATTAGCAAGCTGGAGGACAATAGGAGTAGACCTCATACTTGCAATGTTTAGTTGTTGCAGGATGTCCTTGGTCATTACATTTATTGCTGCCCCTAAATCAATAAGAGCATTCTTCACTTGGACCCCGTTTATGACAAGTGCTACCATAGGACTACCTAGGTCATTATACTTGTGAATAGTCACTTTTCCCAACATGATGTCAGTTAGCTAGCCCACCACATGAACTGTAGTTGGGTCTTTCTTTTTCCTACCTGGCTTCTTGAGGCATGCTTCCTTGATTGCTTTGCCATAGACTGGAACATCCTTTATGGCCTGAAATATAGGTATTTGGACACATATATGCTTTAGCTAATCCAAGATATCAAAAGTGGTATCCTCCTTTTCTTTCTTCTTCTTGGCAACTTCCAATCTCTAAGGAAATGGCGGTTCTTGTTCAGTTTGCTTGACTTGGACTAGTTCAGGATTTTTAGGTACACTTGGCTGAATGGGATCATTTAGAGGTTCCTCTTCCTCTTCCATAGGAAGCTCAGTGATAATGGGATTGAAAGGGGCTGGTAGAGTAGTTCTTAAACACAAGTGGATATCACTTACACTCACAACATATGCAGGAAATTGATTTGAATCAGCAGAGTATACAGACTGCTGCTGTGGTTATGGGTTGAGTTGGTAGTTGAGTAGGTTTAGGTACATTTGAGCTTGGATTAGTAGGTGGAGGAATTATAGCAGGTTATTGGGGTTGAGAAGGTGGTTGCATGTAACTGGTTGCCTGAGTAGGCCATTGCTATCCTCCTCTCCATTGATTTGTTTGTTGCCAATTTCCTAAAGGTGGCTGCCAATGCCCTTGAAATTGCTGTCAAGTCCCCTGAGGTTGTTGCCACTAGGGTGGAGAAATCTGATGACTGGGCCAAGCATTTAGAGGGTTACTCCAAGGCTATAATGGATATCCTCCTTAACTGGATGTATATGAGGGCTTCCATTGGTTACTAGAGGAACATGTTAAAATATGGCCCAACATAGGATAGTGGATCCAATGGCATACCTTGTCTTGGAGCCTAGGGATTCCTTTGTGCAAAATAGTAGACTTGGTCTTCTT
Source organism: Sequoia sempervirens (assembly GCA_007258455.2). Lineage (NCBI taxonomy): Eukaryota > Viridiplantae > Streptophyta > Pinopsida > Cupressales > Cupressaceae > Sequoia > Sequoia sempervirens. The sequence continues at coordinate 123,762,848 of VDFB02000017.1, read as the reverse complement.
CAATCTGGATTGGCTTGAACTTAGGTGGAACCTACTTGCTTTCCAGGTTAGCTACCATCTTACATCTGTAGTCTCTCTTCTTTTGTCTACAGTGGGGGCAATACTTTGTCAACATTGCCTCTACCTCCTCTTGCTTCTTCTTGGCCTAAAGTGTATCTAGCTGAGTAGCTAGATTATTTATAGTATCTTGCTTGAATTCTGCTAGTAAATGAGTAATCTCCATTCTTGAAACTCCACTGGTAGTTGACTTACCCATGGAAGGTTGGTAATCTCTCCCTTTCTTTGAGGCTACCCTAGAGTAGTTCTGGCATATTTTCTTGATATCATCCCAGGGAACTTGGGTGGTATCTCCTCCTCCCATAAGATCTAAGGCATTAGTGTAGCCATCATTGATTCCTCTCAGAAAAAAAAGAAAATTTTGTGAGTCTTCATTAAGTGTATGGTGTGGAGATTTTTGTAGGAAAAATAGAAACCTTGTAATGTAGTCTTCCAAGCTCTCATCTTCCTTTTGCTACATCCTGAAAATATCACCTCCTCGCATGTCACTACCTTTGCAATGTTCCTTGTATTTCTCAATTAATTATCTTCATGTCTTCCCAAGTTTCCATAGTATCTCTGCTTAGGCTCATGAACCATCTTAATGCAAATTCCTTTAGAGTGGTGAGAAATAGCTTAAGCCTATGGGCATCAGTAGTATAATCATAACTCCTGCAGAGTATGTCAAACTCAAATAAAAAGGTATCAGGATCTTCTGTGACAAGTCCATAAAAATTTGGGAGTGTTGAAGCAGGGATGTTCTTAATGTTGTCAACTTCATTCTAATGGGCAATGGGAAAAAGAAAAGCTGGTTGGTTCGGTCTATTCCCATTTGCATCACCCATGCCTACTTGATGTGGTTCCAAAGCAAAGGGGTTATCAAGCTGATTTTGATCTTCATAGGAGAATTCAGAACTAGTCATATCAAGATATGCATCAACAAAGGGGTGTGGATCTTCTTTTTTTGGCAGATTCTGATATTCAATAGCTGGAATGGATTAGGATTGTTAGGAAGCAATCTCCCATAAGCATCCCTTCTCCTTTCTCTATGCATGTGGTATCACTCACTATCAGTCAACTCACACAAAGAATTGGTAACAAATAAGGGGGGGTCATTACTTGCTAAATGAGGATATACTAAGAACAACTTCCAAAAACACTATAGCAAGAAAAACTACCAATGACTCCAAAAAATCCCTAGTTTGACACCATCCCTGACAACAATGCCAAAAATATCAGCCTCCTACAATGATATGATAACTCAGCCCTTACAACCATGATTTAGAGATTAGACATCTAACTTGAATAGCTATTTCAATCATCATGAAGGTGCATTTAAATTCTCAGCCTAGGGACGTGAACTTGAAATGGGCCAACACAATATGTGTGCTAGGAACTCTTAAGTAGCCATTTCTATTCTACAGCTAAGAAACACACAATACTGGAAGTAAATTGCTTGGAAAGGAATGAAACAAATGCTAAACATCAATCAATGACTATGCTAAGCTGAAATGCATAACATGAATAAGGAAATGAGCAACAAACAAGAAACTACTCTGTCTACTTTGGCTGCAGGAAGAGACACAGAATGGACTTCTAGTGGCTATAGGAACAGTCGATGCCAAATTTCTAAGTACCAAATAGAAAGTAATACTAAACTTTAATGCTAAACTAAGAAAACAAATTAATCACCAAGTGGGACCCCTTGGATAAGTATCCTCTAAAACTAAAGAGAACTTAGATGCTCGAACTCAGAACTATATTTTATTCAATGTAAATCATGCATACAAAGAGTAATGTATTATTGAAACTGGAATACAATGTCAAATCGTGCAACCTCTTCCTCTCATTATCATGTTCTAACTCAGAGGAAGGAGCATCAGATTATTATTTATGCTAATAGCTAAACAAGGAAGTCAACTCCACAACTGGGAGGATGCCATTTAGGGAAAATAGAGAAAATGGAGTGATGGTGGTTACACATGCATGGAATCCAGTCAAACATGCAGGTTAGATGTAGACTCAACACATTAGTAATGCCCATGCATGCTCAATCATTAAAGTCCACTACAACAAGGCAGTTACATTCAATTGCATGAAGAATCTTCTACCATTGACCTTCTTTGACTTGGATCATTTCCTTTGCTGGACGTTATGATGCATGCCTAGCTGGTAGTGTCTTCCTCAACTTAGCGCATTAAATCTGCATGGCAAGGTCAGTACACATAATAACTACAGATCTATAACCACCTTAAGGAACATTCATTAACCACATGCAAATTTAATATAGATAATCCACATATTATGCCAAATGTCATTAAAACTTATAGAGATAGGATTAAGTCATATGTCAATGGTTTGAGGGAAACATTATGAAATTTTTGACATTTAACATTAAATTCCACGACATCTATCAACAAATAAACTATAGACTCTACCTAGAATTGGACCAAAAACTAGGCTCATCACTCACCACCTATGAGATAAGAAATGAAGTCCAAGGTACACACAAAAGAGAAGCTTTTTTCAAAGCTATAAAGAAAGAAGGCACATATGGTTCACATATTAAATTTGAGGAAGAAGAAACAAACTTTGTGAGAAGCTGGAAAAAGAATTAGGAAAGTATAAAGATAAATTACCTATCAAATGTTTTAATTATGGAAAAGTTGGTCATTATGCTTCTAAGTTTCCTTTTGGAGAAAATGAAAATAGCAGCAAGGGTTTCAAGAGGAACAATTTCAAGAGGAACCTCCTCTCCAAAGAAGAATACAACTCCCCAAAAGAAGGAGACCACTACTCATCAAATGATGATGTAGGAGAATCCCTATTCATGGCCACTATGATCTCTGATGGTTCAAATGAAACTATGGATGAAGAAGAAGATGAAGTTGATTATGAAGGAAAAATTATTTCTGTTGTTGAAGGCTTGGAATGTGCTAAAAAAGAGAACAAAGAATAAAAGTCCCTGATTGAAGCCAATATAGATGAATTCACAAATCTTGAGAAAGAAACCCTTTTACTAAAAAAGGAATTGGAGAAAGAAATGTCTAGAAATTTAGAAGCAGGTATTAGACCTCAAGGAAGATCTCACCATGCAAGAAGTTTCTCTAAAAATAGGTTCAATCATGATTTTTTTTGTTATTGTCCCATCTGCAATAAGTATGGTCATAAGGCTATAGAATGCATGTTTTAAATGAATAGAAGAAATTTTGAAAGTATAAATTCTCTTGCTTCTCTAGTGGATGTCAATGTGATATGTCAAATTTGTAACAATGCTGGAAATATAGAAAAATATTACAAAAGTGGATTGGTAAAATAAAAAACTCAAAAGGAAGATGTTATTGAGCATGCCAAAGAAACAAAAAACGAGATTGAAAGTTCAATGGTTGTTCAAAAAAAATTTCATGCTCAAAGGAAAACAAATATGTGGGTAATAGACAATGGATGTTCAAGTCACATGATAGGTGACAGAATACAATCATCAATTGGTTAAGTGGAAAGGAAAATTAGTCAATTTTGGAGACAATTCATCTTCAAATATTTGTGGAAAGGGCACCATAAGCATTGATGAAAAATTCAAGAAAAAAGATGTTCTCTATGTTGAGGGTATCAAGAACAATCTTCTCAGTGTAATTCAAATGTGTAGCAAAGGATAAAATCTCATATTACATGATCAAGGATGTGAAATCAGAAGAGAAAATTCTAGTAAGTTGGTGGTAGAAGGATTTAGGATTAAAAATAATTCGTACAACCTAAAGGGTGGTAATGGAAGAAGCTATCTTCTAGGAAACACAAATGAATGTTGGCTATGGTACAAAAGGATGGGATACATCAACTTTGATAACCATATGAAGATCAACTCCTAGTAAGTAGTGAGAGATATGCCAAAGATTGCCAAGCCTACAAGCACCATGTGTAAAGAATGTCAGATTGGGAAGTAGAAAAGGATAAGATTCAAGACCAAGGAGTATTCTTCTACAAGGACTTTGGAACTAATTTATACTGATTTGTGTGGACCTAACATGAAAAAGATTATCCAAGGTGAAAGGTGTTTCATGTTACTAATTGATGATTTCTTTAGGATGACATGGGTTACATTCTTAAAAGAAAATTCAGAAGCTTTCAATATGTTTAATATTTTCAAGTCAATGGTCCAAAATGAATGAATGCTAGAATCAAGTGTTTAAGGTCCAATAGAGGTGGTTAATTCACATCAAATGAATTTAAGGAATTATATGAAGAACATGGGATAAAGAGGCACTCTCTGCTACTAAAACTCCTTAGCAAAATGGAGTAGTGGAAAGAAAAAATAGAATTGTTCAAGAGATGGCTAGGAAAATGTTGAATGAAGCCAAGATGCTTGATATATACTGGAAAGATGTGCATACTACATTGTCTATATTCTTAACAAAGGTCAACTAAGAGTTGATAACACCAAGACTCAGGTTATGAGCTATGGTATGAAAGACTGACAACTTTCAAGAACTTCAATTTTTTTGGAAGAAGGTGTTTTATCAAAATATATGAAGAAGCTTTGGGAAATTTTGATTCAAGATTTGATGAAGAATCTTTCTTGGGTACTTAACTAGGATAAAATATTACAAGTTCCATAATAAAAGGTTGAGGAAGATAGTTGAATGTGCAAATGTCAAAGTTGATGAAGAGTCACAACAAACCTCACACAAGCAAGAAGATTGTTGGTCAGGTGAACCTACCTACTTAGAAGAAGAAAAAAAGGAAGAAAGGTTAGAAACACAAGAGAAATTCCCCAAGCCTATTTCCAAGTATGTTCAAAATAATCATTCTAAAGATTAGATAATTAGAGACAAGAATGAAGGAGTGCAAACTAGGATAAGATTTACAAGGACAAATGAACAGGTAAATTTTTATTTACTACCAAGAATAGAACCTAAGACCTTTGATGATGCTAGCAAGTAAGAAGGATGAATTCAACAATGGAATAAGAACTAAATTAGATAGAGAAAAATTAGACTTTGGAATTGGTGCCAAGGCTTGCACACAAGAATGTGATAAAGACAAAATGAGTGTCCATAAATACATTAAATGAAGATGGAGAAGTGGTGAGAAATAAAGAAAGGTTGTTGTGCAAAGGTTACTCACAAGTGGAAGGAATTAACTTTGAGGAAACATTTACTTTGGTGGTGAGAATGGAGGCAATCAAAATGTTTCTTGTATTTATTGTTCACAAGGACTTCAAAATATATCAAATGGATGTGAAGTCTACCTTCTTGAATGGTGACTTAGAAGTTTAGATAGAGGAACCCAATGGATTTTAGCTATCCAAGGATTCAAAAATGGCATGCATACTTAAAAAGGATTTGTATGGTCTCAAACAAGCCCCTAGGGATTGGTATGCAAGGTTGGAAAAGTAGTTATTCTAGTAGGGCTTTAGAAATGTATTGCAGATAACAATCTATATATTAAAATTGAGGATGAAATAATTCTAATAGTTGTGTATGTTGATGATATAATCTTTAGTGGGAATGATGAAATATGTAAGAATTTTCTAAAGAGATGTAGAAGGAATTTGAAATGTCTATGATAGGTGAGTTATCATTCTTTCTTAGACTCCAAATTGTATAGTCAGATGATGCTATTTTCATCTCTCAAGGAAAATATTTCAAGGAAATGTTGAAGAAGTTTGGTATGGAAGATTACAAACCACTGAGTACTCCCATGGTCACAAGTTATCATTTGATCAAAGATGATGAGTCACCTAAGTCTGATCAGACTCTATATAGGTCTATGGTTGGGAGCCTACTATACTTAACAACATCAAGGCCTAATATTATGCAAGTTATCTGCTTGGTTGCAAGGTTTAAAGTTGATCCAAAAGAAAATAATGTAAAGGCAGTCATTTGAAGAGAACTCTAGATTATGGATTGTGGTATAAAAAAGGTAATGAATTTTCTTTGAGTGAATATACTGATGCTGATTGGGCTAGAAATGTTGATGATAAAAGAAGCATCAATGGTGCAGATTTATTTTTTGGAGACAAATTCATTTATTAGTTTAGTAAGAAGCAAGATTTGGTGTCCTTATCAACAACAAAAGTAGAGTATATAGGTAAGTGCACAAAGATGGGGGGCTAAAAGTGGCCACTTCACTTTTTGGTCCTGAAATAGTGAAAATACAAGCACGTAAAACATGCTCACATTATAAAAAAATGTGCTCACATTATGGGTTGGTAGTGACTGAGCCTAGGATTGGTCATTTTAAAGACAAAACACGAGTGTGTTATGGTTTAAATTTTAAAATATGTGAGCAAGTTATAATGTGCTTGCGGTATTTGAATGTATTGACATAATGTGAGCATGTTATAACGTGCTCACATTATGGTCTATATTGAAAAATTTCCCTTCTCTTTTTTTTCTCTTTCTTGTCCTTATGTTTTAGGGAAACTATATACATGAAGTAAAAATTTGAAGTATAAGTTGACATTTTAGTTTCTTATACTTTAAGTTATATTTCATGTATATAGTTTCAAGATGTTTGAGAGTGGTTTTGGATCTTTAGGAGTTATAATACAAATTCTTGTTTTTGGAAGATCTTATAATTTTTTAGACTTAGTCAAATTTTAGTAATCAACAAGTTGTACCATCTTTCTATCTCTCTCTATCTCACACACACACTCATTATTTATCCCTTATTCTCTAGCCGTCTCTTTTACACTCTCTCATTCCCTCTCTACTTCTCTTAATCTAGCTATTTTCTCTCTCCCTCCCTTCCCCTCTCTCTTCCACCTTCCTCCCACCCATGTTCTCTCTCTACTTCACTCTATATAACCTATCCTCTCTCTACCTCTCTCTCTCTCTCTCTCTCCCTTAATCCTCTCTCTCAGTATCTCCACCTTCCTCCTTCCTCTCTCTCTCTCTCTCTTCCTCCCACCCACCTTTTCCTCTCTACTCTCTATCCTGATTCTATCCATCTCCACCTCCTCACCCTCTCCTCCTCTCTCTCAATCTCTCCACCTTCCTCCTTCCCCTCTTTCTCATTCTCTCTGTGTCCTTCTCTCTCCCTTTGTCCCTCCATCCCTCCCTCTTCCCTCTCTGTTTATCTCTATCTCTCTCCTGTCCTCCTCCCCTCTGTCTCTCCTTCCCTGTGTACTTCTCTCTGTCTGTCTCTCTATCTCTACGTCCCTCTCTCATTTCTCTCTCTCTCTACTTCTCCCTCCATCCTCCTCCTCTCTCTCTCAATCCTAGCCTTCCCTCCTTTCCTCTTTGTTTCTCTCTCCTCTCTCTCCCTCCCCAATCTCTCTCTCTCTCTCTGCTTGTCTCAAGATATATCTCTCCTTCCTATATCTCCTCTCTCTCCGTCTCTCCCTCCCTCTCCTCTAAGTCTCCTTCCTTTTATGCTTGTCTCTATCTCACCTTTCTCTCTCCCCTCCTCCCTGCCTCCTCTCTGAGATTTTTCTCTATCTCCCCATCTCTCCCCATCTCTCTTCCTCCCATGCACCTTCCCTCTCTGCTCTCTATCCTAGCCTATCCTCTCTGCCTCTCTCCTTCCTCCTCCTCTTTCCTTTCCTCCCCTCTCTCTCCATGCCTCACCTCTCTCTCTATTTCTCCCTCCCTCCTCCTCTACCTATCCTTCCCTATATGCTTCTATATCTATCTCTCTGCATCTCTATCTCTACCTCTCCCTCCTCCCCTTCTCTCTCCCTCACCCATGTTCTCTCCTCTCTCCTTCCCTCTCTACTATTTATCTCACCATTCTCCCTCTACTCCCTTTCTATCTCTCTCCATCTCTACCTCTCCCTCCCTCCCTCTCTTTCAATCTCCTCACCTTCCTCTCTTTCTCTCTCTCCCTTCTTTCTCTCCCATTATTTATTCACTAATTACTATTACATTTATGAGTAAATATATTTTAATATATGATTATGTCTTATTGAATTTCAAATGGATGAATGTAATGTACGAATATGCATTATGTGGAGATTACTTTTTAAATACTTTAATGATGATTATGATATATGAATAATATGAGTTATATGTCAACTAAATTCATACATGTTGCACTAAGTTGGATGCAATAAAGGTTTGAACCCTCTAGAGGGGAGAGGGAGAGTATCACCTAGAAGAGAATTTGGTATGGGAACCATTGGAATACCTATCTGAGAAGACACACACACTCACTGCATAGGTTAGAAAACCTTATCGAGTTAGTCTAAGCTTTGTGTCAGTAAGTGTTAAACCAGGTTGATGAATTTTTGGGTTGATAGAAAAGTGAGGATGGTTGTCTTTAATTATTCTTGATTGTCTAGTCAATTTGAGTCATATTGTTAAAATCCTTTGATGAGCATGAGATATATATTATGTATTGAATACATATATGGATACATATGTATACTAGATATATATGTATGTATATATGCGATAGAACATACATATGTATGTATGTAGGTATGAGAATACATAAATAGTAATGTTTACATATACCCATGCATAGATACTAATATGGATGCTAACATTCACACACACACACATGTATGCATACCAATATATAAATACATATTTATGTTTAAATGATGGGATATATATATTAATTTATATATACATATTTAATTAAATGAATAATATATATATTAATATATGTATATATAGTTGATTGAAATATATAAATATGAGTACAGATATATGCGATGGAATCCATAGTTGATGGCAAGATAGCCATGCAATGGCAAGTTATGAATCTATTTGTAATGGTTTTTTTAAGATATTTAAGGCAGCCAACAAAGGTACCAAACATTGCATAGAAATAGTGGCAAGAATTCCACGATAAAGGCAAAGGTAAAATAGAGTTCTAAAGAACCATTGTGCAACCTTTAAAAGATGTGCTTTGACCAGTTAAAGGTAGCATGTGTAAAGCCCACACTTGGGTGATGAAAAGGGATAATTTCAATTTGATTTGACTCCAATGTGCCATTTTTAAAGAGTTCTTTTTTGAAATAATGTACAACCAATAGTAAGTGAGTAATCACTAGTAGGTCGTGGCATTATGGGAAAGCAGTTGAGTTGGTTTCAAAGACATATTTGCAATTGTATTATGCACAATAACACCCACGACAAGAAATGAATTGATAAGTGGCATCAAATGTAACTTACTTTTAGCAAGCGACTTCTATCCATTTTTGTACAAATAGAGAGTAGTTGCACAATATTTGGTTGCCCATTCATCATGTTCATTCTGAAATCATTTTTATGAGTTTGAGAGCAACATATTTATGAATTTGAGAGCATAGAGTATTTTGTTTTAGTGTGAAGATAGGCTGAGTTGAGCAACTGGAGATATTACTAGAAGTATTAAGGAGAGCTAAGAATAGAGGAGGAGCATGCAAAGCCATTGTGCATGGAGTAAGAAGTAACAAGATACTTTTTGGAGCTAATTTAATCTAGACATGCTTAAGATATCTGTCTCTCTATCTCTTCTAATTCTAAAACTAAGTATTATTACTATCTGAAAGTGTTTTAGCTATTATTTATGTGCATACTATTGCTATTGGAAAGCATGTGTGTGCAAAATTTCAATTAGCTATATTATTATAAGCTGAAGATGAATCAATAGAGCATGATTTTTAGCTATCTTGATTGTATTGCTTGATTAGTATAGCAAAGAAAGGCTAGAATAGGGTGATATAATAATACCCTTATAATAGAAGTGTTGTAATTGTATTGTTGAATGAATTTATGTTACTTCTCAAATAAGAGGGTTTGATGTCTTATTAGAACTATTTTGTATGATATTATATTATGAATACCTATGTGTAGTAGTTCAACCTTGTTAAGAGAACTACGTTCTCAAAAGCTTATAATCATTGAAAGTAGGAGGATAGTTTATTTCCCTTGAGTTAGGGTAAAACACTTGAATAAGAGGTATATGCTAGTCCCAGGATTGTTACAAATACGTAACAAGGTATTTAAGAGGTTGGGTCAAACCTAATTAGTTAGTTAAACTAATATTAGTGTGTTATCACTTTTGAATGAAATCTTATTTATGATATTAAACCTTAGGGTAAAATCAAGAGAAGAGTTATTTTTAAGGTTAGTTTTCAAGTTGAGTAAGGGGGTGGGTGAATATATGTATCAAAAATTTATCCAAAGTGAGTGTAGAAGTTGTTGCATACACTTTTTCGGTTCACTGTGTGCTAGGATTACATAGCTATTCAGGAGTGTCATGCATGGTTGGCGGGTATCCATAGTTTTATGATCGTACTAGTTATGTAGTACACAACACCATACTAAGGTAGGAAATTATAGAGGTTTCCATACCAAAATATTTGTTGAAGGGTAGGGCCACTTCTAATTAGGAAGATATGTGGGGGATCACTATGTCCTTGGTTAGAGGAAAAGCACTTGGGTGATGCTCTCCCTCTTGCAGATGACAACCGAGACTTGTGAAATAGAATGAACGTGATCCAAATGAGGACACCTTGACCATTGAACTCTTGTGAGTTATGTAATTGTAAATGAATATGATCACGAATCTATTGTAATATGTATTTGAAAAGATTAATTTCATTTACATAGAAATTATGTAATATTATTTATGCAATGTGAAATTATGTTATTGAAAAGGAAAAATTCATTTCAATGTTTTTGGAAACTTGAATTATTCACTCTCATATGAGTTAAAAACTTAGGTAAAAATAGTAGGGTAAAGAACGAGTACTCTCTCTCCCATCTTTCTCTCTCATGATCTCCTTCCCTCCCTACTCTCTATATCACCATTTTCTCTCTCTCTCTCTCTCTCTCTCTCTCTCTCCCATCTCTCTCTCTCTCTCTCTCTCTCTCTCTCCTCTCTCTCTCTCTCTCCTCCTTACCTCTACCTCCCTCCCTCCCCTCCCTCTCTACTTCTCCCTCCCTCCATCCACACACACACACACACTCTCTCTCTCTCTATATATATATATCTCTACTTATCCCTCTCTCCCCCTTCTATCTCTCCTTATATACTTCTCTCTATCTCACTCTCTCCCCATCTCTACCTCTCCATCCCTCCTTCCCTCTCTCACTCCCTTTCTCTTTCCTTCTCACTCCCTTTCTCAATCTCTCAACCTTTCTCCTTCCCTCTTTGTTTCTCTCTCTCCATCTCTAACTCTCCCTCCCTCCTCCCCCCTCTCTCTCCCTCCCTCCTTCTCTCTCCCTCTCTCTCAATCTCCAAACCTTAAACTTAACCCTCTGCCCTCATCCATATACCTTAAACCCTAAACCCTACACATTTAACCCTCATCCCTATGTCCTATACCCTCAACCTTATAGCCCCCCCTAAAATTATCCCTCAACCCTATACTTAAAACCTAAACCCTACACTCTTAACCCTTAACCTATACTTTATACCTACCCTACACCTACTTAATATCCTAAACCTATACACTTAACCTTAGGGTTTAGGGTTTTAGGGTGAGAGAGAGAGCGTACTAACAAAAAAAGTATCCTTTTTCCTTACTTGGTTTGGGAATAATTGTCATTGAATTAACTTAATGGTGTCTTGGAATAGTGTTGTAATTTGTTGTAAACATTCACATCATTCCAGGGCCCTTATTTGTTTTAAAAATACCTTAATTTTCCCTTTGCAAAAGTGTTGTAAAGTGTTGTAACACACTATCACACTTTTCTAAGGTTTATTCAATTAATTAAGCCTAATGGGCCCCTTTAATGAAATGTACCTAATGTATACCTTATTTAAGTGTTGTAACACACTTTAACACTTATCTAGGGTCCTTTTAATTAATTGTGGTTAATTAGAGTTAATTAGCCCCTTTAATTAAAATTTAAGCCTTATTTGTGACACCTCTTGAAGATCTATCCTGACACCCACAATTCAAATTGCATAACATTTAATTGGGAAAATTAAAGGTCCTAGAAATTGGTGCTAGGACCCATTCACCCTAGGTGGCGAATGGGTCTTCCCTCAATAGGATCCCCCTTTATTAGTTGATTCTACATGGGTTTTTAGTGTTCTTTCATTCCTCTAAGGAATGGTCCTGGAAAATAGTGCCAGGAACCATTCACCCTAGGTGGTGAATGGGTCCTCCCTTAATGAGGACCTCCCTTTTGAATTTCATTAGGGAAAGAATTTAATAATGTTTATCTCCAGATCTGAGGTTGGCTTGAATTATTTGAATTTTGGGGTTAATCTCTAAAATTAGTATAAATATGGGGTTAATTCACCTAGTTTCATCCTAGATCTTCATGAGCACTCAAGAGTACATTCACAAGAGCATTTCAAAGACATTCAAGGGAATATTATCAAGAGTTTATTGTAGCAATTCAAAGTCATTTCATCATGTCAAGGGTGCAGTGCATTCATGCATGTTGTTGAGCTAAGATAGTTGATGTAGCATTGAAGATCCATCTTGCAAGCATTGTTATACATCCTATTTGAGATAAAGATCTAAATTTTTCATGGCCACTTCATCCTATTTTACAAATTTACATTCCAAGACATCTTCCAAGGTATCATAATTTCAAGTTTCATGTTTCATGTCCTTATTTCATTATATCATCATTTGGTTTAATTACCTAAAAGGGGTTTGACCAAGGAAAACCCCTATCCCCTAACAAAAAATATTTTCTCATCTTGAATGTGTGATTGAAGGTTTTTATGTTGATGAGCAAGATTTGAAGCAAAATTGTCAAAGTCGTCAAGTTGCAAAGTTGACCTTCAAAGTGCAAGAATGAAGAATTGAAGCTACAAAATTAAGTATAGGTTTTCGTGAGCTAAAAATTGAGAATATGAGAGTACATAGATCAAGGAAAATAACCCAAATCTTAGTTTTAGAAACTCTAATAGGGACCCATTCACCGCTAAAGGCGAATGAGTCCTTTGTGCCCTAAAAATAGGCTTCTTGCAGCAAGGTACACACCTTTTTAAGCTCTAAAAGCTTCCCTCATAGCTGCTATAATAGTTAGGTATCATTTTTTATTGTTATTTGAATCTTTTGGCTCTCATAATTTAATGTTTTAATAGGAAAGATTAGTGGTTTGTCATTTTGATCAATTCACTTTGATGCAAACCCTACTTTTTCTATGAAATATTATGGTGAACACGACACATTGAACATTGTAATTTCCTGATCTTGGAGCCTTTCATTGAATCCTAGGTTAGATATTGCATTCATTTGCATCTAATTTTCATTGGATTAGATCTCATTTAGGGTTTATTACTTTGAATTCAAAACTTGCATCTCATTTAGGGTTTAGAATTTCATTATTTTACATTTCTCTAAATCTAAAAAATACAAAAACAAATCAATCATTTTGCATATCATTTATATCTCATCATTTTCATTTGAAAATAAAAACAAAATTTCATTTCAAAAGGTGTTATATAGGTCATCATTTTCCCTCCATTTCACTTGCATTAGGTCATCAAATTTTGGAATTTTTTGTCATAAAAGTTACAGTTTGAAACTGGGCACAAAAAGCACACAAAACTACTTAAAAATTACGGTTTTCACCTTTTTAAAGCTCAGATTTGGGACCCATTCGCCTTTACTGGTGAATGAGTCCCTTATTAGGCTTGACCTGAACTTTTTGGCATTTGAAACTCACTAAAAATCTCTTAGAAATGAGAAAAAATATTCCAAAAATCCTTATCTAGGACCCATTCACCAATAAAAGTGAATGAGTGCCCGATCAAGCCTGAAACTATCTTTTACAGCATTGAAAACCTTATTTTTGTACTTCTTAAGCTTTCTAGTAATATACAGTATTAGTCTAGAAAGTTTCAAAACTTTTGTTTTATGCATCTAAGTCAAAAACATTAATTTAGGGTAGTCATTTTTGGAATAATTTCAATAGAAAAAATCATTAGATATGAAAATATTCACATTTCTGAAGCTTTTCATAATATGGATAAAAGTACTTTTCACTTTTGCATACACAATGTTTACATTATAAAGCTTTGCATAAGTTTGATAAAATTGCTTATCATTTTTGGGTACACTTCATTTGCATTTTTGAAGTCTTGTATACATCAAATAAAAGTACTTTTTGTCTTTGGAAATGCATTATTTATATTTTTGAAGCATTGCATAAGATGGTTAAAAGTACTTTGCATTTTTGGTCAAAAAATGTTAGTATCCTACCTTTCTAAACATGCTAAGAAAAATTCCATCCCTCATACTCATAAGAATGCTTTAATGAAAGAGAATACAATGGTGGATAATCATGACAATCAAATTTGGTCTTCCCCTAATATCTCTCCTATTTGTGATAGATATTTTAGTGATAGGAAACCAAATCAATGAGAGTTATGAGTCCTATTTGTCTCTCTTCTCCTAGGGAAAACATTATTGAACAAGATAGTACCATCATTGAAAAGAAAGAAAATTCAACCATTGATGATTCCCCTACTAGCAATGAATTTATTTTAGAACCAAACATTGAATGCCATGAACATCTAGTTTGTAGCTCTCATTAGATATCATGGTGGACAAAAAAGAGAACATTGATAATAGAAATTCATTAGATGAAGATAATGAAGTGACATTAGACTCCCCTTCACTAAGAGATCATGAAAATAAGTATAAGTTTTCTGAGGTTATGCACATTAGATATCCCTTGAAGCACTCTCTTGAGCCTAAACTTATTATTTATCCCCCCTCACAAAAACCACAAGTTCAAAACAAACCTGTGCTTATCCTCGAACCATCGAAAACAAGACTTCGCTTGAAAATGGTAATGCTTCATAACAAAAAAGTTATAATACAAATGCACATACCTACAATACAAGGAACAATAGGCAACAACAAGCAATCCCTGTTTCATTACCATTTCCTAATCCTATCTTGCCTAGTGCTCCTCATTTGATGAAAAATAATGGAAAGGAATATAATATTGTTGAACACCTTAAGAGTACTCTTGCTAAGATTTCTATATGGTAACTACTTCAAGTATCACCTAGTTATCATAACATGCTTCAAGAGGCTTTGCAACAAGTTATGATTCCTTCTAACACTAGTTCAAATGATGTAACAACGTTAATTCAAGGAATGAATGAAATGAACTTGGACATAGTTTTTTCGGCAGTGTGAGTTACCTCCCTTAGCAATTCAAAAGAAATATGAAGCTTTCAACATAATAGCCTACATCAATGAAATTACGATAAAAAGAACCCTTTTTGATAATGGTTCGGCCCTAAACGTGTGTAGTGTGAGCCTTTTGAAGAAACCCAAAATGAGTAAAAATGATATTAAACCTGATTCTTTATCCATTCGTGGATTTGACAACATAGGAAAACAACTGCTCGGAGTCATCACATTACCTATCAATGTTGGAGAAGTAACATTACAAACTCCAGTCCACATTATGCCTGATGATTTTTCTTACAATCTCCTTTTAGGGAGACCTTGGATTCATGAAATGAATGGCGTGCCTTCTACTTTGCATCATGTCATGAAGTATGTCTATAACAACAAAGTCTACACACTAAAATCCAATCTCGAGCCTGAAAGTTTCCTGATGGCTGAGAGAGAAGGATGAGATCCTTAAGAAGCATTGGAATCCAGTAAACCAAAAGAAGTTACAAAAGAAGAAAAACATGAAATAGACATTGATGAAGTCACTAAGCTATTGGAAGATGATTGGGGTTCCTTATATTTCACACCAACATTCTTGGGAGAGTACAAGTTCATAAACAAAGATTATGAAAAGGGAAAAGCGATAATGTCAACACAAAATTCCAAAGCATCGACCTCAACTACTTTAGAAGATCAAGAAAATTACACAATTTTTTTTGAAGAAGTTGATTATGAACAACCACCGAATCCGAAGGAAATGCAAAAGCTTTATGGAAGAGGTTATGAGCTAATGAAACAACTTGGGTATAGTGGAAAAGGATGTGGTGCTAGAGATCAAGGTATCCAAATCCCTATAGATCCTAACACAGAAGAAACAACTTGTGGTCATGGTTATTGTCCTTTGATAGAAATCAAACCAACAAACAAGCCTTCACTCCATATCAACACAAAGATTCTTCTAAGAAAACTTTAACATTAATTCATCCTAAATTGATAGACACTAGTGGTCTTGGTTATTTTTCTTCGCAAGAAACAAAAGAAACAAAGAAATTTTTGCTTAACATAAATGTCATCACACAAAACACTAATGATTTGAATTTGATAGATTTTACACCCTCCTATAAATGAGAGTACACAATCTCACAATCTAAAAAGTCTTGTGTAAGTATGACATCTAGTACTAAGCAATAGATATCTTTGTCACAAAATAAAGGAATATCTTCTACTATCAATCAAGAGAGTATCTTGTCGAGACTCCTCCAATATTGTTTGATATCTCTCCCTCTGAGAACACAATTTTTTTTTATTACAACAGTTCATTTTGTGCATATCATAGAATTCATGGTCATTCCTCTAATGAATGTAAGGCTTTGAGTAACAAAATTTAACATCTTAAGGAGTGTGGTGCTCTTCCTTATGTTGGGGTACCCAATTCCTCTAATTGATACAAATTTTAACTTTAGCATTATCTCTCATCAGTCACTTCAGCTCATCCTTGTCCTGCACTAAGTGGGGGAAAGGAGTTAGGTAGCCTTGTCCTCGTATATCAATTGTCATTATCTCTTTTGGCTATTTGACTACCTTTCATGTACATATAAGAGAAACCTTGGGATGTGGACAACATTCCTTAAGTTGGCTCGCATGTGACATACTGAGTTATCTTTAGTATTGAATTTTTTGGGGCAACCCTTCCCTCCTATTTCATGACACAACTTATTGTAGAAACATATGACTTAGCATAGGGTTTTCTGAGGAAAGCTCTCATGTCTTAGGAAAAAAATTGGCTACTTTAAAGAAATTTCTCATAGCAATGGTGTAGCAACCACTTTACAGTGGGGGCATAAATTGATGACATCTTTTGACAAAAATTTCATGGCATGATTTTTCTTTCTTCTTGTGATGTGTCCTCTTCTTGGTGGTGTCATTGCGTTTGATGTCATCCAAGAGTGTGCGATCTACCATCATGGAATGATGCGAACAAGGAATCCCATGAGTGATGATCTGACACCTTCACTTGTCCTCTCTTGGATACATTAGGCACAATGCTCCCTAAGAAGAAGACCTTTACATGAATAAAGAAAAATCCCCTTTAACAAAATTTTACATCACAGTTTGGTGCCTAATCTTAGTTTTAAGGAGGATAAATTTAGTATGGTATGAGAGACTAATATGATTCTCTCATTTTCCACTTCATTGGGATAGCTCACCTAGTGGATAGACTAAGGTTCCACTACCCTAGAGTGAGCAATGCATGTTATGGACAAACAACCCCATTTCACATCACATTGGGATGGTTGTGGTTAATACTTTTGTTTTTCTTTATTGGCCTTTGACAGGGTATGGTTATGTATTTTTTTATTAATGCATACTTAAGTGTCTTTAATTTCTACTTTAGTGTGAGTTTGACATGGGTCATCCTCTCACTAAAGTGGGGGAAAAATGTAGTAATGGAAAAAGTATCCTTTTTCCTTACTTGGTTTGGGAATAATTGTTATTGAATTAACTTAATGGTGTCTTTGAATAGTGTTGTAATATGTTGTACGTGCATTCACATCATTCCAAGGCCCTTATTTGTTTAACACATACCTTAATTTTCCCTTTGCAAAAGTGTTGTAACACACTTTCACACTTTTCTAAGATTTTAAGCCTAATGGGCCCTTTTTAATGAAATGTACCTAATGTATACCTTATTTAAGTGTTTTAAAGTGTTGTAACACACTTCCACACTTATATAGGGTCCTCTAAATTAATTGTGGTTAATTAGTCCCTTTAATTCAAATTTAAGCCTTATTTGTGACACCTCTTGAAGATTTATCTCGACACCCACAATTCAAATTGCATAACATTTAACTGGGAAAATTCAAGGTCCTAGAAATTGGTTCTAGGACCCATTCTCCCTAGGTGGCGAACGGGTCCTCTGTCTATAGGACCCCCTTTATCAATTGATTCTACATGGGCTTTTAGTGTTCTTTCATGCCCCAAAGGAATGGTCCTGGAAAATAGTGCCAGGACCCATTCGCCCTAGGTGGTGAACAAGTACTCCCTTAATGAGGAACCCATTTTTGAATTTCATTGTGGCAGGAATTTAATAATTTTTATCTTTAGATCTAAGGCCGACTTGAATTATTTTAATTTTGAGGTTAATCTCTAAAATTAGTATAAATAAGGGGTTAATTCACTTAGTTTCATCCTAGATCTTCATGAGCACTCAAGAGTACATTCACAAGAGCATTATAGAGCATTTCAAAGACATTCAAGGGAATATTATAAAGAGTTTATTGCAACAATTCAAAGTCATTTCATCATGTCAAGGGTGTAGTGCATTCATGCATGTTGTTGAGCTAAGATAGTTGATATAGAATTGAAGATCCATCTTGCAAGCATTGTTATACAACATATTTGAGATCAAAATCTACATTTTTCATGGCCACTTCATGTTAGTTTGAAGATTTACATTCCAAGACATCTTCCAAGGTATCATCATTTCAAGTTTCATGTTTCATGTCCTTATTTCATCATTTCATCATTTGGTTTAATTACCTAAAAGGGGTTTGACCAAGGAAAACCCCTATCCCCTAACAAATAACATTTTTCTCCTCTTGAATGTGTGATTGCAAGTCTTTAGGTTGAAGAGCAAGATTTGAAGCAAAATTGTCAAAGTTGTCAAGTTGCAAAATTGACCTTCAAAGTGTAGGAATGAAGAATTGAAGCTACAAAATTAAGTATAGGTTTTTGTGAGCTCACAATTGGGAATATGAGAGTGCAAACATCAAGGAAAGTAACCCAAATCGAAGTTTCAAAAACCTTAATAGGGACCCATTCACCACTAAAGGCGAATGAGTCCTTTGTGCCCTAAAAACAAGCTTCTTGTAGCAAGGTACACACCTCTTTAAGCTCTAAAGACTTCCCTCATAGTTGTTATAACAGTTATGTATCATTTCTAATTGTTATTTGCATCTTTTGGCTCTCATAATTGAATGTTTTAATAGGAAAGATTAGTGATTCATCATTTTGATCAATTCACTTTGATGCAAACCCCATTTTTTCTTTGAAATAGAGAGATAGAGTAGAGAGGGAAGGAGAGTGTGAGAGAAAGATGATACAACTTGATGAATACTAAATGCTGATTACTGACATAAGATCTTCCAAAAACTGATTACTGAAAATTTAAAACTATTTGGAATATAAATCAAAGTATAAGATCTTCAACTTAAGTGTTTATTTCATGTATATGGTTTGCCTAAAACTAAGACAAGAAAGAGAAAAAAAGAGAAGGATTTTTTCAATATAGACCATAACATGAGTGCGTTATAACACACTCACATTTTGTAAATGCATTCACAAAACATGAGCACATTATAACGTTCTTGCATTTTGTCAATACATTTAAATAATGCGAGCACATTATAACACACTTGTGTTTTTTCTTGCTTTGGGAATCCCCAAGCATTTGGCTTGGATTTGCTTTGGATTTCCAACCCAAAGGCTTGGACTTCCTTTCTAACACCAAAAACATGTTTTTGCATATTCTACAAAATTTCACATAATCTCATTTATGCTAACCATCAAGCTTGCACATGTTTCAAGGTCGAGTAAAAAAATACCTGGGTAATGAACTAAGCTCTCTTTTAGCTATTTAATGATGTTTTTTTTCATATTTTGACTGTCAAGGATTTCATCTTTAATTTCTTTTGTTGGTGTATCCGTTTTTGTCAAAAACCAATGTTTGGTATTTTTTACTTTATTTTTTAATCGTTCATTGAAATTGCAAATAAACTACATTTTTTATAAACTAGACTTCATTTTACACATATTCAATAAATAAATAAATAAATTTTCAATTAGTTTTAAAAAATTATATAGGTGTAGAACAAACACATTTCTATTTTTTAGGATGTGTCCACTTTAAAAATTAGTAAAAAATCATATATTCATAGAAAAATTATTAGAAAAGTTGGGCATTAACTAAATGCTATTAGCTAATTTATCACCAAAGCAATTTTAAAAATACTAAAAAAAAGTTAACATTTTAAGGGAGCCACAACAAATGCTATGTTATAATTTTTTGAAAAAACAAGACCAATTTGTGTGGCTCCCTTTTTTGCACCCCTTAATCTCTACCATTTTCAAATAAAATTAGTAGTTTAGAAAGTATATTTAGAGCACTACCACCCTTATTTTTGGTGCATCTTAAAATTTTGAGTGTAATTATCCTCAATTTCTCATCCAAGGTCAATATTTCTTGATTTCAGAAAAAAGTGGCCACTTAAGACCCCTTTTTGGCTCCCCATCTTTGTGCACTTACCCATATAGCTGCAACATCCTGCCACAACCAAGTGTTTTGGATGAAGCAAATATTGAAGGATATCAAGGTAATGTATGATGAGCCTATTCGTATTCTATGTGAATATACAAGTGACTTCAATATTTCAAAGAATCTAGTGATGCATTCTAGAATCAAGCATATATCTATCAGGTATCAATTCTTAAGAGAGAAGGTTATAGATATAAGGAATTAATATTGGACTATATGTGCATAAAGGAACAAGTTACATATATCTTTACAAAGACACTTTCAAAACATACATTTGGACATATCAGATAGAAGTTAGGGGTGTTGGACTCAAGGAACACTGAGAAGGGGGGTGAATCAGTGTTCAACAATATTCAAACATTTAATTCTGATCATAAACCTATTTGCAACATATAAAAAGAAATAAAGATGCAAGCACATGAAAAAGATAATCAAAGCACCATAACACCAATATTTTATGTGGAAACCCTGCTAGGGGAAAAACCATGGTGGATATTAGTCCATAATTTATACTCTGTTAAAATTATGAACAAAAGGGAATGCACTTGCATTTAGGCACACTGCCTAAAGCTCACCACTCAAAATAAGGAAGGCTCACTGCCTTACAAAGTGTTTGCGATTACAAAAAAAATTGAACTGAGAAGATAACATCTACAAATGCCTGGATGCAGTTCCAATGAAGCACATGAAATAAATTCTAGACCTTCTATCCAATTCACACTTTTGCTCTGCTCTGCTCTACTTATGCAAAAACCCTTCTACTACACAAGCAAAAATTTGCTCAACAGATCTTTTGATGTACACTCATACAATTGTTCTACACTTTTTCGTAGGAACATGCCTTCACACTACTCCATTCATCCTCTCAAAATGAATTATCAATCTCACATATATATCCACTAACAAAGATTTTAATCACTTAAGTCAGCTTTAACAAAACATGAAATATTCTCCAACAGTTGACTCAAATCATGAGCAATCTCTAATGCGCACCCACACAAGTCAGCTAAGACATAGTTGGGACCCAAAAAAAAATAACCAACACAATAAATAATTAATTAAGTACTCCCTATACATCTGCAACACACAACATTCACTAGGGTAACCATAATGAGTAAATAGACAAAAAATCATTCTACCGAATCTCTTAACTTGTACACTGATTGCTACAACACCACAAAACATACCAGTAAGGTAACATACATGCTTAATTTTTTTTCCTTGGGGTACACAACACAAAATGATGATTTGATGAAGCATACAAATCAACTATTTGACCGGATACCTTGTTCTTCATGCTTTCTGCCGGTAACACACTGCCTTCTACATCTCCTACTAGTATAAGTAGATCTTGATCTATGAACTGAGATAATGACTTTAGTTGCCATCAATGAAAAAACTAGAAGCCATAAACAATATTTCCAAGCCATATGCCAACAATCTCCCCCTTTGGAATTGATGGCAACACTTAGTGAAAAATGACTAAGTGTCGAAACCAAAGCTCAAAATTACAAAACACAACAAAACACTACTCCCCCTTAGAATGTCAAGGAATTTTTCACTGCTCTCCTCCCCCTTTGACATCAATGAAAAAAAATTACCTTTTGCTGCACTCTATCACCCTTTTATTGATGCACAAATTGATCAAAATTTGAGAAATTACAACTGCTGCACAAATAAAAAAATGATTTTATACTTATCCTTCATCTTAAGAAGAAATTTCTTCCAAGCATCTACAACAATCCCAATAATTATTAACAAATTGTTATTTTTTGATGTTCGATTAATGATTTGGATAAGGGATTCTGGAATTGTAATTGCTTCTTCCAACTTCTCTCCTTTCTTAAGAATCTTAATTTGCTACTCCAATATGCATTCAGTCCATTCCATTACTTTCCAAAAAGTGTCCATCAAAGTGTTTCTAGCAAAGTGAACCTTTGCATGCTAAGCCTGACACTCATGAATTCTATTCTTTACTATTCCATCCTAGTCCTGAAACATATTGTAATCCTGACCAATTTTGTTCAACTCACTCTCAATCTACTCCAGCTTGTCCTTGTATTTACCAACCACATGAGGCCACCAAAGACAATAATTGTAGACCTTATTCGCTGAGTCAATGCATTGCCTTAACACATTCATTTTATTTTTTCAGTTTGGTGAGAGACAACCTAAACTGATCCTTTAGATGTAAAATTACTTCTTCCTCTTTCCTGTCTAGAGGCACAGAGGCCATAGCATCCTTGATGCATGTAGTCAATTCTTCTAGAAGCACATTATGCAAACTTTCCAATTCAATGTTGTTGTGCACAAAGTAACTGCTTAGAGTGTCCTCAATAACGTCCTGTTCATATGATGGTCCATTTAACCATATGTCAGCAATCTTTTGCATTCCATCTTCCTCTTGAACAATTTTAAGTATCTTTGTCTTGAATAGAGCACCTTCTTCATCACTTTCTTCTGCTATTATCACATCTGAATCCGCTGATTCTGGTTCATCTCGAGGAGTGTAATCATCAAGATCTTCATATGGTATATCCACAATTACCTGCTCTTTTCCTTTTTCTTCAAATTTTGGAGATTTGTGTGTGGGAGGAGTGTTATCTGCAAACTCTAGAGCCCTCTTTTTCTTCTTCTCCACATTACTGGAAGAAGACCCAACTTCAAATATTATTACCAGAAGGGAGATGCCAACTATTCCAAACTTTCCCAACAATTCTCTAAAGAAATTTTCATAAACTTGCTCATAATTCTTCAGAGTATTGAAATATTTATAAATTTTCTTACAAACGGGTTCATTTTCCTTCCACACCACATTATCATTCTGAGGCAAGCAATTCAAAAAATACATCATAATGCATATAACTAGGGTACCAAACTTGAAGGCATAGTCTGCATCTTTCATCAATTGCACATTTTCCATCAACTGATCCTTCAACAATCCACATAGATAAAAGTCTTCATCTTCCATTATCATTTTGTGAGTGATATATACTGTGCCTATCGAGGTTACGCTTTCCTTGTTTTTGAAAATTATTTTATATGAAATTCCATGTGCAATGTGCCTCATTATTGGATCTTTGATCATTGGAATTACTAGAGCCCTTTGATCTCCTGTTAATTTGGTTAGGGTTTCGACTTCAATGTTTTGAATTGACTTATTTTTCAGAACAACACCAACATTGCATAATCTTGTTAGATTTATGATCACTTATTTTGAAATTTGATAGGGTTTATCTAGAGTAAGGATATCATCATCCAATTTGTTCAAGATAAACCAAACCACTTCTGCATTGATGAAATAAGGAAACTCATTCCAAATGTCCAAATTCTTATGTTTCACACCTTCAAGCCACTTCAATTTACTGGCTGGAAACAAATTTATTACATCCCTGATCTTCCTACTACTATATCCATCCAAATTTACTATTCCTTTGATTTTCTTCATTTTACTTTCCATATTGAACAAGGTTTTTCTTTCAAGCACAAAATTAGGAATTCAACAACCGATCAGAAATACTTGGTGAATTCGCTGCCAAATTTACTTGACTCCTTTGAAATTTCACTATAGAGGCTCTCCTTCTCTTCTTCTTTAGTGTAAGGTGACAAATGTGGGTTCCAAACACCCCTTTTATAACTTTGCACACCTAACCCTTTAGTCGCATTAAATACTTTTCCCTAGGAGTTTCAACAACTCTATTTTCTTAGACAACAAAAGAAAAATTCATCTGTGGACCTTCTACTTTTCATATTTCTACAAAAGCATTCACTAATGCATTTGCAAACTTCTATCACAACTATTGAAAATTTCCTGTATTTTGGTGCTAGCTACTAATAGGGGATCAAAAGATTTTTCTTTAAAAAACTCCCCCTAGGCCAAAGGCCTGAGATCAATTTCCGGAGGGATTACCGGAGGTGGCTTCCAATGCGGGTGTATTTACTTCATTAGATTCATTCTTCTTTACCCACGTTTTCTTCATTTGATCTCTTATCTCTTCCTTAGACACTTTTCCTTTTCCTTTGTCATCTTTCTGTGAAATTCTTCCTCTATATACTGGACCTCTTCTATCCATGTTTTTGTTCCTATAGAATCTTTCAATGTGACCAAATTCATTGCAACTATGACACACCAGATTTCTCTGCCTAGACCACTCATTCCACTGATTTCCTCTTGATCTGCATTGATTAGCAACATGCCCAAATCTTCCACAGGTGTAGCATTTAACATTTCTTATACTGAAAAACATACTTCTGCATTTAGTTGAATTGTGTCCAAACTTATTACAACTAAAACAATGTCCGAGAAATGATGGACTGCTTGAATTTATTTTACTTCTACATTGAGAAGCCATATGACCAAATTTATTACAAGCAAAGTAGTAACCATTAAACTTCTGAGCATTGGGGTTGTCTTACCAGATATATTCTGCCTTTGTTCATCTGATTTCCTTTTCTGGAATCCTTGTGTTCAGATCCAAAGCTTTCTTCTTTCTCATAGCCAAGAACTCTCTTATCATTTGCATTCTTTTATCCTTTAGTCAGCTCATCAAGCTTAACAAAACCGATTCTAAACTTCTCCTTGTACTCATTTGTAGTAGTGAGTTCATCTCTAAGAATAACTATCTGTCTTTCAAGCTCTTGTTCATTATTTCTCTATTGTTGTAGTTCAATCTCTAGCTGAATGAATCCACTGTTAACTCTACTCCATTCTTCATATTTTTATTTTAGGTACTGGGCCATATTTTCCTCATTCTTCATTCTTTCTTCAATGTCTTTAGTTAGATTCATCGCCACATATTCCATCTCAAGCTTCAGAGTAGCATTGTCTCTAGCAAGTTTTTCACATTCTTCAGTTATCTCTTTTAGGGTCTGATTCAGGTGAAAATCTTCCAAAATTTTCTTCTCTTTCTGCTTTAGCTGATCACAAAGTTCCTTCCTCTTTTCTCTTGACTCATTGATTTTATCCTTCAATGATTGAATGAATTTTTCAGCATCCACAAGGTTTTCTTTCAATTCCATGATTTTGCTTTAGATTGGTCAAGATCATCAAGTGCCACCATAAGCTACTATTGAATACCACCAGAGTCCATTGTAATTCAAGATCCACCTCAAGCTATTAAAATTCTATAGAGAAACCTTGCTTTGATACCAATTGTTGGACTTAGGGAACATTGAGAGGGGGGTGAATCAGTGTTCAACAATATTCAAACATTTAATTCTGATCATAAAACTATTTGCAACATATAAATAGAAATAAAGATGAAAGCACATGAACAAGATAATCAAAGCACCATAACACCAATATTTTACATGGAAACCTTGTTAGGGGAAAAACCATGGTGGAGATTAGTCCACAATTTATACTCTATTAAAATTATGAGCAAAAGGGAATGCACTTGCATTCAGACACGCTGCCTAGAGCTCACTGCTCAAAATAAGGAAGGCTCACTACCTTACAAAGTGTTTGTGATTACAAAAAAGATTGAACTGAGAAGATAGCATCTACAAATGCGTGGATTCAGTTCCAATGAAGAACATGAAACAGATTTTGGACCTTCTGTCCAATTGACACTTTTTCTCTGCTATGCTTACACAAAAAACCTTCTACTGCACAAGAAAAAATTCACTCAACAAATCTTCTCATGTATGCTCATACAACTATTCTACACTTTTTCACACACACGCATTCACACTACTCCATTCCTCCTCTCAAAATGAATTATCGATCTCACATATATATTTGCTAACAAAGATTTTAATCACTTAAGTCAACTTTAACAAAACATGAAATTTTCTCCAACAGTCGGCTCAAATCATGAGCAATCTCTAATGCACACCCACACAAGTTAGCTAAGACATAGTTGGCTCCCAAAAAAAAAATAACCAACACAATAAATAATTAATTAAGTACTCCTTATACATGTACAACACATGACATTCACTAGGTCGGCCATAATGAGTAAATAGACAGAAAATCATTCTACCAAATATCTTAACTCGTACACCAATTTCTGCAACACCACAAAACATACTAGTAAGGTAAAATACATGCTTAACAAAATTTCCTTGGGGTCCACAATGTAAAATGATGATCCGATTAAGCATACAGATTGAATATCTAACTGTATACCTTGTTCTTCATGCTTTCTACCGGTAACACACTGCCTTCTACATTTCCTGCCGGTATAAGTAGATCTTGATCTGCATATCGAGATAATGACTTTAGTTGCCATCAATGACAACACTAGAATCCATAAACAATATTTCCAAGCCATATGCCAACAAGGGGTTGTTTCCTCTCCTTCTAACTAGATGCATAGATGGTGCATCTGTCCAATGGGAGAAATTCAATATATATCTTTATCCTTGGATTGATGAAGGATACCTCTCAAGGAGAGTAGATAGAATGATGTTAAGGTTTATGTAGATAGGGGGGACTTGTATGCTTCTACAAGCATAGTTGAAGACCACTAGCCCTTTTCCCTTGATGTTAAAGGGGAAAAAAATACATATCAGGTCAGTGTTTCCATCAATGCTGAAGGGGGAGATTGTTGCAAGCTTGTTGTAGGTGTTGTCATTTATGTAAACAAAATGGATATTGTTTCCTATAGGTGTTGTCTTGTTGAAGGTGTTATCTGTGATTTCAACAGAGTGGTATTATGTGAAGTAATCAATATATTGATCAAAAGTGTTGTTAATGATTGTATTCTCTATCCTTTGATGTAAAACATTGCATAAAGATATGAAATCAAGCATGAAGGATTTTTGTGTAGTTAGTTGCTCAAGAAGTTGTATTGAAGAAGCTCAAGACAATGCTCCATAGTCCTCCACATTTGAAGATATGGTATTGAATTTTGGAAGTTAGATAGAGGAAAGTGTGATGTATGTATGTTCCTAATTTCAAAATATAGAAGTTACTGCATAAGTTTCTAAAGCTAGCAATGTGAAGACTATGCTATTGTAGTCAAGAAAGTTTAGAGGAATGCTCCACATTTATCCACTGATGATGTCATGGTCTTGAAGTTGGAAGGATGAGTTCAAATTTCTTATATGTTCTCTCATTTCAAGTTTCAAGTGTTGAGTTATATTGCAAGTTTGTTTTTCAATGTCTTATCTCAAGTATGTGTTTTTTGGGTTTGCAAGAGAGATTGGGTCTAGTGTCTATTTTCTTGCACTAGCATAATGTTATGGGGATCTATAAAAGGGGTGCATAATAATTTTTTTGAATATCATTTAATGTTTGTAATATGATCCACATAGTGTTATCTGGTCTCTTTGATACTGCTTGTGGTCTAGAGTTAATGCATGGAAGGTTAAGTGTTTGTTGGGACATTTTAGTGTATTGAGTTGTTTGCACCAAGTTTTCATGGTTTGCACCATTATGGGAATGTGTTCTAAAGTAAAATAGGTCCTACTTATCTCCTGGCTTGTTCTGTATTTGATTTCCTCTTCCCATGAATGTTTTGGAGCCAAATTTTCATGACCATTACACATTTCATGTCTACACGTTCCAACTTGGCTGATAAGGATAAACCTTTTGAAGCTTGTGGAGGATATAAATGGAAGATCAAGTGTGTGATCAAGTACAAAGTGATGTGTTCATGTATGATATGTGTAATATTCTAAAAGAAGTGAGATTAAGGAAGAAGAATGTGTGTGTTGTGTGAAGGGATGTGTTTGAGTATGAAATGCGTAATATGTTGAAAGTAGTGAGTTGAAGATAGAAGAATGTGTGTGGATGTGCGAAGAAGTATATGAAGTGTGCTAAAGGAAGTGAGCTAAAGGAAAAAGTGTATGAGTGAGTGCTAAAGGAAATAATGTGTGGTGTGAGTAAGAAAGTTTATGTGTTCAGAAAGAGTACCAAAAGCAATGAGCTGAAGGTAATAGAAGTGTTGAGTGTTGTGGTGGTGGTTGATCACTAGAATTCATCAATTGTCAAGTATGTTGAGGTTGTAGCCTCTTTTTACAAGTGCTATATTTTGCAGGGAGTTGTAAAATTCCTTTAGTTGAAGACATAAAACTGTGTTGTAGGGATTTGTAGCTTCCTTTGGGTCATAGTCCATAAAACTTGTTGTAAATCTTGTTTTATTTTGTGAGGTTGGATTTAGATAGTAGCTCCAAGCAAATCTCTCACTATGGTTTTTCCCTTGTAGGGTTTTCAACATAAATCTGGTGTTGAGGTTGTGTGCTTGTTCTTTGAATGCTTTATTTGTTTAAGACAATAATAAGTTTTGATTGATAAAGTTGAATTAGATTAATTGTGGGATATACTAATACCCCCCTCTTAGTATATCTATGTGTTCTAATGCATAATGCAAACATAAGAACAAATATACAAGATGAAAAACAAAAACACAATGTTAGTATGAAAAGATTCGAGTTGGTAATGCAAAGAGATCCCAGTCTTGAAATTGTCTCAAATACCAAACATCATATATCTTGAATATATGTTAGACAAAGAGTGTTGTCATGAGGACTAGCGAGCCGTGTTATGCTAAATCACTCATGATCAACACAAATCTACTGGCTAGCAAGCTACATTATGCTAGGTGTCCATGTAATATGATTGGTTTCACAAGGCTAGTAAGTTGTGTTATGCTAAAAAACTCATGAAACACATGGATCTACTAGAAAGCAAGTTGTTTTATGCTAGGTGGAAATGTTAAAAATTCTTTAAACTCATAAAACATAAAACACCATTATGCTAGGACTATACAAACTAAACTTCAGAGAGCACAAATAAATCATCTCAGTGGGTGCACAAAGTTTAATTTCATAGGGGATGAATAAATGATTAATTTCACACTAGACAAATTAATAACCATGCCTCAGGTGGCATTATAAAAATACCACCACAAAAGGGGTATGACAATAAGTCAAATCTCATAAGACGTTAAATGGCTAGGTGATATGTTGCCCCCTTAAAATGTCAACATACTTGCTATGTTGGTATTTTAAGGAGAAAAGGGGAAGAGGGGATCCTTGAAAAGAACACACACCTCCCAAAAATAGTTATCCTTGGTCCCCAAGTGTAGAGACAAGGAAAACCGCACAAAATACTATCATTTTTCTACCATGTAAAATATGGTTGCACTTGAGATTATATCACCATGAATGGCAATGAGCAAACACATCAAGCTACAAATGCCACATATATTGAAATGAGAGGAAAAAATGAGATTTCTTTGAAATAAAAATTCAGTCATTCACATTACTCAACAAACTATTACCAAGTATTGGCATTATAAAGCCATTATTCCCTTATAAAACTATCTACGGGAATATAACTACTCGAACTAAATTTATTTATTAAATTAACAATAGTATGTTAATTTATTTATTTAATAGTTAACTATTTTATGTCATGTACTAAATTCTAACACCCCACTTTAGTACTGACATAGAGGATAACTAGAAATTAGTACACATATTCTTCGTCACTTTGATGTGGAATTTATTCATCACTTGAAGTGTGGTCCTTTCCTTCAATTATCAAAGCATTATCTTGAAACTTTCGATCAAGAAGATCTCATTCTCTTAATTTGTAATTCAGTGCTACATGTCTAGTCTTTTTACAATAGAAACATGTGCCACTTGCATGTTTGAACTTTGTCATATGTTTGGATTTTTTGTAAGAAGTACTAGCCTTTTTTTGTGTATTCAATGTAACTTTTTCTTCTAAAACATGTTTGTTTCTCTCATCAAGAAATGTGGATATAATACTTTCTAGACTTGGATTGATTTTGCTTAAGGTGAATACCTCGTGAGACATACTATTTGGCATACTATATAAAAGTATGGATTTAGCATCATTTTCCTTTATTTCTTCATTTATACTAGCCAATTGATTTATCAAGGAATGAAATTTATTGATGTGAGACATTATATCTTCACCTTCTTCCATTTTCAAACCATACAACTTTTGATCCAAATAAAGTATTCAATGTTCCCATATATCCTTAGAAGATTTTTTAAAGTCTACATGATGTAAATAAGGTTTAGATAAACAAGACCAGTTATCTAGCCAAAGCTTTCCTATCTTTTACCTTCCATTTTTGAAGTTCATATGTATTTTTTGGCTTTGATACTGTGCCATCAACAATTTCCTAGAGATCTCTTTCAATTAACAATAACTGTATATGTATTTGCCAACTGTGAAAGTAATTTCCATAAAACTTTGCATAAAGGATTAATTTATCCATTTTGTGTTGAATAAATGTGTCCTTAAAAAATACTATTTATATCTTCAATATTACCCACACCTGTATTTCTCAGAAAGAAAAACTCAAAAAAACCTTAAGCAACACGCCTCTTTTCAAAAATTTCAAAGAAAAAAACAACTTAAACTTGTTTCATGTGCTGGGCATTAGCTTAGGAAAAAACCAGCTTTTAGTTACTGCCTTGAGTGGAAGGCTAACACTGCCTTTCCTCTTTGCAACATCCACTTTCACGTCTTGCACACTCTCTTCTCACAGATCGCTAACAAGTGAGGGTTTTCAAGAAAATATGACTGACCAACATATAATGGATATCGTGAAACCAATATAAATATTGGCTATGGTGATGATGACATCCAAAAAAACATCAATGCTTAATTAACATACTGTAATGATGTTCCGTTCTATATATCAAATCTTTAAAATGCCTCTCAAATACCTAACACTTTTGCAAAACTTTAGATTTTTTTTATTTTTCATATTTTGAATATGAACATGAATGGAATGGAGGAAAAATGATGGAAGGAGTGACCAATATGGAAAGAGAGAATAAATTCAAATGAGTGATAAATTTCATAGATTTTCATGTGGTTTGCACTGCTCCTTTGTTGACAAAATGCAAGAATGATGGATGGACATCAATGACTATTACACATGGTTTGCAATGCTTGGCCCTTGAATGAATTGCTTTGGATGAAAGAAAACAAATGGAAGGAAAAAAGAGAGATCAAGAAACCTACTTTGATACCATATTGAAATGAGAGAGGAAAAAACAAGATTTCTCTTAAATCAAAATTTAGTTATTCACATTATTCAACAAACTATTACAAAGTATTGATATTATAAAGTCATTATTCCTGTATAAAAATATTTACGAGAATATAACTACTTGAACTAAATTTATTTATTAAATTAACAATAGTATGTTAATTTATTTATTTAACTATTAACTATTTTATGTCATGTAATAAATTCTAACAACATAGTGAGGAGCAACACCATAAATAAAGATCATTATTGTTTAGAGTGATTAGGTGCATCAACACATGGAAGAGCACCAGGATCACTAATTTTTTGTATTTACTACTCAAAGCATGACACTCATTTGTAGAATGACCATACAATCGATGATATGCACAATATGAGTTTTTTTTATAAAATTTATTTCATATTTTCAGAGGAAGAGTAATCAAACGAGCATTGAGAAGCCTTGAAAAGATATGCTCTTGCTCAATAGTACAAGATACATTTCTTTCTCTTGTGAAGAAAATATTTCTCGCTTACCACGAGATGTCATAAATACAATAGATGATAAAGCATTAGATGAAGATGGTGGTGGAGGTTGGAAACCTACACCCTATTTGGAAAAGTACAATATAGACTTCACTTGATACCTATCATTTTATTCCATTTTCATTTATCCATTTTTAGAAGGAATATTGTATCCAATCCCATAACATTATTGTAACTGAAATGAAGAAATTGTACCTACATGCTCATGACAATTATTGATTCTTTCGCGAGCACATAAATCTTTTTTAAGTTTTTTAAAGTTAGGTGTCTTACACTCATGAGGGACAAAAGTTAAAGAGCCTCCATCACCATCATGGCATGATTTTTTTGAATCTGTTGATGTAGAACAACATAAAATATTAGACTCCTTAGGAGTAGATTGTGAGATTTTTTACTCCCCCATAAAGGATGGTGTAAAATCTAATGAACCCCTATCATAATTAGATGAAATATAATTAGGATTATTATCAATTTGTATATGTTCTACCTTTGAAGTTGGAATCAAAGTATTAAGAGAGTTGAAAGTGTTATGATCATCTTGGACTTGTAAATTATTATTTTTTTCATCTACTTTGACCATATATATCTTGTTATTATTAAAACATAGAAAAATAGGTTAGGGTTCAAAACACATAGGGTTTTATACCAAATTTGGAATGTTTCACCAAATTTACTATAAATAGAAAGGGTAAAATGGGGTGTAATGAACCTACCTATTTTCTATTTCATTTAGGAAATGAGATTCTCCAAGATAGAATTCACTCTCAACCCTTAGGTGAGTCAATTCTACGGAAAATCTGTAAATTTCCTTTGTGTGTGGATGGGGTAAATATGACTGAACAACAATTTTGGGAGATAAAAGTATGATAGACAATGACCTCAAATCTATAACCTAAAACCTAATTCATGTAGATGAAACATAACTCAAATAGAAA
Source organism: Sequoia sempervirens (assembly GCA_007258455.2). Lineage (NCBI taxonomy): Eukaryota > Viridiplantae > Streptophyta > Pinopsida > Cupressales > Cupressaceae > Sequoia > Sequoia sempervirens. Next base: position 123,730,013 of record VDFB02000017.1, on the reverse strand, counting down.
CAAACAACTTCATGCAAATTGGATGAGTGGAAGACACTTAAAACCTACCTCAAAACCAATTATAGAGTGTCTTTTGATAGAAATAGTGACAAAACTGACTAAACATGGGTTTTGGGAGAAAGATTAAAAATACCAAATGCACTCATTTATGACATGTAAATGTTGGATCTAAAAGATGAAACATAAGACTAACAGAAGTAGTAAAACTTTTGGAAAATTTTAGAAGGGAAAATACTATGCACTTGTCACAAAACACTATTTCTGGAAGCTGTCTTAAGACTCATTCTCCTATAGGTGAATGGGTCTTTGTAGTTCTTTTCAAAATTTATTTTTTAGGGTTCTGATCTTCTCCTACATTTTTACTTCCAAATTCTTTAGGTTTCATAGTCGGATAGTTAGAAATAAATTTAGGACCTAAGTTCTGTGACATGACAACAAAGGTGATAACGAGTACAACTGTACAAAATTGTCCTTTTGAGATCTTCAACTTTTCTTCAATCTAAATCTGCAATCACACACACAAGAGAGAAAAATGTTTTTTTTTTTTCGGGTGAATGGGGGTTTTCCTTGGTCAAGCCCCATTTTGGTAATTAAACCTTGAAATGAAATATTAAAAATATGGAAGGAATGATGAATGAACAAATGTAATGTTGCAACTCACCAAATCCTTGAATAAACCTTTGAAAGACTAAAATATTGATGTTGAACTTGCATGAAATGGATTCAATGGATGTGGATCTTGATGCTTTAATCTTGCTTTGAATCTTTGACTTGAATGCTCATATTAGATCTTGAAACCTACATCACAATGTTAGCTCCAAAAACATGCATGAATGAACATATCTTTGACACGATGCTTGAGATCTTGAATGTTGCAATAAATCCTTGATAGTTCTACTCTTCAATGCTCTTAAAAATAATATTTTCTCATATGAAAGTTTCCTTGTTAGATGCTTTGAATTGATAAAATAACCTTGTATTTTTAGACATTTATCCTTAATTTCCCAAAATTAAAACATTACAAGCTGACCTTTGAAATTTGAATTTAGGATCATAAAAATACCACCAAAAAATGATTTAAAAATGGGTTCCAAAGCCTAGGGAGGACCCATTCACTCATGGGCGAATGGGTCCCAAGTCCCTATTCCTAGAAAACACATTACTCAATGTGAAGTGTTATGTATTGGCATTAATTATTGTCGGGTTTCCCCTTTAGAATATGTAATTTATTAGGCTTGTAAATGAATAATAGGGATTATTAAGGAATAATTAAGCTCAATTTAATTAAGAGGGCCCAAATAAGTGTGAAAATGTAAAGGAGTACATTTATCAACACTAAATTAAGGCATTATTAAGTCCATTTTAATTAGGAGGGCCCAAACAAGTGAAAAAATGTAAAGGGATACATTTTTCTATGCTACATCTAGCCCCCACTTTAGTGATAGGATGAACCTATGTCAAACTCACACTAAAGTAGACAAATACACGTCAAGAGGGGTCCAAGTGCACCAATGTTAGTGAGATAGGATGACAAAGATCAAGGAGGTGGCCAAGCCCCTAGGATCAAGATACTATGACAAACAAACATAAGCACAAAGGAACACCCACAAGATGTATGATATACAACAACAAGATAAAATACACAAACATACAATGCTAAAGAATAAAAGAAAGAAAGATAAAAGAGGAAAGGGGTGGATCAAGCCTCGACTATCCAACTTGATGTGGATTATTCCTCAGCTATTTGTCTAAAAAATCCATTTACAAGTGGAAATCGTTGTCCACTATGCAAACAACAATGCATGCTCACATGGGCTAGTAAAATCTGTTGTACACTAGGTGAGCCCCCAAGGGTAGAAAATGAGAGAATCTTATTAGGCTCCCATACCATACCAAATTCATACCTCTGATAACTTTAATAAGGCACCACACAATATGAATTTTGAGCTTCATAAGGCTTAGCAAGCTGCGTTATGCTAAAAAATTATGAACAAACAAGGCACCGCATGAAAGAAAAGTGTGTTATGCTTGGTGGCTATGAAAATGGGTTGTAACTTTGAGCTTCACAAGGCTTAGCAAGCTGTGTTATGCTAAAAACTTATGAAAAAATGAAAATAGGATAAGATATGTTCAAAGGGGTTTTTCTTAGTTCATGTAAGGTCTCTTCTCAGGGAACATCATGCCTAATGTCTTCAAGAGAGGACAAGTCTATGATAAAAGATTCACATCTTAGGGAATGCAATGCATAGAATCACCACTAAGAGGAATTTCGTATGCCAATAAAGGTCACACTCTTGGAGGACATCAAACCCAATAACACCAACAAGAAAACACATTAAAAAAATTATGAAGACTTCTCAATGAAATATAAGGATATAGTCCAAAGATATCCAAAATGATAACATGCCAATGTATGCCCCCACTTTAAAGAAATTGCTAACACCATGTTCTGAGCAATTACTTTAAATTAGCAAATGATATATGCTAAACAAAAAGATGTGAGAGCTTATTTGGAAAGACCAATATGAAGCTATGTCATGAAGAGGGGATACCCCCAAAATACAATACTAAAGATAACATAGAAATAAAGTATGTCACATGTGAGCCAAATTAAGGCATGTTGTCCATATCCCAAGCTTGCTCTTGTATATACATGGAAGGTGGTCAACTAGACCAAAAAAGGAAATGAAAAGTGCCATACTAGGACAAGGCTACCTAACCCCTTGCCCCCCAAGGGAAAAAGGTGAGCTGAAAGTGAATGATAATATGCTTCTGCTTGCGAAAAGGAAATATGATTGCATAAAGCTAAGTTTTATATCCTCATGCATGGTAGTGAATATGATATGATACTACAACTACCACATGAGAAGGAGCAACAACTAATGCTAGTGGTTATAATGAGAAGACAAAGTATCAATTTTATTTATATCTAATGAGATATTCCCACATGTAGTATCTATTAGTTCTGGGTGCACCAAAGTTAAAGTTGTCTTAGAAGAAAAATTTGTAATAATGTTGGTATTAAGTGAAGGATTTTTTGATGCTTTTTTTTTTTTCTTTCAAAGGATAATAACCAAGACCACTAGTGGTTTCTTATGTGTTAGGATCTATAGGGACATAGATACCTTATTCTCTATCACCACATCCTTTTCCACTATAACAAAGTTGTTTCAAAAGTTCATAACCTCTTCTATAAATTTTTTCCATTTCTTTCGGATTTGGTGGTTTCTCATGATCACACTCTTCATATGTGGATGTATAGCTTTGTTCTCTTCTTCATGTGCTTTTGATGACTTAGCTTGTGTTGATACTATGTTTGTTTCTTTCTCTTTTCCTATTTTGTGTGTAATCTTGTATTCTCCAATGAATATAGGTGTGAAATCTAAGGAACCCAAATCATCTCCAAATAACATTGTGACCTTTTCAATATGCTTTTATTTTTCTTTTTCTTGCATGGGTTCTACTTTTGAAGTTGGTACCTTGGAAAATATTGCTTTAGTTACTATTTTGGTAGCTATAGTTAGATTTAAATATTGTGGATTAGAAGGTATTGATAGGAAACGTGAGCTCACAAGTTGAGAAAGCAACATAGTAGCAGTTGATTTTTGTGGAGGAAATGTGGGAAGTGTGCTTTAAGGAGTCTTTACCCAAGCTTTCAAAAGATCTCCATTCAGTCTTTATCTCAAGCTCTTGTTTAGTCAGTGATGTAGGGGCATCATTTTTCTAAGTATATATATTATTTTACCTAACTAATGCCACATAAGGGAATAAATAGGAGTTTAAAATTTAAAATCTGTTTTGTTTTAGGGCATCATCTACCTTCTTGTGTGGTCATTTAATGAGTAGCAGTAATAGAAATGAAAGAGGGAAAAATGAGCAGGAGTTTTTGAACTCTAAAGAGGTAGTTAGGGGCATGTATGTAGGTTTTTGAACGTTGCAACATATTTAGGCGGGATTTTTGGAGTTTTTGGAGGAAGCTTCCAGATTTTGGTGAGTTGGAAGGGAAGAACATAACAACAGAAGTAAGGGAGACATAACAAAGAAAAGAGGGGTAGAACAACAAAAACATAGGAGAAAAGAAGAGGACAAATAATGATATTGGAGGACAATAGAAGAATTTTTGAAAATAGTCAGAGAGGCTAGTAGTAGAATAGGAGGACAAAGAGAAAGAAAGTGGATTGATAGAGGGTACTCTATTCTACAAATATTTGTGTAAATGCATGCATAAGTGTGTAAAAATTGAAATTTTAAGTTAATATAAACTTTTCCTCTTATTAGTTGTCATATGTGTGTGTGTGTTTATGAGTATCTTTGTTATAAGTAACTATTCTAAAAGTATAGTTTGTTCTGTGCAAGTTTAAAGTATTTGATGTTGCTGAAATTTTGAATAGTCACCTATAGCCAGTGTTGCGGGTACCCGCAACAACAGTCTATTTTTATAGCAATTAGTTTATGCCTCTGCAGTTATTTTTATGCTTCCAAAACTAATTTTTGGACCTAAAACTCATGTGTAAACCTTTGTAAATGTTGTGTGAGGTTTCCTACAACAACACAACCTTTCTTTTCCACTTGTTTTCTCATTTTCAAATGGGTTTTGCGTGCCTACAAGGGGGTGGGTGCCATCAGTGTGGTATTAGAGAACAACTGTAGCTCTAGGAAGAAAGATAGTGGTATGATATTGGGGTTAGAGTAGTCCATTTTGAGTGTGAATTGTGGGTGTGTCCCTACAGTAAGGGATATTGCAACAAGGAAGATTGTAGTAAGAAGAAGATTTAGAGCAGTAGGATGCCACCAAGGAGAAGGATGACAAAGGTTGTAGCTACAGAAGTAGCATGAAGAATAGATGAGGTATTGGAAACCCTAAGGGAAATGTAGGAAAGAATGAATACAATAGAAGGTGGAATAAGAAGAGGAAAAGCACATGAAGAAAGTGATAGTGAAGATGATGAAGGAGCAGAGATAGATGGACAAGAAGGTGAAAATGTAGATGGAGGTATGGATGCAGGTGAAACAAGGCTTATAAGATCCATTTCCAATATTGGGAAAGGAAGAAGGGTAGAATTACCAAGCTTCTCTGGAAGTCTAGAACCAAATTAAATAATTGACTGGATAATAGAGATGGAGGAATACTTCGAGTGTGATGAAGTAGAGGACCCAAAAAGAGTGAAGGTTTCTTAAAAAAGGTTGAAAGGTCATGCAACACTCTGGTGGAAAGAGGTGCAAACTAAGAAGAAAAAATGGGAGAGATAAGATCACAAGATGGGATCAAATGGTAAGTAAAATGAAGGATAATTTTTTTCCTGGTGATTATCAACTTGAGCTTCTTAAGAAGTCACAAAATTTAAAACAAAGAGAGTTGAGTGTGAAGGCTTATATTGAGGAGTTTCATAAAATTTTCATCAGATTTGGTCATAATGAGTTAGACCATGAAAAAGTAGCAAGGTATGTTAATGGACTAAGGTTGAATATTCAAGATGAACTAGGCATGTTAAGGTTACAAAATGTGGAAGAAGAATATTAGTATGCTCTAAATCCTGAAGATAAATTAGCAAGGAAGCAGGGAGCAAACAAAGGTAGAGGTGGATTCAACAAAGGAAAAATGCAACAACAAAAAAATTATAGTCATGACAAGGAGGCTAGTCCTTCAAAGAGTCAAAAGGAGAAAGATGAAACAAGATCAAGATCATACCCAATGAGAGGTAGAGGTGGATATGGAAGAGGCCAAGGTAGAGGCTTCCAAGGCATATGTTTTAACTATGGACAGTTAGGCCATAGATTTTATAAATTCCCACAACATAGATGAAAAGGATCAAGGAGAACATGGGCAACAAATGCTCACATAGAAAAAGGGGATAATGAATCTATAAGATATGCTAGTGAACCAGATGAACCTGAGAGAGGAGAAGCACTTATGATGAAGAGGACATTGTTGAAGCCAAGCAAAAAAGAAGATAAACCTTTCCAAAGGAAAAACTTATTTAGAACAATATGTAAATTGGGTGGAAAATGTTGCAAAGTCATAATAGACAATGGCACCACTTATAAATTAGTTTTAGTAGAAATTGTGGATAAGTTGGGGTTAAAAAGGATACCTCACCCTACCCCTTACAAGGTGTCATGGTTACAAAAAGGGCACCAAGTATTGGTTGATCAACAATGCCTAGTTAATTTTTGAATAGGCACATATGAAGATGAGGTGTGGTGTGATATCATGCCCATGGATGTATGCCACTTACTCTTAGGGAGGCCATGGTAGTTGGATAGGAAGGAAATCCATAATGAAAGTGAAAATACCTATACTTTGGAGAAAAATGGAAGAAAACATACTCTTACACCATTAGAAACTAAGGAAGAAGAGGTGAAAAGTGGTCCAAGAACGTTGCGAGTGACAGGGAAGCAATTCTTGAAAGAGGTTAAAGGGGAGAAACTATGATTTGTAGTAGTTCCCAAGAAGCTACAAGTAGATGCAGAAAAGGATAATGGTGACATGCCTTTAAAAGTAAAGGAGCTTCTTGAAGAGTTTGATGAAATTGTGTCCAAGTATTTTCCAGAAGGACTACCACCTATGAGGAGCACCAACCATCACATTGATTTGATTTGATGGGAAAGTTTACCTAACAAGACAACATATAGGTTGACACCTATAGAAAACAAAGAGGTCAACAAGCAAGTGCAACAACTATTGGAAAGAGGACTGATTAGAGAGAACCTTAGCCCATGTGTGGTACCAGCTGTGTTAGCACCAAAGAAGGATGGTCAATGGAGGATGTGCACAGAATCAAGAGCCATCAAAAAAATAACAATAAGGTATCATTTTCCTTTACCAAGAATGGATGATCTCATGGATTGTTTGGGAAAGGCTAGGTATTTTACAAAGATTGATTTAAAAAGTGGTTATCACCAAATTAGAATAAGAGAGGGTGATGAATGGAAGACTGCTTTTAAGACCAAAGAGGGGTTGTATGAGTGGTTAGTAATTCTATTTCAGTTAAAAAATGCACCGAACACATTTATGAGGTTAAGGAATGAAGTGTTGAAACCATTTTTAGGGAAGTGTAGTAAAGGAAAAAGTATCCCTTTTCCTTAATCTAGAAATAATTGATGTTGAATTAACCTAATTATGCTTTGGTTTACTATTGTAATGTGTCGAACACATTCACATTAATCTAGGGCCCCTTTTAAAAAAAATTACTTAATTTGTACCTTATTTATGGTTTTGTAAAGTGTTGTAACACACTTTCACAGTTATCTAGGGTCTCATTAATTAATTGTGGTTAATTGAGCTTAATTAGCCCCTTTAATTAAAATTTAAGCCTTATTTATGACACCTTCCAAGGATCCATCTCGACACCCAATATTCAAATTGCATAATATTAAATTTGGAAAAATTGAGGTATTGGAAAATGGTGCTAGGACCCATTTTCCTTTATTGGAAAATGGGTCCTCCCTTAATAGGATCCCCCTTTCTTTGCATGTTTGACATGGGTTTTTGATGTTCTTTTCACCTCTCGAAGCAAGGTCCTAGAAACTTGTGCTAGGACCGATTTGCCTTCAGTGGGGAATGGGCCCTCATTAAGTAGGACACCCATTTTTGAATTTAATTTTGGTAGGATTCTAATGATTTTCTATCCTAGATCTAGTGTTAGCTTGAATTTTTTGAATTTCGAGGTTAATCTATAGATTTAGTAAAAATAAGGGGTTAATTCACATCATTTCTCCGAGAAAGTTTTACAAGAGAGCTAAGCATTCAAGTTTTCAAGTATTAGAGCACTTCAAGAGCATTTCAAAGGCATTATAAGGAAAATTATCAAGAGTTAATTGCAACAATTCAAGATCATTCCATCATGACAAAGGCATAGTGCATTCATGCATGTTGTTGAGCTAAGATTGTGGATGTAGCATTGAAGATCCATCTTGCAAGCATTGCTTCACATATTATTTGAGATCAAGATCTACATTCTTCATGGACATGACTTGTTAGTTTACAAATTTACACTCCAATACAACTTCCAAGGTATCAATATTCCATTATTTCATGCTTCAATTTCATTATTTCATCATTTTGTTTAATTACTTACAAGGGGTTTGACTTAGGAAAACCCCTATTAGCTAACAATCAACAAGTTTTTCTTCCCTTGAATGTGTTTTTGTAGATTAACAAGTTTAAGATCAAGTGGAGAAAAAGTTTGAAGCAAAATTGAAAATTGTCAAATTGCAAAGTTGTCATTCATAGTGCAAGAACACAAAATCAAGGCTACAAAATTAGTTACAATTTTTTGGGAGCTGACAATTGAGGATTTGAGAGTGTAGACATTGAAGTACAAAACCAAAATATTAGTTTCATAAACCCTAACAGGGACCCATTTCCCCCTAAAGGAGAATGTGTCCTTTGTGCCCTAAAAATAGCCTTCATATAGCAAGGTACACATCACTTTGAGCTCTAAAAACTTCCCTCATAGTTGTTATAATAGTTAGGATTTATTTATGATTGCTATTTAGGAATTTTGGCTCTCATAATTGAATGTTTTAGGAGGGAGAGAATTAGTATTTTATCATCTTGCTTATTCATAGTGGTAAAACCTAATTTCTCCACTAAACATTTTGGTGAACCAACCTATTGAATATTGCAATTTTCTGATTTTGAAGTCTTTCATTGCATCCTAGGTTAGATATTACATTAATTTTCATTTATATTTGCATTGAATTAGATCTCATTTAGGGGTTCTTACTTTGCATTCAAAATTGCATGTCATTTAGGGTTTAGACTTGCATTGTCTTGCATTATCTAAATCTGAAAAATACAAAAACAAATCAGTCATTGTGCATATCATTGAGAACTTAGAAAATTAAATTTGAAAATAAAAATAACAAATGAATTTCAAATTAGGTCTTTGCATCATTATTTCATTGCATTTTCACATTGCATTTCTAGAAAATCTGAAATTGAAAGTAACTATCTCAGACTTGGAATTGAAAGACATTACAAAAATCTTGAAAATCATTCAAAAATAGTTTAAAAATACCTAACTAGGACCCATTCGCCTTTATTGGTGAATGATTCCTTGATCAGGTCAAACCTAAAACTTTTGGCATCTAAAAAATTATTAAAAATCACTCAAAAATGAATAGAAACATTTCAAAAATACTTAACCAAGACCCATTCATCCTTACTAGTGAATGAGTCCCTGTTAGTTACTAATTTTCATTTTTTAGAAATTAAAATATCAGTTCTATGCTTCTATTTGCTACTGTTACACTCTTGTTTTAGTTTTTTTGATTTGCTATTTCATCAAATTCATTGCATCTAGCTTAAATTGCTTCATTTTAGTGCATTGCCAAATTTCAAATTTGCATTCAAACATTTCATTTTCAGTTTATTGCATTGTGTAATCAGTAAATTGCATTTCATTCTAGATCATTGCATTGCCTCTTTCCATTTAGGGTTTACACACTAGGTTTGTACAACTTATATGAGCTTTACAACTTGGTGTCCTATTAGAAATACTGTTGTAGGATGTAGTTCAAGGCTCATGTCATCCCACGACATCTCACTCACTGTGGATCTTGGGTTATCTCTCTTTTCGATAGTATTGATAATCAAACCTCCATGGATTATAATTTGCATACTTCATTTCCCATGAATTCACCTCCTACAACCAATGTACTTAATGCTACCAACACTATCCCTACCATCCCTAGTTTCACTCAAGCTTTGGGGCATACTCAAAGCCAAGGTGGAATTTCAATCCCATCTTCTACAATACCAATGTCCATTTCAACATACACTAGTACTTAGCCTACCACAACTTTCCAACCTACCACAGCCTTTCAACCTACATCAACCCTCCAACCTACAATAACCTTTCAACCTACCACAAAAATCATACCCACTAGCATTGTGTACACTTCCTTAGGTATTCCCACAAGAATTACTTCTACCTTTATCCATTTGAATACAATATCTCCTCAACAATCCACCTTCACCAACTTGCAATTCACTAGCCCTCCACATACATACACCACTCCACCTTATTCCCCTCAACCTTACAACCAAAATGACCCCCTTATTAGCTCACTTTTTCAATCTATGACATCCATTCAACAACAAGTTGCAACCTTACAATAAAACAACAATCAACCTTTGCAATACATTAAATACAATCCGCTATCCTTTGACATATTAGGAGAAAAAATTCCACAAGGTATAGAAGTCCTTTGATTCAAGAAATATGGTGGAAAAGGAGGTCTTTTTAGCCATGTTTCCTCTTTTACGGTCTTGTGTAGTGATTTCATATTTGAGGATAAAATATTGGCTAAGCTATTTCCTATGTCCTTGAAGGATACTGCTTTGGACTGGTTCTCCTCTTTACCGAATAATTCAATTGGTTCATTCAGTGAACTTGTTGATGTATTTTACAATCACTTCCATATTCACATGGGTCCTAAGACGGCCCTTTCTAATTTAATGGCATGCAACCAAAAAGAGGATGAGAAAGCGACCAATTTCATAGAAAGATACCAAACACTTTATTCACAAGTCAACATTAAGATTCCTGACGCCAACGTCCAATGAATGTTTATTGCAAAATTACAATATAAACTCCAAAGAAAACTTGAAATGTTGAGATTTCCATCGTTTACACAATTATGTACAACTCTTCATGATTATCAAAATTTGACTTGCAATCGTGATATGAAAAATCCCCCTAGTCATCTTGAAAAGTTTGAATCCACAACACAAAATGTCTATCAACCTTTCAAGAAGCAAAATAAGGGATTTTTACAATGGAATTCCCCTCAAACAAGTAAAAAAACTAATAACCAAGTGGCTGCTATAAAGACAACAACTCCTTTCGGGGAATGGGATAGAGAGTGTTGGCCTCCTACAATGATTTGATAACTAAGCCCTTACAACCATGATTCAGAGATTGGACATCTAACATGAATAGTTATTTCAATCATCATGAAGGTGCATTTAACTTGTCAACCCAGGGATGTGAACTTGAAATGGGTCAGCACAGTATGTGCACTAGCAACTCAAAGTAGCCATTGCATTTTACAACTAAGAAACACAATACTAAAAGTAAATTGTTTGAAAGGGAAAGACACAAATGCTGAACATCAATCAACAAATATGCTAAGCTAAAATGCCTAACAGGAATAAAAATATGAGCAACAAACAAGACACTACTCTGGCTGCTTTGGTTGCAGGAATAGTCACATAATGGAATTCTAGTGGCTGTAGGAACAATCGATGTCAAATTTCTAACTAAGTACTAAACAACAAGCAATACTAAACTAATGCTAAACTAAGAAGATGGATTACTCACCAAGTGGCCCCCTGTGGATAAGTATCCTCTAAACTAATAAGAACTCAAGTGTTTGAACTTAGAACTTTACTTTATTCATTGTAAATCATGCATACAAGAGAGTAATGCATTTGTATCATTGAAATTAGAGAATAAGAGTACAATATCAAATCGTGCAACCTTTTGAAGAAGGAGCATCAAATCATTATTTATACTACAACTAAACAAGGTAGTCAACTCCACGACTGGGAGGACACCATTTAGGGAAAACAGGGGAAAGTGGAGCGATGGCGGTTACACATGCATGGAATTTGGTCAGACATGCAAGTCCAAACACATATCTGGCACAACAATAATACCCATGCTCAATCATTAAGGTCCACTATAAGGTGGTTACGTTCAGTTGCATGAAGAATATTTTTCCATTGGTTGCCTTTGACTTGGAGTGATTCCTTAGCTAGACGTTAAATTGTGCATGCCCAGCTAGAGGTGTCTTTCTCAACTTAGCACATTAAATTTGCATGGAAAAGTTAGTATGCATAATAACTACACATCTATAACCACTCTAAGAATCATTCATTAATCACATGCAAAATCAATATAGATAACCCACATAATATGCCAAATGCCATTAAAGCTTGTAGAGATAGGATAATGTCAAATGTTAATGGTTTGAGGGAAACATTATGCAAATACCAACATTTAATCATCAAAGTTCATGAAATCAAACAACAAATAGACTATGAATTCTACCCAAAACTAGACCAAAAAATAGGCTCATCACTCCCCCCAACCTAACGTTTTGCTGGTCCTCCAACAGGGGAAGAGTTGTTCTTCTACTTGGTCAAGGCTCTAAAATTTGAAATTGAGAGCTGTCCAACATTAGTGGCTATAGTGTGTTAATCAGGATCCCAATAGAATCCTCCCAATCTATCAAACCTATTCCATCTCTGCTTCTCTGTAGCAACGTCAAAATGATAAAATCTGAAGTTTGGCATGGGCCACATGAGCATGGGTGGCTGGAAAGTCAGGGGAAGCCAAAGTCGCCCCTGTGTTCTCCCAATATCAATATACCTATCAATTATTTTTAGTGTTGCAACATAATTGTGGATGGAATGAGGCTCAACCTGTTTCAGCTCATTAGTCAAACTATTCCATCTTTGTGACAAACATCTCCTCATGGTTTCCTCCTTTATTGTTGTCTTTACCTCATACTCACTATAAACTGCCTCAATCCAAGGCATAATCCTATTGCCATAACTTGGTCTAAGCAACATTCTATTCCATTCTCTATAAATATCCCTTGGGTTGCTTGATTAAGCTCTAATAGGCAGAGGGATATCAGACTCCAATTGCTTATAAGCACCATGTTGCTATCCTCAACTAATCTCATTTTGCACCCAAGACATGAATGCTCTCAATTGAACATCCCCAACATACAACAACGAATTCCAATCATGGTCTTTTGTGACAGCATAATTATATAAATAAAATTCACATAACAAATTCTTCATTTTAGGTGAGGAAATCCTATAAGCATTGAAGAATTTGATGGGGGTGTCAATAGAAGGTTTCAAACCTGAGGAAATTCTTGACATCTTAAAAGAGAGATATTTCTCTTTTAGGAGTAGAGCATAGACCCTTGGAGGGGTCCTACATTCTAGAATCTTTGGTGTCAAAGCTGCCATATCATCCACTCTCTGCTTCAGGCTGGAAATTTCTGCATTTTTATCCTCAATCTCTTCATCCTTCTTTTGAATTTCTTCCTTCAATTTCCAATTTTCCTTTTTCCATTCCTCCTCTCTTCTTTGTATTTCCTTTGATAAATTTAAAATTTCTATATGTAATGTAAAATCAGGAGGATTATGGATTCCTACTAGTATTTTTGGTGGTGGCTCTTCATATGGCACTATCTGCATGGACTCAGGCTATCTAGTTATCTCTGGCTGCAAGGGTGTTGTTTCTTCTTCCTTTTGTTGTAGGGACTCTTGTTCTTGCTGTGGCTATAGGAAATCCTACTCTGGTTCTGGCTATTGCTATAGGACTTCTTGCTACAGGACCTCTTGCTCAGGCTACAAGAAGTCTTGATTTTCCTCCAATTCTTCTACAATGTTAGCAAGATTGGCCAATGTTATATTTGCTTCTCTCCTAAATATGTCTTCTTCTTCTTCAACATTCTCCTGCTCCATTAGAGCTTTAGGGTCCTCATGTGAGGTCTAACTAGGTTTAGGGCATTCCTGTGGAGGTGCACCAATTGTAGACCCAGTTGGTCTTGATTTCTTAGGAGGTCTCTCATGTTTTCCTTTGGCTGGAGGATGACACTTTTCTTTCTACAAGATATTTTTTAACCTTCTTTTTTCTTGTTTCTACCTCTCTCTATTGTGGCCTAGTTTTTATCAGGGTTTCAAGTGGAATGTCATCATCAAAATCTGAGGAAGAGCTTTCTTTTTTTGAGTGCTTTGTTCCAGAAGAAACAATTTATATGACTTCTTCTACTGTAGGAGGATCCACAGTAGAACCATCACCAGAGGTTGAAACACTAGGAATGGATTCAACCGTGCTTACTCTCCTGCTAGACCTATGGGATTGAGGCAAAGCCCTAGGTTGCAAGTGCTTAGGTCTAATTTGATCAACATTTATAAACTCTCCCCAAGTCATCCCAGATACATCATGTAGAGACTTTTCAACTAACAATTTAATCAAGCAATGGCAGGAAATAGAATTATCCCTACCTTTTTGGGTCTCAACCACCATAATCAAGAGAAGATTGCACAACACATCAGGCACATTCATCCTCCTTCCATGCCTTGTATGATTCAAAAGATTGAAGTGGATAGAATGCAAATTTGATCGGTGACCCTCACAAGTGATGTATTTGATAACATACATGGCTATCTACTTCCATGGCTTGGGCAAAGACATTCTCTTTGCACCCTATTTGTCTATGCTCAATGGGGGGTTGTTTGGCTCTATAAATTCAGCCCTGGTTGATCTGGCATCTCTGGAAGTAGGGTAATTTTCACCATTAGCAGGTAACCTTGTGACCTCTGGAATCTTTCCTCTGTTGCCACAACTTTCAACTATTTTACTGTGGCTTTTCCTTTTGAAAATGTTTGGAAAAATTCAAGGGAAATGCTTTCATCAAAGCCACCCAACTTCAAGAAGTAATTTAACCATCCATAGTTTCTAAATTCTACCAAGCACTGTGCATCCTACAGTAAAATATCATGCACCATGGGTTCATTTCAAATTAACCCACCTCCCATTGTTTACAATCAAACAAATGCTCTGCAACTTCTTTCCTGTAATTCCTGTCTGAAAATCAAATGCACTTTCATACAATATCTGCTAAATTCTAGTACTAACCTGCTAAATTTCTAGTGCCAGTGTTGATTGAATTTCCTTTCTTTTGTTTTTCCTTTTTGCTTGCAACTCAAGATTATGACAAGGTCAATAATGACAAGAAAGGGGTGATAAAGGGGAATTATGATAGGAAGAAATGGCAGCTGCAGTTATTGTCACTTCACACATGCAAGCTGTCGTTTCACTCATATTTCACATTAGCTCATTTTAAATTTTCTGATGTAGCCTAATATGATTTGACACATGGGCAATGAATTCACAAAATATTTGCATCTTTTTCTTTCCCCTCCCCCCAACCTAAATTTGGACATGTGTTTGCACATGTGAGATGGGAGTGGTAATTGATAGATAATAATGGAATTTATGTGAATATCTATACTAACATATAGTGATTAAATGAACGCACTTAAAAGATGATTAAAGATAACAATTAATGCACTAATACCTGAATGTGTGGAAGATTTGTTGCAAAGATCATGAATAAAGTAACACTCGCCTTTTTGGAGAATAAATTGAGCAATAAATGAAGTGAAATGAGGTGAGGTTGAATTAACTGATGGAAGAGAGAGAAAGGTGGTAACAGATGGACGGATGGATAGATGATGAAGAAATAGATTTCCACGTAAGTGAAAGTATTTATTATGAAAATTACGTACCTTAATTAGCCAGAAGGAGAGACACTAGGTCCACTACCTTCAACTGCAAGAAGCTCTGAGTGCTGGGTGAATTACTATAGGAAATCTTGTTTGGAAGCTGGCTTGTGGAAAATTTGAGGTGATGACCATTGATAAGTAATTTGAACCTGACAAGGTCAATGGTGGTAAGTTGAACAACTCCATTAGGAAAGACCTCAACAACTTCATATGGTCTTGACCACCTTGTTTGCAATTTTCTTGCATTTTCCTCGTATCTTGTATCATAGAGCAAGGCCCAATCTCTTGTTTTGAATTTCTTATCCTAGATAAATTTTTCATGCCACTTGATCCTCTGATTCTGCACTACTTCTGTATGCTATAGGGATTCTCTTCTTATCTCATCCAAAGCATTTAGCTGCATGATTCTTTCTCTTTGTGCATTAGAAATATCCATCCCAAAATCTATTGCAGTCCACAAAGTCTTATATTCAAATTCGACTGGCATCATAACTGTCTTTCCATACAACAAATCAAATGGGGTGAAGTTTGTATTTGTTTTCCAGGTTGTTCTATAGGCCCAAACAACTTCTGGTAATCTGTTTTCCCAATCCTTTCTATGGAAAACTATTGTTTTAGTTAGAATGTCTTCAATTTCTCTCTTGGTCACCTCAACTTGGCCATTAGCCTGGGGGTGATAAGGAGTAGACTTCTTTTGCCTTATATTATACTCATTCACTAGTGTTGCAACAAGAGTTGATGTGAATTGAGCTCCTGGATCAATTACTATTTCTCTTGGGACTCCATATCTTGTGAAAATATCCTCATAAAGAAAATCTACAACCTTGTTATCTCTTGCATGCTTCATGGCCTTAACTTCTACCTATTTTGTCACATAATTAGTGTATACCAATATATAAGACTTACCATTTGATGGAGGGTCAATTGGTCCCACAAAATCCAATCCCCACTTGTCAAAGGGAGTGATTACTACTTAAGGGAAAAGTGGCATCTTATCAGATCTGGTTGGTCTGCCCATTCTTTGACATCTATCACATTTTTTGGTATACCTTCTTGCACCCTTGTGGAGTGTTGTCCAGTAATACCTTGTGTTCAAAACCTTCATTGCCATCCTCTTGGCTACAAAGTGTCATCCACATGGTTCATTGTGACATGCATGCAAAATGTCATATGTTTCATCTTCTCTGATACATCTCCTCACGACATGGTTTCATCCAGTATAAAACAAACATCCAACAATCCAAGAGAAAGGAATTTTTTCTTCTATGAGTTCCCTTTTCTCTTTTGGGGAGAAGTGATAAATAACTCTACCTATGACCAAATAATTGGATATGTCAGCATACCAGGGTGTTTGTACACTAAGGGAGAATAGATGCTCATCAAGAAAAGAGTCATCCATAGGCCGATTGTATTTTGATGTAGTTAGTCTTGAAAGAAAATCTACAACAACATTGGCCTTCCTTGGCTTATCCACAATGGTTATATCAAACTCCTGCATCAACAATAACCATCTTGCCAATATACCTATTGTATGAACCCAAGCCTAAGTACCTACAAAACAACATGATTAAACAAGTTAAACAAGGAAGTGCAAGCCTAAACATGGATTCCCCATGAGATTCATTAACATAGCTCAAATTAGGAAGAAAATGATGAAAAACACAATGAAATCACAAAAACAAGATTGAATCCTAATTAAGCAAACAAACTCTTAATCCCATGGGGGAATTGGTGCCAATTTGATGTGAAAATTGTCCCTTTCCCAATCCCTAAGATGCAAGTTTGATGATTGTTGAAGAATGTTGATCCACTTAGATGACGAAGGTGAGAGCTCCAAGCCAAAAATCTGCAATAACCTAGCTAAGAACTCAAATGATGGATGAAAATGGCTAAGTATTTTAGCATGGTAACTTTGCTTGGAATGTGGATGATCAAATGAGGAGAGGAGCTCTTCATTTATAGGATTTCAAGATGGATGAATGCCCAAATTTGAGCAATGTGGGACTAACTTTCATCCAAGAATATGATGACACTTGTCAAGCTATGAATGGATGATGGTTGTGCAAGATTTGGAGTTTGTACCAATAAATGCCAATATTTGAAATTCAAATTTGTTGAAATGACATGTAAGAGGGAAGGGAAAGTACAATAAATGCCACTTGGCTCAAGGCAAAAGGACATGTAAGATGAAGTTATTGCCTTGTTGGATGTACATGTTGACTTGGAATTTTTGAATTCAAATTGAGAGAATATTCCAAAAAAGATGCCCTGTGAGGAAAATAGGGAATTAATAAGTGAATTAAATATATTTTCATGTGCAACTTGCATTATCTAGAGGATGTGACATGAGATTAGATTAAATTAATCAAGGGTTAATTAATTTAATGGGAGATTTGATGATGTGACTTATTTGACTTAGATCTATGGATTTATTTAAATCAAATAAGAGAGGAATATGATAAGAGGCTAATTAAATAAAGATTTTGATTTATTTAATTAAAAGGGATGATGTTAGATTAAATCAAATAAGGTTTTAATTTATTTAATTTAATGGATAGACTTTAGAGATTTAATCAAATAAATTGATTATTTAATTAAATAGGGATAATTAGATCAGATGGATTGATTTAATTAACAAAAGAAAGTGACTTAATTAGAAAAAATGATTTATTTAATTAAGAGAAGAATATTGATGAATTTAATCAGATAAGGGAATTTGATAAACGGTTAGATCGAGGGATGATTTAGGAAGAAACAATGTTAGTAAGTCAGGATCAAATGCATGATGTCAATCAGTATATTTTCGATGTCTACACCTGTGATCAAAGATTTATTCATGAGATACCTAATGGCTACATGATCAATGTGCACAAAGATTTGGTATCCTGTTATGTAATGTCTAAATTTTTTCAGTGCATAGATTACTACCAGCATCTCTTTCTCTATCACTGTATAATTGAATTAAGCTCCTTACAAATTTTTGCTAACAAAGTAAATAGCATTTTCAACATCTCCCTCTTTCTTTCCTAAAACCGCTCCTATGGCATTATCTGATGCATCAATGTGGATGTGGAAATGAAGCTCCCAATTGGGTCCCTTGAGTACAGGAGAATGAGTCAAAGCTGCCTTCAAGTCAGAAAATGCCTTGTCACAAGCTTTAGTCCACTGAAATTCAACATCTTTAGTGAGAAGGGTATACAATGGTGCTGCTACCTTGCTGAAATATTTGATGAATTGTCTATAATATCCTACATGACCCAAGAAAATCCTAACATCCTTCTATTTTGCAGGTGTAGGCAGATTTGTGATTACCTCAATTTTTGCAGGATCTACTTGAATTCTATTGTGGGAGATGTAGTGTCCAAGAACTACACCCTCTTGCATCATCATGAAGTACTTTTCACTATTTAAGGAAAATTTTTGGTCTTCATATCTCTATAGGACTCTCTTGAGATTCTCCAATGCTTGATCAAAATCAACACCATAAGTGGTGAAGTCATCCATATAGATTTCCATGCAATCATGATAAATTTATGAGAATATGCTAATGACAACCCTTTGGAAAGTTGCAGGTGCATTGCATAAGATAAATGGGAGTACCGAATAGGTTAAGGTCCCCATGGATAGGTAAATGTGGTTTTCTCCTAGTCTTCTAGTGCAATTTGGATTTGGTTGTAGCCATTAAATCCAGCTGGTAAAGAGAAGTATTGCTTTCTTGCAAGTGTTTCCAAAATTTGATCAATAAAGGTTAAAGGAAAGTGGTCCTTCTTGGTGGCAACACTAAGTTCCATATAATCAACACAAAATCACCATTTACCTCCTTTCTTGGGCATAATCACTAATGGAGACACCCACTAACTGTTTGAAATGGGATAAATAAATCTTGCATCTAGTAATTTTTGCAGTTCTCCTTTCACAATTTTTCTTAGTGCAGGGTTAATTCTTCTTTGTGGTTGTCTTACTGGAGTGCAATCATCTTTGATATAAATTCTATGTGTATAGAGTTTGGGATCCAGTCCTTTCATATCATGATAATCTTATACAAATTCATTCTGATGGGTCCTTAATTGGTTCACCAATAACAATTACTGCTCTTCATTCAATTTACTATTAACATTATGATATTTTCCCTCTAACACCTGGACTTGTGTAGTTAACTCTATCATGGTTGCTTCATTAATACATGGTACCTTTAATTCATATGGAAAAAATGTATGGGACATGCATGTTGCTGCAAGAAGTCTATCTATAGGAATAGTGGCTGCAGGAAGAGTGGCTATAGGAATATTGTCTATAGGAAAAACGCCTACAAGAACAATGGCTACAGGAAGAGTAGGCAGAAGTGTCCTAACCGAAGTAGAAGATGATGCTTCCTCCACTTCATAATGGTTCTGAATGATTTTAGCCAACACTTCATCCTCATCTTGGAGTTGCATGAAAGAGCTTCTAACTAGCATCATAAGTTGTGCCACATAATTAACTTCCTTGGCCTCTTCACCAACTTGTGGCCATGCGGGGTCATCTTCATCATGAGATGGTTGAGAAGGTGGATAAAGAACAATTTTTTTAGTACTCCTCCCATGTTAAATGGTCATGTCACTTGATCGACATCCAATGTATGCATCTACAGTTGCTAACCAAGGCCTTCGAAGAATGATGGGATACCTGCCTAGTGTAGCCTTAGGAGAAAGAATCATAAAGTTTGCTGGGTATTCCCAGGAGTCTAGAACTACCACAAGATCCTCCACTACACTGCTAGGCTTAATAGTAGAGCTATCAACAATCTATAGGATAGTAGGAGTAGATCTCATACTTGCAATGTTTAGTTGTTGTAGGATGTCCTTTGTCATTACATTTATTGCTACCCCTAAATCAATCAGAGCATTCTTTACTTGGATCCCATTTATGATGAATGCTACCATAGGAATGAATAGGTCATTATACTTGGGAATAGTCACTTTTCCTAGCATGATGTTAGCTAGCTAGCCCACCACATGAACTATAGTCGGGTCTTTCTTTTTCCTACCGGACTTCTTGAGATAGGCTTCTTTGATTGCTTTGTTGTAGATTGGAACATCCTTTATGGCCTAAAATAGGGGTATCTGAACACATTTGCTTCAGCTGATCCAAGATATCAAAGGTGGTATCCTTCTTTTCTTCTTTCTTCTTGGAAACTTCCAATCTCTGAGGAAATGGTGGTTCTTGTTCGGTCTGCTTGACTTGGAATGGTTTAGAATTTTTAGGTACATTTGGCTGAATGAGATCATTTAGAGGCTCCTCCTCCTCTTCCATAGGAAGCTCAGTGATAAAGGGCTTGGAAGGGGCTGGTAGAGTTGTTCCTAAATGCAGGTGGATATCAATTACACTCACAATATATGTAGGGAATTGATTTGAATCGACACAATATGTAGGCTGCTGCCATGGTTTGTTATTTGGATTGGGTGTGGGTTGAGCTAGTAGTTGAGTTGGTTTGTGTGCATTTGAGCTTAGATTAGCAGGTGGAGTAATTATAGTAGGTTGTTGGGGCTGAGAAGGTGGTTTCATGTAACTGGTTGTCTCAGTAGGCCATTGTTGTCCTCCTCTCCATTGATTTGCTTGCTGCCAATTTCTTGGAGGTGGTTGCCAATTCCCTTGAAATTTCTACCAATTCCCCTAAGGTTTCTGCCACTGGGGTGGAGAAATTTGATGACTGGGCCATGCATTTGGAGGGTTAATCCAAGGCTGTGGTGGATATCCTCCATAGCTGGGTGGATATGGGGGCTGCCATTGGTTACCAGATGAATAGGAGTTAAAATATCATCCAACATAGGATAGTGGATTTGGTGGCATACCTTGTCTTAGAGCCTAAGGATTCCTTTGTAAAACATAGTAGACTTGGTCTTCTTCAATTTGAATTGGCTTGAACTCAAGTGGAATCTTCTCTCTCTCAAGGTTAGCTACCATCTTGCATCTACAGTCCTTCTTCTTTTGTCTAAAGTGGGGGTAATACTCTGTCAACATTGCCTCTACTTCCTCTTGCTTCTTCTTGGCCTGACGTGTATTTAGCTGAGTAGCTAGATTGTTGATAATGTCCTACTTGAAGTTTTCTAGCAAATGAGTGATCTCCATTCTTGAAACTCCATTGGTAGTTGTCTTACACATGGAAGATTGATAAGCTCTCCCTTTCTTTGAGGCTGCCCTAGAGTAATTTTGGCACATTTTCTTGATATCCTCCCAAGGAACTTGGGTGATATCTCCTCCTGCCATGAGGTCCAAGGCATCAGTGCAACTATCATTAATTCCTCTAAGGAAAAACAACTTTTGTGAGTCCTCAATAAGTGCATGGTGTGGAGAATTTTTTAGGAAAAATAAGAACCTTGCAATGTAATCTTCCAGGCTTTCATCTTCCTTTTTCTGCATCCTGAAAATGTCACCTCCTTTTGCTGCACTTGGTTTTGGAAATTTGTGGTATAAAGGATGAAAGGTTTGTTTTGTATAGTGGGTTGTAAAATAGGTGGAGTGGAAAGATAATCCTTCAAACTCTCAAAAGTCTATTTACAATCCTCATTCCAATCAAAGTGCAAATCTTTCTTAAGGAGATGTGTAAACGGTAACATTTGATACGCTAAGGATGCTACAAAATGACAGATAGATTGAATTCTTCCTTGTAAGGTACACAATTGAGAGATGTTTCTAGGAGGTGGCATGTTAACTATAGCATCAATTTTCTTCATGTCCACCTCGATGCCTTTGTGAGATACAATAAAACCTAAAAATTTTCCACTATCTACACCAAAGACACACTTTTTTGGATTCAATCTCATGTATTTTTTCATTCACTCAAAGATCTTCCTAAGGATATTCACATTGTCTTATTTGGTTAAATATTTGGCTAGAATATCTTCAACATAGTCTTCCAAAATTTTATGTATGTAATCATGGAATATTAATGTCATATCTTGTTGATATGTTGCTCCTGCATTTTTTAATCCAAAGGGAATCATGACCCAACAAAATGTTCCCCAAACAATTGTAACTATTATTTTGTATTGATCTTGAGGGTTGATAAAGATTTGATTGTACCCAGAAAATCCATCCATGAATGACAACAAAGCATGTCTTGCAGTCGAATCCACTATCATGTCAGTATTAGGAAGATGAAAGTCATCATTTAAAGATACTTTATTTAAATCATGAAAATTTGTACACATCCTAATATGATTATCGAGTTTTACAACTATGAAAATGTTTGAGATCCAAGGAGAATAATCTATAGGTCCTATTAAACCAGCCTCAAGGAGTTTTTCAATTTCTCCCTTAACTAGCAAGGCTATCTTAGGAATCATTTTTCGTATCTTCTGTCTAACCGATTTAGAATTTTATATAAGGACTATGTTGTGTGTCACCATCTTAGCAAAAATATCAAGAAAGTCATGGAGTAAAATTGCATGATCTTCTTGTTCTTCATCATGAAGGCACTTTCCTATCTTAATTACTTTCTCCTTATCATTGATGTCCATTAGTATGTCAATTGTATCTCCTAGAGGAAGTGCACTTGGTTTTGGAAATTTGGGGTTTTATTCTTCTTTACTCATGTCAATGTCACTACTTTCCTTTTCTCCATCGTTTTGTTTGGTTCTAATCATAGAACATGTAACCCATTTATTTTGAGGAGTAGATGGTTTATCATAAAATCCTAGCATTTGTTTGAAGGCTTCAACATCTTCAAAGTACTCCCATGATGGTTCACAATTCATATCAAGCAATTCAGGATGCTTCAAGGTGAGATTGATTTTAGGTTTATATGTAATGGTGTTGATGTTTAACGAAGGTCTTTTGTTTTCTTGTGTTATCTTAGAAGGGCAATATCCCAAACCACTTTTTGTTTCTTGTGTGTTAGGTTCTACAAGAACATGGATTCCTTGTTCTTTCTTTCCACATCCTTTTCCACTACACCCCAATTGTTTCATAAGTTCACAACCTCTCCCATAAAGTCTTTCCATTTCTTTTTGGTTTGGTGGTTTTTGGTAATCTATCTCATCAAAAATAGTTGTACAACTTGTCATTTTCAAGCGTAGATGAGGTAGATGGTTGTGAGTTTTCTTCTGAATTCAATGTTGACATTACCATTGGTTTCTTTTGTTTTTCATCTTATTTTATTGTGATTATGTATTCTTCCATAAACGAAAGTGTGAACTCCAAGGAACCCCAATAATCTTTTAATAATTTCTTCTTGATCTTTGTCCATAGGTTCTAGGTGCGATGTGGGAATCTGTGTGTATAAAGGACTTGTCATTCCTTTGTTAAATTGTAAGCAAATTTTAGGCTTAGGGTCTATTTCAATTCGGTATACCTTATTATTGTAGACATACTTCATTATACGATGAGGAGTTAAAGGAAATGCATGCATTTCATGAACCCAAGGTCGTCCTAAAATAAGGTCATATGAAAGATTATTAGGAATCACATGAATAAGGGGTCTACAAGGTAGCCTTTCCAACTGTAATAGCTAAAATAATCACACCCAATGGTTGTTTTCCTATGTTATCGAATCGATAAATTGATAAGGAATCTGGTTGTATTTTTGACTTATCCACATTGAGTTTATCCAAAAGTGTCACACTACACACAATAAGAGAAAAACCATTGTCAACAAGGGTTATTTTCATTCCTAATCTATTATAGATGGATATTATCATAAAATAATCATTTTTCTTTTTTAATTCCAAAGGGGGTAGCTCATGTTGATGAAAGATAATATCTACATTAACTATATTCATTCCTTGTGTTAGAGCTACTACATAGTTTGCATTTGTACCAGGGGAGCCACTACTTGTAAAGCTATTCAAATCATAGTGTAATAATTAGGTGAATTTTGAATTAGGTCCCATAGGGATATCTTTACAGGAGTATTCTTAAGTTGTTCAACAAGATCATACTCCTTCCCACTATGTGAAGGAAAATGAGGAGCACTAGGAAAAATGGGATTAGGAAAAGGTAAGGTTGTTGGAGTTGGTTGTTTTGGTTGTGGATTGTTTCGAGTGTTGTATGTATGAGCAATGGTATTATTACTTGATTGCTGCAAAACATTGTTTTTAGGTGGTAAAGAGTGAATTCAGGCTTGTTTCTAGGTTGAGATTTGTGTGAAGGTGGGTAAAGGATAAGTTGAGGTGAATCATGTTAACTTATCTTAGTTTTGATTTATCATAACAAGCCTTAGTGGATGAACCTTGTGAGATGAATTCCTCAAGGGCTTCATCTAGTATGTCAAAGTCATCACTACTAAAAGGCTTGAGGGTTAGGTTAGCTTGAAAAAAGAGATTTGAAATAGTCAAATAACTATGATTTCTCCAAGGGGTTCATCAGTTTATAGGTGTTTTTTCTTTTGTTTTCAAGTGAATGCAAAATGTACTCTAAGCTAATTGAAGTATGAACTAATGTTGAAATTGAAAAGTAGAGGAATCTAATTCTATCCACAATTGTAATGAATGTAAATTATGCTAATTATAATGATTTGAATGTAACAAAATTTTTTCAAACTAAAACAAGAGGATACAAACAACAAAAAAAATCCTAAAAGTAGAGAATTTAATGCTATAAAGTGTAATTTAAAACTTGCACTGGGACTGAATCACCCAGATGGGCGTATGAGCCCTAGTGAAGTTTTTTTTTTCCAAATTTTAGAAAATTTCAAGTGATTTTTATGCTTTTTGGTTTGGATGATCTATATCCTAAATTCAAATGCAGATTTTAGATGATTTTCAATGATTTGAGATGCAAAAATGTAAGCTATATGCAATTTCACTAATGCAAAATTTAGAAACCCTAGAATGCCAATTAACTAATGTAAACCCTAATGCAAAGTTAATTGAAGGAAGATCTAGGATGATGATGCACTCCAAATCAGAATTATGATGTTCTAAATATAGGTTCACCAAAATTAAAGGTTTAATTTTGTTGCTTCTATGATTAGGAGATAGAATAACAATCTTCACACTCTCTCATTCAAGGAAAACCCTAGATATTTCAATCTTAAGTATGGAAAGGAGAAATAGATCTTTCAATAGGGCTATCCTAGGGTATGATTGTAAAATAATTAGGGGTTCACCACCAAGTTAGGGCTTGGAAAGAAAAATGAAATGTAATATTTAATGCTTAACCCTAATATGATGTAATCTTTCACTAAATGACCTAGAAAAGTATATAAAATAGAACAGAGAAATGCAAGATGAAATATGTGCACCTGGAAACTTGAAGAAGATTGAATGAAGCTTTGAGCTTCTAAAAACACTAAAATTTTGGCACACTAGGATTCATATGCCAGTTTTGGTGTATCAGTCCTAGATTAGGGTTTCTAGGTAGAAACTAAAATCTAGAAAAAGGGTGACTAGAACTGCAAAAATTTAGAAAATATGTTGTTGATGGTGTTTTCTGCACAACAACTTAGATAGAATATAATACCCTATCTCTCTTGAAAGGTGAATCTCTATCAACAAGCTGCAAGAGATAACCCCAAGGTCTCTAATGTCAAGTCTTGACAATGCATAAACAACTTAGTGATAAATGTGAAAATGCTGGTAATCACAAGGGACCTTACAAAAAAAATGTTGAAGCTCTTATGTTCATCAAATTCAACAATAATGGTGATGCTTTGTAAATATTGATCTAATAATGATTAAAGAAATAGAAAAAGATAAGGGTTTGAGAGAGTTATCTAATCTAAGACCTAAGATCAATTATGCAAACAATAGTGTTCAAGATGGACCAATCTTCCCAAAACAAATCTTTGCTTAACCAAGATAAAATCCACAGTATCACAAAGACAATGCAATCTCCAAAGGAATTGAATGATCTTCAAATTGAAAATATTCAAACATGCATTCAAACATTCACAATTGAACTTGAGTATAAAGTAGAGTAAGCCTAGGCTAACTTTACAAATCAATCTACAATCAACAGATCACTAAAAGTATGGACCTGAAGATTCCTCAACACCTCAAACACTTTATCATGAACATAAATGAGCTGCAACTAGCTCTAAGACTAAGAATAAACTAACTTACTCCAAATGAAATAGATAAGAGTCACAAGAACCATGCACAAATGAATAACACATAGAAGAACACCAAAGATCAATGTCTCCAATTGTATTAACTTCACCAATATTTGCGACAATTCAAGTTCCTCAGAATGTAACAACTTAATGACTATTAAATATTCACTTGCTCCCTATCCACTATCAGATATCAACCTTACAAATGAGGAGGAGACCTCCATTTATAGCAATCTCAAATTAGGTCGACCCAAATTAGGGTTTACAATTAGGTCGGCCATATCGGCCAACCTCAATAATTTTAAAATTCCCCTAATTTAAATTCACAGTAAAATAATGAGGGTCGACCCCAAAGTCAGCTTTTAAGATTAAATAAAGTTTGGGCACAAAATTCAAGGAGAATCCAACTTGTATCCCTTGCAAGCTCAATGTAGATGGCACAATTTTCAAGGTTGTCCAACCTGGTCATCTTCTTTGTCCTTATTGCCTTCCTTTCTTCTAAAAATTTCTTTAAATTTTTCAAGCACTGGGTCTAGGTCGGCTTGAGTTGGGATGGATATCAAATTGATTCTTGATTTAACTAAGTTTAATTCATCTCCATAGTCAAAAAATTCTCCCATTCACCATAAAGGTTATGATATTTATCTAAATTGGAGATGTAAATTGCAAAAAATTCAAGCTGGTCTTTTATAATAGGCCCACTATCACATGGAGAATAAACTTCATGCCACCATTTCTATAGCTATTTAACATTTAGATTATTCTTACCAAATTTTCTCCTTTTGGTGACAATCTCCAAAAAGGCATTACAACTATCAAAAGCCTCCTTCACTTTGCTTTGAGCCTTGGACATTTTCTTTGGTTCCTTTAGTTTAAGCTCATTTTTGAAGTTGAAAGCATCTATCCATTCCATAGCTTTTTGAGTATTCTCCATTGTGAGGATGCCTTCTTTGATAAATACATCAATAGAAACCTCAAATATATTTTCTAATTCTTTGACAAGGGTATCATCTGGATTCTTACAATCAAGAAGAATTTATTTTGTGTCATATCTTCAGAAAGGAAGGATGCCTTTTCATACATTTTCAACACTTTATCAATCATGGAATCACCTCTTTCACTCACACTTTGTAACCACTCTTGTGTGTCATTCACATAAGACTTTAACCTTTCAATTTCTAACACTGCTTCCTTTGATAACAAACCCTCTGATAATGAGGATCCTTCACTACTTTGGGCATGCAGGGGTTTTAGCAAATGTTGGACATATTTGTCCACTTCTTTCAATTTCTTTTTCAATTCTTCCTTTTCATGAGATTCCTTATCTAATATTCTCAATATTTTCTAGGATTACTCTTGAAACTCTTCTTTTTCTTGCTCCTTTGTGGTGGGACCCAAATTAATTGTTTAAACTTTATAATCTTAAGGTCTCACCTCATCCTTTTATTTATCTTTTGTACGAGTGGCAATATGGATAAATATGTTATTGAACTCATCCCTAGAGAATTTTGAAATTGTTCTTGCTCTTTTCCTCTCCTTGGGCTGTCCCCAACTATCTAAAAACTTGTCCTAGTCTAGAGTCTCTTCCTCCACAATTATTTCCTTTTTCTTCAATCTCTTTTCCGATCATTATGAGGTGGTTGGTTGTTCTGTTTCCACATCTTTCTGAGGAATATCTTTCTTTGATTGATCATGGGAAGGACTATCCTCAATATTTTCTACATTTACATCATCTTTCCCTTTATTTTGTTGTCCCTCATCTTCATCAATTTTATCTTCTCCTTCAACCTAAGTAGATGGTAGATCAGTTTTTTCCTTTATTGGAGGTTGAGAGGGCATTTAAATTGTCACTTCTGAAGTAGCTTCCTTGTTAGATGTGCCTCTCTTTCTTCTAGCTACTTCTCAAAATCACTCAATTTCCCCCCCTTTGGTGTAGGAACTTCTTCATTTGGCATCTCTTCTTTAGGAATACTAGGAATATCCTCTTCCTCGTTTTGTTGTCCAAGCTCACTAGAGACATTACCCTCTTCAGTAACTTGTACATTGTAAACTGGAGATAAAGAAGGAGAAATATTTCTAGTAGCTTCTTTCTCCATATTTTTCATAAGATCATCACTAGGTGCCTCTTCAGAGTCTACCCTTTGTCCTTTATTCACATCCTCTGCTAGAGTTGTATTTTGTTTGGGAGAACTTATCCTTACATATACCTATTGTTTCTCTCTAGAAATTTCAAAATATCTTCCACCTTAGATTGAGTGGTTTCCTCCTTAGTGACCTTGGTCTTCTTGTATTTGGCCAACCTTTGTGCCTCAGTGAGCATCTTTCTCATTTTAGATGGTTGATCTTCTTTAGTACCTTCTTCAACAATCTACTTTGAAGGCTTCCTTGATTTTTCCACCAGCTGCCTCTTTTCCTTGCCCTTAGCCTAACTCCTTATTCTTCTTTTGATGATGAATTGAGATTTGTCTCCTTCCTCTTCTGAAGGGAGCTCTACTATATCATCTTTAACTATCTCTTCTTCTTCTTCTTCTGAATGAGACTCAAGGTCTCCCACCAAATCATATGTAAATTTAGTGCCATCTACCTCTAGTTCCAAGATCTTATGCTTTTCCCACAACTTGGAATATCTTAGAAATGAGCATTAACCACATTGAGATCAACAACCTCCTCCACAGAACAATTAACCAAGGGTAATGGCTTATCTTTATACTATTCATAATCATGGTGTTGCAAAAGGTCCACATCATCATCTACTTGGTCAGGGACATTGAAAATTCTATGCAATCTGATCATTCTCAAGGATAACCTTGAACACTTACTTCTAATCACCTCAAACTCATCCCTCCAGTTAGCCCAATAATCTTCTATGTGAATTTTATGCCTATACTCTGTATTTGCTTGCTTCTGGGAAAATCCATAGGGATCAAAGTTATCCTTGTTTGTGTGTGAATACAAGTTAAAATGCACCATTTCCTTCTCAGAATAGTGGGCACTTTGAATGGAAGGACATGCCTCTAGGACTTCAATCCTTAAAGGGAATTCAGCTCCAAGTCCTAGTTTGTACATGTCTTTTACTACTGCATCAAATTCCACCAATTTCCTTGTCACTTCCAATAGGATGAGCTTATTCATTTGGTACCTTGGTAATCTCAATGGTATTGCTAGTGATCCTTGTATCCAGACATAAGAGAACTTTTGGAATTGAATAAACCATTGGCCATATTTCTTATCAACTCCATGGCCTCTGCTGAAATTCTAACATGAAGTGCATCTTGTAGCAGCCTTGTAACATACATGAAAAATGCATCATTTACCCTCCGATATTTGGAAGTATTAAAATGAAGATGAGGGAAGACATCACATATTCTATCTTGGCCAATGGTTCCTCCGCAACTCAAACCTTTATAATTATTTTTCCTGGCCAACATGTAAAAAAGGTAGGATGTCATATTAAATTTCTTTTTATCTTGCACACTCCTTAATTTCTCATCCAAATTTTCACTTATGATTCCTACCCAATGGTAATGATTTCCTTTCATAATTTGAGAAATGAAATAAAAAATTTAACTTCTAAATATGAAAGCATTTTCTAGCCCCATTACTCTGCTTAGGAGGGTAATCATATTATTATATTCCAACTTAAAATTACTCTTGTATAAAAGTTTGGGAAACTTTGAATAGTGTGATTTAGGCTTAACAATCCAATTATTGTTCATCATTAATAAAGCCTTGTCAGGATCCTTGGAAGAAAATTCCTCAACCTCCTTGATGTTGATCTTCACTAGCTTGTGATGTGACATAATTTTAAAGGTCTCTGTTATGGATTCCAATATCAAGTTGTCCACGATTCTCCCTTGAGGCCCAAAAATCACTCTTTTATCCGAATCATAATGCTTAGCACATTCTACTACTATATCTGGATACTGCAAGGTGGGTGGAAATCCTACTACTTGGGCCAACCCCTATTGGTGATGATTTGTGCTAGCTAAAAAGGAGCATCCCCAAACATTCTATGCTTGAAGTTTTTATAATCCACATGTCCCATATTTGTGTCATTGATCTTGCTCCATGTTGAAAGTATTTTGGATTCAAGCCAGATTCCTTTGAAGTCATACTTCATCTTTTCAGCTTTGGTATGGGGTTCCTTAGGACCACCCTCTGATGTTTTTGCCTTAGATCCCTTTGCTAGACTAGTTTCAACCTACATCTGTTAGAGAGAAGCAATAATCACTATGATATCAAACATGATCAAGTATTAAATCCAATCACATTATCAAGATTACCACAAAGATTCATGGTCATTACATAATTAACCTTTAAAAAATATGGAAACTACAAAATACCATTGTAGATATCTTAGAATGAAGTAGGAAAAAAATTTGGAATTTTTACTTGTTCGGGGATTTTGGTCATGAAGAGATTTCAGGGAATCCGCCCCTAGGTGGATTCTCCAAAGGTTCAAACACTCGGGGAATCCACACAAGAATGCATTTTATGAAAAAGATCAATCTTTGCTCAACTCAGGTCAATGTCTCTTCATTCACATCATGCAATCATCTTCATTAATTACAACAAAATCAATACTTGAGTACTCATCCCATCAAGAAAAAGTTTGGATTTTTGGGTCTTGAAGAATTTCAAAGAATCCAGAAGAACATGAATTTTTCAAACACCTAGGTGCTCAAGAAATCCAAGGCATGACAATTTTTTTGAAAAATGTCATTCCATTTCAAACTCAGGTTACTATTCACGTGTCAACCATGCACAATTAATTTACTTGAAGGGTAAAATAATATTCATGCATGCATACTCCTCAATCAGGAGTTTGAGTTTTCAGACTTTGGAGGATTTCGAGGAATCCGCAGGTGGGTGAATTTTTTGAATGTCAGAACACTTGGAGAATTTGTGACCCAATGGATTTTCTGAAGAATGGAAATTAGCAAGGATTTTGGATTAAAATGTTTTGTTAACATTAAGAAACCACTCCTTGATTCATTTTAAAATCATCCTTAAGAATTAACTCAATTTATCATCTATCTCAGGATTTTGGATACATGATGAATTTGGAGAATGCACGAGGGGAAGGATTCTCTAAAAGAAATAACCTTTGAAGAATCTGTGTACAAGAAAATTTTCTAAAGAATCTTTTTTTCCTTCGTTTCTTCAAGTTTGGGAGAATCCTTGTTTCGATTCATGTTTCTTGCAACCATAAGTGATAATTTAGGCTCAAATTTAGAATGCAACAAAGTTCAAAGCCAAATCACTCATAACATGACCTCAATGCTAGTCACATCATCCAAAATTGGGATTGGGGAAAAGTAAATAAAACTAGGGCTCATCCAACGCAAATTATATCCATCAAATCACAATCACACTTAAAATACTGGGTGCAAACCCTAGTTTCAATAAAATCTCCATGCCCTAGCTTGCCACTACAGTGAGCTTGAAAGATGAAACCCTAATGATACCCTAGTTCAAAAAAAATCAAATGAATGCTCAGAAATCCCTAGGAAAATCATGAACAATGTCAAAAATCCACCATTCAACATTGAATCTCAAGTAAACCAATGCAAATGACACCTCCAAAATCAATCCAACAATGAGGAGATAAATAATAAATGCACACATCATCAAATCATTAAACTCTTACAAAATAAAATCAAATATCACAAAGGACTTGAAGCCCTTACCTTTCAATTAGGGAGGACAAAATTAGAATTCTGAATGCGCTTGGTAAATTGATGAACAATCCCTAAAATGTAGATGCCCAAATTGCCAATACCAAATACTGAGGGATAAAAGAGGTCTCTCAATCAAAGCTCAATGGATAATGATAAGTGAAAGGAAAAATCATAAATTAAGAACCCCAAAAATAACATTAAACACACCCAAGGTATGGTGACTATCCAACAATAAATGTCATAATGTGACCACCAAAACCTTGAGAATTCGATGGGGTAGTGGACTTCAAAAAATATGGCAAGGCCCAGATTCTTCATAGGAACTAATCTTCGAGGAATCTACGATGAGGAAAATTCTTTGAGAAACCAATACTTTAGAAAATTCGACAAGGGACAGATTTCCCAAAACCCTACCTGACTTGCACAATTCAAGACTTTAATGGATTTTGCATGGATAGTGGGGCATCAAGACATTACTCAAGACCAAGATGTTGCAAAATAGAAGAACCTAAAGTGTGGATAAGTCATGAATCCATAAAAGGTGAAGCAAAACCAAAACTTGGAGGAACTTACCCCTTAAGGGGAAAAGTTTAAACCTAAGGAAAAATAGAAAATGAAAGCAAGAAAAAGAGGGTCCCTACCTACAGTGGGGTGTGTGTGCAAAAAGTGTACAAAATATGCTTGTAGTGGGACTCATATGCCACTTTTGGCGTATCATTCCCATTCCTCTTTTTAGGAATTTAAAGTTCAGATCTACACTTCAACACCTCCTCTTCTCTCCCAAATTGATTTCTAGATCTGAACCTGTAAAAAGACCTAGAAAACATAATATATACTTGAATTTCTTATGGGGGGTTTGCCTTGGTCAAATCCCTAGTTTAGTAATTTTAAACCTTGATGGAAAAAATGAAACTTGGATGCAAATGTGAACATGAACCCTAACCTTAAGTGTGTCTAAGATTAGGAAATAAAAAATGCAATGCAACCCTATTCTAATGTGTAAGAATGAGATGCATGAATGAATCTTGAATGAAATGACTCACTTTGAGAGATTTCAAATCACTCTAATAAGTAATGATAATGCATGTACCTTCCTTAGGTTGAAAGTAGAGTGATAATGGATGATGGAATCACTACTTAAGGAAACAAGTCATTAGGCTTGGCTTGATGGCTAGTTGCATCTCCCCAACCTTGAATCCATCATGATTCACCATAGACAACCATAATCAACCCTTGAAAATGCTAGTTCTTGAATGAAAGTGAGCTTGAAGGCCTAAAAAAACACTTTAATGCTGCTCCATGATTTCAACTCTACTTGATTTTCAAACTTGAATGCTCTTGTGAAAGAATGCTTGAAGACTTTGAATGCTCGGATCTTGAAATTGCTAAAAAAATTCTTTCTTAGATGAAATAATGACTTAGAAGCTTTCTTATATAGGAATTTACACCTAATTTACTATTATTCAGATCTCAAAAGCCGACATCAGCCAAAAATTTGAATTAAAAAGTTAAATTTCCCACTCAAACCCTAAAAAATCCCCAAATGGGATTCATATGCCACCTCTGGCATATGAGTCCCACCTAGGAGGACTCATACACCCAAGGTGGTGTATGAGTCTCACCCTAGATATTTTGGGGTGGGTTGTTAAGATTTTTGAAGTTTTTGTGGATTTTATCGAGTTTTTAGTTGAAATAAGCCTCGAGATTTGAAATAAATGGTCTTAGGGGCCTATTAATGATGACTTAAAGAGGTATTTAATGAAAGGGTGCTAAAATAGTTCTGGATTAAGTGTGAAATTTTACTACTTTCAAGAGCATACAACTTTCTACACTACACAAAGCACATTAACATCCCTTTGAAATAATATACCTTTTAGAACATGTGCTACAAAGAACTAGTGCATATAAATGGTAACATGCAACATGGAGAGCATTCATTGGCTTGAACCTTTGATTCATTAAGGAGTAGACTGATTATATACAATGTGAGCTTGCTAAAAGGATACTACATTGGACCAACTCACCTCAATGATGATGCATGAAAGCCAAGTGCAAGAGTACAACTTCAAAAGAGTAGGTGCAAAAAAAGTTTCACTATGAATAATTTATGCATTTCAATACAAAATAACCACCTATAAGGAGGTGGCCTCCACAAATTAGGCTAGAGATCCTTGTGTCAAAGAGGAACACATGAAACTCAATCTCATGAGCATAAACTTAATGGAATATAAAAGGTAATATAGGTTCATAAACAACTTCCAAACATGGATCTAAAAATAAGAGAGTTGCAAATATTTTCTATAGATTTTTAAACTATTATAGTTTAGATTCACATTCATAAATTAAATTTTATATTTAAAAACATAAAACCATAAAAAATAGAGAAAATCCAATGAATGAATCGATCTCATCAAAATATCCATGTGCACTTGAACTGGGCGTAGCCTGATCATGACCATAACATAGCAGATGACAATTGGTACATATGTGAGGTGTTGACATAGGTGGAGTGGTACTAAGACTAGCTCCATACAATGCTCCTTCGTGGTCTCAGTCTCTAGCTATGACTTCCATCATAAAAGTCTGTTCATCAAGGTTGTCCACGAGTGTAATCAAAGATCCTAGTGAAAATACCACTGTACAATGATGCATGGGTGTAGGAATGGTAGTAGCAGGAGGATATACAAGAGGTTGAGCATGCATGTGGCATTGGGGATCAAATCATTCCCCTAACCTCTATTGTGGCAAGCCACCACCAACACCCTAAAATTATTTGAAATCAAAATAATTGGGATTTTGCACCAACACAAAATCTATATATAATTTCCTCAAAAAATATAAAGGGACCTCCAAATTAGCATATGTGGCGGTTGGTCAAATACCATTCACCATCGATTTGAAAAATAGGAAGACATCCACCTCATTGATATTCTTGGTTTATTTGCAAGAATGGGTTGGTTGGTGGAAGGTTCAACAAAATAAGGTGCAAGATGGGATTTTGTTATTTTAAGGTCCAAAATTTGTTTGTAGGAGAGACCATCAGAATAAAATTGTTTCCTATCCTCTCACCATCATTGGTGCGTATGTAGGTCCACATCAATGGACATAACAATATCAACAATGTTTTGCATCATAGATGTAAAACACCTTAAGAGCGGTGGAATCAATGCTTCATTTTGAATAGCATTGATTTTATCTTGAATGGATCTAACATTATCACTCAACCATACTCGAAAGTGAGCCTCATCGGATCTAGGTGGTGGAGGTGGGGGTTTATGAAGTGGAGGGGGTGGAGGGGGAGGTGGAGGTGGAGGTGGAGGTGGAGGTGGAGGGGGTGGAGGTGGAGGTGGTGGATTGAGGATATCATAAATATCAAATTTATCTATGATCTATATAAGTGAACTTGCAAAAATTATACAAAATTAACAAACAAGTACAAAATTACAAGAAATAGTTATATTTTAAACATACATGAGTGTTTAAATAGGATACATATATATACACATACATACATCATTCAACTTGAGCATACATACAAATTTAAAAATTTAAGATACATGTTTAAAAGAAAAAATAGGATGTACAATACATACATACATCACTCAACTTGATCATATACATACAAACTTCAAAATTTAAGATCTAACTATGTAATTTTAGTACATGTACATACTAAAACATAAACATAAAACATACACAAAAAAATCATTTATCTATAAGGAATGTAAATAAAAAATAAATAATTGTCAATGTGATGTGAAATCTCACTAAAAATTACATTAAATTAGGAGAAATTATGATGGCTTAAGGGGTCCTCGTAGGATGGCTTAAGGGGTCATAATAGGATGGCTTAAGGGGATCTATGAATTAAGGTCCTAGGAAAAAATGATGGCTTAAGGGGATACAATTTGGTGAAGTTTCCCAAGGCAACCAAACTTCATTAAGTTAAATATATACTATTTTTTAAAATGTACATTTAGGAGGTAATTAATAACATATGATGGCTTAAGGGGTCCTAAGTATAGTTTTAAGGGGATATATGGCTTAATTTTCCTAGGAAAAAATGATGGATTTAGGGTTTAGGGTTTAGGGTTTAGGGTAATAGGATGGCTTAAGGGGATCTATAAATTAAGGTCCTAAGACAAAATGATAGTTTAAGGGGATAAAAATTGGTGAAGTTTCCCAAGGCAACCAAATTTCATTAAGTTAAATATATACTATTTTTTAAAATATAAATTTAGGAGATAATTAATAACATATGATGGCTTAAGGGTTCCTAAGTATAGTTTTAAGGGGATCTTTGGATTAATTTTACTAGGAAAAAATGATGGCTTTAGAGTTTAGGGTTTAGGGTTTAAGGTAATAGGATGGCTTAAGGGGATCTATAAATTAAGATCCTAGGACAAAATGATAGCTCGTGGGGATAAAATTTGGTAAAGTTTCCCAAGGAAACCAAATTTCATTAAGTTACATATACTATATTTTAAAATGTACATTTAGGAGGTAATTAATAACATAATATGGCCTCCTATTGTTAATGTATAATCACTATCATGATGGAAATCAAGGGGATCAAATTTGGTGAAGTTGGCATGAAACATGTACTTAGTAATAAGGTTTAGTAGGAATTTAGAGGCACATATTTTCATTATACACTTGTTCATTAGATCTCTTAATTAACATCTTTTTTTCATTGGAAATACTAGGTCATACGATGAAACCTTGTTCAATACCAAGCCACAAACATAACCTCATTTTCATAAGCTAAGATTGTTCACTCTTAGTAAATGAATGAACTCCTAAAATTTTATATTATGTGGAAAAATGGGCCCATATTTGAATCAAACTTAACCTTTAATGGACCATGGATCTAATGAAAATATTTATATTAAGGAATTTTCATATGTCATCAAAGTTGACTATTATTGTAACCACAATTTGAACTTATCATCGAAGAATTTGACAATATGTTCAATGAAATTTGTGGTTTTAAATTAATTTACCTATCACTTTGTTATCCATCACACCTAATATTATTTCTATGTAATGAAAAGTGCTACATTCTCCCAATATTATCCCACTTTTGACAATTTAGGATAGTCTCTATGGTCTATCCTTGAATTTATAGAAATGCCTATATTTAGAGAAAATCAAAATGTGTATTGACAAGTTGTTGGAGCTAGATCTTAAAGTTTTTATTGAAGCGTCTTTGAAGTCTATGAATAAAAGGAGTGGAAGGAAATGCAAAGGAGAATGCCTTGATTTTTAGATATAACAAGATATTGATGCTAGTGCATAAGCTAGCATGGACTTATATGTGACACTATGGAGATGGAAGGTTCATCCTCCCATTCCATGAGAAGCCTCTCTTGAAATTTTTGAGAACTTAACAACCCTAACAAGAGGAAGGTAGAGGAAGGTAGTTTTTAACTTCCTCAAATCTTATGTGGTTATTTTGTAGGAAACCAAGTTGTTTGATGAGTATAATTTTGGTCTTCTTTCTTTAATGGGAAGGCTCTAGTCTATAGTTTAGTCTACTACTCAAAGCATCTAGTGGTCTTTGTATTATTAAAAATTTATGTAGGAGCATCCCTAGGTAGTGTGGTAATATTGCATCATTTTAAAAAAGTGATCTTAGTTTAGTTAAATTTAGTTTTTGTTATTTTATAGTTACCAATTTTTGGTAGAGAATTTATTTTACAATTTTGAGCATAGCTTGAGTTAGTGTTAAGAATGTCATGTTAATTTTTGAAGTGATTTTGATGAGGAAAATTTTATTAATTCTTGAGAGTGTTTATGGGTGGAAATTTTTTCACATTTATAATTTTAATAATTTTGGAAAGTTATTGAGAGTTCATGCCAAAAAAGGAATATTTAATGGTTTGATTCCAAATTGATTGATTTGATCAGATTTTAGGTGAACCTTGCAAGTTTTTTAAACCTAAATCATAAAGGAGGTTCAAGGATTACTCTAGTAGAAAACTATATGTATGTTAATATGTTAGACAGTAGGAGTTTGTACAAATAGATTCAAAACATAAAACAATTAAAATGAAATATAATTTCCATTTTAAAATATTCAAACATACAGATTCAAAACATAAAGCAATGCAAATGTTTTTCTTTCATTTTGAAATAGTTACATACAGATATAAAACATAAAGTAATTCAAATTAAATATTTCCATTTTGAAATAATTTCATATATATTTAAAACATAAAGCAATGCAAATTAAACCCTAAAACCTAAACATTGCAAATGGAAATATTCTTTTGCTTGATTTTAGGTAAGTTTTTTGGTTTTGAAAGGTAAACTTGTTTGTTTGATTTCAATTTAGGGTTGATTTTAATGTTTTATTTCAATTTAGGGTTGATTTTTTTCTTTGATTTCAATGTAAGGTTTCATTTTTTTGTAGGAATGTTAAAATGATAAAACATCAATACAAATACAAACACAAAAAAAGATAAATTCATAGCTAATAACCAAAAAAAATGGAAAGAAATGGAGGAAAGACTTACTTGGTAGCCACTAATCGATGAACGCTTACCTAGGCTATCAATTACTTTATAATAAAAATGAACTTATTGTTTTATTAAAAAATAAATAATCCTACGAAATGGGATCCCACTTATTACAAATTAGGATCCTGTTTCATAGCAATCAAGATCTCATTTTGTAAAAAGTGGGATCCCCTTTCATAGCAATCGAGACCTTGTTTTGTAAAAAGTGGGATCTTGTTTCCTAAGGGTAGGTTCGAGACACCGAAACAAAATGGGATCCCAATTTTTAAAGATCGGGAGCCTATTTTAATTTTAGGCTCTAGACCCCAAAGTTAAACGAGATCTTGATTTCTAAAAAATGGGACCCTGATTCGTTTAACCAACTTTCAATATTTTTTCTAAGGCTGAAACTTCCACCTTAAGTGGACTTCATTTCGTGATTTCTCCCATGCATCATACTAGTTGCCTCTCAACCTTCTTTCTAATCTTATAAAGGCACTTCTATTCTCATATTAGCTTCAAATAATACTCAACCAACCCTTTTACCATTCACAATTGGCCTATATATATGTTTAGATTGGATCAAACCAGATTAGTTATCAAACAATTGCCCCAAGATTTTCTCATATCTCCAAAGGATTAACCCAATAGGGTAAGAAAGAAATAATTTAAAGAGAAGGAAATTATCAAGATCAGTTTCATTTACCTGAATAGCCTATTACCTTCAAGAGAACTTGATTTAGATTAATTCTATAATGGTTTTTAGGATTAACAATTATCTCCCCACATAAGGAGGAGATTTCCATGATGTGGAACCAAGAATGTTTCAATAATATTCATGCACCATCTTTAGATAAATATTACTGTGGTATTTTGTGGCCTCCAATTTTTTTTGAAAAAATTGCAAGAATTTGTTGTTGCTTCTTACTACATACCACAACCTATGAGATTTGCATATGGTGTATAAACTATGTAATGAATGTAAAAACAAGAAGTTAAAGTCATTACCAAAGTTTCAAAGGAGATTGAGTTGAACAATCTCTCCAATGTAATTATGCTCCTCTTTTAATAAGAGTTGAGCATCATCATTTAGCTCATGACTTATGCAGCCAGTGAAAATTTTTAACATAAACTTTAACATAATAATCATTAAAGAAATATCAGTATCATAGGAAAGGTTGATGACATAGATCGTTACATCATCCAACTAGCTAATTCTCCAAGATGAACAAACTCAAGAATGATCTAAAATGATCAACATCCATATGCAATATCATAACCTCGAATGATCACATTAAATAATTTATAGATCATGTGCACCATACATATATGAATATACATACACATGATTCATTTCCATCATAATAACTTATGCATGTATATGTTTATCTATACATACTTGAACATATTTGTTTTTATTTCGACGCATATCTACGTCTCTATATGTACATATGTGTCAATGCATGCATCTATACATATACGTATACACATGCTTACCTTATCTCACATATAGCTACATTCATATATACATTTACTTTTATATAATGGCAAAAGAGTTAATAACCCTATAAAAGCCATACCAAACACAAGGGTTGAATGAGACTCAACTGACTTAGATTGGCTTACCTCCACACATGCTAGGTACATCCCTAGACTTATTAAGTTTACCAAAACAATGCTTGACCATTGCTAGCTCAAATGTTGTTACTAGAGGATTCATAATGTCACCCTTCTCCTAGGTGATAATCCCCCTCTTTCTCTTTGGGTGCTTGGACAACCCTTGTATTATCACTCTAGAAAACAATAGTAGTTAGCCTAGAAACATTATAGCATGTTCATATCAATGCATTGACATTGTTATTTCCTTTTGAATAAAATAGATTCATTACATAACATTTCATCCAACTCATAGCATCAAGTAACTATCATCATTCCATTGAATTGCAAAACATAACATTGCATAATCCCATCATAGCATGAATAACTTGAAGATCTCAAGATTTATAACATTAATTACTCAAATTGTAAAAATTAGTTTTTAACAAACTAGGGTAGGATGTAACATATCCCCCCCTTGACGACATTTTGATATACTCTAAAAATGAGGAAAAATATTTTCAGCATTTATAGTTTTTTCTCCAACAGTTGATGGAGCACAAACTATATGGAAAATTTTCAAAGTGCTCATTCTCCCAAAAGGAAGTACATTATCTAGGGCACATTATCTTAGTGGAAGGAATTGAAGTAGATTTGACAAAGATAAAGGATGTTTTAGAATGGACAGGGCCAAAGAATGTGCAAGAAGTCCACAGTTTCATGGATCTATCTAGGTATTATAGAAAGTTTGTAGCCAATTTATCATGTATTTCATGTCCCATTACCTCCCTTTGAGCAAAAGGTAAGAGGTTTGTATGGTTAAAGAAATGTTATGAGGCATTTGACATGTTGAAAGAGAAGTTGACTATGACACCAATCTTAAAAGTGTCTAATCCCAAGGGAAATTTTGTAGTCACCATTGATTCCTTAGGTGAATGTTTAGGAGGTGTACTCATGCAGGATGGGTGGGTAATCACCTACGAGTTTAGAAAATTGAAAAATTATGAACATAATTATGCACAACATGATCTTGAACTTGTTGATGATGTTTTCTGCACAACAACTCAGATAGAATATAATATCCTATCTCTCTTGAAAGGTAAATCTCTATCAGCAAGCCTCAAGAGATAACCCCAAGGTATCTAATGTTAGGTCTTGACAATGCATAAAAAACTCAGTGATAAATGTGAAAATACTCGTAATCACAATGGGACCTTACTATAAGCAAAATACTAAATCTTAAATTTATCAGATCTAGCAATATGATGATACTTTAATCCTAAACCCAACCCAATGATAAAAGAAATAACAAAATATATAAGGTTTCAAAGAGATTTCTAGATTTAACTACTCCTAAGATTAACAATGCAAATGACAAACACTCAAAATGGACCAATCCCTCAAAAACTAATTTCTACTTGACCTAGATGGATCTGCAATCTTATAGAAACAATACAATCTTCTAAGGTGTTAAGATTTTTAGATCATGAACATTCATTCAGACAACCCTATTGCAATTGAAATGAATAAATCCTCACAATTCAACTAAGCACAATAAATATAAAGGTCCATGCTAACTTTGCAAAGCAACTAACAATCAATTGGTTGCGAAAAGTATGGACCAGGGATTGCTGCAACACTTCAAATATAAAATCATAAACATTATTGAATCAAATATAATCTTAAAAATCAATTTTCCTCAAAGAA
This sequence comes from Sequoia sempervirens, assembly GCA_007258455.2. Taxonomy (NCBI): domain Eukaryota; kingdom Viridiplantae; phylum Streptophyta; class Pinopsida; order Cupressales; family Cupressaceae; genus Sequoia; species Sequoia sempervirens. The sequence goes on along the minus strand of VDFB02000017.1, from coordinate 123,688,172 downwards.
ATTCTAAAGATAGAATAACAAGAACCATGCAAGATAAGAAAAAAACACAGGTATGGCACCAAATCACAATGTCATTACTTGCATCAAATTATCCACTGTAGCAACAATTCCAACTTTCTGTTACAATATTTTCTTGAGAACAACTACTTACTAACTCTTGCTCTACTTAATTCACTTCTATACTAGCTATCTCTCTGTTCGTCTATGTCTATATCTAGCCCTTACAAATGAGGAAAAATGACATTTTTATAAAGAACCCCCAAGATATATTGGCCTAGTTAGGGTTTTATAATAATAATTAGCCACAACAAGTCGGCCAATAGAAATTCAAAATGAGATAAAATATGCATTAAATGCATGAACTTCATCCAGGTCGGCCTAGGATCTCCAATGCAACTCGGACCAATGCATGCAAAATAATAGGGAAGCAAAAATATTGATGTAGCCCAACATTAACTATCTTTCCCTTTGTCTTTATTTTGATCCAACATTTCATGCACCTTCAAAAGCACCTTATCCAAGTTAGCCATAGGTGGTAAAGGAAAAACCTTAAGTTGGTTCTCAATTGATGTAATATTTTCCCTTGATTGTTTCACTGACTTATCCCACTCAACCTTATATGTTAGATATTTATCAATAACAACAATGTAGGTGGCCGCATCATCTAATTGATGTTCAGTAATAGGATCATCACTGACCAGAGCATAAGCATCATGCCACCACTTTCTCAACTACTCTAAACTCAAATATTTAGGTGCAATCTTCCTTCTCCCTGTCATTATCTCAAAGAAAGCAATGCAGCCATTATAAACACCAGTTAGGGTATCCTCAATTTGCCTCCTCTACTTGTAGATCTTTTCCAAAACCTTTTGTCTAATTTGCAAAGCTTCAAACCACTCCCAAGGTTCAACAGCTCTAGAGGACAGGAGAATTCCATCACTTACAATCTTATCCTTGGTATACTCCATGATGGTTTTAGTTTTCTGCAACAAAAGGTCTATATCTTCCTTATCTTGAGCTAATGCCTCCTTCAACCAATCAATTTCCCTCATAGCATCTTTCCCAGACAACAGAATGTCCCTGATAGCATCATTTCCTTTAGTTCACACCCCTTGCAGCCAATTTGCAGTATCAAGAGTCGAAGCCTTCATTTTTTCAAGCTTAGTGATAGTATATTGGGGTAGGATATTTGCAGCAAAGGACGAGGAGCTAATGGATTGAAAGGGTTCATCAGATCCTCCAAACATTTCTTGAGTCCTTCCATCTCATTCTTCATCTCCTGTTTAGTCTTCATTTCCTTCCTCAATCTACCCAAGATGACTGCACTAGAACCCTGATAATCTTCAATGTCCTGCTCAACGGAAGTAGGCCCTAAATTGATAGTCTGCAAGTTGTAATCTTTTGCAGTTACATCATCTCTATTCTTGTCTGAAGCAGGAGTTGCAATGTGAACCACCCTATTGCTTGCCTCATCTCTTTGAATCTTTGAAATGACCCTGTCCTTCTTTCCTTTATCTTTTCCAATCTTAGCTAGCAATTCATCCCAATTGGGTGGAGTATCCTCCACAACAACTTGCTTTCTCTTTATTTCCTTGTCCAACCAATCTGGAACAGTGGACTCCAACTGCACTTTACTCTATCCTACTTCCTCCTGTTGAGCTTTAGGCACTTCTTTATTCAAACCCTACTTCTCAGGAGTCTCATTTTCCTTATTCTCATTTTCTTCAACATGTTCCTCCTTGTGCTCAGGTGATGGAACCTTAACTGCTTCTTCCTCTCTTTGAGGAGATTTAACTTGTTTAGTTCTAACTAGGGAATCCTCATATGCAACCAAGGGAGATTGTATTACTTTCTCTACTTTTGCCTCAACATTGTAAAGCTCACCCTCATGAAATTCTCCTCCTTCTATTTCCTGATGATCCTCAGCTTCCTTGGATTCACCTAGTTCTTCATTTTGAGCTTCATGGGAAGAAGGAAAATCATCATGCTGCTCCTCATGAGAAGTAACTGGAGGAGGATCTACCTTGGGCACACTATCTTTAGGAGAAGGAGTCCTTGAATTCCTTGTATACACCCGTGTCTTTTATTTTGAACTCTCTACATTTACCACAAGTGTATTAACTTCTTCTCCTACCTTGGAGCTTGCCTTTTGTGACAATCTTACAATTCTTCTTCTTTTCAGAATAGGAGCACCAACCTCAGGACTCTGATTTTCAGCTTCCTCTACTCCAGGCTTCTTAGCCTTTGAAGTATGCCCCTTTTTCTTAGCAATTGGCCTTCTCTATTTTTCTATTTCTTGGGATTCCTCTCCTTGAACACCCTTTATCTTGATTTTAAAAGGAGAACCCACCTTACCTTTGCCTTTAGGATCCTGCTTAGTTGATTCCTTGGAAGTGGAGTGAGGGTCCAAATCTCCCATCAGATCATAGGTGCACTGTACACCTTCATTTTCCAACTCCCAAATTTTATGCTTCAGCCACATCTTGGTAAACTTGGTGACTGGATCCATCAACTGTCCTAATTCTATCTTTTCTTCTTCTAACCAATCCACATCACCAATTGGCCTATCCTTTACCACCTCATAAGCATGACCTTGAATCAGGTCCCCGTCATCTTCCAGTTGATTAGGAGCTTCCTCCACATTATATAATCAGACTGACTCAACTGGAAGCCGAGAAAACTTCTTCTTCCTTACCTCATATTCATCACTGCAATTATCCTAGTAGTCTTCCAACTCAACTTTGTGGCTATATTCTCTACTGGCCTTCTTTTGTGCTTCACCTGTCATGTCAAATCTAGACCTCTTGGAATGGAAAGATAAACCAAGAGTACTCATCTCTTCTTCTAAAGCCTGAGTTGAAATAATGGAAGGGAATGCCTCTCCAGTGTTTATCCTCAAAGGGAAGTCTCCACCAAAACCGGTCTTATGTTTGTCTCTCTTAACAATAGCATCAAAATCACATATTTTTCTAGTGACCTCTAGAAGTAAAATATTATTAGTGGGATACCTTGGAAGCCTGTATGGAGCCCTTTGACAACCATCAACCTAGATATATGAGAAGGTTGGGAACTAAATGAACCAAGCACCATATTTCTTGATGAGCTCCTTGGCTTGGTCTGAAATTCTCATATGTTCTGCACCCTGAAGCAATCTGGTGATAGGCGTGGTGAATGCATCATTCACCCTCCTGTAGCTCAAGCTTCCCAAGTGCAATTGAGGGTAAACCTCATAAATAACATCCTAGACAAAGACGCCTTTGGTAATTAATCCCTTGTATGGATGAAATCTTGCAAGTGCATAGACTAAGTACAAGGTCATTGTGAATGTCTTGGTTTGTAGCACACTGGACAATTGCTCATGAATCACTCTACTGATGACACTTGCCCAATGATAGTTAATATTTTCTCATTCCATCCTTGCAATAACATGGCACATCCAATTCTCAAACATACCTACATTCTTTAATCCAACCACCCTATTAAGAAGAGTGATGGCATCATAATACTCCTTGAATTTTTCTTTGAATTATTGTTTAGGAAATTTGGAATAGTGAGACTTGGGATTCTCCAGCTAGGAATTGATAAGCTGCTGTGATTTAATAGTCTCTTCTTCATAATACTTTTTAGCTACTTCCATGTTAAAAGCCACCACATGAGATCTGTTTGGCATGTCAAAGGTCTGAGCTATGTAGACAGGGTTCAAATTTTCCACAATCCTCCCTTAAGGACCAATAATTCTCTGTGTATCCTAGTCATAATGTCTGGCACACTCAAGGACTAACTCATAACACTGCGCTGTAGAGGGAAAACTAGCTACGTGTGCCAATCCTGATTCCAACATTCTTGTAGCCACTAGAGGAAGATCCTTTGTTTCCATTCTTCTTTTGAACTCCTCGTAGTCCCATAGTCCAACGTTGGTGTCTGTTACTTCTGACCAGATAGAGGTGATCTCACTCTTTGAGATTTTTCTCTTGATGGCTATCTTAATCCTTTCTACTTCAGATACGGAAGATCCCTCCATGTCACCCTTAGCTTTCCTAGCTACTACCTTGCTAGATTCTGCCTGTACTTGACAAAGAAACCATAGTAAAAACCATAGGAAACCAATGTTAATCAATCAAAATCATCATTAAAATGAATACCATATAAGAAAGGTGTCATTAAACCTCAAATAAAATGATCATATTAAACTTCGGGTTTTAGGACCATTCACGAAATCCAGGCCAAGGAAGAATTTCAGAGAATTTCAGGCCAGCGGATTCCAATGAAATGAACATGAAAACACCTATTAGTAACTCAATTTGATCATTATCAATCAATAAATAGCATGTGAGATCTCAAAATAGCATAAATTAATCATAAAATGCACCATCATTCACTAACACGTCATGCTATTTCATGCTCTTTCAATTTCCATCAGATTCCAGGAAAATCCACACGGGATGGATTTCCGCAAAGGAAGAGACATTCTACAAAATTTGGAAAAATTGGGGAATATAGAATTTTGGGAAAATCCGGAGTCGACGGAAATCCTTGAAGAAGATGAAACTCCGAAAAATAGCGGATTTCGGGAAAATGAAGGAGACAAGGACAATCGGGATAATCCGCCAGAGCCGAAAAATCCCGAAATGAGCAAAAAACCCGAACTTCGGCATTAAATCACAGTTTTTCCTAGATTAATGGATTGATTATAAATTTCAAGAATCTAGGCTTGGGACAAGTTTGATATGGGCCCTCTATAGGTTTTCTTAGAATTCTAGGCCAATTCGAAAGTAGACTAATGTGAAATGGTGATGCCTTAGGTATCAAATCCTACAAATCTGCCATTAACGCACAAACAAGCTTAGGATTCAATCATTTCAACTGCTAAGTCTTCACTAGGGGTTACTCACGACTCTCAAGCAAGATACTTCATAATGCAAATGAACAAACGACCTCAAAACTTACTTGGGAGACGATAAATAAAGCAATATCAAGCAACCCTAGCATCAGATGCTCAAAGACACATAAATTTGAACCCTAAACATGTCTAGAACATCAATGACCAATCACATTCATCAATTAAAAGAGAGGCAATGTGTACATACCATTTGACAAAGCGAAATCAATCTCAGAAACAACAAATGTGAGTTTAATGGCACCCAACAAAGACAACAACAACAATGCCCAAGAAATCACCACCAAATCGAATAATTCGCAAATCAAATGCCTCAAATCAAGTCTAACACCAAAAGAATGCACTCCTCAGTTCAATCGAACATAGACAACAAATCATAATGGCACAAAAGTCCTCAAAGATCGGTGAAATGCACCCCTTACAGCAGTACGAGTGACATTAATGTCGCCAACAAGACAACCAAGAAAATATGGGAACCCGATGATAGGACGAAATTCAGAAAAATCTGGCCTACATGGAATTCTGTGAAGACAAAAAATATCTGAACCTAGCATTCAGCTAGAGTTCGAGTAGGATCCAGGAAAATCCACACAAGGTGGAAAATCTTGAACTAGGGTAAAAACCTGAAATTCACCCAGAACTTAAGATTTTCAATAAATAACTTAGGGGAATGACTTAGGCAATCAAAATAAAAATTTAAGCATATGCCATAGCAAGATAAATCCTCAAAATCAAAGGGCCAAGACACCAAAAACCAAAGCGAAAGATGGTCCTTGCTTCTAGTGGGGCGTGTGTGTGAAAACTACACAACAAAACTATCCACGATTATGCATGCGCTATAGATGTAGTGTCAATATTTAGTGGGAAAATATTTTGAGTTGATGCACACATAGGTGCTCTTCCAACCCTTTTGGCTCACTAGAAGGATTTCTCTTGCTACACTCATTGGATTCAGGCCTCAAAGGAGATGGTTTCATGAAAATGAACTTATAAAAGTATAAACATATTACCTATCCAAGCACACAACAAATCTATCCAAAACAAAACATTAAAACACAATGCTTCAAAAGAATTAAAAGGGAAAAGGGAAGATAATGATTTCCGAACCAAAAATCTAAAAAAATCTCCAAAAATACACTTAAAATAAAGAAAAAATGATTAATTACCCAAAGAATAAAGTTATTTGAAGGCATAGCTACACACTTTTTGCATATTCTCACATAAATGTATGCTTCTGGTAAAAGTGAAAAAGGATAAAATGACTATGTAGCTCAACACTAAACTTTTTATCAAAATCAAATTTTGACACTTCTTACAATTTTTTATCAATTTATAATTTTTTCCCATCTAAACGCTCTATAAGATCTTGTGTAAAGTTTTTTGGATAAAATAATGTCTAATTTTTTATAATTTATAATTGTATGATTGTATAAAAATATTATCTTGAAATAAAACTAACTTGTTCAAAGTGGATAAGGTTTGAAAAACTAATGTCACATAAGAGTTTGTATGTTCTTGCAAAATTCTTCTCTAAACTATACAAATTCAAAGAAATGTTACTGATAAAAGGCGCTATATGAAAGACAGTTATTTAATTCAAGATAAATATATTTGAAACAATCTAAGTTGCATGTCATACAACCTCCAATATTCTTGAACCAGCCTTTATACAATTACGAGGAAAAAATTCCAAACCCATACTATAACATTTCAAGAATTTATGGAAAAACAATAAATTTGAAAAGGATAGTCATAATTGAATGAATTAAACCACTATTTTAGGTCTAGTTTTATGTACATAGAAAAAGCTAAAAATAAATTTCATTGTAAACACCTCTTGATGTAAATATGCTAAAACATAAGAGAAAATTACTTGATGGAAGGAAAAAGAGGCTCTGCAAGCTGATCTCACACATCGAATGTCTAGGGGAGAGGACCCAATAGTTGTGCACCCTAACTTTGTGCTTCTAATTATCCTACGTGGAAATTTGAAATCACTCCCAACTTTTTACAGTAGCTTACTTGGCAAGTCCCCTACTTATAAATAAGGTTTTAGAGCCATATCATCAAATATTATGCCACATTAGCATGCTTTTTGTCAAGGTGTCCAAAAAGTCCCAAAAAAAAGTGAGACCAATACTTGTGCATTCACAACATGTTTTATTGAGCACTGATGTGGAGTCACATGATTGGTTGCTTTTCAGATCAAAAGAATACATTTTGTTTAATTATGGGTAGTCATCATCAACACTAACAACTTTAAAGTCACAACTATGGGTCTAATATTGATAAAAAAATTAGACATTCTATAAACAACTACTATCACAACTATTGAAACATGCTCAGGTACTGGGCCCTCTCCCCTAGATAGGGTTTCACTCATGCGAGTGGGGGAGGCTTAATCCTCTACCAAAAAGTCTTCTTTTGCTTGTGTTCACCATCCTAGTGGTGGTGCACTGCCATAGTGTGTGTGGGCTGTCTCTACTAGCCGTTTCCCATGTGATGCCTAGGGATTTGGATCCCCCAAATGGTACCCACCTTAACCATGGTTATGGATCAAATGGTGACTCCTAGCCTAAATCATTTAAGGAGGTGGTTGTAGGCGAGAAGGTATCCATTCCAGCTAGTGCGAAGTTTATTGTCGAGGAAAGTTGTGAAGGTGGCGATGGGGGATGCAGAGGAGGTAAGTGTGCCCTTGGCCCTGCTAGAGTTGATATTTTCTCTTCGAATGAGGAACTTTGCAAAGTTTTATGTGACGAGGATAATAAATTAAAAAGTATAGGGGTTTTCATGGCCATTGTGGATATCAATAAGATCATGGTGAGGAGAGACATGGATGCCTAGTTGGCGGATGTTTGGGTGAAGAAATTGAGGATTTATTTCACTTTCGAATGATTCAGAAGGGATTATATGTGGTTTTCCTTAGGAAACACAAAATGCAGTCTAGGGTATTAAGCAAAAAATCTTGGAGTGTCAAGAAGAATGTTTTTAGGACTCTGGCTTGGGCACCAAATTGCCTCAATGATGAAATTATGGCATTATCGTGCCCTAGGTGGGTTGTTTTGAAAAACGTCTCTCCCATAATTTGGAACCTCATCCCACTGTTGTTAGAACCATATGGATAGGTGCTAAAAGTAGACAATGTTAAAACTTCTCTTCCACACATGGATGTAAGAGCATTAGCTTCCCTAGATCTTAGGGTTGACATACCAGACATATTGAGAATAAAAATTGATGGAGGAAGCACAGATTGTGCCTTGGAAATGCTCAGGGGCGTAAAATCATGTTATTTATGTTGAAAAGAAGGGCATAAGAGGAAAAATTTCTCGCTCATAAAGAATAAATCCATGCCTCAGAAACCCTTGGTCAAGGGACAAGAATAGTTGGTATCTAGGCCTCAAATGGATGAGAATGGTAGCACCGAGGTCACGAGGGGAAATGATATCTCAAACAATAGAGGATAACCAAATATTATTTTCACTCCCATTGGGGATGTGGTAAAAGATAACCCATCTCAAGGGGCAGAAAAAACAAGCTTGAAGGTAAACAAAAAAAAACTATGGAAAATAATGAAAAAAGAAAAGCAGTGGTGGAAACCCTAAACCATTAACTAAACAAGGAAGGAATATTTTCAAAAAACAACAATGAAAAATTTGGTGAGGCAATCAAATCTATTGAAACCCCTTGGGATTGTTCAGATGTTGATGATTCTTTTGACGGGGACTCCCTAATGGGAGATGTGCTGTCTGAATCATCTTCACATTTCTCTAAGGAGATAGAGCATGGTGTCTCCGAAAAACATGGAAACTGATGATGAGATCCAAAAGGGAAACTTGGTCTCAAGCCCTCGGTCTGTGGCCAAGGAATGGAAAAATGCACAAAAATTGACATTTGAGAAACTAAAAAAATAGGGCGGGGAGGCTGAGGCATCCTTCATTGGTGATAAGAAAAAAATGCATAACAAAGGGATCAACACTAACCATGAAAACCCAATAAAAGTAAAGGATATTTTATCATCCTTTGAAACCAAGATCTTTCCTATAGATGCACCAGTTAGTACCACCAATGGACTAGTTGTAGGCTAGGTTGATGCTAGGTGTCAAAAGGCAGAGGCTAGCCCCAATGACTCTTATAATCAGTCCACCGATGTTGTTGAGGTGGGTATGGGTACGTAGGATGTTGGTGGCAATGGGCCTGAAGATAATTTTGAAGGTAACTTCCACCCTGACCCCTGCTAGGGTACTCAAAGAAAATGACACCAACCCCTTGGTAAATGGAGGCCTGGTAGGGCTCTGAAGAAAACCAAGAAAAGTGCAAGACACCAACCCCTTGGTAAATGGAGGCCTGGTAGGCCAAGGAAAGAGGAAGGGTCCATAATTTTGATTGGGAAAGGGAATCTGAAGAAAACCAAGATAAAAAACTGAGTGTTGTCAGTGCAAGTTCACTACCCAAGAGGATGGAAACTGAAACTAAGGCCACCAAATGTTTTGAGCCCTTTAGGCCCAAAAAAGAGTTTGACTCCTTAACTGGTCTTAATGACACTTGACATCATTTATTGGAATGTTTGGGGGTTAGAATTACTTGACATGAAACGTGTGGTTAGAAGGTTCATTGGGCAATACAAAATCAAATATGTGGTCTTGCTTCAAGAATTGCAATCAACTAGATTCTCACTGGAAATAAATCTTCGGTGCATTTGGAGGGATTTTTCATACTTTTCCACCCACCATGAAAGGGGGAACAGTGGGGTAACCATTCTTATCTCCAAAAAATGGAGCCACCTGGTCACTAGTTCAAGAATCTCCCCTTGTAATTGGGTTGTGTGGATCAGAATGAAGTTAGAAGACCATGAGATTGGGATATGTTTTATCTATGCTCCAAATGAGCAGAATGAAAGGATCAAGCTATGGAGATGGATTTTCAACATGGAAAACATCCCTTGGATTTTAGAAGGGGACTTTAATATGATCGAGAACAAAGAGGACAATGTTGGGGGAATAAACATGGAATGGAAAGGAAACAAGAAATTATTTTGGTAAAAAATGAAGTCCAAGCTGAACTTGGAAGACCTAATTGAGGGGAAGAAGAAAGATTTCCCAAGTATCTGGTTCACATGGTGTAATCTACAGAAAGGTACCAAAAGAATATACTATCATCTAGACAAATTCTATCTAAACAATGAATTCTTCCTTGTGGACACATTGAGAGAGGGGTTCATTCTCAACACAAATCTACTTCAAGACAATGACTATTTGAAGGGTGTTTTGACTCCCAGGAAGATCAATCGAGGACTGTATAGAAGCTTAAGTGTAATAGAAAGATGAGAGCTAAACATAAGGGGGTGAAAATCTCTCTTCCAAGTGATTGGAAAAAAGAAATCCTTATAAATAAGGAGAGAAGGCCTCTTGCAAGAGGAGATGATGCAAGTTGAGGCTTGTTTGCAGAAGGCCCTCAAAGATATTCATCTTGGAAATAGGCTCAGACTTGCTAAGGATTCCCTAAGGAAAATTTAGAACTTTAGAATTCATGGGCTTAAGGTGAGGTCCAAACTCAATTGGTTGGAGAGTGGGGATAAGGGGTCTAAGTAGTTCTTCAGAATGCTGAAAGAGAAAAGAATTACAGAGCATATTTAGTAGATTCAGGTGGATGGGGTGGTCTTCATAGATCAAGAGGGCATTAAAGGCCAGTTTTACAGCTTCTACCAGAATCTATTTTCTTCTGAATGCAAGGAGGATGGCTGTTCCAATGCAAGAGAACTGATAAAAGGCATAGTCCCTAAAATGATATCAAAAGATGAAGCTATAGAACTAAGCAAAGATATCAAAAAGAGGAAATAAAAAATGCAATTAACTCACTGTAGAATGACAAATCACCAGGGGAAGATGGTCTCCTAGATGAACTCTACAAGACTTTTACAAATTGGATAGTTGATGACTTGCATTTTGTGTACAATGAGGCCTTGGTAAGAGGAACCTTGGGGAAAAACATCAATAAAGGCATCATAAGACTACTTCCCAAAGAAGGTGATAAGTCTATAATCAAGAATTGGAGACCAATAACCTTGCTAAATGTATCCTACAAAATCCTTGCTAACCTCTTTGCCAAAACATTAGTGAAGATCCTTCCAAGGTTTATAAGCAACACCCAAACAAGGTTTATCAAAGGTAGGTACATCCTCAAAAACCTAATCACTAGTTGGGAGGCTATGGAGTGGGAAAAGGCGACAAACCAAGAGGTAGCAATGGTGCTCCTAGATTGCGAGAAAGCTTATGACAGGGTGGAATGTAAATTTATCAACCTAAGGCTCAAAGCTCTTAGATTCCTAGATGTGTTTTGTAAGATTATTGCCACCCTCTTTAGGGATGTTGTGGCTCAGGTGGACATCAATGGGTCTCTTACAAAGGAGGTTACCCTAGAAATTTTCATCAGGTAAGGATTCCCCTTATCTCCAGCCTTGTTTGTGATTGCAGTAGATGTCCTACACTTTGTCCTCAAGACTGACATGGGCATGCCAAGGGTAAAAGGTATCTCCCTCCCAAATCAAGAGGACCTTATCAACATCCAATTCATTGATGATACTACCTTGTTTCCTCTCTTAGAATAAGACACCATCAACAATCTAATGGAAAAAATAGACACATTCTGCGCGGCCTTCGGGGAATTTTTTTGTTGCTAAATCAATTGTGCTTGGTTGAAAAGAACCCCCAGATCAGATGGATAAGTTTGGAATGCAATGGGGTAGCCCCTAATGGAAGGTTAGGTACCTCAATTTTCCTTTTGCTATGAGACCAAATCTAAGGGAAATGCGGCTTTGGATATATGGAAAGATTGATAAGAAGATTGGTAATTGGAACAAATAGTTCCTCTCCTTGGCTGGGAGAATACATATTTTCCAGAAAATCCTTGCCTCATATCGTATATACTTTGCTTTTGTTTGGTTATTTAGTAGCTATTAGGTTGAGGAAATACAGAGGAAAATTAGAAACTTTTTATGGTTGGATGGGAAAGGAAAGAAAAAGAAACATGCGGTAAAGTGGGAATGGTGTTGTCAAAGCAAAGTTGAAGGAGGCTTGGGGTTAAAAGATATAAAATTGCAAGGCATAGCTCTGGCCTCAAAATGGATCTCAAAAGCCCTAGACGAGGATGATCCATGGAAAGTTCTAATCAGAAATAACATTGAAAGGGGGAGTGCCTAAACATGCCAAGTCCTGGAAAGGAATCCCACTATGCGATCTCATCTATAGAAAACATACAATAAAGTCTGAGGGGTCTATGGTCTTCAAGATCCTATGGAAGGCATGGTAATTCATAAAATAACACATTCAAAAAACCCATGCCTTCTTAGATAACATATTCTATCCTCATAGATCAATATGGTGGAACCTTTTCCATAATGGAAAACCTATGGAACTCAAACAAGGTTGTTTAGCCAAGGCCTAGAAAAATAAAGGAATTAAATATCTTGTAGATATCATGGATGAATGGATTCTAAAAGATTGGAATCAACTTAGTAGGGAGTTCAATTTTCCTACCTCCAATTGGAGACCATTCTTTTTCCTAAAAGATGCTTGTAAGGAGATCCCTTGCAATTCCAACCATATGGTATAATCTAAATAGTACAAAGAATTTAGGTGGAGTGATGGTTCTAAGCTCTCAAAGTTTTTTGCAAAGATGGTTTACAATACTCTTACTAGTCAGCATGACATTTGTACATACTTAAACCAAGTATGGAAAAAAAAATTGAATATGAGTGAATGGGAAAAAAATTTCAAAAACTGTTGGTCAAATGTGTTGGAGCCAAAGAAAGCTTGCTTCCAATGGCTTCTACTAATGCAAATATTACCAATCAAATGCAACTCATAAGAGATAGAGATATGTAGCCTCTGCAGAGCACCAAAATCTGTGAACCATATCTTTTTTGACTGTTTTTATGCAAGGGAAGTATGTAATTTATTTTGTAATAACCTATGCATTTGGGATAAAAACAATAACTTGAGACTTGATTGAATTTTGTTAATTTTATTTAAAAAAGATGGAAAAGGATTAATGCTCTTCTATATTCTTGTTTCAACTAAAATTCTTTGGTTTATTTGGAAAAAGAGAAATGAAGATAAAATTAGCGGGGTCAAGCGTGCACTTACCGAGTCTTGTAAAAGACCCACCCTCTCATATATTTCTATATGGGTTGCTCTCATGGTCAAAGTGTTGAAAGAAAAGTTTCTAAAGTTCATAGAAGATGGTACAATCCCAATAAGCCTCCAAGAAGTAAACTTTGGACAAGGGTGGCAGCATACCATAGATATTTTCCTCAGAGCCCTGAAATTTTTTTAGAAACAATACAATGAAAAGGTGGAAAAGAGTGGGCAGGGTGATGAAGCTCCTCCAATCCTCAACATTGAAGATTTTTCATGGAAGGAAATTGAAGCTGCAAGTTCTCTGTTAAGGCTCAAAGGTGTTGGGCATAGGGGTCTAGATGGTTAGTAGAGTCACTTCTCCTTCAATGCTTCAATTTTGGCATTGTTTTTAGTCTTGGACAATAGTAGTTCTCCAATGGTTCCTATATGGTCAACATATTTTGCACTCCATAGATGGTAGACAAGTTGATAGACATCCTTTTTAGCAACTCAGGGGGCCCATATGGTAGCTCAGTGAACCTTTTGGAATCCCAAGTGAGCTCAGTGGACAATCCAATGACCAATTTCCAGCTATGGGTTATTTTGTAATGTAAACCTATTGTAAATGCTAATATAGTATATTGGATTCAACTAGTTGCTATCTATGTAATGGGAGGGATAAACTGCAATAGTTTATGTGTAGTGCCCTCTATGATTCACCATTATAATAATCCCACTGTGGTGGGTTAGTATCATCTTGTATTTAGTTTATTTGATTTAAAATCGCTTGATTGATGCTTGGGGGATTACTTGTTGCATTACAATAAATTATCAGGTCATAAGGACACTTTTTCAATTAATGTAAATTTATCTATTAAGAGCCATGATATATGATAAATTTAGAACTTAATGAAACAATATAATATAAAAAAATAATTATGACATGAATAGTAAAAATAAAATAAAATGAAATATGAATGGAGGTAATAAATAATAATATGATTAATAACTTAAAATGCAATGCCTTACCATGTCACTTAGGATCTATATTTAGGCGATTTCATATAATGATTTTGTAACTACTTGCATGGAAAGAGGGACAGGTATCTGGAAGAGCATGCATTGGGTGCTTTTGTAACTGATAAGTCCACTTTCCTTGAAGATTAGTTTGGTTTTTGCATGCGTGGGAGTGGGGAAAAAGATGGTTACTTCATATAGTATAATGGGGAGTAGCTAGCAATTGGGTAAAATCAAGAAGTAGGTTCAAGAAGAAGGGATGTCAAAGATCTAGAAAAATAATGTAATGCAGTAGTATATTGGGAAAACATTGAATCTAGCTGCAACTACAATATCAAGAAAAAACATGGGAATGGTGGGAAAGGGAGGATGACCAAGGCATTGGAGTTGGAAGGGAAACACAATTAGTGTAGAATCTTGAAGTAAGTCTCTTGCCATGTTTCAATTTTTTTTTAACAAGAATTATGAGAAGCTATGCAAGGCTATGTCTACTCTATTGTGTTTCACTTTTCTCTAAATAATACTATCACAACTTTAAGATGGAGACATTGGTTCTATGGTTTTTGGCTATGGTTGTCTATATTCATGTTTAATTATAAACTCGTGCTTGTCCCTCATGTCTACCATGAATTTTTTTCTTGAAGTACTAAGTCTGGTAAATGTTTCTGGAGAAGTTCTTGACACCTTATGCTTGCCGATTGCTTTTGGTTAAACATTTATAAAAGCCCCTTTTAACAAAAGCATTTATGCTCTTATCCTGCAATGACGACAGTCCTTGACACCCCATTTCTTAGAGGCATTCTATCAATAGTTACATGCCTTGTTTATGCACCATCATCTGCATACATATTTACAAGGGTAGTTGCAACTACAACATCTAAAAGAAAATTTCTCTGTCCTTTATGCTAATGGACATCCATACCCTGTTCCAATGCTCTCATTCTTGCTCAAGTAGAAAGGATGCAGGAAAAGGATGTGGGTTTGGGATTTACACTTGCTAATTGCATTTTCTTGAAGGTTTCTAAAGTCTTTTCCATAAATCCATTTTGTGCATATCCTGCAATCATTGCATCCACTATGACCACATTCCTTTGGGGCATTTTGTCAAAAAATTCACGTGTTATGTCTGTGTTTCTGCATTTTGCATACATGTCTGCCAACGCACTTGCAGTAGAATCATCTTACATATTTCTCTTAGCACACGCAAGGGGGATGCTGAAAAAGGTTGCAAAAATTGGCTTTACACCTATCAATTGTATTTTCTTGAAAGTTTCTAAGGCCTGTTCAATAAATCTATTTTGTGCACATCTTGCAATCGTTGCGGTCGGGACCACTTTTATTTTGAGGTGATCTTTCTAGAAATTCACGTGCCCTATCTGGGCAGCTGCATCTTACTCACAACATTCTGTCAAACAATTTAGCGTGCCTTTTGTGTTTCTACATCCAAAATTTCCCTTTTGTTATGCTTTGACGGATATTCCTTCACTATTACTAGATATCTGTCATGGTGCAAGTTATTATAGTGCAAGATTTTCATTTAGAATGTTTCATTTGGCATCACCAATAATCTCCACAAGAACATCGTCCCTACCGTGTTCCAAAGCGCCCATCAATAATTACATAAAGCATAGGTATTTCAAATAATGGGATTTGTTGAACAATTTCATCTAGGGATAAATTTATCTTCAATAATTGCAATAGTGTGTAGACTTCCACTTTAACAATTCTGAATTGCTAACTCATCAGCCTTCATCCTAGCACTGATATTGGATTCCCTATGTTGAACAATTTCATCTAGGGATGAATTTATCTTCAATAATTGCAATAGTGCATAGACTCCCACTTTAACAATTCTGAATTGCTAACTCATTAGCCTTCATCCTAGCACTGATATTGAATTCCCTAATCCATTGTATCTCTCTCGACTGGTAGCTGCAATTGAAGTAATTCCAAAAATGGAGTATTACTGATTATATACATAAATTCATTAAAGAATGTCACTTGATGCAAGTACATGTAGTGGAACTACATTTTACACTGGTCGATAATCTTTTGAAGATGTCAAGACTATTGGAAAAACAAGGACAAACAACTAAGAGTGGGGGTGAATCAGTTGTCATAGAATATTTAAACTTTTCAAACTTTACTTTACTTAATCTCAGTTGATGAATGAACAATAAACCATGAATAATAAATACATTAGAAGCACAAAGAAAACCAAGATATTTTATGTGGAAACCCTATTAGGGGAAAAACCATGGTGGATGTTAGTCCACAATATTATACCTTGATAAAAGTATAATGAAAAATAATGGGAATGCACATGGATTCAGGCACACTGCATAGAGCTCACTGCTCAAATACAAGAGGGCTCACTACCCAACAATACACAACAATACAGATTAGATCTATAGGGTATGAACTGAGAAAATAGCTTCTACACAAGCTTGATTATAGTTTAGTTAAGTACCAAAAACCTTCTTCACACTTCGCTCCAACTTCTTCTTAGTCTACTCTGCAATCGAATGAATAGATCAATATTCACACACTTTCTCTTCTCTAGCTTTTCTTCACTTCATACACACTAATTTTCCTCAAACAATCACTCTTATATATCCGCAACATGAAATTACATCAACTTTTTTGGAAAAAAATATAAAACATATTTACAATGTCAGCCGAAATTTAGAAATAAATTTGCAATGCGAATCAAACACTATTAGCTAATATTATGATGCAACCTAAAAAAATATCCTCGAGTGTTCCAAACATTCAAATTTAAATCTTAAAGGATCTGCAACATGTTACAACCATCATGTCGACCAAGAACATGAAAACCCGAACATACTGAGAAAAATCTTTGACCACAAGCACACCGATCAACGTGGATGTACAATAAGGATAGAGAATGATCTAGAAGCATCCACAAACAACAAGAACTAATAGAGAAACATCCAAAACAACAAAAATTACTAGAATCACATAAAATTCAATCAATAACATTGATAGAACCCACAAAAATACTGTCAGAACACAACTATTCATAGCATGATCAAATCTTCACACGAACCTCTAAAAATTTAGGTAGATGAACTAGATACTTTCAATAATAAACCCTTTAGTCCACAACAAGTGATGTTCAACATACAAAACAAGACACCTTCATGATCTTCACTGTTTCACTGGCAACCTACAACTCTTCCTTTAACAATTTTTTTGATATCCTTGACATGTACAACCTTCAATAAAATAATGCTAATAGTGTTGAAATCAATGAAAACCACACATCAACAACACAACCACAAGATCCAACAATCTCCCCATTTGGCATTGATGGCAACACATGATGTGAAAAACACCATCAACACAACTCTCAATCGACACTTACTCCCCCTTAGATTTTGACTCTTCTTCCTTAACCTATTCTACATGATCTTCTCCCCACAAGACTCTTCTCCCCAGATAAGTAATGGTTTTTCACATGAATCTTCTCCCCCTTTGACATCAATGACAAAGATAAGCATTATCTTCCCACACACAAGCTTTGAACCACATATCTACACATTTGACTACTCCCCTTGAGTAGCAACCACAAACACATCAATCTAGATCAAGAAATATCTATGAAGCACACAGATTGATGCAAGAAAATGCATCTTTAGTTGATATCAGGAGGAGTAATCACCCCTATCATCCCTCTGAGATAATCAAAAGTATCCTTTGACAATGACTTGGTGAAAATGTTTACAATCTATTCTTTTGTAGGCACATACTCCAGTCTGACTTCTTTCTCACTCACTTTTTCCCTCAAGAAGTGAAACTTGATTGATATATGCTTGGTCTTAGAGTGTAGCACTAGATTCTTTGATATGTTAATTGCACTAGAGTTGTCACAGTATATGGCAATAGGTTCATCATATACTACTTTGATATCTTTCAACATTTGTTTCATCCACATCACTTGTGTATAGTTATTTGCAACAACAATATACGCTACCTCAATAGTAGATAGAGAAATGCAATTCTTCTTTTTTCTCAACCAAGACACCAACTTCTTCCCTAGGAAGAAGACACCACCACTAGTACTCTTCCTATCATCTACATCTCCTACCCAATCTGCATCAGTATATGCATTTAAAGTAAGATCATCATCCTTAGGATACCAAAGCCCAAAATCAACTATTCCTTTTAGGTATCTGAAAATTCTCTTTACAATAGTCACATGAGATTATTTCAGATCATCCTGAAATATAGCAACCATACATACAACATTCATAATTTCTAGTCTGGTCTAAGTTAAGTAGAGCAATCCACCAATCATTGATGTGTATCTTGTTTGATTTTCCTTAGGAGAATCATCATTCTGTGTTAACTTGCATCTGGTTACTATGGGAGTACCAACAGGTTTTGAGTCTTCCATGCCAAACTTCTTTAGTAGCTCTCCTACATACTTGGACTGAGATATGAAGATCCCCTTGTCTAATAGAGTAACTTGCAATCCCAGAAAGAACTTCATCTCTCCAATCATGCTCATTTCAAATTCAATCTTCATTTCATCAAGAAACTTCATACATAGATTGTCATCTCTGTTAGTGTAATTAATTAATTAATTGTTACACTAGCATAAGTTAACTTAGGTCATGCATTAATTAAGTCCCATGTTGCATTTTAATAAATCATTTAATAATGGGTTAATGTCCCCTTCCTTGTTTGTAGGGATAAGATTCCTTCTAGAAAATGAGTTGTCCTTCTAGAACTTATCTCAACATTTAATAATTTTCTAGAAAGGGTTCACATGTTGTCACATGTTGTTAGATCAAGACAGATGGCAACATTATCTTTCATCTTACATCTCTCTCATGCCTATATATTCAAGGAATCTTGTACATTTGTAATCAATCCAATCTCATAATGTAGATCAATATAGAATTTCCATTGTGCATGCCTAAGTTCGAACACTTTCTGTGTAGTTGATTATCTTTCCAGGAAAGGGTCCTCCATTGAAGATTCCAGAGCTTTAGGGACTGTGCATCCATAATCTCAACAATCTCCTCAAAAAATAATGTCATCAACAAAGACTTGAATAATTTTCTCTTTGTCATGATGTAATTTGAAATACAAGTTACTGTCAACAGTACCTTTATTGAATCCAAGTTTTAATACGTATTTGTCCAGTCTAACATACCAGTCTCTGGGGGCTTGCTTGAGTCCATATAGAGCTCTCTTCAATTGGAAAACCATGTTTTCCTTATCAGTCAGTTGAAATCCATCTAGATGTTCAATATATACTTCTTCTTCTAGCTCACCATTCAAAAAAGATGACTTCACATCCATTTGATAGACTTTATAGTTCTTATATGCAACATAAGCATGAAATAACCTTACAACTTCAATTTTGGGACATGGGAAAATGTTTCTTCAAAATCAATAGCTTCCATTTGTGAATACCCTTTACATACCAGTCTTGATTTATTCCGAATCACTTCACCTTGTTCATTTAGCTTATTCTGAAAGACCCATTTACTACCGATCACATTTTTATCTTTAGGTCTAGGAAAAAGTATCCATGTATCATTCTTTTTAATCTGCATTAGTTCTTCCTTCATAGCTTCCATCTAGTGTTCATCATTGCAAGCTTCATTGACATCTTTAGGCTCAATCTTGGAAATCAGGCAATACTCTTTTGCAATCTTTCTTCTAGTTTGGACACCTTTATTCTTTTCTCCTAAAATTTGATTTTTAGAATAACTTAGCTTTACATACCTCAGAGTTTTAGGATTCTCTCAAACTTCTGGCTCTTTTGTTCCTTCTTCTGCACTTGCACTTGTCTCTACTTCCTAACTACCTTGATTTACTAAAACAAATAGAAGTTTTTTTACCAGAACATATGGCACAATTTGGAGTTGATTCTGTGTCTGAGCATTCTTCCCTTTGTTTGTGCTGTCTTCCTAGTCAGCTAAATCATATCCATAATATCTGGATGATTTAACAGAGTCCTCATCAACTTTGACATTTTCACTCTCAACCGTTTTTCTTAGTCTTCTGTTAAAGCACTGGTAGGCCTTGCTTTTAGTAGAGTAACCCAGAAAGATTCCTTCATCACTTCTTGCATCAAACTTGCATATGTTCTCATCTCTCTTGATGTAACACTTGCTTCCAAAGATCTTGAAATATTTAATAGTAGGCTTATAACCAAACCATAGTTCAAAAGGAGTCTTACCAAAATTACTATTGACATTTACCCAGTTTAGAGTGTACACATCAATTCTTACAGCTCCACTTCAATAGATGTGAGGCACATTTCCTTCAATCATCATTGTTCTAGCAGCTCATCCAAAATTTTTCTCTTAAGAAAGCAACCCATATCATTCTAGAGTAATCATTAATAAGAAGCATAAAGTACCTTTCTACATGAAGAATTTTGACTCTGGAGGGACCACATAGATCAGTATGTACTAGCTCTAGTAATCCCTTTGAATGATGTTGTTTTCTCTAAAAATAAACTCTAGTCTGTTTTCCCATCTGACACTCCTTGCAAATTGTGTTAGCAGGCTTCACTAGCTTAGGTAGATCTCTTACTGCTTGAGTGGAACTTACTTTGACAATGTTATCAAAATTCACATGACACAACCTCCTATGCCATAACCAAATTTCATCTATTTAAGCAATTAAACAACTTTCACTATTAGCATTCAGGTGGAAAATATTACCTTTTGTCTTTTTACCTGAAGCAATTACATTTCCAAAACTTCCAAGTATCCTGCATCTTCCAAATTTGAATTGAATATCATAACCCTTGTCCACCATCTGTCCAACACTGAACAGGTTGTGCTTCAAGACTTCAACATAAAGAACGCCATCAGTTTTATGCTTACCACCAAGACAAATAGATCCTATGCCACGAATCACACAAGCATTGTTATCTCCAAATCTTACAACCCCACCGTCATACTTCTCAAGACTTACACATTCACTTTTTTCACTAGTCATATGATGTAAGCATCTACTATCAATAACCCACTCATCTTTTTCTTCAATTTGGGCTACAAGAGCTTTCTTAACTTTAGAAAATTTAGTAGCCATCGAACCATTTTCCTTAATAGAAAGAAACACCCATTCATCCCCATTTCCATTGTCTTTATCAGAATCTTCATCAATCACTCCTTCTTCATCATAGTAAAATTTATTTTGAAATGTAGATTTGTAAGGCTTAGATCTAGGAACTCTTTCATAACACCTTGATGCAAAATGACCAATTTTACTGCAAGAGAAGCATTTAATAGGAAACAATCCTTTATACTCACCTTGTCCTCTGCCTTCTTTCTTCACAATCAGTGCTTCCAAATCTTCTACCTCTCTTTCTTAATATTCAAGATGTTTCATTTCTTCCTCATACTTGAATGAATTTGTGGAACACTCTCCCAGATCATATCTTTGCTTGTTTCTTCCGGATACAATAGCTTTAAATGCAGTTTCAGTCTTGGGAATAGATTCACCAAATTCACTCAACTCAAAGGCAACAAGTTTACCAATCAGTGTATCCCTTGTCACATTCATCAATGATCTAGTTTCTTCAATAGCATGAGCCTTTGCTTTGTAGGAGGGAGGCAATGATCTGAGCACTTTAGCCACAATTTATTCCTCATCTAGGGTACCACCGACACATCTAGTACCCATCACTATTTCATTTACTCTTTGCATAAAAGAAGAAATATTTTCATCTTCACCGATCTTCAAATTTTCATACTTTCCTTTCAAACTCTGTAGCTTAGCCATCTTCACATGTACATCTCCTTCATACAAAGTTTCTAGCTTCATCCACATCTCATGAGCTATCTTCAAACCTATCACATTTTTCATTTTCGAATTTGTTAGAGAACTTAGTAAAGCTTCCATAACCCTGAGATTATTCTCAACCTCTTTAATCTCATCAGCAATGGAAGGACCATTCTGAGGAATAACATATGGATTCTTTGTAATCTTCTAGAAGGGTTCATCAATACACCTCAAATGACACTCCATCCGAGCTTTCCATAATGAGTAGTTTGTTCCATTGAATCTAGGACTGTCCTTCTTGTATGATGCCATCTTGGATCACCTCAAGCTTTTGAACTTCTTCAAAGGAACCTGCTTTGATACCAATTGTTGGAAAAAAAAAGGAAAAACTACTAAGAGGGGGGAATGAATCAGTTGTCACAAAACATTTAAAATTTTCAAAATTTACTTAACTTAATCTTAGATATGATGAATGAACAGTAAACCAGGAACAATCAACACATCAAAAGCACAAAGAACACCAAGATTTTTTATGTGGAAACCCTGTTAGGGGAAAAACCACGGTGGATGTTAGTCCACAATATTATACCTTGTTAAAAGTATAATGAAAAATAATGGGAATGCACATGTAGTCAGGCACACTTCCTAGAGCTCACTGCTCAAATATAAGAGGGCTCACTTCCCAACAATACACAACAATACAGATTAGATCTGTAGGGTATGAACTAAGAAAATAACTTCTACACAAGCCTGATTACAGTTCCAGTTAAGCACAAAAAACCTTCTTCACACTTCGCTCCAAATTCTTCTTTCTTTTCTTTAAAATCAAATGAATAGATCAATATTCACACACCTTCTCTTCTTTGGCTTTTATTCACTTCATACACACTAAATTCACTCAAAAAATCACTCTTATATATCTGCAACATGAAATTACATCAACAACTTTGTCGGCCAAAAACATAAAACATATTTACAATGTCGGCCCAAATTTACAAATAAATTTGCAATGTGAATCAAACATTATCAGATAATATTATGATGTGACCTAAAATAATATCCTCAAGCATGCCAAACATTCAAATTTAAATATTCAAGGATCTGCAACACGTTACAACCATCATGTTCGCCAAGAACATGAAAACTTGAACATATCGAGAAAAATCTTCGACCACGAGCACACCGATCAAGGCGAACATACAACAAGGATAGAGAACGATCTAGAAGTATCCACAAACAAAAATAACTAAGAGAGAAACATACACAATAACATAAATTACCATAATCACAGAAACTTCAATCAGGAACACTAACAGAACCCACAAAAATACTGTCAGAACACAACTGTTCATAGCACGATCAAATCTTCATGCGTACCTCTAAAAATTTTGGTAGATGAACTAGATACTCTCAATAATGAACCATTTAGTCCACAATGATTGATCTTCAACGTATAGAACACCTTCATGATCTTCACTGTTTGACTGGTAACCTACAACTCTTCCTTTAAGAATTTTCTCGATATCCTTGACATATACAACCTTCAATACAATAATGCTAATAGTGTTGACATCAATGACAACCACATATCAGCAACACAACCATAACATCCAACAAAGACAACCGCTTAGTAAGCACATTTACTTTGTTCTTATTGGTAGGTTTGGACTGTTAGCCAACTAAGAATATCTTCAAGCTTTTTCCAATCAATTTTTAATTGTGCAAGAATCACATAGAACATACATATGATTGTCTTACAAAATTACATTTCAAGTTGGGCAGCAATTGTAGTTTCTTCAAGGTTTGCAATTTGCTCATTGGAAATGAAGTATATGTTGTATTGATGAATGGGTGAATTAAAAAGACTAATCACTTCTATAGATATTTAGAAGAAGATTTACATGACACCTTATGAATCTTGTTAGGAATATTTTCATTATCACATAAAATATTCATAAAGTTTCTTGATAGTGGATAGAATTTTCAACATTAAAATATAGAACAAGAAAAGTATCATGGTGTATTGTTTAAGAGGAGTCTACTTGACAAATTATTATTCTCTCAATCAAGTTAGGGTAGTAGGAATTACTTATGTTCAATAAATGTAAGGAATTATTTAAAATATTGAATTAGATATCTTTTTAAATGTTGATTACCTTTATAATCATTTAATGGGTTACTTGTTAATATATGCTGATTGCATGGATGCATCATTTATTGTGTGCATGTATTGAGTAATGTTTTTCTTTAAGAAATGTCTTCAAGGGTATAATGTGTTGACTAAATGCTATTTTTGAATTTGATGTTGAGTTGGTTTGGAATTGAATATTGTGGTTGGTTTCAATTTTAAGAAGCTTTTGATCATTGGTTTGTTTATTGAATTAGTTGATTGCTATTGTCGTTTGTGGTGGTTGATCTTGTTAAGTTGTTTATTTTCCAATTAAAGGTTCGATGGGTTATTAGTTGTTGGATATCATGTGAAGAGAAAATTGAGGTCTCCCTTGCATGCCTAGTTGGTTGTTTTTATGACTGATTATTGTGTTTGTCTAAAGTTGAACTTGCTTGTTGTGGTTGGTTTTTGATTTGGAGATCATGTTATTGTTGCCACATCAATGGGGGAAACCATTATGTTTTGGATTTGTTAGACTTCTAGAGGATTTTGGGAAAGAGCTTACTTATGATTGGATTTTCATGTTGGTTCTTATTGAACTGTTGATCTTATACTTAGTTTTGATAATGTGGGTTTAGCTTTGCACTTGGAAGTTGTTTCATTATGAAGATCTCATGCGGGATGGTGTATGCCTTGATTTATGTGATTGTTCATGTGGTTTTTTATGTTGTGCATGTTGGCTTACCCAGTTAGTGAATTTTGAGTTTTGTTGCTAGTAGGGAGAGTGGCTTTCAATGGGGGCCGACACCCAGAAGCGATGCTAGGGTAACTCATTAAGAGTTTCTTAATCAAGTGAAAACACTAATAATTAATTAGGGGGTTTGGGTAGTATCTCACATTAATGAAAGATAATGGATGCCTCTCTCATGTCTCAAGTGCTCATTCAGGCTTGAGATGAGACGAGAAGGCTTGGAATGGAAATACCATCTACCTTGTCTTCATGAAATGTATGATGGTTTCAAATAGTTTGTATGGGGGTTTGACAACTGATAGAGGAAGCTAGGGTAACCCAAGATGGGAGTTGGTTTCCTAGGAAGGTTACGCTAGGGTAACCCATAGAAAACTATGTGATGACACTCTTCCCTTTAGTAACCTTGCTTGCCTTGTTGGTTGTTTTCCCCTATTGTTCTTGTACCTCTAGAAGTGGTTGTACCTTACATGTATATTGAGGTAGTTGTTCTATATGTTTATTGCTGAAGCCTCCTTTCAGTTATTTAATGTTGCTTATATGCCTCATGGAAACTTTATTGATGCTAATGAAAGGTGCCCATTTATATTTATTGTTGGTTGATATTGCAATGCCATTTGAAGGATTTTGGATCTTATGTTTTTGGCACTTCTTATGGTTATTTAGTGTTGATCTATGATATTGGAAATTGGTTCTTGTTGGATTTCCATTATTTTTTTGTAGTTTTGTGTTGACGATGATATGAGATGTTCCTTGTGTTTATTGTTGCTTTGGTTGTGGATTCTTGTTAATCCTTGTTCACTTGACTATTTTATGTTGTGGGTCTTTCTTGTCATCTCCTAGCATGGGGGGGGGGGTGGACCTTAGGGTCCACATGGTTAGGTGGAACATGCTATGCACCCCATTGGGTCCCCAACTAAGGATCGTGTTGTACAAAGTTGTACCTATTGTTGTGACTCTGGATTTGTGCCAGAGCTGGAACCTGTATTGTTATATGTATACTTTGATTATAGTTGTAATATTCTATGTTATTGATGTATCAATCCTATTCAAGTTGGGAAGTAACGTTGTGCCAATGTAATATTTGTAAGAATGTAAACCCTTGTAATAAATGTGATGTATATATGTTCTTGGTATTATTGTGTGTTCTCATATGGATGTCTATCATTTATGTGAGTACCTAGTTATGCTAGATTGTTCACAAGTAATGCAGTCATTTACCCCAGAGGACTAGATAGCTATTGTGTATGCATAATCTCATTACTAGTGTCGTATGTTAACTTTCATGACATGTTAGTTATACTTTAAAAAAAAAAGTGCTATAGTTGTTAGTTGTAGTATTTCCTTTGGGGTTTGCATGGCGGGGTGTTACATTCTATGGGGGGGCTATCTGCTAATGAAAAATATGTGAAGGATCTCTTTGTATAGTTACTATTTTTATGATATTCAATACAAAAAAATTACTTGATGTTTCATTATTTAAAAAATAAAAATAAACAAACAATTTTACTTGAAGATAACCTTTGAACAAAGATGCTTTTTTGTTCCAAAAAGTAAATAAATAAATAAATACTTCATTCGAAAGTGATCTTCCAATGAAAACCCCACCTTTGAAAAAATGCAAAGATGACATCATTTTCATGCAAAAGGGACATCTATTTAAAAATTTGAACTTAAGTTTATGGTTCATTTGAAAGTTTATTTGAAGTTTTTAGTTCATTTAAAAGTGATTTCCATTTTTCTTACATAAGAATTTTTATTTTTTGCCTTTGTGAAACACGCAGTTGTAAGATCACCTAGAAGGGAAGTTCCTTTTGTGTTCTAAAGTTAGGTCCCCATGCGACTACTTAGTTTATTTTGGTTAGTACTTAACTTATTTAAGAATTATTTGTGGAGGTGGTGGCCTCATCAGTATTTAAGATTTTTTTTTTAAAATTTCCAGTAGTCATATTAAATTTATATTTATAGTAATAATAATTTGGGTACTTAAAAATTGAAAAAAATTTAGAAACAAATATTAGAAAAGAGGGAAAGAAGTTTGTGGAACCACTTGGCATTTTTGACAATATGCAATTGTTGCTTATTTCCAGCCCCCCTTTTTCCATACCTTATTTTTAATTCCTAAACAATAGTTGCCCCATTAAAATAGGGAAAGATTCCAAATGATTATTTTCCTATAATAGTTTTTTTTAATGGGAGCACTTATTGCTTAAATTTAAGTAGAAAACACTTTTAAATAGTATAGGGAGAGAGGGTAATCTTGTAATCTTTGAAAAATATGACTGTGTTGCCAAAAAATGTATAGTTGGATATTTTTATGCTCACTTGAGTCTTTCTTATGGAATTTGGCTTGATTTTTCCTAGATTTAATGTTGTAATGTGGTCAAGACATTCACATTAGGTCTTGACCCTTGTGAATCATTAAGAATTCTAGGATGTCTTGTAAAAGTGTTGTGAAGTGTTGTGACCCACTTTCACACTTTTCTAGGACCCTTTCATTATAATTCACCTAAATAACCCCTTTTTATCATTTACCAAGTCCCATTTCAAAGTGTTGTAAAGAGTTGTAACAAACTTTCATGCTTTTCTAGGGTTGTCATCAATAATTTGACCCTTTCTTATGTTTAAATGACCCCTTAATTTACTTTCTAGCCCTACTTAAGTGTGTTTTAGAGAATAAACCTGTTAAACATCATTAAATACACTTTAATTCCTGACACCCAATAAAATTTCCCTTGTGGGACCAAGTCACCACCTAGGGTGACTTAGTCCCATTGGGCACAAAAATCAAAATTATTTTAATTTTCTGGCATGATTTTATTCTCTTAGCCTTGAGGTTAGCTTGTGATGTGTTATTTTCAGGAAATATTGAAAAATCAAGTATAAATAAAGGGTTTTTCCTCTCATTTTGATCCTAATTCAACCTAATTCATCCAACAATCAAGCAATCAATCTCTTAATTAATTCTCAAGCATTCAAGCATTATAGGCATTATCAAGTCATCCATTGGAGCATCTCATTGCATAGCTTCAAATTTCCACTTCAAGGGTTTGGTGAGTAGTAGCATTGCATGTTGTTTATTCATCATTCTCTATTTATTTCATTTCATTTTCAAGGGTTTGATTACCAAACTGGGGTTTGACCAAGAAAAACCCCTATTCTCTAACCCTTAACCCTTTTTCCCCTCTTTGCATGTTTATTTTGTAGGTCTTGTATGTAGATTTGTCAAAGAGGAAAGTGTTAAAAAGTGGTCAACAATCCATCAAAGTCATTAAAGTAAACAAAGCCCTAATTGAAGCTTGGAGACCTCTTTCAACCCATTTTTTGTAGTTTCTGAACTAGACACTTGTCAAGAAGAGAAGTGCAAACATAAAGCTATAGATTCCTACTCTGAATTTCTCAAGATTCCCAGGTGGAATAAGTCACCATTAGTGGAGAATTAGTCCCACTACCAAGCCTAAAAAGTGGTTTGTACATTTTTGGATACCCATTTGGTAGATTCTTGTTTTGGTAGAATCTCCCCGAAACAGGACTAAGTTGCTCGACTTGGCACAAGTGTCCCAATTGGCTTCAACAACAAAATATGCAAGATTCTAGAGCCTCTCTACATCACACTTAAGATTCCAGGTGCACCTCTCTAGTCTTGTTTATTTTTGTTATTGTTTACTTACATTCTTAGGTCATTTTGCATACATCATCATGTTTTCAAACAACTTACATATCTTAGGTTTTTCATTAATAATCATATTTATTTTCTAGTTTATTGCATTAGGACATTGTATTTAGGCATATTGCATCCATCCTTGCATTGATTTTGAGTGTTGACATTATGCATTTTGGGTCCATTTCTCTCCTTTTAGGTGAAAAACCCTAGAAGTGTTAGAGAACCTTGGATACCAAAATTGGTGTCCAAACTTTGGTCAACCCAAATTTAGAACATTTTAATTTTGATTTCAAGTGCACTCACATCCTAGGAATACCTTGCATCAAAATTTCATTAGGGTTTGCATTGTTTAATTTGCATCCTAGGGTTTTAAAAATTGCATTAGTGAAAAGCTCATATAGCTTTCATTTTTGCATTACATTTCCTTAAAAGAAATTCAAAAAATTATACATTTTCATATTGTGTAGGTGCATCTAAAAAATAATAAAATTGCATTTAAAAATTCTAAAAAATCTCAAAAAAATCATTACTGGGACTAATTCGCCACACTGGGTGACTTTGTCCTTCTGCACATTCTGCACTATAATATCTGTCATTTTCAGAGCATTTTTTGCATTTCTGTTTTTTGTTATTGCATTTCTATGTTGCTTTCTAGAATTTCAGTTATTAGCATTTTATTTCTCTTAGTTTACATTGCATTTTCCTTCACTCGCATTTAGAAACCTTTGCATTGAGTGTTTGGTGTCCTATTGCTACTACCTTAGTGAGAACAAGTTCGAGACTCATGTTATCCCAAGATAATACACATATTGTGGATCTTGGGTTATCTAAAGCTTCCACTCCTAGTATTACAACTAGTACACTAGGCATGGATACTACCCTCAACAACTCTTTGCCTTCCAATAACATGCAAGTTGACACACAGAACGATCACATCCCATAAGACAAAATCATTAACATTCATGAGGACTTAACACATCTCCAACATCAAGTGTGTCTTGAAAATATTTCAACCACTGCAATTCCAGCCACATAAAACATCCATCACATGCTTGAATGTGACAAAGGCCTAGAAGTTATGAAACAAATAGTTTAGATATACCATAAACATGTTCCTTCCACCTCTAGTACATCTCAACCATCAAACATTGTGGTTAGCCAAGGAGGACCTCACACTACTCCTTCCTCAATAGTAGCATCCATACCTACCTACACCATTCCTCAAGTCACAACAACAATGCAACAAGTTAGTAATGTGATTCCTTCCTCGACTATTCCTGCTAGCATTCCTAATTCTTCTATGGCATCACATGTTTTATACTCTTCCACCATACCATCTATAAGCATTCCCTTCACTTGCCCCACCACTACATACATTCCATCACCACTTTCCCTTCCACCTCCTACCACCTACACTGACCCTCTCATAGCACAACTTTTCCAAACCATCTCCTCCATGCAAAAAAAAATATCCACCATCAACCAAAATTAGAATGGACCACTCACCTATTATGTTCAAAGCAACCCACTATCTTTGGAAATATTGTGAACACTGATGCCACAAGGAATAGAGATGCCGATATTTGAGAAATATTGAGGGAAGGGAGATCCTTCTAACCATGTTAATGTGTACACCGCCTTATGTAGTGACTTTGTCCTTGATGATAAACTCTTAGAAAAACTGTTTCCTAGGACTTTAAAAGACACTGCCTTGGAATGGTTCTCATCTTTACCGAATAATTCAATTTGTTCATTCAATGAATTAGTTGATGAATTTATAAATCATTTCCAAGTGCATATGACTCTAAAGAAGACCTTGGCCAATTTGATTAGATGTAAGCAACACAAATAAGAAAAGATAATTGATTTTATATCACGCTATCAATCGATTTACTCTCAAATTGATGTCAAGATTCTTGATCCACATCTTCAAAAGATGTTTATTGAAAACTTGCAAACCAAACTTTAGGACAAACTCACCATGATGAAATTTCCCTCCTTTATGCACTTGTGTACCACCCTTTGCGATTATCATAATTCGGTTAGTAGTCGTGATGTAAAGTCCACTTCTCGCTAAACTGAGAAATCTGAACATACCAACCAAAGTAATTCCCAACCATTCAAAAAGAAAAACAAAGGGTTCTTACAATTCAACCCCCCTCAACAACCACCCCAACCTGTCAACAACCAAGTTCTAGTTGTTAAAGCCACAATACCTTATAGTTATGGAGATAAAAAATGACAGTTTACACCTTTACCTGACACCATTCATAACACGATACATCTCAAATTTTGCAAAAAAAATGATTACCTTACATGGCATCAAACCACTCGATCCCACTAAGCCTTTACCTCCCAAATTTAAACCCAATGATTATTGCCATTTTCATAGAAAAAATGGACATGACATAGAATATTGTAAGCGTCTTAAACACCTTGTACAAGACCTCATTGATTTCGATCGTCTATCCATTGCAAATGTTAATGTTCAAGGCAATAAGTCTGTTGCCCCTTCAAATCAAAATTTGCAAATTTTCACTAATCCCATGCCCAAACAAAGTGTTTCATTTATCAAAGCTAGTGAAAATCCAAAGAATGATGTGATGAATGTTCATACAAATGATAAACATCCTAATCCCATTATTAATCCTATGGATGAAATGGTAGGTGTGATAGACATTATCCCTCGTAAGGGCCAACCTAAGAAATCTCTAGATATTACTTTCTCCTTTAAGGATATACTTACAAATCTCCTCAATGGTCCTCTTTACATAGCCAACCATATTTATGATAAGCCAACTAATGGGATACTCATAGATCCTGCCTATGGAGAGAATGTGATCACTGAGGAAATTTTGGTATTACATGATCTTTATCAAGACGATTATGATAAACCAAAAATATGGATCAAAACACACAATGGTTTTTCTTTCCCTAGGATAGGATCGATCGTCCTTATAGATAGGATAAAAAACATTGGATGTTACCTTCTCCATCATCCCGCAGTTGGACCAATTTTGTTTGAGGCTAGGCCATCCTTGGCTTCACTCAATGAAAGCTATCCCTTTAGTCATACACAAATATTTAAATTTTTCATTGATGTTGATATTCGAGTAAAATATATCATGGCTGATTTTATACTTCAATTCTTGATAAACACAGTCTTTATTCACTATGAAGTGGTAATTTGTGCCACATTGATCTTTCTTTGTTGCTATAATGATTGGTAATTCTATAATATAGTGTGGAAACATCTTTGATAGTTGCTCAATTTTCTATGGAAAGCTGATCATGTGTCCTTTATATTCATATTGACCACCCTATTGGCAACACAAGGGAAGACAACTGCGAGGGGGGGGGGGGTGAATCAGTTGTCACAAAAATTCAAACTTATTAAACTTATTAACCTTATTCTTAGATTTTATTAATATCCATGAAAGAATAAATGAAAAACACATCAGAAACAAACATAACACTAATATTTTTACATGGAAACCATGTTAGGGGAAAAACCACGGTGGAGGTTAGTCCACAAGATTATACCTTATTAAAGTATAAAGGAATAAATGGGATTGCACATGCATTCAGGTGCACTGCCTAGAGATCATTGCTCAAATACAACAAGGCTTAATACCTAAGGAAGACTCACTATCTTATAGAAATATTTGGATTACAGCCACAAGATTGAACTAAGAAAATAACATCTGCTCATGCTTGATTACAGTTTTGGTTAAGCACAAAAAATCTGCTCACACTTCTTCACACTTAACTTCTGCCTTCGAATAATTAGAACTTTGTTTGCACATAGGAATCACACAATTCACTTCAAAACTCACTCACACTCATTCACACTTCTTCAAATGATAAAACAATCAATCATATATATTTGTATCCAAGAATAACATCATTTACATATTGGCTTCAATAAAATAAAAAATGAATACAAACTGTTGGCCCAAAACATAAATAATTAGCAATGCGAATCAAAAAAAGTCAGCCACAACATAGTGAGGACCCAAAATAATATCCTCAAACATGAAACACCTTCAAAAATTATTCCTCAAAGATCCACAACACGCTACAATCACCCTGTCAGCCAAGAACATGAAAAAAATGAACACGCAAGAGAAAATATCCAATCATGAGCACAATGATCAATGCAAACTTGCAACAAAGATAGAGCTCAATCTAGAAACATCCACAAACATCATGAATTACTAGAGAAGCATTCACAACACTTCATGTTACCCAAATCACATCATCTTCATTAAGGAACACCAACTGAGGCAACATAAAAACTATCATAACACAGATACTCATAACTCGATCAAATATTCATGCGGATCTCTGAAACATAATGTGGATAAACTAGATATACTAGAAAAAAACCATTTAATCCATAACCTCTGATCCTCAACATATTGAGTGAGCCATCAACATGTTGGCCATACTAAACTTGACAACCTACAACTCTCTTTATTACAATTTTCTCAATATCCTCGACATATACAACCTCTAATGACATTAATGCCAATAGTGTTGACATCAATGAAAACCACACATCAACAACATCCAAAAATCTCCCCCTTTGGCATTGATGGAAACACATGATGTGAAAAAAACTATCAACTTAAATTTCTCTTAGCACTTTTTCTCCCCCTTAGGTTTTGACTCTTTTCCCCAACTCTTCTCCTCCTTTGACATCAATGAAAAAGATACACATTATCTCTCTCACACAAGCTCTAGACCATATTTATAAACATCTAACTACTCCCCCTGAGTAGTAGCCACCACAACATAAATCAGGATCAAGATATGACTATGAAATGCATGGATTGATGCAATGACTTGCATCTTAGTTTTGATTAGGAGGGGTAATCACTACTAGCTTCCCTGTGAGATACTCAAAAGTATCCTTAGAAAAAGGCTTAGTAAAGATATCTACAATCTGTTCCTTAGTAGGCACATATTGCAATCTGAACTCCTTTTCACTCACCTTCTCTCTCAAAAAGTGAAACTTGATAGATATATGCTTGGTTTTTTAATACAACACCATATTCTTAGAAATATTAATTGCACTTGAATTACCATAGAATATAGCAATAGGTTCATCATACACAACTCTGATATATTTCAATATCTACTTCATCCTCAATACTTGAGTACAATTGTTAGCAACAACAATGTATTCTGCCTCTGTAGTAGATAAGGAAATGGCATTCTACTTCTTACTTAACCTTGAAATTAGCTTCTTTCCCAAGAAAAATGCACCACCACTGGTACTCTTTCTGTCATCCACATCTCCTTCCCAATCAATATCAGTAAAAGAACTCAAAGTAAAGTCATCTTCTTTAGGATACCATAGGCCAAAATAAATTGTCCCCTTCAAGTATTAGGAAATCCTCTTCACAATAGTCACATGAGATTCCTTAGGATCAACTTGAAATATTGCAACAAGGGATGCAACATTCATGATATCAGGTCCAGTTTGAGTCAAATAAAGCAATCCACCAATCATGCATCTGTATCTAGTCTAGTTTGCTTTCGGAGAATCATCATCTTGTGTCAACTTACATCCAGTCACCAAAGGTGTACCAATTGGCTTTGAATCTTCCATACCAAAATTCTTTAGCAATTCTTTCACATACTTGGATTGGGATATAAAGACTCCTTTGTCTAGTTGAGTGATTTGCAATCCCAAAAAGAATTTCATTTCTCCAATCATAGACATCTCAAACTCACTCTACATCTCATCAACAAAATTCACGCACAAACTATCATCTCCTCTAAAAATGATATCATCAACAAAGACTTCAACAATAAAATCTTTATCATGATCAATCTTGAAATATAGATTACTATTAGGAATACCTTTATTAAATCCAAGTTTCAAAAAATACTTATCCAATCTGGCATACCATGCTCTTGAGGCTTTCTTAAGTCCATACAATGCTTTCTTTAACCAACAAACCATATCTCCCTGATCAATCAATTGAAATCCATCAAGTTGCTCAATATACACTTCTTCCAGTTTTCCATTTAGAAAAGATGACTTGACATCCATCTAATAAACCTTGAAGTTTTTGTAAGAAACATAAGGAAGAAATAATCTCACAGCTTCAATCCTAGCAATAGGGGAAAAAGTTTCTTAAAAGTCAATTCCTTCCATCCGCAAGTATCCTTTACACACCAATCTTGCTTTGTTTCTAACAACTTCACCTTGCTCATTCAATTTCTTCTGAAAGACCCATTTTGTTCCAATTACATTTTTTTCCTTAGGTTTAGGAACAAGAATCCATGTATCATTCTTCTCAATATGTAGTAGTTCTTCTTTTATTGCTTCAATCTAATGTTTATCTTTGCATGCTTCATTGACACTACAAGGCTTAGTCTTTGAAATCAAACAATTTTCTTCTAAAATTCTTCTCCTAGTTTGAAAACCTTTGTTCTTATCATCTATAATATGATCTTCTGAATGATTTAGTCTTTCGTACCTTGGAGTCTTAGGATGTTCTTGAACTTCAAGCTCTTTTTTCTCACTTTAGTACTTTCACTACTTCCTTCCTCTTATCTTTCTTGATTCATCAGAATCATCTACACTTGATTTTGAGTCTCAACTGAACTGATATTTTGATCATTTGAATCATATCCACAGGGTCTAGATGGTCTCACTGTGCCTTAATCAAACTTGACATTTGCACTTTCAACTACTTTCCTCAATCTCTTGTTGAAGCACTAGTAGGCTTTACTTTTAGTAGAATAACCAAGAAAGATACCTTCATCACTCCTAGCATCAAGCTTTCCTATATCTTCATCTCTTCTGATGTAGCATTTACTCCCAAATTTTTTGAAGTGTCTAACAATAGGCTTATGACCAAACCATAGCTCACAAGAGGTCTTACAGGTATCACCTTTGATATGTTCCTGGTTGAGAGTGTAAACAATAGTAGTCACAACTTCTCTCCAATAGATATGAGGGACATTTCCTTCAAGCATCATAGTCCTAGTAGCATCTAGAATTGTCATGTTCTTCCTTTCCACAACTCCATTTTGCTGAGGGGTCTGTAGGGCAGATAATTGTCTCTTTATCCCATGTTCTTCATAAAAATAATTAAACTCACTAGAAATGAATTCACTGCCTCTATCTAATCTTAGAAATTTAATCTTCATACCTATCTCTGTCTCAACCTTAGCCTTAAAAATATTGAATTTCTATAGAGCTTCAGATTTTTCTCTTAAGAAAGCAACCCACATCAATCTAGAATAATCATCAATGAGTAACATGAAATACTTGTCTCCATGTAAACTTCTAACTCTAGAAGGACCACATAGATTAGTATGCACAAGCTCCAATACTTCATTTGAACAATGTCATTTTCTCCAAAATGAAAATCTAGTTCATTTCCCCAACTAACATTGCTTACATATGGTATTAGTAGGCTTTACCAACTTAGGAAGATATCTCACAACCTGAGTAGAACTTATCTTGATAACATTGTCAAAGTTTGCATGACACAATCTCCTATGCCACAACCAACTTTCATGAACTTGAGCAATCAAACAACTTTTACTAGTAGCATTCAGGTGAAAGATATTACCTTTTGTTTTTGTGCCTGATGTAATCACATTTTTGGAACTCCCCAATATTCTACACTTTCCATCCTTGAATTGAAGATTGTATCCCTTATCAACCATCTGTCCAACACTTAAAAGATTATGCTTCATACCTTCAACATATAGAACATCATCAGTATTATTCTTACCATCAAGAGAAATGGATCCTCTACCATGAATTACACCAGATTTATCATCACCAAATCTTACAACAACACCATCTTACTTTTCAAGACTCACAAATTTACTTTTATTACCTATCATGTGATGAGAGCAGCCACTGTCAATTACCCATTTATCCTTTTCTTCAATTCTGGTAGCTAGAAATTTTTCCACATTCATGCAACTAGTAGATTTAGTAGGTACTAGATCATTTTCCCTGATAGCAATAAATACCCATTCATCTTCCTTTGCATTTCCTTTATTAGATTCATCATCTATCACACCTTCATCAACAACATAATAACATTTTCTTTGGAATCTAGGCTTGTTAGGTCTTGGCTTAGGAAATCTTTCTAGACACCCTGAGGCAACATGACCTATCTTATTGCAAGAAAAATATTTAAGAATAAATTGACCTTTATACTCACCTTCTCCTCTAGGAGCTCTCTTGACAAGAAGTGCTTCAAGCTCATCTAGCTTTCTCTCTTCTTCAATCTCTCTCATTTATTCCTCATACTTGAACACCTTTCTAGAAGAAATTTCACCTAGATCATATCTCTACTTATCCCTTCTGGAGGTGGTAGCTTTGAATGCAGATTCTATCTTAGGAAGAACATCACCAACCTCACTTAACTCCAAAGTAGCAAGCTTACCAATCAAAATGTCTCTAGTTACATTTGTCACAGTCCGGATCTCCTCAATTGCAACAACTTTGTGTTTGTATGTAGAAGGAAAGGATCTCTGACTCTTCCAATGTTCCACCAACACATCTGATATTACACACAAGTTCATTCACTATCTACATGAAAGTAGTAATGTTCTCATCTTCACCCATTTTCAATGTTTCATATTTCCCTTTCAGACTTTGCATCTTAGCAATCTTCACATGTGCATCACCTTCATACAAAGTTTCCAACCTTTTCTAGATCTCATAAGCAGTCTTCAAATCCATTACATTTGTCATCTCAGAATCAATCAGAGAACTCAATAATACTTCCTTAACCTTGATATTGTACTCAACATATTTGATCTCAATAGAAGTATAAGGACCATTCTGTGGGATAACATACCTATTCTTTGTAATGTTCCAGAAGAATTCACCAATGCATCTTAGATGACACTCCATTTGAGTCCTCCACAAAGAGTAATTTGTTCCATCAAATATCAGACTATCTTTCTTATATCTCACCATCCTAGATCACCTCAAGCTATTAAAATTCTTCCAAGGAACCTGCTCTGATACCAATTGTTGGAAACACAAGGGCAGACAATTGAGAGGGGGGGTGAATTGGTTGTCACAGAAATTCAAACTTATTAAACTTATTAACCTTATTCTCATATCTAATTAATATCCATGAAAGCATAAATCAACAACACATTAGAAACACACATAAGACCAAGATTTTTACGTGGAAACCATGTTAGGGGAAAAACCACAGTGGAGGTTAGTCCACAAGATTATACCCTATTAAAAGTATAAAGGAATAAATGGGAGTGCACATGCATTTAGGCGCACTGCTTAGAGCTCATTGCTCAAATACAATAAGGCTTACTACCTAAGGAAGATTCAATATCTTACAGAAATATTTGGATTACATCCACATGATTGAAATAAGAAAATAGCATCTGCTCATGCCTGATTACAGTTCTGGTTAAGCACAAAAAATCCTCTCACACTTCTTCACACTTAACTTCTGCATTGAATGATTAGAACTTTGTTCGAACATAGGACTCACAAACTTCACTTCACAACTCACTCACACTCATTCACAATTCTTCAAATGATAAAACATTCACTCATATATATCCGCAACCAAGAATAACATCATTTACATGTCAACTTCAATAAAATAAAAAATGAATACAAACTGTCGGCCCAAAACATAAATAATTAGCAATGAAAATCAACCAAAGTTAGCCACAACATAGTGAGGACCCAAAATAATATCCTTGAACATGAAACACCTTCAAAAACTATCCTTTGAAGATCCACAACACACTACAATCACCTTGCTGGCCAAGAACATGAAAAAAATGAACACAAAAGAGAAAATTTATCCAATTACGAGCACAACGATCACTGCAGATGTGCAAAAAAGATAGAGAATGATCTAGAAACATCCAAAAACATCATGAATCATCAGAGAATCATTTGAAACACTTCATGTTACCAGAATCACATCATCTTCATTCAGGAACACCAATTGAAGCAACAGAAAAGCTATCATAACATAGATACTCATAACTCGATCAAATCTTCATGTGGATCTTTGAAACTTAACGTGGATAAAATAGATATAATTGAAAACAAACCCTTTAATCCACAACCTCTGATCATCAAGATACTGAGCAAGCCATCGACATGTTTGCCATACTGAACTTGACAACCTACAACTCTCTTTATTACAATTTTCTCAAAATCCTCGACATATACAACCTCTAATGACATTAATGCCAATAGTGTTGACATCAATGACAATCACATATCAAAAACATCCAAAACACCCCTTGCATAAGTGACTTGTAAAATTGGGTTGACACATGCAATCGACATTTCTTCTACTTGTGTAAGATTTTTTAGTTCAATTGGTTGGACTCCTAGATTCGTATTATTCTATGCTAAGAATTAGTTTACTCCTTTATGTTCTTTACATTTTGTGCATATAGTACCTTCTAAAGTGGTCATTACTTTGATTCCAATGTAGCTTTCTTCACAAACGTAACAAACTACTAGTGATTGGTAGGAGTCTAACTAATTATGAAATGATAATTGTATTTCTTTGAAATTTTTGGCAAGTAATCCATTTTGATTTGGTATGTGTGAATTTTCATCATGTCTACTTTGTAAATCTAATTGTTCATTTATTCCTTCTTGTCATTTTCTTACATTTTTTTTTAACGAGGGGAATCGGGTGCAGCACGACCCCCCATATAACCCCCCACCACCGGTAAACTTTTTACCGTGACCGGCAATGCTGGCGGGACACACCAACCGGTACCATGGGAGCGCCGGAGAGTCGAACCCATGGTGGGCGCCCTGCTACAGGGAACACCTTAACCAACTGAGCTAGGACCGGCGCCCCTGTCATTTTCTTACATTTATTTCTCTTTTTGCTTCTCTATTTTTTCTACTTTGCTCTTCCATTTTTGCATCTATCATATGCTCCCTTTGTTGTTTACAATATTCTCTATGGTATTGTCTTTGATATTCTTTCCTTTGTTCTTCTGATTCACATTGCCTCTTTGGGTGACCCATATCTAGAATACATTTTTTTTTTGTCAAGTATCATGCCTCTAGTGTATTGTAAAATTCTAGAGATTTCTATGTTAGCTACAATAGATAATTGCATGGCATATATCGATGTCTAAAGTTTTTATTTTCATGTGGATCTAGAATATCATATGTTAGTACGATTAAGAACTATACAACACAAAGGTATAAGGGTTCTTTTAGCTGTGTTATTGTTCATTTGACATGTCAAAACTAAATATACACACTATCTGCTTTAAGAAATTAAACTTTGGGACTTATCTATTTTTTTTTTATATCAAATTTATCTCAATGCATTTATTTTATCAAATAATTATATAACATAATTTATAGATTGGTATATTTTTTGATTTAATGTGAACATGACATGATTGTAGTTGTTTGTATTATTCTATCATGTTTCTTATTACATATTAGTAATAAATTATATCATATTGGGAAATATTTGGTGGAAAACATGAGAATTCCATAATTTTTTTTTTTTCAAAAAAGTCATGTATACCTATATAGTTTTTCTTTAAACAAAGAACTTTACATACATGCACTATGGCTGTATATAATATTATTTACAATCTCTAAAGAAATAAATGTACTATTTTTTTACATGTATGGTTTGTATACCAATGTTGGAAAAATTATATGAAATTCATACATTAGTTATTAAAGAAAGTAAAGACTTGATTTCAGTTGAGTAATCAAATTGCTTAGTTTTGATGTTGTGCTTTTGATTCTTTATTCATCATTATAAGTTTCTTCTTTGAAATGAAGAAGGAAGACATATCTTTTGAAAAGTGTTTTTTGTATTGTTTCTGAAAACTTCGTTTGATCTTTGCCTTCATGCTTCATACTATTTAGTTCATTTGCTAAGATGCCCATAATTCCTTTAGCCACTTTTTCAAAAGTAGTCACGCATGCCGAGCTAGTGTGGTCTTCCAATTTGCATTACAATAGATATCTATAATCACAATCATGAAAAGTAGTTTTACATGTTTGATAATGCCATTGACCATTTTCTACTCTATCCACCTTTTTCTTGTATTTCTTAACATTAATTTCCACGGTGCAAGCAGTGTAACAAAATTTGTCTTGTTTTATGAAACAAAATGTTGATTTTACAAAAATGCACTGATAGTTGCTAGCAATGTCAACTCTGTAAGTGTTAATTTCAACAATATTTTTCAATTTTAGATCCTCTTGAATAAATAAGGAGTTCTTTGTTAGAGATTGGAAAATGAGATTTTTTCCTTGATTATCAAACCACGATCTCAATTGGTCAGTCTCTGGTATTTGGGGATTTATGTGTAGCTGGGTCATTGGAATGGTTCCTACAAACTTCCCTTCATAGTCACTAATTCATGCAGCCTTTGTGAGAAGTATTCAAAAAGACCTTGTACTACATATCTATTGAAGTTTGAAACATTCATTATTATAGAAATCACCCCACATTGTGAAGTCAATTTTGGTAGCTAGTCAACATATATTTCATTTGTAGAGTTTGTTTCTGTGTTTATGTACCATTCCTTTTTAAGATCATATTTTCTTTATTGATTGATAAGACTATACCTATGATGTCAACAATCATATTATCTTCCATGTCCTTAAGTTCATTGATTGGTTTGAAGTTGAAATTTAGTTGCGGTATCTACGTGTTCTCATCTAAGAAAATATCCACTGTGGAATTGTTTTCCAAGAGAATCTCCCAATCATTGTTTATATTGCTAAATTTGTTATTTGTTGCCAGCTTCAAGGCCCCATTGGAAATTAAAAACAATTTCCCAATCTCTATACGATAATAAAAAAGTTCTTCTATAGAATTGAAACACGTTGCTTTGATTTCATCACCATAAAAGTCCAGAAGATTGAAGTTGAAAAATTTTCCATCCCCATTTGCATTTTTGAAATAATGGAGATGTTTTACCATTACCCGAGCTTTTATTGTTCAACATTTATGGTAAGGGTTTAATGCTCTGATAGGCACAACTCTTTTACAACCTTCATTTCTTGCATGGTCCATCCCTATTGCATAATAATGTAGATACCATACACATGTGTCAAATAAAAATTATCGAGATAGCATGCATCTTGTAAGTGTCAATGTTTTATTTGTGATAAATTTATTTCCCAACAAGGTGCTTGAAACTAACATCTTGTATTTTTTGATGATTTGGGGGGTATTTTTTTGGTTTTACAAATACATTTGTTTCACCATGTCCTTCCATAACACAAATAGAATAAAAGTCAAGGAGTTGTCATAGGGGAAAATTGTGTAGTCATGAAAATATGTCAACATGCATGCAAGGATTTCGTATTTTTTTCATAGATTTCCAATTTATATAGCACAATTCCAATTTATATAAGAAAGTTTTGATGTTGAATTTCAATGGATATTATTGGTTAGGTTTATTTTCCTTGAATTGGATATTTTAGAAGCACATTCAAGGATCTGATGTTTATTTGACTTTGTTAATGAATGTGATTTGAAACATACATAGAAACATTCACATAAATAGAAATAGCTACAACACATTTCAAATAAAATAGGTTTGACTATTTACATATAAAGTAGGCCACTACATTGAAAACATATGAATAGTCTTTTGCAAAAATAGACATCAAAGTCTACATAAAAATACTGTTTATAAGAGTAAACCAACCATTGTTGCCACCTACATACAAAACATATGATCAATTTATTACAAAAATAAACATCAAAGTCTACATCAAAATACTGTTCATAAGAGTCAATTGACCATGGGGCAATCATATATACAATTCATATTTGTCTATCCTAATTATCATACAAATACAAGAGGAATTCTTCAACGATGTCTTTTGTAGATCCATGTTCATATTGTTTGTCATAAAAAAATTCTCTTAAGAAACAAGAGAAGTTTACAACTTTGTGACATGTTTTATAAAATTTCACAGTAATCTCTTCAATTTCATCAATTTCTTGTGGTTCAACTACTCGTGTAATGGCCCACCACACAAACCTCAAAGGACAACTAATTAACTAACAATAATGACACATTTAAAAAAAAAAAACTAATATCAATGTGCATTAACATACCACACTTGTAAGGAAATTATACATTTACATATTATCTAACTACGCTCTCTAGGGTAAACATGACTACATTACTTAACATAATCCCAACCCATAATGATGATTACAAATCACAAGTTTACATCACAAATCCATTATGTAAAATAAGTAAACAATGTTCATACATCTATTACATTACATCAATGATAATGTCCATAAGTGAACACATGATAAAACCAAGATTGTATTTATATTACATTAATCATAAGAGTTTACATTGCTTTGAAAGATAACAAAGGTACAACAATGCTTCCCAACACAAAGTGGGAATGATACATCAATTACATAGAATAATACAACTGAAATGAACAAGGTACATATCACCAATGATATCTCCAAATTGGTGAAGCTCTAGAATCATTGCAATGGTACAACTCTACACTTCACAAACTTAAGCTGGGAACCCAATGGGGTGCATAGCATGTTCCACCTAACCATGTGGACCCTAGGGCTTGCTCCTTGTGCTAGGAGATGATAAGAAGGACCCACAACATAAAAAAGTCAAGAAGAAAGGCTACAAGACTCCACAAACAATGAACAACATAAATAACAACTTCATAAAAAATGATGACTTCCAGAGGCACACAAAGGTAAAGGGAACAATAATGATACTATAGGAAGAGTTTCATCACATGGCCCTAGCATGGGTTACCCTGGTTGCCTCTCACTAGCCGCCGACCCCCATCTATGGTTACCTTAGCTACCTCTCACTAGGCATCGACCCCATAGGGTGACACATGTGAGACCACTTACCTTTCATAGGGACAAGGTAGTGATCTTGCCGACTAGGCCTTTTCAGCCTATGCTTAGCCCACAAAAGCACTATAGGCATGGGCGAGGTATCATACCTAACTTTTTTAATGTGAACTTACCCAAACCCACTAGTTAATTCATTAGGTTATCACTTATTAAGAAAACTCTTCCATGGGTTACACAGGCTACCCCTTTGTGTGCCAGCCCTCATGAAGAGCCACTCTCCCTAGTAGCACCTCAATTAATCCTTTAAAATAGATCCACAATTAATCCTTTAAAATAGATCCACAATTAAACTCAAGATGAAAACTTTCAATAAAGTAAAATAAATAAATAAATAGATGCCTAAAACAATGTACACCTTAAGTTTAGTGGTCAAAAGATATACAATAACATTATTTATCATGTAAAGGGTCTAGAAATCAACTAGTACCAAGTATTAAGAAATCATCATTCTAATAGTTTATCCTACTCTTTCATCTAACTAAAATTCTTCATTTATCTATATATAACTAAAACAATTCCTTTTCGTTTCTAATTATTTTTAATTCACCTATCCAAAAAAAAAGTCTATAAATCTGGAGACAAAATTATCTTTTCTAAAGTATTTAATCCTTACTAGATTTCCTAACTCTTCACTTTTAGCCATCTAAATACATATACAATGATACATATAGCAACTTATTAAATATTGAAATATGAACAATATATTACAACATGCTTGTTCCCTTACCTAAATATATATCCACATACATAAACATACATATACACATACCTAAACCTAAATATATTTATATAATCAAACTTTTGTTCACATTGCCACATAGCTAATAATAGATTATTAGCTGATAGGCTATATATAGTGTGAAGTTTAAGCCTGAACCCTGTCTAACGCTGGAAAACAACAAAAT
The DNA here is from genome assembly GCA_007258455.2 of Sequoia sempervirens. Lineage (NCBI taxonomy): Eukaryota > Viridiplantae > Streptophyta > Pinopsida > Cupressales > Cupressaceae > Sequoia > Sequoia sempervirens. The sequence continues at coordinate 123,644,029 of VDFB02000017.1, read as the reverse complement.
TTTACCAGAAAACTAGGAATGTTTTCAGTCAATTGCACAACTTTACGGCATAAAAGCCAACTATACATTGAATACAAGAATGTATTAGATCAAATGTTGCTTGCAATAAATGCGCAGTGCCATTTTGGATAGATTTATAGATTTTGTTCATTGCTTGCAGTCAAAATGTCACTCCAAATGGGATAACTTACATGAAATATCTAATATGCTTTCAACTGCCATAAATTTGGTCTTACTGCATTGAGTCGAGCTGGTAAACGCATCAATGCATTATATTGTAGATCACCGCCCAGTTTGTAAATATCTGACATGCTTTGGACTGCCATAAATTTGGAAAAACCCTTTTAAGAAATTCGGATTTAGAATACAGCTTATACCTTCTTGAAGTTTGAGGAATTTCACTGTAATGGCTAGAATCAAAGAGGTGAATAACCCCACTAAGAGGATCAACTTACAGTCTAAAATCTTATCAGTAACCAACCCTTGAGAAGGAACCTCTGCTCCTACTCTTTCAGATGTTTCTTTGAGCAACGACGATTCTCCAAGTCAAGCAAAACTAGGATTTAGAAGATTATGTGTGCTGAGGAAATTGCCAAAGAAAGTTCTAAAACTTTTGTCTTCCCTTCCTCTGGCCATTGGAGAACTATTTGTCCTTTCTAGACTATTATTATATGAATGTTTCCAATCCTTTCTTATGCTATGTATTAGGATTATTTATGCCATTACCTGAAGCGCTATATCTTTTGTTGTTAGAGGATTCAAATAATAGTTATTCACAAAGTCGTTTGTTCTCATAATGATAGCAAACAATGCTTCTGAAATGATATTGTTGGACCTTTTCTGACCAATATAATCTGGGAGTGCTCGGTAGTTCCTGAAATTCTCCAGAGATATCACATTCTGCAAACACAAACAACAACGTGAAATGCTTAGAAAACTAGGTCGCCTATCATTATTATAAACCAAACAAAACTAATAAACTAATTTAATTATGGCACTAAATTCTAAATATCAGTAGAGAACTAATAAAATTAGATGTGGCTTGATTAAACTAATTTTCATCACCAATTTTTTTTCTAACTGGGGTTGGATGTAAATAAGCATGTTGCTTCCCTTTTCAAAAAAATCAACAAAGAGGTCAACAAACTGAAGATTTGAGACAAGAGCAGTTAGTATACGTAGTAATGCAGATTCTAGAAAAAAGTTATATAAATATATCCTTGCGCCATTCCTGCAGAATGCATTCACAGTACCTAGCATCATTAATAGAAATGGAACCTTTTACAATGGCCTCACCATCTGCCAAAGCAGTCATGGATTCAACCTCCTAAACGCCCCACATTAGACTCCCTACAGATGCTGCTTCAATCTATTCATAATTAACAAACAATATATGTGGGAGTCATGCACCTACGAAATTGACTATGAGTGGACAAATTTAACCTTATTATGTCAATGCATGTGCAGTCACAGAACATTGTCATGGCTCATCTGACTACCCAGGGAGATGGTGCCTCTCAAAGAAATAATAGCAACTTATGTTTGTGCACTCCTGGATCAGAATAACTCTCATGAACGAATTGTTCTGCTATCATCTGTGAATATATAGATATCCTATCTTAGTTATCCAATTCACACTACAAAATAAAAAATGTCAGGAAGCAAGAGGTTTTACCTTGAAGGAAATATCATGAATTCATTTCTATAATTGGTTGTCATTCTTTTTTATACCATTTCCATTTTATTGCAATTGACTCTTAGGCAGTCTTGAATTCTTTCATGACCATTACCATGATTTGATGGGCATGTGAGTTTGTGATTCCTTACTTCCATATCGAACTTGTTGATTGTCATTATTGCTGCTCAAACTCAAAGACAAAGTTATCTTTTGCTGAATATTTTTTATAAAATCAGAAATGTCATTTTCAATTTAGATTGTTCAAAATTTCCACCATAAAAAGTAGCATTTTAGGTGCAAGCATTGTATTCAAGGACATACCAAAACAATATACTGAGACAGGCATCTGGCAGTCTTAATTTGGTTTAAATGGTTTGGGACTGTTTGGAACAAGCAAAGGCCTAACCAAAGAGCTTTTGGAGACACTAGTAAAGATGACACCAACTAGAGAAGAAGAAGCAAGATTGAAGGGATTATAATGGTGATATTTCCAAACTTGGTCCTGGGGAGCAGGGCTTAAATTTGACGGTCGACCTTGCCTGTCAACAAATTTTTTAATGATGGTTATCTATTCAAAGGTGCCCTTAAAACATTATGATATACCTTAGTGTAAGTAAAATTATATATAAATCAAATATATATATCATTATAATTCTATATAAATTTTGACAGTCTATCCAAAATCTCTCCTTTCATCTGATACAATCTTGTTAAAATTTTGATTGTATTTTACGACAAAAATCTCTAAATATAGTCATATGGCTATCAAATTTAAGCCCTGCTAGGGAGTGGTTCATCAAAGCATTGCTAGATATTCCTTATGCCCCACATGAAGTAGATTTTTCACCCAAAGTCAGACATCTTTCTCTAACAACTGCTACTTCAATCTATTCAGATGAAGGAAACCTGGAAGACATGCAGCGCCCAACGTGGAACATATGTATGCATTTGAATATTGGAAAGTGTTATGGAACTAGAAGACATGCAACTCCCAACGTGGAAAAAATGCATGCATTTGAATATTGAAAAGTGTTTTTTATTTACTTAGCTGTGCAGGGACATGACCTTCTGTCATAGGATTGTCCTCTTCAGTAGGGTTGATTTAATATATAACTCAAATTTCTCCACTTTCCAATTTTTCATTGACAGGTTTTCATCTTTTATTCATTGCATGGGATATATTAAACATATTCATTATTCTTGTATGTAAACCTTGGTTTCTTTCATGTGTTTGATTTATTCTATCCATCTATCCATCCATAGTGATGGTAGTCTCTAAAATGATAAACCTAGATTCAAAAGAATTGAAGACTAGAACATCATTACTATGCGAACATCTAATATTTAAATGGATTTCCTTCTCAAATTTTGAATTGAAGAAGCTATAAAATAATGGTGATTTAATCATTTGAGTCGATAACAAAGTCACCTATGTAAATCTAAGGTATTTTCTCAACCCACTTTTTCTCTATAAATCTTCGACAATGTCTACGCAACCCTCAAAACGAACATTTGATCATATTTATTAATTAATTAAAAATAAAGAATACATTGTGTTGCCAACTTTTGTATTGATATCCTTTATTTTTTATGAAATGTTTTAGTAGGGTTCTTTTATCTTTAAAAGTTTGTTAAGAAAAAATCTATTTAGTAACTTAAGGAGATTATATCTTTATAGATAAAAGATCTTATTATAATTGCTGACATCCATGCGTATTGAACTTAATATTGTGTTGGCTGAGCTTTTTCTCAAATCTTGACAAGTTATGACTATTCAAGGTCATAGAAAATTGTTTTTAGGTTAGGATGCAAACATGTTTATTAGGAAATTCAAGAGTTAAAATTGTAAGGTTCATAACAATAAGTGTGTAGCACTATATTATATGAATTTTTCTTTATTTATAGCATGTTTTCTCTTTAATTTTATAGTGGTTTTCCTGTGGGATATTTGAACTACATTATTCTTTTGAGACCAATTGTATTGTTTAATTAGATTTTGATGCCTTAAATCTTTCGATTGCATTTTCTTTGATCCGTTCCCTTAACTATGCAGTTGAAATGAGAACATTGCAATATATATTTCATTTCATAGATATGTATACAAAACATTGAAGAATACACAAGACAATTCTGAATTGTTTGACAATACACCTCAAAGAGACATGGTCTCTTTGACTACAATGACTGTAGGGTATGCAAAAAATGGATTTGTTGAAAAGGTATTTTGAAATTTTTGAGCAAATGCAAGGAGTAGATATAGAGCCTAATGCATATCTAATATATATCTAGTATTTTTAATTTTAATGTAAATAAATTGACATTTATTTGGGTGCAAAGCCTAACCCATATCTTATCATGGGCTTTGATATCACTATTGAGAATTAAAATAGAAGAAAACTAATTTTATAGATATGAAATGAACATAAAAATGTATTATGTAGGACTAAATTTATATTGTTTTTGAAAGGTCTTTGTAAAGGCTATCTGCAAAGCTATCAGATGAGAAACTTTTAGTCAAAAGTTACCCAACCACCTATACTAATATTAATTAACGTATTAATATAATAACATCTAATAACTCTAAAGGAGGTGTTTCACATGGGAAAGCATGCTCCAACAATATGTCAATACATTTATAGATTTATATTGTTAAATAACTAATTATATTATGTTACAATATATTTAAGCTTTACTTTTAATTTTCTATCAATGTATCCCTTGAACCTCTTATGGGTATTTGAATCTAGCTTCGCATCTGACAAAACCATTTGTGAAAACAAGTTGATGGCCTCATTGGCATGGCCATTCTATGCGAGTCTTGAAATCATTGTAGTCCATGAAAACATATCTCTGTGAGGCGTTTCTTCAAAGAGTTTAAGGGCCTCATTAACAAATTATTTCTGTACATATCCCACAATCATAGTTGTCTAGGAGAAGACATCCCTTTGAGGCATTGCTTGAAAGAGTTTAGTGTCTTATCAATAAGCCCATTTTGTGCATATTGGGGTACTTGTCCTCACCACAAAAATACAATTATTTTTGTTACTTTACACATTACACCTAAGTCATGTGATATTATTATATGTGAGCTCTTTCCATGGGATTACTCAAAAATTTCTGCCCTAAAAATTCTCAAAATATATCCTCTGAAATTGAAATTCACAATCTACAACGTTGTAAGAGAAATCAAAACCACTATACTCACTACTATGCTCAACATAAAGAAGAAACACATATCTGTTTGTTGTTGTATTTAATGCATAGAACAACAAAAAGTCCAAACCATCAACCTACAAATGATTAATGCCCCATCCACTATTCCTTCAACCCATCAAAAAATTATAACACATTAAGCTATAATATATGATATAAGTCATGCATATAATAATTATACAAGTCATCAAGCTATAATATATTATATGTCATGAAGCTATCATGTAGGAACCAACTAGATGAACAAGAAAAAGGTTTTCTCTAGCCTCATTTCATACAAGCACAATGAATTGTCCACTACAAAATCCTCAAAAAATGGAATTGTTACAAATCTTTCCTTCAATTTGATATAAGAAAATATGTAATACAAATATTTTTTTGAATTTAGGAGATAAAATTGTATGTATTTCAAATTACAAATTATATAAACATTAAATTTACTCTTCCTTAACATATTAACTTAAATATAATTGTCTATCGGCGTAACCCTTACACCCCTTCTGGTGCAAGTGCTATTATTATAGTAGCACTCTCAGCCAAGACTCCATTTGAATCGAATTCTAGCCTAACACATAAACCTCGAAACCCAACAAATACAGTTTCAATGGTTACTAACTATTAATAACCCAACTCGAAGCACAGTCAGCAAAAATTGCAGCCAAGATGACAATATATATATGTATTCACATTCGTATATATATATATATATATATATATATATATATATATAAAACTCGACTGCCCATACATTATCAGATGCATCAATACCAAAAATATGCGGTCAAGCCATCAGATCTGGAAGAAGGGGTCGACTCTTCACAAAAGGCAATTGAAAACCAAAAAGCGGCTGAGAGAGAGGGAACTCGAATAGACGCACCCACCATGAAGATTAACATGGAAGAAATATAAACATGGGCGCCACACACAAGTTTCCTACCAGTCGAATTCAATATAACATAAATCCTGAGCTTATTCGACCATCACATCCAAGGAAAGGAAAATTAAGTATCTCACCCAAATTGATAATGGTGCAGCCGACTTCTCTAAGAATAATCAAATTCTATTCCTCCAAAGGATCGACCCAGACCAAACACAAGGCAGCTGATACGTATAAAAGCAAGTAAATATCATAAAAATAACAATAATATTTTGAACCAAATCGATTCTCCAACTTAAATTTCATTGAATGAGACATCGGAGGCAACATTCATCTAAGAATTGCAAATACCAAAAGCCAGGCAAGGATCAAATCATTCACCAAAAGCCAGGCAAGGATCAAATCATTCGCCAAATAAGGCAACTTAAATATGTGTTTAAAAGCATGAAATGGCGAATTGCTAAGCAACTGCTAAGAAATGCTGCAAGAATATATATTTGAAACAAATCGATTTCCCCACTGTAAGCTCATTGAATAAAACTATGGGGCGGCTGTAAAAAGAACTGGTAAACTACAGATTTTCCCAAATGAACGATCATTGAAAATAACAGATATGACAACAATTTCTTTAAAATTCTAAATGCTGTATTATTTTTATTTTTATTTGACAAGAGAATAATTGCAGAGTAAAACTTCCCATTGAAAACAAAATAACTTTCTGGTTCCAATTTCTCCTAGAAACCTTAATATAAAAATCCAAATGAAAGATGAGTTTTTGAATACAAAAATGAACCAAAAAGACAAGTTTCTAAATTTAATTTCAGTTTAGAGTCATGCATGTGCACGCACTCCTTTTTTTCCATCTTTTCTTGCTTTTAACAATTCAATTCAAAAAACTTATCTCATTTATTTAATTTGAAATTATATTTCTTTCCACATTTAATTTAGATTCCAATGATAATAATATGTATCTTTGTTTATTATTTTATTATTTTTATCATTAAAACATTTAATCACCTTATTTAATTTAATAATTAATAATCGATATCCCCATAATATCTTTTCATAAGCATAATATATATTTAATTATTATTTTAAATTAACTTAAGTTATCTTATAATCAATTTTAATTTAATTAAATTGATTAATCAAGGCCAGACATAATATTAACTTTATCGTATAAATTCAAAATCAAATTAGACAATATAATCACGAACACAACGTGACAACTCAATTCAACCAAACAAACTTACTCAAATGTACAGAAAGGCCAAATACGGAGGGGCACTACAACTCGTGCAAGAAGTGCAACCCCATGGAGTTCTCAATTTTTTTTTTTAGAATTGTCTACAATTGATGAGTACAACTTTTCAATAGGAGTTTGCACATATGTATTCGAATTAGTTGACTCCTCAAGGGTTGGTAGCTTTGTGAATGATGGTTGTGTTGGAGCAGATTCAATTATGGTAGCCATTATCTAAACAACAAATCAAACTAATAAATAACAAGTTATAAAGATACATGTGAAGATAGTTTGGAAATTTTATTTTGAGAAATACTAACTAAATCCTTATTATTAAATATCTACACTTTCAATGTTTTAATTAGTTTTTTTAAAATAGGTTTAAAACCCCATTAGGGTGAGTGTAAGATTCAAAATATTTTGGATTTCCCATTTGAAATTGCTTTAGATTAATATTAGGTATAATTAGTTCATATATGCCACATTGACAATAACATGCTTAAAAATCATGCAAATTTAGATGATAGTGTAAATCATAAATAACTTTCCACCCATTCAACGGTTAACCAAAGATGTAAGTGATAATGGGAGATAGTAGGATTGTACACAAAGTTTCCTAAACATAGAAAGCTGGTTGTCTGTAGATATACATGATAACAGTACTCCAAATGCCTAAAACATAAAATAAAACTAATAAATGAAACAACAAAAAGTACTAATAAATGAAACAACGAATGGATGAATTAGCCAAGGGTTTCAAGCATGTACTTACAAAAATGCATTGTACCTATTTTATTGTTTTGTGTTTTTGATAATATATTTTTAGGCACAGATGATAATATAATGTAATTGGTTTTTTTTTTTTTTTGGAATGTATAGTTGAATCACATGACCATGATAATATATTGTTATAGGATGCATGATTAAGTTGTTGACCCATTTATGGATCAAGTCCATTTCCTATGTTACATCCCACCTTAGTTTCAATTAAAGTTTTAAATTAGTCATATCCAAGCCAGGCTTCCCATTGAGGTTTATTTTCTTTGAATTGGATATTTTAGTTGCACATTCAAGGATTTGTTGGTTTTTTTACTTTTCTATTGAACATGATTTGAAACATATACGTAGAACTATTCATATAAATAGAAATAGCAGTACAACACATTTTAATTAAAACAGGTTTGACTATTTACATATAAAGTAGGCCACCTACATTGGAAACATATGCAATCTTTTGCAAAAATAGACATCAAATTCTACATCAAAATACTATTCATAAGAGTAAACCAACCATGGTTGCCACCTAAATACAAAACATATGAACAATTTTTTTTACAAAAATAGACATCAAAGTCTACATCAAAATATTGTTCATAAGAGTCAACCAACCATGGAAAAACCCTATATATGGTTCATATTTGTCTATCCTAATTATCCATACAAATACAAGAGTAATTATTCAATGATGTCTTTTGTAGATCATTGTTTATATTGTTTGTTAGAATACATTTCTCTTAAGAAACAAGAGAAGCCTGCAACTTTGTGACATGTTTTATGAAATTTCACAACAATCTCTTCAATTTCATGGATTTATTGTGGTTTGACTGCTCATGCAAGAAGTGCAGCATCATAGAGAAGGTTTTGTCATATCCTAGCCAGGCTTCCCCATCAACGTTTGTCCCTTCAATAGTTTTTGTCAGAGCTACCTGCTCCTTTTTTAGCTTGTAAGTATCACTCGTTTTCGACAATAGAATTCCTAGTAGTCTGCTTGGTACATACCATTCTTGGCACAAGGTTTCCAAATATTAGTATCAAATTTTTGAATGCTTCATAGGTGCAATGACCCATCCAAATTCTGCTTGTATGTAACAAAAAGTGTTAGAATACTTATCGCTATTTTAATCACTTATCCTATAATACTGTACCTTAAAAATTCACTTGATATATATTATTTTCCTATTCGCAGTATTTTCACAATAGTTTTCCTATTCCCACTATTCCCACAACAATTTTACGATGAGTAATTCTTTGGCATAGGGTGTTCTTACATCAATCTCCTTCTAACACATATTTACTTTGAGATTTTCACCAAACACTAATAAACAAAAAAACAAGTTAATAATTGCATTATATTTCCATAATATACGATGAGAGTGCCATCATTATTTACTCTTCTATGTGAAAACATAAACATCTACCTTTTCAAAAAACCTACCACGAGTGTTATAGCAAAGAAAACAATTACTCTTTGTTTTTCTTTTTTGAATTCCATTTCCTTAAATTTCTATAGTAATATTTTGATGATACTATTGAGTATCCTTGAACATAATCATCAAATCTTATTAAATTAAAATACTTGCATTTTTTTTTTAATAAATAAAATCAAAGAATATACAAGAATCTAAAATCTTTTGACACAACACATAAAATATTTCTAAAAAAGTATAAATATACAAACTTAACTCCTAAATTGTGACTATATATACTTATCAATCACTTTATGTCACCTCTATAATAAAATTATTCATATAAATGACCAAATCAATAAAAAAAATATCTAACATCATTTGAGAATTCTTGATCTTTCTCTAATTGTTTTTTTATCTAACATCATTTGAGGCTTACAAATAGGTGTTTCATCTCGATGTTGTGTATCATCCCCATCTCAAAAGCTATAGCCTGATAGTTTTTAAGTGTTTCTAAAACTACATTTATTATTGGAGGTATTCTATTAGACCTACATCTCTCTATATGTGTAATAGTAATGGGAGCTTATGAAGCTAAAATGTTAGAATCCACATATTTCAACATAACATTGATCATTCACACAACATGCAGATATAGCTTCCAATTTGAAATTTGACAAGGATATCATCTTTTGCCTTAAGTAGGGTCCTTCTATAGGCTTCATTAATTAGGCTATTATACTTTGCTGGAGAACAAAGTAACTTCATGTGATTGATGTTTTGGCTTCCTTTCTCCTTCTATGCTCTTGTGACTCTCAAACAAACCTCATTCACAATTTAATCAATTGAAAATTTCCATACCTCTGTGTTCACCAAAAATGGAAAACACATCATTTCTCCTTCTCTTAGACATTGTATATTACCAAGCAATGCTACATGTAGAGGATTTGCCAAATCTTGAATAGTCCCTTCTCTTTTCCTTTCAAGGGAGCTATGTTCAATTGCATAGTGTATACCTATCCAAAGTCAAACCAACTTTGCACATTCCTATTTTAGGTTCAATGAGGGCACCTCCAATGATAAAACCTTAAAAAAAAACTCTCTTTCATAAATACAACCCTTAATCTCCCTAGTTCATTTATTTCTCCTAGGCTTACCATGTTACAGTTAGCAACAAGGTATGCTATATTATCTTCTGAGTGTAATACAAGAATGAGGATAATAAAAGTAATTTTGGATAGTAAAAGTAAGAACATGCATTACTCTTTTTCTTTTCCATTCTAATAGGAAAAATTATTCTTTACACCTCAAGAATCTACACAAATTGAGTTATTTTGTGTTTGGCATCGATGAGAAAAGATGGAAAAATGTTGCAAGAAAAATATTATGAAACTATACCCCAAGTAGAAAATTAAATGTCCCAAAACCATTCTCCATATGAATGGGACTTCATTCTATTCACAATAAACACAAGTTTGATAGCTACAAGATTCTTCAACCTTTTAAACAAATATATAATTCAATTCAAGAGCTCTTGAAACTTTTGTCACTTAAAGAGAGCTTGGCATGCACTTATAAAGGAAACTAAGCCACTTTAGGGAATTCTCTACATGATTATGCCTAGGTATCTATTCCTATACACATTTGCAAAAAATGACAATAGGTAAGGGGAAAGATCACTTTTCTTTCTAAGGTGATGCATAGCAGATGTGGGTGATAGGTTCAGGGGGCTGATGCCTACTTATGTGCAAAAGAAAAAAATGAACATACAAACAATGTATTTACGATTAGGAAAAAATTCAATGTAAAATAAAAGAGAAAAGGAACATTGAAAGTTGCTAATAGTTGCATGCTATAAGCCTTCTTTGTGTTTGACCTTACGTAGCCTGATGGTACCTTGTAGTAGACACTACGTAGAAAAAACCTCCACAATAATGAGCATAAAATTGAGACAATATTTTGGGTATCCATTTCCAACTATCGTGTTAATTTGTGTAGCTTGGACAGGTGTCTCCATTCCCAAGAAGTGTTTATTTAATTATTTAATTATTTTCTGGAGGCTTCTAGAAAGGGCTGAGTTGTCTAGATAATTATGTAATTAAATAATTGATTCCTCTAGAGACTTCTAGAATCCAGTTAGTTAGGGTTGTTAGAGTCTATTTAATCTTAGCCATTGATTGAGATTAAATCATGGCCATTGTTTTTCCAATGAGAAAAGTATAAAAGGGGATCAATGCGGGCATTTGGAGACTACACTTGAGACACAAGTAGACTTGTAGTGATAGCAAGTAGATAGACTTGAGATAGACTTGCATTGATAGCAAATAGATTTGCAGTGTTAGCAAGGGCGTAGTGATAGTGTTGGGGATAGCAGCTGTGGAATTTTAGTAGGAGAAATTGAGGGAAGAATTTCCAGAGAAGAATATTTCTAGAGCTATACGAGTAAGAGGCAAGTAGTTTATGTATTCCTTATTTTTCTAAAGTTTAATAAAATTCCTCATTTGCAGTAGTGGTTTTCCCTTCAGGGTTTTTCCACAGACAATTTGTCCAAAAATATTGTGTTCATTATTTTTTCTTCTCTATTCCTGTGAGTTTATTGGTGAAGTTGTAGTTGTGTTATTTTTCAATATTTGCTGTGAATTAATTTTCTAGAGTCAAATAATCTATTTAGATAGGAGATTAATAATTAGTAACTGCAATAAATTTTCACATGGTATCAGAGCTGATCTAAGGGCAGAAAAAGCTCAGCACAGGAAAGAGGGTTATAAAAGCCAGTTCAACCTCTTCAGAATTATTTTTATTGTTATTGTTTTTATCTTTTGAGATGGCCTTAGAAAGCTTAAGAGATCAGGACAGATTGGATGGAGCCTAAAATTTTGGTGTCTGGAAAGCCAAAATTTCTTTGTTGCTGGAAGAGAATGGGATCAAGGAATATGTGACTAGTGTTGTACCTGTACCTACAGATCCAACACAACTCTTAGCACATAAGAAGGAAGATGCCAAGGTGAGGAGGCTTATTCTTGATGGTGTCAAGGACCATATTGTTCCACATGTCACAAAGTTAGATACAACGAAGAAGATGTGGGATGCCATTCTGAATCTGTACCAGAATGCTACCACTAACTAGAAGTTGATTCTCAGAGAAAAGTTGAGGAATGCTCAGATGAACAAGGGAGAAGACGTGACAAGTTACCTCACTAGACTCAGACTTGTCAAGGATAAGTTGGCAGCTGTTGGAGATAAACTAGATGAGGACGAGCTAGTATGAGTAGCCTTGAATGTGTTTACTAAGCAGTGGGATGTCTTTGTTCAAGTTATTAATGGATGAGACACCTTACTGAGTTGGGATCGACTATGGAGTGACTTCACTCAAGAGGAGCTTAGACTTAGTCTTGTCAGTGGTACTAGCAATAAGAGTTAGAAAAGTGAGGCAGAACTGGAAAACGTTGCCCTTGCAGGAAAAGGGAAAGTGAAGAAGGGGTCAAGCAAATGATCAAATTCACAAGGTGAGAAGAAGAAGGACTTATCTAAAGTCAAGTGTTATGGCTGTCATGAGTTTGACCACTATGTCAACAATTGCCTACAAAGGAAGAAAGGAAAGAAGCAGATGATAGCTTCAACAAGTGCATATGAGCTCTCTAGTAGAATGGAGGATGAGTTCACTCTCATAGCTTGTATGGCTAGCTCAACCTCACAAGGTGTTTGGTATATAGACAGTGGGGCATCATTTCATATGATAGGAGTTAGAGAGTACTTCTCCAGCTATAAGGAGGACATCAGAATACAAATTTCTATGGGGAACATGTCCAAACTCAATCCGGTTGGGAAAGGGACTGTTCTATTTCAGAGGGAGAATGGCAAGCGGATTCCCATTCATGATGTATTGCATGTGCCAAGCTTGGGTATGAATTTTATTTCCGTATCCGTCCTTCATGATAGAGGTTACAATGTACTCTTTAGAGGGGAAAATGTGTTAATCAAGCACAAGGATTGGAAATCACCCACAACTATTGGAGTTAGGAGTGGCTAACTTTACAAGTTGCAGTTTGATACTCATAAGGCACTAATGAGTAGTAGTAATTATAGAGATCAAGGAGAGCTATGGCATAGGAGGATGGGCCATATACATCATGGAGTACTTAAATTTCTTTGTGAGACAGTGATAGGTGTTCCAGAGGTGAGCACAGAGCATGATGATCAGAGTGAGCAGCCAACAGAAGCTCCAAGGATTGTTCAACTAGATCAAGGATAGCAAATCTTGAGTACAGTTACTAGTACAAGCACAGGCTCATGTGCTGAGAGTTCACAGAGTATGGAGCAACAGATGCATTAGGGTGATATGGAGGTTGATACTTCATCCTCTATAGTTGGTAGTAGGAACCAACAATCACAAAGGGATAATTAGGAGTTTGTGGGAGCTCCTAGGATGAGTAGTAGACAATGGAGACAACTAGCCAGGTATAGTGACTATATGGCATTAGTTAGTCAGTTGGTAGATAGTGAGCCTTCCAGCTATTAGGAGGCCACATAGCGACAGGTGTGGCAAGATGCAATGGTTGAGGAGTATACCTCAATAGTGCATAATGATGTGTGGAAGGTTGTGCCTAGACCAACAGATAGGGAAGTGGTTGGATCACACTAGATCTATAAGATCAAGCACGGTGTAGATGGTAGCATTGAGAAATACAAGGCAAGGTTTGTGGCCAAGGGGTTCTCTCAGAAGGAGGGAATTGACTATGAGGAGACATTTGCTCCAGTGGCTAGGTATACTTCAATACGAGTTGTGATCTCACTTGCAACATAGATGGGATGGAAGATCCATCAGATGGATGTCAAGACGACATTTCTTAATGGTGAATTGAAAGAGGAGGTATACATAGAACAACCAAAGGGCTTTGTAGCACACAACAATGAAACCCACGTGTGTAGATTAAAGAGATCTTTGTACGGACTCAAGTAGGCTCCCAGGGTGTGGTATGAGTGCATTGATAGATACTTGCAGGGAATGGGCTTCATGAGGAGTGAAGCTGATTCTAACCGCTACTACTTGGTGGTTGGGGGTGAGGTTCTCATTCTTGTTCTATATGTGGATGACTTTTTTTTAACAGGTTCACTAGGGCTCATAGAGGAGTGCAAGAGGGACCTTGCAGTAGAGTTTGAGATGAAGGATTTGGGGCTTATGCACTACTTTCTACGCATGGAGGTATGGAAAATAGATGGAGATATTTTCCTTGGAAAATGGAAATACTACATCAAAATATTGAGGAAGTTCGAGAAGGAGGATTGCAGAGCCATGTCTACTCCTATGATCATGAATTGGAAGAAGGTCGACTCATCCAGAGAGAAGGATGTAGATGCCACCTTATACAGACAGTTGATTGGGTCTCTCATGTATTTTTTCAACACTAGACTAGATATATCCTTTGTAGTAAACTCTCTTAGTCAGTTCATGGTTGAGCTGGAGAGAGTGCATTGGACAATGACAAAGCATGTGTTGTGGTATTTGTATGGTACAATCGAATATGGGATCAGATATGCTCAAGGTGATGGTATCAGGTTGATAGGCTATACTGACACAGATTGGGTAGGCAGTACATCATATAGGAAAAGAACTTCAGGGTGTTGCTTTAGTTTGGGATCAAGAGTTGTCTCTTGGTACAACAGGAAGTATAAGTCCTAGCTTTGAGTTCTGCAGAGGAATAATACATAGCAGCTAGCATGGCAATGTGTGAGGTGATATGGGTTCAAAAGTTGTTGGTGGCCTTATTTGGTCAGAGGGTTGAGACTACAATGATACACTATGACAATCAAAGTTGCATCAAGTTGTCTATGAATCCAGTGTTTCATGATAGGTCTAAGCATATAGACATCAAATACCATTTCATCAACGATTGTGTATAGTGTGGGATTGTTCAGCTATAGTATATACCTACAGATCGACAGGTAGCAGACATTTTGACCAAGGCATTAGGGAAGGTGAAATTCATCTTCTTCAAAGATAAGTTGGGTGTCATGTAGAACACCTTCCTTGCTAAGAGGGAGTGTTAATTTATGTAGGTTGGATAGGTGTCTCCATTCAAAAGAAGTGTTTATTTAATTATTTAATTATTTTTTGGAGACTTCTAGAAGGGCCGAGTTGTCTAGATAATTATGTAATTAAATAATTGATTCCTCTAGAGACTTCTAGAATCCAGTTACTTAGGGTTGTTAGAGTCTATTTAATCTTAGCCATTGATTGAGATTGCCATTGGTTTTCCAGTGAGAAAAGTATAAAAGGGGATCAATGGGAATTTGGAGACTACACTTGAGACACAAGTAGACTTGCAGTGATAGCAAGTAGATTTGCAGTGAGAGTAAATAGTCTTGTAGTGTTAGCAAGGGGCATAGTGATAGCGTTGGGGATAGCAGCTGTGGAATTTTAGCAGGAGAAATTGAGGGAAGAATTTTTGGAGAAGAATATTGCCAAAGCTCTGCTAGTAAGAGGCAAGCAATTTATGTATTCCTTAATTTGTTGAAGTTTAATAAAATTCCTCATTTACAATAGTGGTTTTCCCTTCGGGGTTTTTCCATAGACAATTTGTCCAAAAATATTGTGTTCATTATTTTTTCTTCTCTATTCCTGTGAGTTTATTAGTGAAGTTGCAGTTGTGTTATTTTTTAATATTTTCTATGAATTAATTTTTCAGAGTCAAATAATCTAGTTAGATAGGAGACTAATAATTAGTAACTGCAATAGAATTTTCACATATCGAGCTTCAGCTTATTATTGATTCTTGTTCCTTAGCTTACTATCTATCTCAGTTTATACTTCTCCTCTCTTCTTAGATTATCATTTTTTCAAATCTTATGTTTTCCAACCCCTTCTTCCCATCTAGAAATCTTGTATTTACGCTTGGTTTAGAATGGGTCATTTGGTTATCAAACAATTGCCAAGTTAAGGTAAAAATATCTTCCCAATAGTTATCACAATCCCTCATTCTTGCAAAAGAGTGGTTTGAAGGTGATAACATCAATAATCCATTGTAGTTGATAGTTATCAAATTTAATCACCCCCACCCACGTTAGTGATGAACATTATAGTTGCTATATGGAATTGTTTATAAATAAAAAAATGCAGCCTTGTATATTATAACTAGCTCCTAGAATATGAGAAGATGTTTTAATCTTAACCTCAACCACTCGTTAGATAGTGGTCAAGAGATATTCTCAGTTGAGGAGACTTCAAATAATCTCAGTGCCAAAAATTTAAAATTTATGTTTTAATTTTTTAATATTTATTGTAAATATCAATATTTAATAAAAATAAAAAAATTTGATCAATTAGTGTTGATAATAACTAGCATATCTATCTTATTTCATAGTCTATATAAAAAATGTTCAAAGATATCAACTGTAGGATTGTCAAATGAGAGTAATATTTCTGCTTGTGTTTTTGTTATAATAGTTTTTTTAGTTGGTTCATATACAATAAGAGTGTCATCACTATTCATTGTATTGTCATTGTTTTATATTATCATCTACAATAACAGTGTCATTTGCATTCATTGCATTATGTGAAATGGTTTGCATAAGGTGGGTTTTTAACCTTTCAAAATCAAGAATAGCTGGACATTGAGTAGAACATATATGCATCATTCATCTTGAATTTTAGTACAATGAAAATATAGTAGTGTCCTTGGCATTTAGTACAATGTATTGGTGACTTCGGTATGCATTCTATGGGATTGTGTACATGTGTTATCTTCCAAAGCCTGGAGCCTTTTCTCTTTTGCTTTTCTATTTGATATTTTATTTCATGTCCTTAATTTTTCATATCTATCATCTATGAATGGGGGATTTATCCATAGGCCATTTAAAGAGCTGACACGAGACATTGCCACAAATGTTAAACCTGGTCTTTCTTTTGAGCCAATATCAACTGTTGCTTTTTGAAGAGTTAAGCCTTATGATTTGTGTATTTTTAGAGCCCAAGATAATCACAATGGTATTTGCAAGGAACAATCGAAGGATGTTGTTTATCAAATGGATTTCCTTTGTAGATATCGAATTACACCAATACTTCTAGGGGGTTTTTTCCTGGGCGATATAAAATTTCTCGAACAGTACCTAAAGCTCCATTAACAAGGCCTGCTTCTATCCACAAGTTTGATGTTAACATAACTTTTTCATTTTTTCTTAACAATATTTCAATATCAGATTTATCTTTTGTATATCCATCAATTGTATTGACACTTCCATTTTAATTTTTTAATTTTTAATTTTTATGCTTTGTGCAATTGGATTTTTCAAGGATTATAATTTCGTTCGATTGTGGGCATGGAAATTTTCATTTGTTGAAAACAAATGAACATTATTGTGAAATTCTTCATTTATTTCTTGATCTATTTTTTTAGTAGATCATGTCATTAGTAAATTCCAGTCATCAAGTGTAGGGTTTTCATCACTTATATTTGTTAAAAGCTGGCGGAAGTGTTGTTGATTGGTAGACACATGTTGTCTAAAGACTTGATCCAAAGTAATTATAATTTTGAATTCTTCCCATAGGATCTTTGCTTGTTTGTTGCTTGCATAGGGTGGTTTGTCATTAATAGGAGGTAATTGTCCTAGATCCCCAACTAAGATCATTGATATTCCTGTAAGAAGTGGATAAGTGTTAAGTTGAAATATATAATCTATTTGAGTGGTTGTGCGATAGATATTCAATTTGCTAACGGAAATCATATTATATGTTGCATAGTTGTGTGAGAGTTATACTATAGTTGTGTAAGAGATATACTTGTAGAAGGTCGATTTTCATTTTGAGGGAAGGCTTAGTGGAGTTGAGAATCAATTTTCTCTAACAAATTTGCACCAAGAAAGCTCATTTCATCAATCAACATGTATCTGCTATGTGATAATTCTTCTTGGAAGCTTGTTAATCTGGTTCCATCCAATTTCTTGAAATTGTTACATGGTATTTTTAATTTTGAATAAATAGTTGATCCTCCTATATTTCATGCCGCAACTCTTGTTGGTGCAAGTAGAAGTAGTGGAGATTTATTTTTTGATTGAGCATCTTGAAGGCTTTTGGATATGACACCTATCACATATGACTTTCATGTTCTTTTCGTGCCTTGAATTAACATGAGCAGAGGAGATTCATGTTTGTTTCTTTTGTAGTGTGAAATGATCATGTTTACTACTTTTTCTTGTTTGTTGCTGAAATTTTCATAGTTAGTTGATTGTTGGATATGCTTTTGCATCAGACAACTATTACTTTTCATGGTGGTTATGAAATTTACTACTACATATGTGTACTGTTCACCATGAAAATTATTAGACCATTTGGCCTGCTTGTCAAAATCTCTTCTTCCTAGCATGTCTATTTCTAATATTTGCAAAGTTTCATCTTGATGAAGCCCAGATAGAATTTCCCATTCATTCTCAATTGTAGAAGATATGGCGACTTCATTGTCATCACTTTCATATTTTGTATTATCTTTAGTTATATCACTCTCTATTCTACATTCGACATGCCATTGAGTGAATTGGAAGTTTGAACAACATGCAAGTATTGCATCATTATTATGACCAATGTACCTTTGTATATCACAAAATAGTTTGTATAGTATCAATTCTGAGAAACAATAATCACACCATCTTTCTAAGTCATGTGGAGGAATTGATAGGACTTTTGGGAATACTCTGACAATAGCTTTTTTTTTCCTTGCATTCCATTTGTTTTCGATTTTGTGGTTGGGATTATATATCCAAGATATTGCCACTTTAATAAGATGGATTGATTCCATAGAGTAAGGTCTATTTTTGTATGCATCAATGAAAGAGGTAGTTTCATTTTCATTGTCAGTTTCTAATTGCAATCTCACATGTTTGAAAACTTCAGTTGATACATTCAGAGTGATAAATCATCTACTGCTTTGAACAAGTGGAAGTTCTAATAATGGATGGATTGTTTCTTGAGCTCCAACATCCCTTTATATTAGTGTTTTTGTAAGTAATTTTTTGTAAGATTTTATAGTTGAATCATCTAGATTGTCAATGTTTTCTAAACACATTAACATTTCTTGGTATGTATGTTTCAGAGCTTTTTTCTGACTTGGATGCATACTTAGCAATATATTTTATGATTGCATGTTTTGATAGGACATGTTTCTAATTTATATTTTCTCTCCATAATTTTAGTATGTACCGATTGTGTGAATTGAGTCGATCATCATTTCTAGCAAGCTCAATTTTTTTTTCACCAGTTTCTATATTTTGATATAATGCTCCTCGTTGCAATTTTAGAGACCAAGGAGCATTGTACCTATACATGAAATTAAATGCAACCATGCTAATGGAAATAATGGAATAGGGAAGTTTTTTGATGCTTAATTTTTTTATCATGTGTGGAAAGATGTTTACCTGCAAATCATTTTCCCCATTTTTTTCATAGACATGTACCTTCTCTACACATTGTGTGTCTTTGGAAAGTGTTAGCTAGCTCATCGTAGTCCTATTGGAGATTTGTCTCTTGTAGTTTCCTTGTGTCTTTTAGACATGGATTGTTATCAGATATGTTGTATGCCTAAATTTTTCAATTTGATTGATTTAGTTTATATACTAGTTGTAGATCAATAAAATTGATAATTACGGTCTTGCATATAGCATGTTGGATCATACCTGTTGATTATGATTTTGGGTTTCATGTCTAGGGTTCCATGCATGGACAATTAAGTTGAAATATTTTTTTGCAATAGGTCATTATTATTCATTTGAACAATCAATATTTTCCATGTTTGGTGCTTTGTTGATCCATAGAAATCCATGGATGTGTGCTAATCCTCTATGTTTCCATTCATATCTACACCAATAGTCTTGAACATTCATTCCTTTCTACAAGATTTCTTGTCTAAATTGGGAGTGTCATAAGTGCATGTACTGTGCAACTATATGAGCGTAGTAAATTACATTTTGTCACCAAAGATGTGCTTCTCTTGGTGTTATTGGTATTTTCCCTAGCATGAGTGCATGTAAGTTAGGCTAGCATAAGTTTGCTGCACTCAATGTAAAAATAATGGTTGGTTTACTAATCTGATGCAACATGTCTATTAATTCTACATAACATTTTGTCTAGTATGAGCTTGTACCTCTAAGCAAAGTTCCAAAGCACATTATTCTATCTGCAAGTTGTGATTGTGATGTATTTTTTAGGTGTTCACAGAGTTCATTGATTGTAATAGGCATGTCATGAAGATTTATTTTCATGAAAACTGTAGTTGATGTCTAGGAACGATGTCTCATTATCATATTTTCCATATAATATCGAAACCTTGGGTGTTTACCGAATCAATTATCTTTATAATGGTATAGATGTTTGACATATTCATGTAGGTCTACTTTCCTTATGTGTGCTTCTAACCAGTCACATATTCCAGTTGGGAACAATGTTGGAAAGGCCATATATAATAATTTTGTTGTAGCATATTCATTTATTGGAGATTCACCAACTACTAGCTAGTCCATTAATGTCATAGGATCTGTATTTCAGTTGTTGACCCATGCATGAATTAAGTCCATTTCCTTTTGTAAATTTGGTGGTTGGAAAACCATTGATGAAGTGTGTTCAATAATATTTTGTTCAAAATCCTTGATATATGTGTTGACATGTTTTATAACTGTTGTATGTGATTCATATTCTATTTGAATGGTATTAAGCTAATCAAAAATATTTTGCTCATGATTCCCACTTATACTATCAAGAGAATTTTCATTGATATTGACATCTAAGTAAATTTTTTTATGGTTGATTTTAAACTTCAATGCTTGATAAACATGGTGTTTATTTACTATGAAGTGGTAATTTATGCCATTTTGATATTTTTTCCTTACTATAATGATTAGTAGTTCTGCAATATAATGTGGCAATGTGTTTGATAGTTGTTCAATTTTCTGTAAGAAATTGATTGTGTGTCCTCTATATTTATGTTGACTACCTCTTGCATGTGTGACTTATATAATTGGGTTCACACATGCAATCAAAATTTCTTCTTGTGTAAGATTTTTTAGTTCAAATGGTTGGACTCCTGAATTCATATTATTTTGTGCTAAGAATTGGTGTATTCCTTTCTCTTGTTTACATCTTGTGCATATACTACCTTTTGAAGTGGTTATTTGATGCAGGAAGGGGGTGACACAAAACCCTCTCCACTTAATTAATTTCAACACAAACACAAATTCTCAATTCACTATGAATTTCAACACAAGTATGAAAGAAACTACAACATGTAAAATTGCATTAGAAATAAAAAATATGCAATTAAAAACTAATAAAATCTCATTGAGACTATGGGCGCCACATATGCCCTTTACAACATCATAGAATTCATTACAAAAAATCTACAACATTCCAAAGAATTTCCTATGATTCTCAAGCACTACAACCAACCCACATGCACACTCTACCACTCCTCAACAATGGCTACAGTAAACTTATTGAAGCCTTCACACTTTGCTGCAATTTCTCCTAAGAGAAAATCCATGCCCAAGTTGTGAGTTTCTTGCACTTTGAAAACTAACTTCAAAATGCAAATTAATTATCTTTTATTACCAACTTTCAAAATCTGCTAGAATGAAATGAATTTCATTTCCCTTTCAAACTCAAAAATCATCCTTCCCAAAAACATGCCCAAAAGGAAAAAATTTCTAAATTGAAATAAAAAATAAAAAATAGAAAATGAAAATAAAACTTCTCACTTGTGCAAGCAACCAGTCTCACACAAACTTTATCGATAGTTTCCAAAATTAAACTCACTCATCAAAGTTTCCAATTTGATCACCTGAGTGCCCATTTTGACAGTCCCTATTTTTTAGGGATTTGTGGTAGTTGAAATTTGATTTCAATTTGAAATTTCAAGAATTTCCTTTAACTTGCAAAAATGCAAATTTTGAATTTTTTCACTTCCATTTCCTTTGCAACACTCGCTTTTTGGGCATAATCATTCAACATGAAATGTTAATGTAATTTAATTTAAAATTACATTATTCCAATAATTACAAATATTTGTGGCAACCATTTATTGAAAACCAAACAAAAATTAAAATGATTTTTTTTTGGTTGATGTAGGACTGCACGAGCCCATGGATGCTCCTGCATCAGACACCCACGATAGAAAGAAAATGTTCTATGAGTGAAGCTCAGGAAAAATTGAATATTCTATGTTCACATTGAATCCACTTCTCAACCTCATCAGCATGAACCTTTTTATTTTCCTTTGCCTGTAATATGCTATCTCTACTCTCCCTCATTCTTCCCCTCTTTTTGCTCTTGTTCACAAAATTCAGCTCCCACCATCTTGCACTATGAGATTTTGGAAAAAAACAATTAAAATCCTTCTCTTCATTAAAAAATGAAATCATGTGTTACCTCCCTTTTTGTTGTTGTTGCAACAAGTTGATTACCACCCTCCTTCAAGTCAACTTTTTGCTCCTTTTTCTCCATGTCTTCTACAAGACAATTTTCATCTGCATTCACCTCCTCCTCTATACTCACATCACTCTTAGAGATACAATCAAAATATACATCCTCCCCATCATTATCAAAAATAAAATCAAAATATTCATCCTCTTCCTCCTTTAACAAACTACTGTCAACCTCCTTTTTACACAAAATATTATCAATGGATGCAACAAGTAAATCACCAAATAACTCAACCTTCTCCTCTACACTTTCTTCCTCACTTTCTAGTGAAGTAACATCACCTACCAATGCTATCATTTCTACAAAATTCTCAACATCACCTACCAATGCTATCCTTTCTACACGAATCTCAACATCATCATGCTCAATTAAACCATTTTGAGAAATACCACAAAGTTTAGATTTTACCTCTTTCTCCACTGAACTTCTTACTTTACCATTCCTACATGCCACCAACACTGTTCTATCTTGCATTAGCCAATCAAAATATGCATCCTCATCATCCTCCACTAATCCAAAAAATTCCAACTCTAGCACATACCTCCCCCTTTTCATCACTTAAGGGATTCAATTTGTGCTTGATCCCATCTTTCTCCATAGTGTAGGTATTAACATATCCATCATGCACTACTTCCCTATCAAACTTCCATGGTCTACCCAATAAAAAATGACACACATCCATTTTCATAATATTGCACAAAACTACATCACGGTAATTACCTATCTTGAAATTTACCAGATATTTCTCACTCACCAAAACCTTCCGGTTATCCTACAACCAAGCAATTTGGTACGGATATGGATGCCTCCTCTCCAACTGCAATTTTCTCACCATCTCTTCAGAAAAAAATATTTTATGTGCTACCACCATCAACAATCACATTACATACCTTACCTTCACATTTAGATTTGTTCTAGAACAATCTTCTTCTTTGTTCATCTTCTCTTCCTCCATTTGTTAGGGTCCTTCTAGTCACCAAAGCTTCTCCTCTTTCTTCTTCTTTGGAGCATGATGACTATCTATCATCCTCATTCACATTTTCTGCCCTCCTTCCTATCTTTGGCATCTCTGGCCTTCTTCTTGGTCCTTCCTCTCCATTAGGACAATAATAGGATCTATGTCCTTCTCCACACTTATAACAAGTTCCACGGAAGCCTCCTATTCCATACCCTCTACCTGGTCCTCCTCTTCCTCTATTCGAATTCTCACCTCTTTCCTCTTTGTTGCACTTAATGTCTTCAATCTAATTTCTATTCTATTTTTTCTACACACAATATCTACCTTTTCCTTTTTGTTTTTTCTCCAACCTCTTGTTCATTCTCTCCTCTATCTTCAATGCAAACTGATATGCATCTTCAATTGTCAACAATCTGACAACTACTATCTCCTCCTGGATGCTAGTTCTCAACCCATGAATATACCTAGCAACATTTTCTTTAGTTGCTTGTGAATGTCCTTCTCTAATAAGAATTCAGTAGAATTCTTCTGTATACTCTTTCATTGTTTTAGGTCCTTGTTTTAGACAAGTTGCATCTTCTTCAACAACTCTAGTTCATAATCTATAGGTATGAGATGCCTTTTCATATTTTCAACCATCTTCTCCCATCTAGTTATTCTCTCCTTTCCTCTTCTTCCTCTTTCCAACTGGATCTCTCTCCACCAAATGGAGGCATGACCTTTTAATCTGGTCCTTGCAAATCTCACCCTATCAGAGTCTCCAATCTCTTCAAATTCAAAATATTCTTCCATCTCACTGAGCCAATCAATTAGCTCTTCAGGATTAAGGTTTCCATTGAAAGTAGGAAATCCATTTTGGGTCTCTTCCCCATTCTTGACAATGTTATTACTAATGGGTCCCTTGCAACTGATGCTGCTTCTACTTCTTGAATTCCAACCTCACTTACACTTGTAAATTTTGTGCTATCATCCCCACTTATAGGATTTATCAAGTTTGTAAATCCTCTCCTTATTTCTTCTTGTAGGGTCTCATCTTGTCTCCTTAGAACCCTAAAACCATCGTTTCTCACATAATTTCTCCTCTTCCTTGGTCTCCTTGGCCTCTCCCTTTGCCTCTACCTTTTCCTCTACCTCTATGGGCGCCTTTGGAATTCATCTTCATAAACAAGCAAACCCACACTCATAGATCCTAGTGTAGAATGCTTCTCTTCAACAATCTAACTACACACTCAGGATGAACTTGCTTTGATACCACTGATGTAGGAAGGAGGTGACACAAAACCATCTCCACTGACTTAATTTCAACACAAACACAAATTCTCAAATCACTATGAATTTCAAGACAAGTATGAAAGAAACTGCAACATGCAAACTTGCATTAAAAATGAAAAATCTGCAATTACAAACTAATAAAGTCTCATTGAGACTATAGGTGCCACATATTCCCTTTACAACATCTATAATTCATTACAAAAAGTCTACAACATTCCATAGAATTTCTTGTGCTTCTCAAGCAATACAACCAACCCACATGCACACTTTTTCACTCCTCAACAATTGTTGCACAAACTTATTGAAGCCTTCACACTTTGTTGTAATTTCTCCTCAAAGAAAATCCACACCCAAGTTTTGAGTTTCCTACACTTTGAAAACTAACTTCAAAATGAAAATGAATTATCTTTTATTACCAACTTTCCAAATCCGCATTTTTGTTTCAATCTCAAAAGTCATCCTTCCCAAGAAGCCACACCCAACAAGAGAGAATTTCTAAATTGAAATTAAGAAAAAAATAAAAAATCAAACTTCTCACTTGTGCAAGCAACCGTCTCACACACACTTTACTGTCAGCTTCCAAAATTGAACTCACTCATCAAAGTTGCTAATTTGATCACTTGGGCACCCATTTTGATAGTCCCTATTTTTTAGGGATTTTTGGTAGTTGAAATTTGATTTCAATTTCAAATCTCAAGAATTTCCTTTAACTTGCAAAAATGCAAATTTTGAATTTCTACACTTCCATTTCCTTTGCAACACCTACTTTTTTGGGCATAATCATTCAACATGAAATGTTAATGTAATTTAATTTCAAATTATATTATTCCAATAATTACAAATATTTGTGGCAACCATTTATTGAAAATTAAACAAAAATTAAAATAATTTTTTTTTGGTTGATGCAGGATTGCACGAGCCTGTGGATGCTCTTGCATCATTATTACTTCTATTCCAATGTAGCTCTCTTCACAAATGTAACAAACTGCCAGTGATTGGTAAGAGTCTAACTAATTATGAAATGATAATTACATTTCTTTGAAGTTTATGGAGAGTAATCCATTTGGATTTGATATGTGTGCATTTTCATCTTGTGCTCTTTGTGAGTCTAATTGTTCATTTACTCGTCTTTTTCTTGCATATGTTGCTTTTTGTTCTTCTATGTTTTTCCTCCTTTGCTCTTCCATTTCTACATCTATCATTTTCTCTCTTTGTTGTTTATGATATTCTCTATAGTATTGTCTTTGATATTATTTCCTTTTTTCTTTTGATTCAAATTGCCTCTTTAGGTGAACCATATCTAAAATGCAATTTTTTTTTGTCAAGTTTCATGTTTTGTTCATATAGCAAGAAATTATAGAACATTCTATGTTATTGTGCATTTTACATGTCATTTATATGCAACATGATAGAACTAAATATATTGAGTAACCTACCTTGAGCAAAAAAAATATACCGAGTAACCTCTTTAAGCAATTAAAATTTCAGGTATATCTATTGTGTTTTGATATCAAACTTATTTGAATGCGTTTTTTTCATCTAATAATGCTATACTATAATTTATCATTTGGTTTGTTTATTTTTAATGTGAGCATAACATGACTATAGTTGTTTGTATTATCCTATCATATTTGCTTGTATAGATTATTAACAAAGTCTATCATGTGGGGAAATTTTTGTTGAAAACATGAGAATTTCATAAATTTATTTTGACAAAGGCATATACTTGTATAGGGTTTCTTTAGTTAGAGAACTTTACGAACATACACTATGGCAATAGATACTATTATATATAATCTTTGAAGAAATTAGTGGACTGATTTTTTGCATGGATAGTTTATATACCATTGTTGGAGAAAGTACATGGCATTTACACATTCGTTATTAAAGCAAGCAAAGCATTGCTCTCTGTTGAGTAATAAAATTGCTCAGTTCTAATCTCTGT
Organism: Sequoia sempervirens; assembly: GCA_007258455.2. Lineage (NCBI taxonomy): Eukaryota > Viridiplantae > Streptophyta > Pinopsida > Cupressales > Cupressaceae > Sequoia > Sequoia sempervirens. The sequence goes on along the minus strand of VDFB02000017.1, from coordinate 123,617,198 downwards.
GCTTTTGATTCTCTGTACACCATTGTATGTTTCTTCTTTAACATGCAGCACAAAGGAATATTTTTGGGAAAGTATTTTTTGTATTGTTTCAAAAAATGTTGTTTGATCTTCCCCTGCATGTTTTATACTATTTAGTTCATTTTCTATGATGCCCATAATTCCTTCAACTACTTTTTCAAAAGAAGTCACCCATGTTGAGCCAGTATGGTCTTCTATTTTGCATTGCAATAGATACCTGTAATCACAATCATGAAAATTATTTTGACATCTTTGACAATGCCTTTGACCATTTTCAGTTTTGTCCACCTTTTTCTTGCATTTTTTACTAGCAATTTCCATGTGGCAAGTTGTGTAACAAAATTTTTCATGTTTTATGAAACACAATGTTTCTTTTATTAACATGTACTGATCATTTCTAAGAATATCATCTTTTCATGTGTTAATTTCAACAATATTGTTCAATTTCAATTCCTCTCAAACAAATAAGGAGTTATTTGTTAGAGACTGGCACATGAGAGCTTTTCCTTGATTCTCAAACCATGATCTCAATTCATCGGTCTATGGTATTTGAGGATTTATATGTAGCTTAGTTGTCAGAATAGTGCCTATAGATTTTCCTCCATAATCACTAATTTGTGCAACTTTTACGATGAGTATTGGAAAGGCACATGCATTACATATCTCTTAAAGTCTGAAACCTTCGTTATTATAGAAATCACCCCACATTGTCAAGTCAATTTTGGTAGCTGACATATCTTTCATTTGTAGAGTCCTTTTATGTGTTTATGCCCCATTCCTTCTTAATATCGTATTTACTCTATTAATTGATAATACTATAACTATGATGTCAACAATCATGTTATTTCCACATCTTTAAGTTCACTTATTGCTTTGAAGTCGAACTTCATTTGTGGTATTTGTGTGTTCTCATCTAAGCAAGTATCCACTATCAAATTGTTGTCCAAAAGAATTTCCCAATCATTATTTAAATTGAAAAACTCTTTGTTGGCTTCAAGGTTCCATTGGAAATGAGAAACACTTTCCCAATCTCTATACGATCATAAAATAGTTCTACTATTGCATTGAAACAGGTTTCCTTGATTTCATCACCATCATAGTCTAGAAGATTGAAGCTGGAATCTTTTCCATCCATACTTATATTTTTGAAATACTGGAGTTGTTTTTCCATTACTTGAGCCTTTATTGTCCATCGTTTCTAGTAAGGTTTTAATGCTCTGATAGGCACAAATTTTTGACAACCTTCATGTTTTGCATGATCCAAACCTATTGCCAAATAATTTTGATATTATACATATGTACCAAATGAACATTACTAAGATAAGATGCATCTTGTAACTATCAATATTTTGTTATGCTACATGTATTTCCCAACAAGGTGCTTGGAACTAAACTCTTGTATTTGGTTTTGGTTTTGGTCTTTCTTTTGGTTTTACAAATACATTTCTTTCACCTTGTCTTGTCAAAACACAAATAGAGTAGAAGTCAAGTAGTTGTTGTTGGAGAAAATTGTGCACTCATTGAAAGATGCCAACATGCATGCAGTAGTTGTATAAGCAATTTTTGATGTTGATTTTTAAAGTATATGATTTGTTGGATATTTGAGATGCACATTTGTGGATGTAATGGTTATTTTAATTTTTTGTTGACCGTAATATGAAACATATGTTGAACTATTCAATTCAATAGACATAGGTACAATACATTTGAAATAATTTTTTTTTGACTATTTATATATCAAGTAGGCCATGTACAACCAAAACATATGAACAATATTTTCCAAAAGAAGACATTAAATTCTAAAGGAAAATACTATTCATAAGAGTAAGCCAACCATGGTTTCCACCTTCATACAACACGTATGAACAAATTTTTTACAAAATAGACATGAAATTCTACATCAAAATTTTGTTCATAAGAGTCAACCAACCATGGAACAACCCTCTATATGCTTCATATGTGTTTATCCTAATTATAATACAAGTACAAAATAAATTCTTCAATATTGCTTTTTGTAGCTCTTGTTTCTTTGTATTGCCTGTCATAATAAATTTCTCTTAAAAGACCAGAGAATCCTACAACTTTCTTGCATGTTTTATGTAATTTGCGAGCAATGTCTTCCATGTCATGTTAATCTCTTGTCGTTCTACTACATGTGCAAGCAGTGCAACATCTTGGATTTCTCTAATTATTTGTTCTGAATGGGCTTCAATTGATGAGTACAACTTGTTAATCAGAGTTGACATAAGTGTGTTTGAATTCGTTGACTCCTCAGGGGCTTCTACCTTTTAGACTAATGGTTGGGAAGAAGTAGATTCATTTTGGGTAGCCACTATCTAAACAATAAATCAAACTAATAAATAAGTAATAAGTTATAAAGATATGTATTAGCCTAAGTTGTAGCAATTTTTTTATGATTTTCAATTGACTTTCCAAAGCTGACAAGACTACAAGTAGAAGAAGTGTCAATAAGTTCTTGGTATCAAATTTATTTTAATTTAGGAGGTTGGTGAGTTATAGATAGAGATGATAGTAGTGGTACTAATGTTTACAAAGCTTCATAAGATAAATAATAATGATAAAAAATTTCATCATAACATGGAAATCTGGAAAATCTTGCTAGAAATATTTAACAAAAATTCAACTTTAGTGTTAATGGACATGGAGTGTAATTGCATACCTGGAATAAAATTTCTCTTAATGAAGAAAGTTGCTTGCCTGAATCTTTAGATGATAGGAGTGGCCTAAATTCCTACAACACATAAAAGCACTCATCGATGATACAAGTGTTTTATGAAAATCCAAATACTTATGTAATATTTCATCATCGTGGAAATTTTCATAAGGTTGGTACAAGTATTTAATAGGAATTCAAATTCCATTTAGGAGGACTACATGATAACAGTGGTCCACTTTCACAATCATATTGATACTAATATAACATAATGTAATTTTTTTTTTCCTATTTTAGAATGCATATTTCTATCAAATGATCATGTGAATATAATATCATAACATGTGTGATTGGATTGTTCACCCATTTATGAATCAAGTTCAATTCCTATGTTACATCCCATATGAGTTTGGTCAAAGTTTTAATCCCATTCAACTCCATTGTTTAATACATAATTTATCATCAATGCATAACACACTCATACATTTATAATATCAGTGTAAGGTTTCACACATAGTCGTAAGTTGAACAAAATTTGTTTTGACATGTTTATATTTTACTTTGGAGTGATTGGGGTAGACTCATCCAACTCATCTGAGCTAATGAAAATAACATCATTTGGTTCATGCACACGTATGTGCTCATCTTCCTTTTTAGGTTTTTTGGGTGGATTTCTAGTACTATGCACAATTGATACAAATCTTGAATGAGTTGGTTCTTTTTGTTTGGATTTTGAGGTGGAAGGTTGATTGGCTAAGTTCGCAACAATAATTGCATGAAGCTTTTCTACTAACTTTAGCTCCAATTTTTCATCTCTGATTCTAGTCATTGCATTTGAGAAACATTAATCATCTTGAAGCCATCCTTCCCTATCAATGTTGTTTCCTTCAAGAGTCTTTGTGAGAGTTGCTCGCTCTTTTTTCACTTGTAAATATCTTTCATTTCCTGCAAAAGACTTTTAGGTAGTCTCTTTGGTATGAACCATTTTTTGGCACAAGATATTTGTCCATCTAAAGTGAGAAGTTCCTTTTCATATGTGTAGCACACAAAGTAGAATGATGAAAGAAGAAAAACAACGATGAAGAAATGATAAGAAATAAATGTACAAAAATCCTCTATAATTCAATGCATGTAGATAATTAGAATGATAATTTGGTATTAACAACGATGAAAGAAATTAACATGGTCAAGATATTTGTCTATGATGAGCCCAATTTATGGTCCAATTTTGATAGAGTTTATTATCCATTTTCCTTAGTTGTCATAGACCTTGATACTTGGATGTTGACATTTTAATGTTATTTCCTTGAAACCATGGACATGGGGAATAAGATTATTTTTTGTAACCTTTAAATGATATTAACATGCTATATGAACTATCTATGTTGATTTTACATGTGCATTAATGAATGTTACTTTTAGATAGTTACATATATTCAATTGTTGTGCATACTAATATTGTTATGCAGATATGATTAGAGCCTATAAAGTTGAGGAACATTCTACCAGTTGGTCATTCACCATAAAGGTCAACAATGAGATCATTCAAAGGTCAATGGAGGGAAGACTCTCAATGGAGGGAGAATCCTAGTTCAAATCAAAATATTGTAACCACCTTGTAAATGATCTTAATATTTTTTTGAGTGAATATAGGAGCTATTGTTATGCTAGATTTGCATTAAGACGAACCGGCTTGACCAGATTCCATGCATACCTAATGTCCTCTCCACTTTTTATGTTTTTCCCTAAAGTGGTGTCCCCCTAATGTGTTGGAGTTGACCACCTTGCTAGGTAGTTAGTTAGTAGTTTTCCTTCTATAAATAAGACTCGAATGTTCCTTCTCAGAAGGTTGATTAATCTAATGTTGTAATCACATTCATAGTTTTCAGCAATACAATTATGTTGCTCAATTGTACTCATGATTTTCAATGAATAAAATTAAGTTATTAGTTTGTGCATATGAGTTTACATTTGTCGTAAGGGATAATTATCCAAGGGGGACTACTTAGTGTGAATTCCATCCTTTAGTTTAGTTATTACTTTTTGTTCAACAATTAGTTAAGAATCTGTTAACTATCTGTTCCTGCAACCACTAGAATTCCATTTTGTGACTGCTCCTACAGCTAAAGAAAACATAATAGTTTCCTATTTGTTTGCTCAGATTGTCATTTTTGTCATGTACTTTAGCTTAGTATAGTTGTTGATTCATGTTCAACATTGATGTTATTTCTTTCCAAGCAATTTACTTAATACATTATGTCTTTCTTAGCTATAGAATGAAGATGGCTACTATGGATTCCTAGTGCACATACTATATTGAACCATTTCAAGTCTACGTCCCTAGGTTGAAAAGTTAAATGCACCTTCATGATGATTGAGATAGCTATTCAACTTAGATGTCCAATCTTTGAATCACAACTTTAAGGGCTTAGTTGTTAAATCATTGTAGGAGGCCAACATTTTTGGCACCATTGCCAAGGATTGAACCTAGGTCACCTGCATGGCAGGTGGGAATACTCACCACTAGACTACAATGAATAATTACATGCTATGGTGAACGTATATATTAATGTACAATAATTAAATGAATGTACTAAAAGACAATTAATATTTAACAAATTCATGTGCACGTACTTGAATTCATGGAATATTTATTGCAAAGAATATGGAGCAAGTACCAGTCACCTTTTAAGAAGTTAGTTGGGAAATTAAGGAAAGTGGAGATGGAATGAATTGAAGTTATGGCAGCGTGATGAAAGAGAGAAAGGTGTAGATGGATGGGTGGATGGCTAAATGAATGAAGAAGTGGACTCCCACAAAAGTGGAAGTCTTTATTATAACAAGCTACGTACCTTAGTTAGCTAGAAGGAGGGACACTAGGCTTGCTTCCTTCAACTAAAGGAAGTTTGGGTGTTGCATGCTGAATGAATTGCTATAGGAATTCCTCCTTGGAAGTTGTCTTGTGATACAACCTAAGGAAATGACCATTGACAAGCAACTTAAATTTGATAGGGTCAATGGTAGTGAGCTGAGCAACACCATTGTACAGTGTCCTAACCAAAGATGTTGAATTCCAATGGAAAAAAGACTGTGACACAACATTCTTTGACTTGAAATCAACTTTAACTCATGCTCCTATACTCAAAGGTCCTAATTGTGAGCTTCCTTTTCACATTGATACAAATGCATCAGACTATGCAATAGGAGTAGTTCTGGGATAGAAAGAAGGAGCAATTGAAAATGCTATTTATTTTGTTAGCAAAAACTTGCAAGGAGCTGAATTCAATTATACAATGACAAAAAAGGAAATTCCAGTAGTAATATATGCACTTAAAAAATTCAGGAACTACATAATAGGCTATCAGATCTTTGTGCACACCGATAATGTAGCCATTAGATACCTCATGAATAAGCCCCTGATCTTAGGAAGGCTAGCAAGATGGTTATTACTAATGCAGGAGTTTGACATAACTATTGTGGATAAACCAGGGAAGGCCAATGCTGTTGCAAACTTTCTTTCAAGGCTAACTAGATTAGAGGAAAATCAAGTCATTGATGAATCTTTCCCTAATGAACACTTATTTTCCATCTATGTGCATACACCTTGTTATGCTAACTTAGCTAATTATCTGGTCACAGGGAGAGTTCCTCCTCACTTCTATCCAAAAGAGAGAAGGGTGCTCATTGAGAAAACCTTTCCTTTCTCATGGATTGCAGGATGCTTGTTCTACATTGGACTAGACCATGTCATGAGGAGATGTGTGAGGGAAGATGAGACATATGATATATTGCATGCATGTCACAATGAACCTTGTAGAGGGAATTTTGTAGCCAAGAGGACAACAATGAAGATTTTTAACACATGATATTATTGTCCCACACTCCACAAGGATTTAGGGAAATATACAAGGAAGTGTGATAGATGCCAAAGGATGGGCCGACCAACCAAATCTGATGAGATGCTACTTTAACCCTAGGTAGTAATCACTCTATTTGATAAATGGGGATTGGAATTTGTAGGAACCATTGATCCTCCATCTAATGGTAAATCCTATATCTTGGTATGCATTGATTATGTAACCAAGTGGGTAGAAGTCAAGGTCATGAAGCATGAAAGAGATAATAAAGTTGCAAAATTCCTTTATATGGAAATTTTCACATGATATGGGGTTCCAAGGGAGATAGTGACTGATCAAGGGGCTCAACTCACCTCAACCCTTGTTACAACATTGGTCAATGAGTACAACATAAGGCATAGGAAGTCTATGCCTTATCACCCTCAAGACAATGGACAAGTTGAGGTGACTAACAAGGAAATCGAAGCTATTCTGATCAAAATAGTTGCCATCCATAGGAAGGATTGGGAAAATAGGCTTCCAGAAGCTGTTTGGGCCTATTGGACCACCTAGAAAACAACCACAGCCTTCACTCCTTTTGAGTTGTTGTATGGAAAGACAACTATGATGCCCATTGAATTTGAGCATAAGACTCTTGGGATTGCCTTAGACTTAGGGATGGATATCTTTGAGGCACAAAGGGATATAATCATGCAACTAAATTATTTGGATGAAATGAGGAAGGTAGCCTTGCATCGCATAGAGGTAGTGTAGAATCAAAGAATAAAGTGGCATGGAAAATTCATAAAGGACATAAAATTCCAGCTAGGTGACTGGGCATTGCTCTATGACTCAAGGTATCAAGATAATGTAGGAAAATTGAAAAAAAGGTGGTTAGGACCATATGAGGTTGCTGAAGTCTTCTCCAATGGTGTTGTTCAGCTCACTACCATTGACCATGTCAGATTTAAGCTTCTTTTCAATGGTCATCACCTTAGGTTGTATCACAATCCAACTTCCAAGGAGGAATTCCTCTAGCAATTTACTCAACATGCAACACCTGAACTTCTTGCAACCGAAAAAAACTGGCCTAGTTTCCCTCCTTCTAGCTAACTAAGGTACATAACTTGTCATAATAAAGACTTCCACTTTTGTGGGAGTCCAATTCTTCATTCATTCACCCATCTGCCCATCCATCTCCACCTTTCTCTCTCTTCCATCATGCCACCATAACTTGACTTCATTCCACTCCACTTCATTCCATCTCCACTTTCATTAATTGCTCAACAAACTTCTTAAAATGTGACCAATACTTCCTCCATATTCTTTGCAACAAATATTCCACAAATTTAGGTATGTGTGCATCAATTTTTTAAATCTTAATTGTATTTTAGAACATTCATTTAATTACTTTAAATTAATATAGACATTCACTATAGCATGTAATTATTCCCTTCCCTTGTCAAATTGCCATTACTACCTTGCATGTGAGGACACATGATCAATTTTAGGTTGGAGGGGGAAGTGTGTTACCATGTCCATGTGTCAATCTATGTTGATCTATGTTAGCAAAGTTTAAATTGAGCCAATTTGAATTTTGAGTGAGGTGACAACTTGCATGTGTGAGATGACATCAACTGCCACCATTTTTCTTGATCATATCTTTCATTTATTACTCCTTTACCGACTTTATTTCCTTTTGCATAATCCTAAGTCACAAAAAGGTAAAATTTAGAAGATATTGGTGTTGGGAATTCTATAGCATTGCAGGAAGGAAAAAATTAGCTTTTAGATGAAGATTGTAGGAAAGGAAACCTTGTAGGGTGATTGTTTAATTGTAGACAACTGAATAATGGGAGGTGGGTTAATTAGAAATGAACCCACGGTTCATGATGTTGTGTTGTAGGATGCACTTGGCCTGACTAAATTTAGAAATTGTGGGTGGCTAGATTATTTCCTAAAGCTAAATGGCTATAATGAAGATGTTGCATTGGAATTTGTGTAGACATTGTCTGAAGGAAAATCCATGGTAAAAGGGTTGGAGATAATAGCTACTGAAGAAAGGATTGAAAAAGTTACAGGGTTGCCTGTCAATGGTGAACATTACCCTACTACCAGAGACACTAGGTTAGCTAGGGTTGAATTTATAGAACTGGGTGATCCTCCATTGAATGTGGATAAGCAAGGTGTGGAGAGAACCTCTCTGCCTAAGCCATAGAAGCAAATAGCTATCTACATTATAAAGTACATCACTTGTGAAGGTCGCCTATTGAACCTACATTCTATGCACTTCAAACTCCTGAATCATATGCAACATGGGAGAAGAATGAACGTTCCAAATGTGTTATATCATCTCCTTTCAATCATGGTGACAGAAACTCAAAAAGGTAGGGATAATTTTGTTTCCCACCATTGTTTCATCAAATTATTAATAGAGAATTCTCTACAAGATGTGTCTAGTATGACTTGGGAAGAATTCTTAAATATTGATCAAATTAGACCAAAACATTTGCAACCTAGGGTTTTTCCTCAACCTCATAGGGTTATTAGGAGAGTGAGAAATGTTGAAGCCACTCCTGGAGCCTCAAATTCTAGTGCAAGCCCTAGTGTAAACCCTCCTACAACCAAACAAACTATAGAGATTAGTTCTTATGAGATAGAAAAATTAGGCAAAGAAATTTCCTCTTTAAATTCTAATGATGATGTCCCTCATAGAACCCTAATGCAAATTAGGGCACAAAAGAAAGAGGAAGAAATAAGGAAGCGAAAAGATAAAAAGAAAACCACAGAAAAAGAAATGGCAAGCTCTAAGAAATGAAAGGCTAACACTGTTCTTCCTATAGTCAAAGAAAAACATGAAAGCCCTCCTAGAAAATCAAGACCAGCTGGGCCAACCTTTGGTGTATCTCCAAAAGGAAGCCCTAGGCCTCAAAGAATATCACAAGAAGACATAGATGCCCCAATGGGGTAGGTGAATATTAAGGAAAAGGACATATTTGAGGAAGCAACAAATATAACATTGGTAGATCTTGCTGACATCACATAAGAAGTTGGGAGTCAAGAGTATGAGGAGAATCAAGAGCTCCTACAGCAAGAGCAAGAGAAAGAGTTCCTACAAAAAATGTAAAAAAAGAATAAGAGCCCCTGCAGCCAAAACTAGGAGAACAATCAACACCCCTATAGCTAGAATTGGCTGAACAATTAGAATCCCTGCAGTTGGGGCCACATGAAGAGAAAGCATTAGTGCTAGGAAAAATTCTAGTAGGAATACACAAGCCCTCTAATTTTTCAATGTACATGGTAGCCATGAACTTATGGAGTGAAATGCAAAGGAGGGAAGAGGAATGGAAAGAGGAGAAACACAAGCTAAATGAGGAAATCTAGAAGAAAGATGAGGAGATTGAAGAGAAGAATACAAAAATTGCTGCTTTAAAGGAAGAGGTCGACAATATAGCTACCTTAGTACCTTATATATTAGAGTGTAGGACTCCTCCAAGGGTCTATGCTCTATATTTGAAGGAGAAGAATCTTTATTTTAAACATCAAGGATCATTTTAGGTTTGAATCCTTCCATTGAGACTCCTCTTGAATTTTTCCAAGCTTATTAGATTGCTCCTCCTGAAATGAAAAATTTATTGTGTGAATTCTATTTGCATAATTATGTTGTGTCCCAAGATCATGATTGAAATCCATTGTTGTATGTTGAGGATCCCCAATTAAGGGAATTCATGTCCTAGATATAGAATGAAATTAGTTGGGGACAATAGTTTAGGACTTATAGGAAAATAGAATCCAACACTCCCCTGCCTACTAGAGCTAAATCTAGAAACCCAAGAGACATTTTTAGGGAATGGAATAGATTCCCTTACAAACCAAGTTATAGTAGTAAGATCCTACCTGAGAGAGAAGCAATTTAAATAGAATATGAGAGGGTAGCAAAAACCACAAGGGGAATTTGTAATAGGATATCTGTCACAAAGGTGTAACAGTTTGATTGATGAGTTGAAACAAGTTGAGCCTCACTCCTTGTAGAACTATGCTTCAATGCTTAAAAGAGTTGGTAGGTATATATAGATTGGAAGGACAAAGGTGCAATTTTGGTTTCAACTAACTTTTCAGCCACCTATCCTATTATGGTCTGTGCCAAATTTTAGGTATTACTAGTATGATATAGCTATAGAAAGGAAAACATGGAAGAAATTGGACATCAAGCAAGGGTTCTATTGGCACCCCAATTCATTCACTGCAATAACTGATGTTGGGTAGCTGGCAGTTGCAAATTTCAGGGCATTGACTAAGCAAAAGAATAACTATTCCTCTACTAGAGTACCAACAAAACCTTAGGTTGGGGGGAGTGATGAGTCCAGTTTATGGTTCAATTTTGATAGAGTTTATTATCCATTTGTTGTAGTTGTCATAGACCTTGATACTTGGATGTTGACATTTTTATGTTATTTCCTCGAAACTATGGACATTGGGAATAAGCTTATTTTTTGTAACCTTTAAATGATATTGACATGCTATATGAACTATCTATGTTGATTTTACATGTGGATTAATGAATTTTACTTTAAGATAGTTATAGATATGCAATTTTTGTGTGTACTAATATTGTTATGAAGATATAATTAGAGCCTAAAAAGTTGAGGAAGATTATGCTAGCTAGCCATTCGCCATAAAGGTCAATAATGAGATCATTCAAAGGTAAATGGAGGGAAGACTCTCAATGGAGGGAGATTCCTAGTTCAAATCAAAATATTGTAAGCACCTTGTAAATGGTCTTAATAGTTTTTTGAGAAAATATAGGACCTATTGTTATGCTAGATCTACATTAAGGAAAAATGGCTTGACTAGATTCCACACATGCATAACCTACTCTCCACTTTTTATGCTTTCCCTAAAGTGGCATCCTCCTAATCTATTGGAGTTGAACGCCTTGCTAGGTAGTTAGTTAGTAGTTTTCCTTCTATAAATAAGACTCAAATGTTCCTTCTCAGAAGGTTGATTAATCTGATGATGTAATTGCATTCTTATTTTTTAGTAATATAGTTATGCTGCTCAATTGTACTCATGCTTTTCAATGAATAAAATGAAGTTATAAGTTCGTGCATCTGATTTTGCATTTTTCTTAATGGATACTCATCCAACGGGGACCACTTGGTGAGCATTCCATCCTTTAGTTTAGCTATTACTTTTTGTTTAGAAATTAGTTAAGAATCTGGCAACAATCTATTTTTGTAGCCACTAGAATTCCATTCTCTGATTGTTCTTGTAACCAAAGTAGATAGAGTAGTTTCATGTTTGTCTGCTTAGATTTTCATCTTTCATGTACTTCAACTTAGTATAGTTTTTGGTTGATGTTTATCATTGATGTTATTTTTTTCCAAGCAATTTACTTTCAACATTATGTCTTTCTTAGCTATAGAATGAAGATGGATACTATGGATTCCTAGTGCACATACTGTGCTAACCCATTTCAAGTCTATGTCCCTAGGTTGACAAGTTAAATGCACCTTCATGATGATTGAGATAACTATTCAAATTATCTGTTCAATATCTGAATCACAACTTTAAGGGATTAGTTGCTAAATCATTATAGGAGGCCAATAGTCTATGTGAAGTGAGAAGATCCTTTTCATATTTGAATCAAACATATTAGAATGATAAAAGAAGAAAAATAATGATGAATAATGTTTTCAAAAAGCTCAATATGTAGTTAGATTTGATACACAACCAACAATAAGAATAAACAATATGTATCATTTAATTTTTGTTAACAATCTAAACTCTCCTAACTAAAAAAAATCCTATCATTCTCTCTCTCCATTATTTTATTAAATTTCAATATAATGAATTCTACATTAAAGTAAATGTAACTCTAAAAATGTACTAGAAAAGAAGCAAATAAAATGATGTAAATAAAAACTACAAGTTATAACTACTCAAAATAAGTGTATATAAAAACTACAGTATAAGTACTTCTATTTTCTTAACATTCTTAATAAGAAAACTATATATATGTATCAAATACTTAGTTTGGTGTAAATTTGAAAATACTACTTATTACACTATCCAAAAAAAATTTAAATTATTTTTAAAATTATTTTCTAAAATCTCAAATAGTTTAAATAATTGAGCTATTTTAGTATTTTAACCAAATAATACATGAACAGCCCACCTTTTGTGAATTAAAGGTGAAGGAATATTTCAATCATTCTATAATTTTGTATTAATACTTATGAGGGATGCAAAGAATGATTGGTCAACAACAAATTGTTGTGAAGTGAAGTGCAAAGGCAAAGGACAGTATTGGGTTTATGCAATTAATTGTATATTATTATTGACATTGGAAGGGAGGCGTGAAAAATTAAAAAGAATATGTTGAGCTCATTACTAATTTAAATAGCAACAGTTATTAAAGCTTATTGGTGGATCAAACAAGGAAACTGAAGATGAATATTAAGTCAACATTTATGATATGTAATAGTTACTATGCATTTTACATGTCATTTATATGCCACATGATAGAACTAAATATACTGAGTAACCTCTTTAAACAATTAAACTTTTAGGCATATCTATTGTGTTTTGATATCAAGCTTATCTGAACATGCATTTGTTTTATCTAATAATGTTATAATATAATTTCTCAATTGGTTTTTTTTTTTTAATGTGAGCATAACAAGACTGTAGTTGTTTGTATTATCCTATTATATTTTCTAGTATAGATTAGTAATAGAGTCTATCATGTGGAGAAATGTTTGTTGAAAACATGAGAATTTCATAAATTTATTTTGACAAAGGCATATAATTGTATAGGTTTGCTTTAGTTAGAGAACTTTATGAACATACACTATAGATATAGATACTATTATTTACAATCTTTGAAGAAATCAGTGGACTGCTTTTTTGCATGGATGGTTTATATACCATTGTTGGAGAAAGTACATGATATTTACACATTTGTTATTAAAGCAAGCGAATCATTTCTTTCTATTGAGTAATCAAATTGCTCAATTATGATGACTATGATTTTGATTTACTATACATCATTGTATGTTTCTTCTTTGATATGTATAACATGAAGGAATATTTTTGGAAAACTCTTTTCTGTATTGTTTCAAAAAAGTTGTTTGGTCTTCTCTTGCGTGTTTCATACTGTTTAGTTCATTTTCTGTGATGCCCATAATTCCTTCAGCTTCTTTTTTAAAAGCAATCACCCATGTTGAGCCAGTGTGGTCTTCTATTTTGCATTGTAGCATATACATGTAATCACAATCATGAAAAGTTGTTAAATGACATATTTGACAATGCCATTGACCATTTTTTATTTCTATCCACCTTTTTCTTGCATTTCTTACTAGAATTTTCCATGGGGAGAGCTGTGTAACAATTTTATTCATGTTTTATGAAATAAAATGTTTTTTTTATTAGCATGTATTGACTATTGCTACAAATATCAACTTTGTATGTGTTACTTTCAATAATATTGTTCAATTTCAATTCCTCTTGAACAAATATGAATTTCTTTCTTAGAGACTGGAACATGAGAGATTTCCCTTGATTCTCAAACCATGATCTCAATTCATCGGTCTCTGGTATATGAGGATTTATATTTAGCTTAGTTATCAGAATGGTGCCTATAGATGTGCCTCCATAATCACTAATTCATGTAGCTTTTACGATGAGTATTGGAAAGGTCCCTACATTACATATCTCTTGATGTTTGAAACCTTCATTATTAAAAAATCACTCCACATTGTCAAGTCAATTTTGGTAGCTAACATATCTTTCATTTGTAGAGTTTGTTTCTGTGTTTGTGTCCCATGTTCCTTCTTAATATCATATTTACTCTATTGATTGATAAGACTATACCTATGATGTCAACAATCATGTTATTTTCCACATCTTTAAGTTCACTTATTGCTTTGAAGTCAAACTTCATGTGTTATTTGTGTGTTCTCATCTAAGAATATGTTCACTATTGAATTGTTATCCAAAATAATTTCCCAATCATTATTTAAATCACAAAACTTTTTATTTGTTGGCTTCAAGGTTCCATTGGAAATGAGAACAACTTTCCCAATCTCTATACAATCATAAAATAGTTCTACTATTGCATTGAAACATGTTTCCTTGATTTCATCACCATAGCCTAAAAGATCAAAGTTGAAAACTTTTCCATCCCTTTTTGTTATTTTGAAATACTAGAGTTGTTGTTTTGGCATTACTCGAGCCTTTATCGTCCATCGTTTCTAGTAAGGGTTTAATGTTCTGATAAGAATTTTTTTTTGTCAACCTCCATGTTTTACATGATTCATACCTATTGCCAAATAATGTCAATATTACACATATGTACCAAATGAACATTACTAAGATAAAATACATCTTGTAACTGTTAATATGTTGTTTGTGCTACATGTATTTCCCAACAAGGTGCTTGGAACTAACCTCTTGTATTTGGTTTTGGTTCAGGATTTTCTTTTGATTCTACAAATACATTTCTTTCACCCTGTCCTATCAAAACATAAATAGAGTAGAAGTCAAGTAGTTATTGTTGGTGAAAATTGTCTCATTGAAAGATGCCAACATGCATGCAAGAGTTGTATAAGCAAGTTTTGATGTTGATTTTTAAAGTATATGATTTGTTGGATATTTTAGATGCACATCCATGGATGTAATGGTTATTTGAATTTGTTGTTGAACATAATCTAAAGCACACATTGAACTATTCAATTCAATAGAAATTGGTACAATACATTTGAAATAGAATAATTTTGATTATTTATATATTAAGTAGGCCATGTACATCAAAAACATATGAACAGTGTTTTCCAAAAGTAGACATTAAAGTCTATATGAAAATACTATTTGTAAGAGTAAACTTGATGCAGGAGCATCTGGGGTGTAAGAACACTCTTGCATCACCCAAAAAAAATGTTTCTTTTCAATAAGGGCTAAATTTGATAGTGTTACTATTTTTGTAAGTTTACATTTATGCATAGTTGGACACAAAATCTTACACATACCTCAAGAATGGTAAATTGAAGCCAATGGTGAATAAATCATTTCAATACCATTTGTCATTTGAGAGATATTAAAATTTTAATTTTCAAAAATCCTAGTAAAATCTTTGGGGTCAATTTTGAGGCACTTAGAGGCTCTGGATGGGCCTAAAAATTGGTGGAAAATGAAAATGGATGGCCTTTAGGCCCTAGTTTTTGGAAAAAGAATTCTCGAGGCCTTTTGAAAAGGTATTATAATAGAAAATTTGACGGTTGGATCAAAATTTATGACCCCACGAACTTGTAATACAAAAATTAATAAAATTTCAAAATATCTTCCTTAGGAAGTTACACTTTCCAAAAGATTCTAGGGTGGTTACATTTTCCAGAAGATTCTAGGGCAGTTACACCTTCCAAATAAAGGATGTAAAGGGGGAATACAGAGGGGAGGCAAGAGAAGAGTATACGGTGGCTTCAATTTGTAGATTTATATAATCAGAAAGCCCATGTGATGGCAAATATAATGTTGTAATTTCATTTTCATTTCAATGATAATAGAAAATAATTGCTTTCCTTCTTGCATTTTGTTTGTTCCATTATCTGTTGTTTTTGTGAGTTTTATATTGTAAGGGGAGTATCCTTCACTAAAGCCAACCATGGATTCCACCTACATACAACACGTATGACCAATGTTTTTACAAAATAGACATGAAAGTTGTGGACAATGATTTTGGTAACCCAAGGGTTCTCTAACTCTTCCAGGTTTTTCACCTAAAAGGAGAGAAATGGGCCCAAAATGCTAATGTATACACTCAAGATTAATGTAAATAGGAATGTAATGTATCTAAATATGATGCCCTAATGCAAAAAACTAAAAAAATAGATGATTTATTGATGTTAAACCTAAGAAATGCAAAGTGCTGGAAAACACAGTGATGTATAGAAAAACACCTAAGAATGCAAGTAAATGATAGAAGAATTAAGAAGAACTAGAGAGGTGCACCTGAAATCTAAAGTCTAATGTAGAAAGGCTTTGGAATCCCACAGATTTCACTAGGACACTTATGCCAACTGGGTGAATTAGTCTAGTTTTGGGGAAAATCTATTAGAACATGAATCTACCAAATGGGTGTCCAAAAATGATGAAACCACTTTTCAAGCCTAGTAGTGGGACTAATTTTCTATAGAGGACAACTTAGTCCACATGATAATTTCTGGAATTTCGAGACAGGATTTTATGGCTCTCAGTCTGCACTTGCTTTTCTGATAGGTGTCCAAATTTGAATCTGCAAAAATGAGATGAAAAGAGTCTCTAAGCTTAAAATAGGGTTATTTTGACTTTGATGGATTGTTGACCACTTTTTTGACACCAAACTCTATGAAAAATCTACATACAATACTTGCAAACACACATGAAAAGAGGGGGAAAAGGGTTAAGGGTTAGAGCATAGGGGTTTTCCTTGGTCAAACCCCAATTTGGTAATCAAACCCTAGATAATGAAATGAAATGAGAAGAGAATGATAAATAAACAACATGCAATGTCATAAATTTACCATACCCTTGATGTGGAAATATGGAGATATGCAATGAAGTGCTCCATTAGATGACTTGAGGATGCTTAGAGTGCTTGAAAGCTTGAGAATGATTAAGAGATTGAATGCTTGAATGCTTAATGAATTAGGAGATTTTAGGAGATGAAAAATGAGGAGAAAAAACCTTATTTATACTTGATTTTCCATTAATTCTTGAAAATAACACATCGTGTAGGCTGACCTCAAGGGTAAGAGAACAAAATCCCACTAAGAAATTAAAATTATTTTGATTTTTGTGCCCGATGGGACTAAGTCTCCCTAGGTGGCAACTTGGTCCCACCACTAAGATTTCAATGGGTATTGGAAATTAAAGTGCATTAAATAAGGTTTAACAGGAATATCCTAAAAAATACACTAAAGTATGACTGGAAAGTGTATTAAGGGGTCATTTAAACATGAAAAAGGGTTGATTTAGTGATGAAAAGTCTAGAAAAGCATGAGAGTTTGTTACAAATATTTACAACACTTTGAAATAAGACTTGGTAAGTGATAAAAAGAGGTTATTTAAGTAAATGATAATGAAAGGGTCCTAGAAAAGTGTGAAAGTGGGTTGTAAACAATACTTCACAACACCTTTACAAGACATCCTAGAAGTCTTAATGATTCACAAGGGTCCAAGACCTAATGTGAATGTGTTGGCCACATTACAACATTAAATCTAGGAAAAATGAAGCCAAAGTCCATAAGAAAGACTTAAGTGAGCACAAAAATGTCAACTATACTTTTTTTGGTAACACATAAAGGCCCTACTTTAGTGAGAGGATATACTTGCTTCAAACTCACACTAAAGTAGCCCAACATGCACATCAGGAGGGGTCCAAGTGCACTCATGATGATAAGATGAGATAATAGTAATCAATAGGGATGATCAAGTCCCCAGGATCACGATCCAATGGAAAATCAAACATAAATGCAAAGGAACACACATGAAGATGATGAGAAAGAATGAAAGAAAGCTTTGATTGTTTTTCTAGCCCATTGTGGATTAGATCTAGGCTATTTGTTTGAAACGAGAAATGTATACTCACTCTGGGGCGACAAAACTCATGGCAGTCTACCGAGTGAGAAGTCTCGAGTATGCACACTCTAGGGCCATAGAACTTTTGGTTTTCCATGGGGTGAGAAGGATCGAAAGGTGAGGAACATATGCTCACAGTTGGTATGCACTCATGCACACAAGTAGGTGGCTATGGGGAAAAGTCATGCCTCAGAATGGGATTTCTCGCTCAACCATACTAAAGTTATACCTCCTGATAACTTTCATAAGGTGCCACAAAGGCAAATGTCATTTCATGCTTCATGATACCAGAAAATATTTGTATGCTTAGAACTCATGAAAAAATGCAATGGAACCATAGGCATGCAAGCTGTGTTATGCTAGGTGTCCATATAAAGAAAAAATACAACATGAAAAAGAATGTTCAAATGAGTTTTTCTTAGTTCATGCAAGGTTTATAACTTAGGGAACATTGTGTGTAATGTCTCCAAGAGAGGACAGGTCAAAGAATAGAATATTCACAACTTAGGGGATGTAGTGTGTCACATCAGGCCACCAACAAGAATGTAATATATTGAGATAGATCACGCTCATGAAAGACATTACACCCAATTTCATCCATAAAGTAGAAAAAACATCATATAAAGTAACAAGGCTGCACTAAGAACTAAGAAAAAAAAATGCAAAATGAATTATGCCAATGTATGCCCTCACTTTAAAGGAATTGCTACACACTGTTTTGTGAGAAATTACTTTAAAGTAGCGAATGAAAAATGCAAAAAGAAACACAACATGAGAGCCAACTTGGAAAGCCCCTATGCCAAGTCATATGTGTCTGAGTAAGGATGCATCATGCAAAAGAAAAAGAAACAAAGAAAGAAGGGTTTCCCCCAAAAGGAACACAAAAAACACATAATGGATCTATGGATTTGGGGTTAGTATGTTAGTGAAATTTTTTGATTAAAGAGCTCAAAATTGTCATCATTCCCCAAATACATAGAACTGGAAGAATGAAACAAGGAGAGTGAAAAGAAAGAAAAAGAAAGATCCATTTTGGGTCAACATGGAAGAGACATTGTTGTCTCAATGCCTTGCATTGTCCCCAAAAGGAAAACACAAGAAAAAATGAAAACAAAAAGGTGAAAGAGAAAGGAAAAGCTTTTGGGTCAACATGAAGGAGACATTGTGGTCTCAATGCCTTGCATCATCCCCAAAAGGAAAAAAAAATCCAAAAATAAAAAGAGGTCTTTTGGGTCAACATGGAAGAGAAATAGGGTGTCTCCACACTTTGCATCATCCCCAAAAGGAGAAAAAAAGAAAAAGGAAAAAGAAATGTATGGCATATATAAGAATGAAGGCACAAATAGATGAACATCACAAAGAGAGGAGAACATCAAATGCCACGTCATGGGGGGACATGATACACACATGAAAACACAAAAGAAAAAGAAAAATGTAAAAGGCTAGCAAGGAGAAGTAAAGTCAACCACCTAACAAGTCATCTGCCTCCCAATCATGTTCGAAAGGTGGACAACTGGCTAGAGAGACAAGATCAAGGGTAAAACTAGGTGAAGTGCTAGGTTCTACACTTGTTGTAGGGGATTTGTCATTTAAGCTCATGGAAGAGGAAAATAATGTATTCAGATCATTATGCACCTCTTCATATATTTTAGTGATCTCATCATCATCATCATCTAGATTAATTACAACTGGAGGATGAATGACAGTTCCAATGATGGGTGTATTATGAGTTGTGGTTGTTGTATTAGAGAATTTTGTTGTGATTGGGGAGGTGGATTGTCATGCATTGCTTCTGTCAAAGGTGGTTGTTTATTTTCTTTGTTTTCTTCATTTTGTAATTGGTGAGCAAGGAGATGACATCGACGCCTATGCTCCCTTGCACCTTAGTTTCTTTTGATTCTATTTTGAAGTTTTGTAGGTGTAAGAGTGGGTTGCTCACCATAGGCTCCTTTTCTTCCTGAAGGGGAGGAACATAAGGAACCATGGGAGGCGGTTCAATCACTTTATCTTTTACTTTATAAACTTGTTTTATGTGAGGGGGCATGATGGGGTTGGTTTCATTATCTCTTGGACATTTGTATGAGGAAGGTGAATTGTTTATTTTTGGATGATATGGAGTTGGTGGTTCAGGTTGAAGTTCAAGCAGTGTCTCATTGAGGATAGGAGTGTTAGAGGTGGATAGGGATTGGTTGCAAAGGGATAATTCGAAAATTTTCTTTGCTTTAAGCTTTTGATAAGCATTGGAAAAAAAATCTTTGTGAGGTGCTATAGGTTCCATGGGCTCAAGCCAAAAGGCTTGTAAAGAGAAATTTCCTTTAGAAGACAAAGGATTAAAGCCACTATGGTGAACAATGAATATGCCATTTTCAAGTGGAAACTTTAGACATTTGTTTATAACTGAAGGAACAAATTTCATCGAGCGAAGCCATGGATGGCCTAGTCACAAACAAAACAAATATGATTGTGGAATGATGGAGAATGTTACATCCACTGTCGTAGGTCCTATTTGTAATGGAAGGATGATCAATCCTATTGGAGGGCACACAAAACCATTATGCTTTATGATCCATGCTCTTAGTTTGTCATAAATATCTTGATAAAGATCATGTAATACAAAAACTTCCTCAGTGATCACATTCTTTCCATAGGAGAGATCTATGAGTATCCCATTAGTGGGATTATTATAAATACGACTGACTATGTAAAGAGGACCATTGGGAAGATTCAAAAGGATATCTTTAGAAGAAAAAGTAATATCAAGAGATTTCTTAGGTTTCCCTTATGAGGGATAACATCTATCACTTCTACCAAATCATCCATAGGATTAATAAAAGTGGTATGTGGGATAGGATTAGGATGTTCAATATCTTTATGAACAATCATCACATCGTTGTTTTTAGTTTCACTGGATTTGATGAATGACACATTATGTTTAGGCATTAGATTGGTAAAAATTTGCAAATATTGATTGGGTGGGGCAACAGACATATTTCCTTTAACATTAACATTGGAAACAGATAGACGACTAAAATCAATGAGGTCTACATACTATGTGTTTAAGACATTTACACTCTTCTATCTCATGTTCATTTTGTCTATGATAATGGAAATAAGCATTAGGTTGAAAGGTTGGAGGCAAAGGTTTAGTTGGATCTATTGGTTTAACAATAGGTAAATAAATCATTTGTTGTTGTATAAGTTGGGACATGGTGTTATGAAGAGTGTCCGGTAATGGTGTAAATTGTCATTTTGGATCTCCATAACTATAAGGTATCGTGGCCTTAACAACTCCTACTTGGTTGTTGATAGGTTGAGTTAGTTGTTAAGGAGGATTGAACTGTAAGAACCCTTTGTTTGGTTTTCGAAATAGTTTCGAATTGTTTGAAGTGCTAGGTTTAGATTTTTCAATTTGGTTGGAAGTGGGATTTGCATCACAACTACTGACTGAATTGTGATAATCACAAAGGGATGTACACAAGTGAATAAAGGAGGGAAATTTCATCATGGTCAATCTATCCTAAATTTGACTTTGTAAGTTTTCAATGAACATCTTTTGGAGATGGATATCAAGAATTTTGACATCGAGTTGGGCATAAAGTGACTGATAGTGTGAGATGAAATTGATTACTTTTTCATCCACATTTTGTTTACATCTCATTAAATTGGCCAATGTATTTTTTGGAGTCATATGCACTTGAAAATGACTTATGAATGCATCAACTAATTCATTGAAAGAATGAATTGAATTATTTGGTAAGGATGAAAACCACTCTAAGGAAGTGTCTTTTAAAGTCCTAGGAAACAGTTTGGCCAATAGTTTATCATCAAGGAAAAATTCACTGCACAAGGTTGTGTATGCATTAACATGATTAGTAGGATCACCCTTTCCTCCATACTTTCTCAAATCTAGGCATTTCTATTCCTTGTGGCATCAGTGTTTGTAGGATTTCCAAGGATAGTGGGTTGCTTTAGACATAATAGGTGGGTGGTCCATTCTAGTTTTGGTTGATGGTAGATATTGTTTTTGGATGGAGGATATAGTTTGGAAAAGTTGTGTTATGACAAGGTCAGTGTAAGTGGTGATAGATTGTATGTAGTGGTGGGGTAAGTGAATGGAATGATAATAGAGGGTATGGTGGAAGAGGAGAGAGCATTCGATTCCACATAAGAATTAGGAATGCTAGTAGGAATAGTCAAGGAAGGAATCACATTGCTAACCTGTCGCATCATTGTTGTGACTTGCGAAATGGTGTAGGTAGGTATGGATGCTACTGTGGAAGAACGAGGAGTGTTAAGTTCTCCTTGACTAACCATAATTTTTTTTGGTTGGGATGCACGCTAGAGGTGGAAGGAGCATATTTTTTGTATATCTCAACAATTTATTTCATAATGTGTAAGCCTTCGTCACTTTCAATCAGGTGATGGATGTTTTCTATAATAGGAATCACAGTGGTTGAAATGTTTTCAAGAAATTTTTTTTGTTGCAAATGTGCCAAATCCTCATGAATGTTAATGACTCTCTCTTGTGAAATGTGATAATTTTGTGTGTCAATTTGCCTATGATTGGAAGGAATAGTATTGCTAAAGGTAGGGTCTATTCCCAATGTACTATTGTCAACTCTAGGGGTAGTAGCTTAGAACAACCCAAGGTCCACAATGAGTGTGTTATCATGGGATGCCATGAGTCATGAAATTCTAACTAAAGTATTATCAATAGGGCACCAAACACTCATACAAAGGCTACTAAAGGTGGGGTGGATGCAAATGAAATGAAAACTAGGAGAAATAAAATGATAATAGAAATTGTAAAAGAGATGCAATAACAAAAAACAAAAATACAGAAAATGCCCAGAAAATGCTAGAAATTACAGTACAAAATGTGCAGAAGGACTAAGTCACCCAGTGTGGTGAATTAGTCCCAGTGAGGATTTTTTTTGTGATTTTTCTAAAATTTTGAATGCAATTTTATGTCTTTTAGATGCACAGATGCAACTACAATATGAAAATTCAAAAATTTTGTTGTTTTCTAATTAAAGATGATGCGAAAATGTAAGCTATATAGCTTTTCACTGATGCAATTTTAAAAAACCTAGGATGCAATTTAAAAAATGCAACACTTAATGCAATGCTAATACAAGTTAAACCTAGGATGCACTTGAAATAAAAGTAAAAATGTAACAAAAGTCGGGTTCACCAAAATGTGGACAATAATTTTGGTAACCCAAGGGTTCTCTAACTCTTCTAGGTTTTTCACCTAAAAGAAGAGAAATGGGCCCAAAATGCTAATGTCTACACTCAAGATTAATGTAAATAGGAATGCAATGTATCTAACTATGATGCCCTAATGCAAAAAAATGAAAAAGAGATGGTTTATTGATGTTAAACCTAAGAAATGCAAAGTGTTGGAAAACAAAGTGGTGTATTAAAAAACACCTAAGAATAATTAAACAGAATTGGAGAGGTGCACCTAGAATATGAAGTCTGATGCAGAGAGGTTCTGGAATCCTATAGAGTTGAATAGAAATGTTGACTGGGACACTTACGCCAAGCTGTGTGACTTTGTCCAATTTCGGGGAAAATTTGCCAAAATAGGAATTTGCCAAATGGGTGTCCAAAAATCTAGAAACCAATTTTTAGGCTTGGTAGTGGGACTAATTCACCACAGATGGTGACTTAGTCCACTTGGGAACTTTTGAAATTTCAGGAAAATATTTTGTGGCTCTCAGTCTACACTTTCTTTTCTGGAAGGTGTCTAAATCTAAATCTACAAAAAATGGAATGAAAAGAGTCTCCAAGCTTCAATTAGGTTTATGTTGACTTTGATGGATTGTTGACCACTTTTTGAAACCAAACTCTTTGACAAATTTGAATACAAGACCTACAAACACACATGTAATGAAGGGAAAAAGGGTTAAGGGTTACAGTATAGGGGTTTTCCTTGGTCAAACCCCACTTTGGTAATCAAACCCTAGATAATGAAATGAAATGAGAAGAGAATGATAAATAAACATGTAATGCCATAAAATTACCAAACCCTTTATGTGGAAATCTGAAGATATGCAATGAAGTGCTCCAATGGATGACTTGATGATGCTTAGAGTGCTTGAATTCTTGAGAATGATTAAGAGATTGAATGTTTGAATGCTTAATGAATTAGGAGATTGTAGGAGATGAAAAATGAGGAGAAAAACCCTTATTTATACTTCATTTTCCATTAATTCCCAAAAATAACACATCATAGGCCAACCTCAAGGGTAAGAGAATAAAATCTTGCCAAGAAATTAAAATTATTTTGATTTTTGTGCCTAGTGGATTAAGTTGCCCTAGGTGGCGACTTGGTCCCACCAGGGAAATTTCACTGGGTGTTAGAAATTAAAGTGCATGAAATAAGGTTTAGTGAGAATATTCTCAAAAATACACTTAAGTATGACCGGAAAGCACATTAAGGTTTAGACATGAGAAAGGGTTGATTTAGTGATGACAAGTCTAGAAAAGCATGAGAGTTTGTTACAAATCTTTACAAAACTTTGAAATAAGACTTGGTAAGTGATAAAAAGAGGTTATTTAAGTAAATTATAATGAAAGGGTCCTAGAAAAGTGTGAAAGTGGGTTACAACACTTCACAACACCTTTACAAGACATCCTAGAAGTTTTAATGATTCACAAGGGTCCAAGACCTAATGTGAATGTGTTGGCCATATTACAACATTAAATATAGGAAAAATCAAGCCAAATTCCATAAGAAAGACTCAAGTGAGCACAAAAATGTCAACTATACACTTTTTGGTGACAAAAAATACACCAAAAATTTTCTCATAAGAGTCAACCAACCATGGAACAACCCTCTATATGATTCATATGTGTTTATCCTAATTATCATACAAGTACAAAATGAATTCTTCAATAGTGATTTTTGTAGCTCTTGGTTCTTCACATTACTCGTCATAATAAATTTCTCTTAAAAAACTGGAGAATCCTACAACTTTCTTGCATGTTCTATGTAATTTGTGAGCAATGTCTTCCATGTCATTAATCTCTTGTCATTGTACTACACATGCAAGTAGTGCAGTATCATGGAGTTCTCTAATTATTTATTCTGAATAGGCTTCAATTGATGAGTACAACTTGTCACTTAGAGTTGGCACAAGTGTGTTTGAATTCATTAACTCCTCAAGGGCTTATAGCTTTTGGACTAATGGTTGGGTGGAAGCATATTCATTTTGGGTAGCCATTATCTAAATAATAAATCAAATTAATAAATAAGTAACAAGTTATAAAGATATGTATTATCCTAAGTTGTAGCAATTTTCTTTATGATTTTCAATTGACTTTTCAAAGCTGACAAGACTACAAGTAGAAGAAGTGTCAACAAGTTCTTGGTATCAAATTTATTTTAATGTAGGAGGTTGGTGAGTTATAGATAGAGATGATAGTAGTGGTACTAACATTTATAAAGCTTCATAAGATAAATAATAATGATAGAAATTTTCATCATAATGGCAATTTGGAAAATATTGCTAGAAATATTTAACAAAAATTCAACTTTAGTGTCATAGGAGTACATGGGTTGTAATTGCATTCTTGGAATAAAAGTTCTCTTAATGAAGAAATCTGCTCATCTAAATCTCTAGATGATAGGAGTGGTCCAAATGCCTACAATACATAACAACACTCATCAATGATACACGTATTTTATGAAAATACAAATACTTATGCAATATTTCATCATCGTGGAAATTTTCATAAGGTTGGTAAAATTATTTAACAAGAATTTTGATGCAGGAGCATCCATGGGGTTAGGCAATCTTGCATCACCAAAATCTTCAGTACTTTTTTTGCTAAATTTTGGTTTTCTTGCAGGCATGTGGTAAATTTTGCATGTTCCCTCTTCCAACAGTTTATTTGAAGTAATTTTAGAAAGGTGATAAAGGGAGTTGAAATTGCAAGTTTGAAAGTTTTAAATTATTAATATTTCAAAAACTTTCTGGGAGCCAAGAACCCATGCACATGCATGAATTTTCCAATTTGGACTTATTTGTAACTCTTGAGAATTTGAAACTATTAAGCATTAGTGTTGGAATATTCTTGGTGCAAGTACTTGAGGTAGTGGAGGTGCAGGAATAGGATAAGGGATGCCAATTTAGGAAAATATTTAAGAATTAATAGGAAAGAATAATAAAGAGGCCATTTGCATGAATTACCATGCCCATAATGGAAGAGGTAGAGTTTTGACTACATTTTTTTTGAGAATATTGTCTGGGTCATGAATATGTAACCCGATTTTAGTAAAAGTGGATAACTTTCTCATATGGTAATGAAATTGAAAAATTAGAAATGATACAGAAATATGCGAATGAGGCACACAAAACCCATGTTTTCATTTTAAGAGATTCATGATAATCAGAGAGCAGTGATGGACATAAGTGATGGGTTTGTGGAATTGTAGTGATTCTTTCCTATAGAATTGATTTTAGTTTAGCTTATGGGATGCCAATAGCATATGTTGTTGTTGTGGCTGCTCATTGTATGTAAAAATCAAATTATTTAATTTGAATGAAGAATATTTTGTTATATTTTCCATTACAAATTTGTTGCAAATGTTTTCAATTTTTGAAGTAAGGTTGTTGATGGTGTTATGGCTGCTTGGATGGGTTGTTTCACAAACCCCCCCATCTTTGCATTGCATCAAATGGTATCATAGCAGGAAGATATGTTGGGAAGGTTGCAACAGTTTGTTAGTAAGAAGAGTTGAAATATGTTTGTAGATGTTATCATCCAGTAGAGGTTATAGCTGGGTACAAGGTGCACGAGAGAGAGGTGTGTCTTCTAGAAACCATTTGTTGGGTAGAGGATAAGCAAGAGTGAGTTTTTTGCAGGGAGGACTTGTGACTACAGAGGGTTGATACCTAAAGTGAGAGATTATTGCAAGGAGGACTTGTAACTGCAGAGGGACTTGTGAGTCTTTGAAGAAGAGGATAAGATGGGTCATGAGAAGGCCTATGAGGATTTTACCTATGGAAGAGTGGAAAGAAAATAGGTTTAAAAAATGGGATTTTTAAGAATTAAATAATATTGAGGCTAGAGTGGAAGCCTTAGAAAGATATTACTTTCTTGATAAATTTGTGATTATAGAAAAGAAGAACAAAATGGCAGCAATAGAAGTGGCAATAGATAAGAAGGTTGAAGAGGAATATATGGGAATGAAGGATTCCAATTATTTTTCTAACAAAAAATGTATTTTCAAGTCAATTTGTGTATGCAGGTGAAGAGAAGAAAGAGGAAAACAAATATTTGATAGAGGACAACAAAGAGAAGAAAGAGAAAATGAAGAGGTGCAGCCCTATAATGAAAGTGGCATGGAAAGAAGAACATGTGGGATCAGACCACATGATTGTGATAAGAGAAAAGCAAGAAAAGAAGAGAATCATAAAGAAGGAATGGAGAAAGAAAGAGGAGAAAAATAAAATAGAAGATTTGTTTGAAGGAGAGGTAATAGAGGAAATGAAGGTGGGAAGAGATGAATTCCCTATTTTATGTGCTAGCATTGTTTTGGATGTAGATGAAGAAAATGATAAAATGGAATTTCATGCATATGGCATTGAAAAGGAAGTGGTCCTTATGCAAAATGATAATAAACTAAGAGAAGAATGAATTCGTAGCTGAAAAAGAGGTATTGTTTAAAGATATTGATGCTGATTTGTGTGAAGAAAAGTTAAAGGAATATGTTGAAGCAAGTGATTGCAAAGTTGGGGCAGCTATTTTTCCTTGGAAAGACATAAATATGTTGAAGAGAATGGTACATTTGAGTGCAATGGAGGAGGTATAAGAAGAGAGTAACAAGATTGCAACAAATAGTTGAGAAGAAAAAGTTGGGATAACATTAGAAAAGCAAGAAAACACAGGTAAATAGTCATTTTTATGACATTTTTGAAAGAAAATTTGATGTTAAGGAGATATATAATTTTGTGTGCATGAAAATGAATGAAAAGGATAGTATTGATGTAGTAAGTAACAATGAAGTTATAGAGGTAAAAATAAGTGAAGTTGTAGCAAAGCTTGGTTCAATGAAGGACATTGAAACAATGAAAAGTTTGGGGTAGCAGTTTGAAAAAGAAAATATAGAAAGGAAGACAAATGAGAAAATTGAAGGAGAAATAGAAAATGAAGAATAAGATAGCTTAATAGTCCAAATTACAGCAATTGAAAAGGAGTGGATAACTTTGATAGTAAATGAAACAAGAGTTGTAGTTGACAAAGAGGTAACGTTTCATTTTTCAAAAGTATTTGATGATAAAAATAAATTTTATTCATATAAAAATGACATGGTTAATATGAATGGAGATGAGACTACTGAAATTAATGATGCACTAATAGGGGAAGAGGAGAAAATAAGAGTATTTGATGTTTTTGCAAAATTTAGTGATGTTGATGTTAAAGCTGATTTATATTGTGATGAAATGGTGAAAGAAAGAGAATAGGAAAGATGATTAGGAGCAGAAATAAGAGGTTTCAAGCTGAAAAAAAGAAAGGTATAATGAATTTTATTGACGTAGAAGAAGAAGAGGATGAATAAAGAAAAGGTAATAAATAATGCAAATGGAATTCATTGATTTCTATGAATTTGTTAATGTCAATTTATATATAGGTGTTGAGAATGATAAAATGGAATGGAAATATGAAACATAGAGCAACAAAATAAATTTAATGAGGAAGAAAGAGAAGAAGGATGAAGGAAGGAAGAGATACAAAATTTCAGAGTAAGGTGAAGAAAAAGAAACATGTTGATAAAGAAGAAAGATGGTTGAAGAACAAACATAGGATTTTCAAATGTTCATGAGTTTCAACTCATGGAACATTTATTCTTACCTTGGGTGTTTGATGGAGGAGCATCCATGGGGTTGGGAAATATCATATCACAAAAATCTTTAGTAATTTTTTTGCCAAATTTTCATTTTACTTTATTTTGGTTTTCTTGCAGGCATGCGGTAAATTTTTCATGTGCCCTCTTCCAACAATTTATTTGAAGTCATTTTGGCAAGGTGATAAAGTGAGTTGAAATTGAAAGTTCGAAAGTTTTAAATTATTAATATTTCAAAAAAATTATGGGAGCCAAGAATGCATGCCCAAGCATGAATTTTTTAATTTGAACTTATTTGTAACTCTCAAGAATTTTAAATTATTAACCATTAGTGTTGGAATCTTCTTGGTGCAAGTGCTTGAGGTAGTGGAGGTGCAAGAATGGGATAAGGGATGTCAATTTAGGAAAATATTTTAAAATTGTTAGGAAACAACAATAAAGAGGCCATTTGCATGAATTACCACACCCAAAATGGAAGAGGTAGAGTTTTGGTTGCATTTTTTTGGAGAATATTGTCTGGGTCATGACTATGTGGTCCGGTTTCAATAAAAATAGCATAAATTTCTCATATGGTAATGAAATTGAAAAATTAAAAATGATTTGGAAAGTTGGGAAGGAGACACACTAAACCCATGTTTGCATTTTCAAAGATTCATGATAATCAGGGAGTAGTGATGGACAAAAGTGACAGGTTTGTGGAATTGTAGTGATTCTTGCCTGTAGAATTGATTTCAGTTTAGCTTATGGGATGGAAGTAGCATATGTTGTTGTTATGGCTGCTCATTTTATTTAAAAATCAAATTATTAAATTTGAATGAAGAATATTTTGTTAAATTTTCCATTACAAATTTGTTGTATATGTTTTTTAATTTTTGAAGTATGGTTGTTGATGGTGTTATGGCTACTTGGATGGGTTGTTTGACAAAACCCCCCATCATTGTACTACATCAAATTCAAATTTCATTTACAAGGACTACATATAATAGTGGTCCAATTTCACAATCATAATGATACTAATATAACTTAATGCAATTGATTTCTTTATTTTTTTAGAATGTATATTTCTATCACATGATCATGCGAATATAATGTCATAACATGTGTGACTAGATTGTTCACCCATTTATGCATCAAGTTCAATTCCTATGTTACATCCCATATGAGTTTGGTCAAATTTTTAATCCCATTCAACTCCATCTTTTAATACATAATTTTCCATCAATGCATAACACACTCATACATTTATAATCTAGTGTAAGGTTTCACACATAGTCATAAGTTGAAAAAAATTTGTTTTCACATGTTTAAATTTGATATTGGAGTGATTGGGGTAGAATCCTTCAAGTCATCTAAGCTAATGACAATAACATCATTTGGTTCATGCACACGTACGTGCTCATCTTCCCTTTTAGTTTTTTTTGGCAGGTTGCTAGTACTATGCCTAGTTGATATAGATCTCAAATGAGTTGGTTCTGTTTGTTTGGATTTTGAGGTGGGTGGTTGATTGGTTAAGTCCTCTACAATACTTGCATGAAGCTTTTCCACTAACTTTATCTTTTCTTTTTCATCTCTGATTGTAGTCATTGTGTGGCAGAAACATTAGTCATCTAGAAGTTGTCCTTCCCCATCAACATTTTTTCCTTCAAGAGTATTTGTGAGAGCTGCCACTCTTTTTTCGCTTGTAAATATCTTTCATTTCCTACAAAAGACTTTCGGGCAGTCTCTTTGGTACGAACCATTTTCTGGCACAAGATATTTTTCCATCTGAAGTGATAAGTTCCTTTTCATGTGTGTATCACATATATTATAATGATGAAAGAATACATACAACGATGAAGAAATGATAAGAAATTAACATACAAAAATCCTCTGCAATTCAATGCGTGTAGATAATTAACATGATAATTTTGTATTAACAATGATGAAAGAAATTAACATGATCAAGATATTTGTCTATTTGAAGTGAGAATCTCCTTTTCATATTTGAAAAAAACATAGTAGAATGATGAAAGAATACAGAGAACAATGAATAATATTTTCAAAAAGTTCAATATATAGTTAGATTTGATACACAACCAACAATAAGAATAAATGATATGTATAATTTAAATTTTTTTAACAATCTAAAGTCTCCTAACTAAAAAAGAATCCTATCATCCTCTCTCTCCATTATTTGTTAAAATTTCAATATAATGAATTCTACATGAAAGTAAATGTAACTCTAAAAATTTACTAAAAAAAAACAAATACAAATAAAATGATGTAAATAAAAACTACACTATAAGTACTCAAAATAAGTGTATATAAAAACTACACTATAAGTACTTCTATTTTCTTAACATTCTTAATAAGAAAACTATATATATGTATCAAATACTTAGTTTGGTGTAAATATGAAAATAGTACTTATTACACTATCCAAAAAAAATAAAATTCTAAAATCTTAAATAGTTTAAATAATTGAGCTATTTTAATATTTTAATCAAATAATACATGAACAACCCACCTTTTTTTAAATCATTCAATCTTTCTATAATTCTATATTGCTTACGAGGGATGCAAAGAATGATTGGTCAACAACAGACTGTCGTGAAGTGAAGTGAAAAGGTGAAGGACAATATTGGGTTTATGTAATTAATTGTATATTATTATCAACATTGGAAGGGAGGCATGTAAAATTCAAGATAAGATGTTGAGCTCATTACTAATTTAAATAGAAATAGTTATCAAAGCTTATCAATGGATTAGACAAGGAAGATGAAGATGAATATGAAGTCAACATTTATGGTATGTAATAGTTATGGTGAAAGCTTCAAATCACATTGAAGTAGCATAGGATTTCACTAGCAGCAAGGGATACTCCATCACCTCAAAAAAAAGATAGCCGATTAAAAGTTTAGTAACCAAATGAAAGGAAAGCTTATTTGTTTTATGTACTTTCAGATTAAATTGACTTAATGCCTGAAAGTGTGGCTAGAGCATTTACTATCCAATATTTATGGCACTTATAGGTCAGAATGTAGATCGTAAAATCCTTATAGAAGTGGAGTAGGTTTTTATTGACAGGGACATACTTTATTTCCCTATGAATGACAACCAATTAGTGGTTAGGTGAAAGCATGAGTGTGAAGATTTGTAGTTTTTCCATGCTTCACGTGATGGATATAGCGAACTCCCCTTGGTTGACACTCCAACACAACTTTATTTCATTTAACATGCACTAAAGGCGCCACCATCGGATAGGGAAATGTAGTCTTAATCACAAATATTGCTCTATGCATGAATTTAAGGACAATAAATAGTAAATCAGAAATGAAAAGGTTACTTACATGGGAATATTATAGGTCAAAGGAATAAGGGTTCCAACACCACTGCTGAATGGAAGATAAGGCACAACATAGATCCCCCCACTTTGATGATGAAACAATGGATACATCTGAAATAGCAGCTCCAGTTTTCCCTTTCATTGAGCATCTCCATTATCAGTATTGTCTTCATAACCACCACCTACCAGAATGGCGGTTATGAAGACAATGTTGATAATGGAGATGTCGAAGGATGGCTAGTTTCTTGTTTATTTAAAAAATTAACAATTCTGAAGATTTTCCAATATAGAAAGATACTAGGACACTACAACATGTAATGTCAGCATATAAGAAAACAATGTTTTCTTACCTACTCAGAAAATTTATACAGAAGTACTCTAAAAAAGTCTCTTGAATTGAAGCTCTTCAATTTGGTGTCTACCTCACACTGAAACCCATTAACCTCCTAGCTTGTGTTGCTTACACTACTTGTTACTTGCTTCTATCACTGGAATCATCTCTTTAAAAGGAGTTCCTCTCTACTTAAAATGGCGATGATACTAAGATCCACCAACCCCCGTCCTCTATGAAAAATAAGTATGAATAATAATCTATAGGAAGGAATGAATAAAATTCTCAGACTAAAATTATTTACCACCAAATAAGTTCATTACATTTCTTTTACATTTTCCTTATGCAGGTCTGGGGATTATTTGGACTCTTGAGATATTTAGTGGAAGGAATAGTTCAATGTTGCAGACATATTTCATGGCGTTCATTTGAGTTTCAAGCTTAATATGTGATCTCGTTGCTTTTATTTAGTGTTACGATTTTAGGAACTATTTACATATGGTTTTTTTTTGTGCTTATTTATTTTCCTCTAATATTATTTGTGATCTACTATTTTATTTTATTTTTCTATTTATTTCTATTTAAACAAGACAATCAACCTTGTGTGCTTAACTTCAGTCTGTAATGTTTAAACTTGAATGTGCTCATTAATAGGATCTTGGCCATAATTTTTATTTAAGTGAGCATACTTAAAACTCATGTGATATCTGATTTTCAGGTTGCAGCTCACCCAAATTGGTGAAGAGGAAAAGCGCTATTAGCAGAAGCTCCCCAATTCTTTTTTTTTTTCTTATTTATTTATTTTCTTCTTGAATAAAAATGTTCTATTATAACACAATATGGCATTTGCTTTGTTTTCATGTTTTCTACCCATTTTCTTTTTTTCATCCTTGACATATTGGTTTCACTAGATCCCCTTATTCGCGACTAATGCTAGATTATATATACACAAAAATGGTATATTTCAAGAATAACATTTAAATAAAAAACCCATTTAACAGGAAAGGTAAATCAGCTGTATAGGCTTGACACATACCTAAAACTAAGTACCAAAGTAAAGAATTACAAAAATTTATGGTGTTGCTTTAGGTTTCCATACATGTGCTTGTATTTATATTGGTTTAAATTTTCAACAAAACAAAATACAATGATAGTTTTAGTAAGCACATTAATCCCCATATTTGAGGTTCAAAACACTCTACACAATATTTATCTTTTATGCATCTTTTCTTCTTTCATGGAATAGTTGATAGACAAATTTTTTCTCATAACTCATTCGGTTGCACACAGGTGTTTCCATCTACCCTTATATTAGCAACATCTTGTAGGGAAAAGGGTTAGAACTAGTTGAACCAACACCAACTTAGAAAGACAATGGTGATAGAAAAAGCTCTCCACCCAACCAAATGACATCATGGAACCGTAGGAGGTTCCAGTCAAACCCCAAGCCAAAAGGATCACTAAAAAAAAACCCAATAGTTCAGGTAAAACATAGGAAACATAACACCTACCCAAATATTGCTACCCATGATCATGGTTGTATAGCCTTATGAAACTAACACTATAGAGGAAGACACACTCGTACATGAGAATAACCTTTGATTGGAGTATTTTCTAGAAACTAGGTCTATTTCACCATAATTTTCATAAGATCACAACAAGTTTTCTACATATATTCAAGTAAAATTATGGAAGAAGGCTTACCTCCTAGCAAAAGCCTCCTATTCAAGAAGATTAGACCTATTGAAAATCCCTTGTTCTCCTCCTCTCTTTCCTCTTCCTTTCTCTTGTTTTTTTACTTTGATGAATTTCCCCTCATCTCCCTTTTTGCCATATTCCCCAAAATAATTAAGGAAAAATTATTTCACGATAAACAAGGAAATTGGTGTCAAACTCATAATTTTCATATCCAACACCTGACACTTTTCCTTACTCCCCATTTCCACCTATAGGTAAATATCATTCTTTTGCCACAAAATAGAAACCTACCTCCATTATGGTTTAGTTGCATCCATGGGAGAAAAATTTCAACCTTAATTAATATTTTACCTACCACCGAAAAAATTATTATATTAAATTAAATTAAATTAACTTAAATCTACCCCCATTTAACATTTTCTCGGGGAAACATTTATCACCTTATTAAATTAAAGTGAATTAATTTAAATTAAACATAACCCTTCCACCATTTTATTATTTTGTCTGGTAAACATAATATCCCATTATAAATTTAACTTAGAATTCTTTTAGTATAAAAATTTACCAAATGCAGTTATTAACAAAATTATTTATTTTTGAATAAATCCTTAATAACAAACAAATAAATAATATTATTTAATTAAATGAACAATATTATTTAATTAAATAAACAATATTATTTAATTGCCAATTGAAAATTTACAAAGTTGTAATTAAGATATGATTCTTTTAATTTTACAAACATAATTTTAAAATTTTAAACGAATTTAACATTTAATTAAACCTTCACAACACATTAATAATTACATTTAAGATTTATTTTGAATCATAATTCTAACCATCATTGTGTTAATTTAACTAATTAACAATAACGACACACATCTAAATCAAACAATTAACACATTAAAATTTCCACTTAAAAAGAATGATATAAGACAAGACGATACCAAACAAAATGGGAATTGACTGATGACATCGTCAATCGAAAATGGGATGAAGAACACGAATAGGTTTACTTTCTTATCAAATCCATAAACTACATCATATCCATTGGGTATGTTGGGCATGCTCTAACCCGACGGTGCGGGTGGAGTCAGTCCCTGTTACCTACATACTCGCATAAAACCAAGTGTCGAAACAACATATATATTCAATTCCATACACTCCATGAGAGAGAATTGTAGTGTGGTAGGGTACACATGGATGAGCGATGCAACACCACCCCCCTCACCCGAACCTCAAACAATAACACATCATAAATATCGTGAAGCGAATATTAAACAATTTACGTAACCACACAATATACCATAATCAGGTAAAGACATACAACATGCATCATTATATCATTAACATTATAAAACAATATCATGTGCATCCAAGAAAATGTCATAAGTCAAAAAAATGAAACTCTCACCAACGTAATCACGAGTATGCATCAAACATAAGTAGCATCCGAAATGAAACAACCACACACATAGAAAGGTATCATAGGAGTACAATAACATGGGAGGCACTACATCCTCCCCCTAGAACTAGGCTTAGTCCTAGAAGCAAAAAAAAAGACAAAAAGAAAAAGTCTCTCAAAAGTGGGATACATCCTCCCAATGCAACTACTAATCCATCATAACATAACCATCAATCAATAATGTCATAATCATCAAATTCAGATAATCTATGATCCAAACCAATCCTAAATGGTAAAATGAGCACCAATAAGGTTTCAAGGTACAAAATATATTATAACGAGTATCAGTGCAGTAAAAGCAACATAAGAAGCACTACATTAGTCTCCTATATG
The DNA here is from genome assembly GCA_007258455.2 of Sequoia sempervirens. NCBI lineage: Eukaryota > Viridiplantae > Streptophyta > Pinopsida > Cupressales > Cupressaceae > Sequoia > Sequoia sempervirens. The sequence continues at coordinate 123,581,044 of VDFB02000017.1, read as the reverse complement.
ATAGAATTCTCACGAGATCCCGAGTCAGTTGCATGTCCACTACTTGTAGTCTCCACATATGTTCCCTAATGTTCTACTTGACAGTCATCAACTACTGCAATCGCTCTGTGGAACTTGCCCGCATCATCTCCTATTGGCTTTGTGACTACAAGTCTCTGACTGAATTCAGGTGTGCTCCTCTAAGGACATTGCCTAGCTATGTGGCCCTGATGGCCAAAAGAGAAACATCTTGCATTTCTATTGTTTCCTCTACCTCGAAGAGGTGTACTATTCTATCAAAGTCGACCCCTACTACTTATAGTCTGAGTGCTTTGAGTTGATTGGTCAAGATGATAAATTTGGGCTCACAATGAACTTCAGATTCTCCTAGACAAAAGATGACCACCAATCCGAACACCAATCATCCAAGTCTCATCCTAAAAACCACCAGTATGACAATGGAAGGTAGGAGAACATTCCCTTAAGAGGTCCATTATAAGTCTTACTACAACTGAAACACCTCTTCTCTTAGGGAACCTTTCTCTTTCCCTTACCATCTACTAATTGCTCTCTTGTCTTGGGCCAAGCTAGTTAAGAATTTCCTCAAGCAAGGGGCATAATTAAGGGCCTATATTTTCCTCATGACCACCCTCATGGACATTCAAAAAAGGAGTGCTCTGATGACCACCCCTATGATCATTGCCTTGAACTCTACCATGACCCCTATCAAGATCATAACCTCTAGGCATCATCCTACAAAACACCACCAAAGAACAAGTCTCAGATATTAGACGAGAACAACATAAGGGAAGTAAAAAAAAATCTCAAGAATCTAAGTAATATAACCATGATTAGCATACATTCCTCACATACACATGAACTTACATAATACATAATACATAATCCATGAACCAAGAGCCAAAATCCATCTCGCATAATCCATACCACACACTCAGTGGCTTGATGGTGTTAGGCCACACACACATGGTGAGACCATCCAAGGAAGGCCACAATGATCTATCTCTTGTTGTATAAGGTGGTTAGCCTCCAAGAGATAGTCATCACACATAGGTGGGTAGTGGGTCCTAGTTGTAAACAACCTCACATACCCCCATCCTCAAAGTTCCCCACGTATGCTTCCTTGTATACACTCACCAAGTCTGCCTCATATGTCCTTGGTGAGGAATCACAATATGACACATGACCAACCTCAAAAACAATAAGGATAAACTAGTTTAGCTTCCAAGTCATAAAATAACATTAAATAAGATTCAACTTCAACAATAAATTAAGAAATGTGCACAATGTCAACACTAAGTCAACTGTAACCACAAGGGCTACCAGTAAATAAGACCACAAAGTGTGGCTTAACTAATACAATCAAACATAACCAAAATGTCAAACTTCAAAGTCAATCAAAAATTATCAATAACCATATATGAAGTCCTCAATCTTAAAAATTGCATAATATAACACTACGTGACTATATACTAGCCACCAAAAGAGGAAGGAGGGAACATCGTCAAGCTATAACAGTAGCCCTCATGTGGTGTAGAGTGAGAATGTTGTTCACATGATGCAGAGTGTTCTCCTTAGCTACACCCTAGCTTGCATCATCACCCGACATGGTCATACACCAGTCGGAGAAGGCACGCACTAGTCGTATGCCGCATGGCAATGTGTCTGTGGGTTTGTCAAAGTAGGTACACATTGATACACCTCACATAGTGATACCTCATGGAGAAGGCACACATAGGTACTCACCATCACCAGAGGTATACTTGGCTAGGACATACCCATATGCTAACTAACAAAAACATTGTCGAAAGAAAACATGAGCATCCCTCAACAAGTGTGTGAGGCCCCATTATGCTCATTAAAAAATTAGGCTATCATAACACAATCTCATAGACCACCTTCTTGTGTCTACGCATGTGGCATCGTGTCTTCGAGCCCAAATCACTACCATCAACAACACGATATTATCACCAACACTGTGTCAAAACATCAGTGGGGTGTGGCATCGTATCCATCACATCATGTTGGAACAAATGTGGATATGGTGTATACAATATATCAATATGGGGTTACTCGAGCTTCACCTCTCATACGAACGAGGTTGACTCAATAATGCTAGCTCAACTTCCCTACGGACGGCTAGGCATAAACTAACAAACCAATGTTGTTGTAGTCAAAATTGTGGGGTTTAGGCTAGCACTTATGGATCAAGTACCTTGATCAATCATAAGGAAAAGTAGTGAATATGTTTCCTCAGGATCAGTTGAGCTAAGACCACTCTACACCACAATGTGCATATGTTGCACACTCCACCCAAGAAACTTGTGGCAACTACTACCCCTTCACGGATTGAAACTACCCTTTGGCTACTCTTACATATATATAGATTTTCAACCACACATGGGTTGGCCCTTAATTAGGTAACAAACACACAAACACACAAAAATGGTATGGTTAATCCCCACACCAAATACCACATATTCTACCATGATGGGTACACTGTATCACCATCCCATGGGTCCTATGGGTTATGGGCCCACAAAAAAAGTATGGGGTATTTGCAACACTCAACCAATGCATAGTTACTAGTTTCTAACATTTATAGGGGAAAAATAATTACATATAATTCCAAAAGTACACTTATTTCCAACAATGATTTGATTCATAACAATCCTTTCCAAAACCATTTAACAATTCTCCTTTCACCCTACTCTTTTCCATAGATTGCATGATGCTAAATGTCAAAATAATGATCATCGTGATCACTTAACAACTTAACAAATTCCCTAGGACAACATAATGGGCTTAGATGAAACTAGAGTGCCCAGTGTATGAACCTTTGCTCTGATACCAATGTTGTAACGCCCCACTGTGTGAACCCCAAAGGACAACAAAACACCACAATTTTTTTTTTTGAAAGTGAAACATTGCATAAGATGAATATGTACATTCTTAACATGAAAATCAATTATACATTTGAAAAGTCATCTACATCCTCTAGGGTACACAAAACAGTCATTACAATCCTTAAACTTGAATCAAACGAAAGAAAATAACAGCTGAGATGACATAATGATAACATACAATCATTACTGATTAAATGTGAAGAAAATGATACATCATTTTATAACAATTCAATTCACAGTTCCATAATACAATAGTGGAAGGTTTACAAAGGTAAAATAATACATTATAGCCATTTTAGGAGTACATTACATTACTTCAAGAGTACATTACGTTACTTCAGGAGTCCATATGCATCCTTTTGTGCAGAGGAAAAGATACATCAAATACTAGAATGTTACATAATTGAACATGGTACAATAGAACTGAGGTAGAGTCTTGGATCAATAACATTGACATGAACTCAGACTGGGGACCCAATGGGGTGCATAGCATGTTCCACTCGACCACATGGATTGAAGTTCCACCCCCCATGCTAGTAGATGACAAGAAAGGACCCATGACCAAGATAGACAAGTAGAACGATCACAAGACCAACTCACAAGGTCAACCAAAACATAACATACAACAATCTCAATGACCGCTTACAAGGTAATTGCTTCCAAAGGAAAACAAAGGAAAAACAAGGGATGTATCAAGCATAAAAATCACAACTGAATACATGTACGAGGCATGAACCATCTCGCTCAAAGTCATAACTAAGGTAAAAAAAATCATAGAATAGAGTACACCAATGAGAACTTAAAGTAAGAATATGATCAATGGAAAGAAAAAGGTTGAATCATGGGAAATTTGAACATAAAATGTTGATGCAGGAGCATCCAGTGGTGTAAGGGCAATCTTGAATCACCCAAAAATAGTTAAAATTCAAGTTTCTCGATTTTTAGATGCTTTTACATTTTTGAATACCCTTTTCGTCATAATGAAATTCCCAATTTACAGTTTTTATTTTCTATTCCTAGGTTGAAAGATATTATAGTTTTAGTTTCCCAGATTTGCACCTAAAAATATTCTGAGTTGGATTTGAGGCACTTAGAGCTCCCGAAATGGCCCCAAAACTTTCCGAAATAGGCGTAGCAGATTTCATGCATGTTCTTGACTTCGAGACCTTTCCAACGGTTTAAACGGTTCGCGAATCGGAGCCCCGGATCAAAAGTTATGGCCCCGAGAAGTTGGCGCACTTTCTAGAAGATACAATTGCAAATGCTCTTTTGAAATTTGAACCTCATGTTGTAAATTTTTGGCGCCAAACCGCCTAAACTCAAATTTGAATGTTTTTTTGGATTCAAACTAATGAGGAGCTCTATTTATGGGCAGGTTTCTAATTTTTGGGTAACTTTTTGGAGACAAGCTCGCATATTGTGAAAGGGTTTTTCTGTAGTGTCCTGTAATTTGCATGTGTTGTAGAACTTGGGGATTAAGATCCTCTGCATATAAGAAGCTCCATTTTTTGAATAATAAAATTATTCTCTTGTTTGTGGGTTATTTTCTGTGTCTCGGGCTGTGCCCTCATCAAATGTGTTTCCCATTGCCTCTGGAAGCCTAACGACCTACCACCATTGACTATCGAACAAGGAAGTAACTTAAGCATTTAGGTTCCCATTATATCCAAACATGTCTATTCATAAACTCAATTGAATCAAATCTCAACTAGTAACTTTTAGATTATTAAATTTTAGTTTATTTACACCTATATGTTGAAAACCTTTAATTTAAAACAAAGAACTATGTCAACCTATAGTATTTAATTTGTCATATGTCTCTTATTTTGTGATTCCTAGCACATGCATTTTTTTATTTCAATATAATTAAGATTAAATATAACCTATACATTTGATAGTTCAAAATAATAAATTTAATTAAAAGGTAGCCTATTGGCCTATTTCTAATAAATAAACTTAATAAAAATATAACATTTACATTTGTTGACTTCAAACTAAATAAATCTAATTTTAATCCATCACAGTCATTTTATACACAATTTACCAATCTAATGGTGAAGGAGTTTGCAACTAACTTTATCTTTAGATATCTTGAAAATAAATTTAATTTTTAAACACACTTAAAATAAATATAATTTTAAATAAACCTAATTTTCAATATACTTAAAAATAAATCTAATTTAAAATATATACTTGAAGATAAATCTCGTTTTCAGTACATTAGAAAATAAATCTAATATAAAATATACTTAAGAATAAATTACTGATTACATGATGAGTAACTCTCGAAAACAACTAACTCTTTAAATATACTTAATTAAGTTAGATTTCATTATCTGATGATAATTGACCAAAATCCCAACTTGACTTCAAACTAAATAACTTTTCCATTTTACTAATTCTACTTTATTTAAACAGATCTTTTCACAAATCTCACTACAAATAGTTCAACTTAGACTTTTAAATATATAAATAATAACACACAACTTTAGGTAGCTTATATATATGAAACTCTATTTGAATAAACTAAACTAATTCTACTTGAAGGATGAGATGTTTTCAGATCCCCTTACTCTTAACTTTATATAACAACTTTTATAGATAAAGGTAGGGTTATTCTCGTAGTTTACTCACTCTTAAAAAAACTTACCTAGCAACATAAAATAACTTACCGATCTGTAAAATTTCATTCACTAAAATATCAAATATATATCTCACTTTTGTTTACTCACTATGCTATTCACTTAATTCATACACTCAACATCTATACATACACTAAGAACAAATCCAAGACTTAACAAATAATCTTTAGTAGAGATCTAATTCAAATACCCATTTAATTTAACCAAAATCTATATTCCAACTCTACTTATCCAATATACTCTACGGTACACATATACACATATACTTATCTATTAACATGCAATATTAATACAATATAACCCTTTTAACTTAAATAAATAAATAAATAAATATACCTAAAGCTAAGTCTCACACGGATAGATTTATTTCCTAAATAATATAGTGTATCTTATGAAATGAAAGTATATTATTTTTTCTATTTACTTTTAACCCCTTTATCTTATTCTTTTTTCTATTTACTTTTAACCCCTTTATCTTATTCTTTTTCTTTATTTACTTTTAACCCCTTTATCATAGTAAATTATACTTACTTCTATAAATAATCTAGTTGCTTTTATTTTAAACGGGTATGTCTTAGTAAAGAAAAGCTCCAAACAAAAGGAATAAAATATTAAACAACTTATTTTTGTTAAACTCCTATTTTTGTGTTTAGGGAAAATAAAAATAAAACCCTAAGACTAAAATTTTTTACCACCAAATAAGTTCATTACAATTCTTTTCCATTTGTCTTACATAGGTCTGGGGATTATTTGGACTCTTGAGATATTTACTAGAAGGATGTTGCAGACATATTTCATGGTGTTCATTTGAGTTACAAGCTTAATATGTGATCTCGTTGCTTTTATTTGGTGTTACGATTTTAGGAACTGTTTACATATGGTTTTTTTTTTTTTTTATGCTTATTTATTTTCCTTTAATATTATTTGTGATCTAGTGTTTTATATTTTTTTTACTACTTCAATCTGTAATGTTTAAATGTGAATGTGCTCATTAATAGGATCCTTAATTTTTATTTAAGTGAGCATACTTAAAACTCATGTGATATCCTAATTTTCAGGCTGCAACTCACCCAAATTGGTGAAAAGGAAAATCCCTATCAGCATAACCTCCCCAATTCTTTCTTTTTTTTGTCTTATATATTTATTTTCTTGAATAAAAATGTTCTATTATTATAATAAAATATGGCATTTTTTTCTTGTTTTCTCCCCTTTTTTTTGTTTTTGTTTTTTTTCCTTGGCATGTGGGTTTCATTAGCTCCCCTTATTCACACAAACTAATAATAGATTATATACACACAAAAATGGTAGATTTTAAGAATGACATTTAAATAAAAAACTCATTTAACAGAAAAGGTAAATCAGCTGTATAGGCTCAACACACACCTAAAACTAAGTACCAAAGTAAAGAATTATAAAACTTTATGGTGTTGCTTTAGGTTTCCATACATGTGCCTACATTTATATTGGTTTAAATTTTCAACAAAACAAAATACAATGATAGTTTCAGTAAGCAAATTAATCCTTGTATTTGAGGTTCGAAACACTGCACAATATTTATCTTTTATGCATCTTTTCCTCTATCATGACATGGTTGATACACAAAAAATTTGTCATAACTCATTTGGTTGCACATAGGTGTTTCTATCTACCCATCTATTAGCAACATCTTGTAGGGAAAAGGGTTAGAACCAGTTGAACTAGCACCAACTTAGCAAGACAATGGTGATAGAAAAAGCTCTCCACCCAACCAGATGACATCATGGAACTATAGGAGGTTCTAGTCAACCCCCAAGCCAACATGACCACTCAAAAAAAACCCTGCAGTTCAGGTAAAACATAGGAAACATAACACCTACCCAAATATTTCTACCCATGATCATGGTTGTATAGCCTTATGAAACTCACACTATAGAGGAAGACACACTTGTACATAAGAATAACCTTTAATCTGAGCATTTTCTAGAAACTAGGTCTGTTCCACCATAATTTTCATAAGATCACAACAATTTTTCTACAGACATTCAAGTAAAAATATGGAAGAAGGCTTACCTCCCAACAAAAGCCTCCTACTCAAGAAGATTAGGCCTATTGAAAATCCCTCATTCTCCTCCTCTCTTTCTTCTTCTCTTTTTTTTTTTTTTTTACTTTGATGAATTTCCCCTCATCTCCCTTTTCACCGTATTCCCCAAAATAATTAAGGCATAATTCTTTCACGATAAACAAGGAAACATGTGTCAACCTCATAATTTTCATATCCAATACCTGACACTTTTCCTTACTCCCCATTTCCACTTGTAGGTAAATCTCAATCTTTTGCCACAAAATAGAAACCTACCTCCACTATGGTTTAGTTGCATCCATGGGATTTCAACCTTAAATTAAATTAAATTAAATTAACTTAAAACTATCCCCATTTAACATTTTATCGGGGAAACATTTATCACCTTATTAAATTAAAGTGAATTAATTTAAATTAAACACAACCCTTCCACCATTTTATTATTTTGTCCAATAAACATAATATCTCATTATAAATTTAATTGAGAATTCTTTTAGTATAAAAATTTACCAAATGCGGTTATTAACAAAATTATTTATTTTTTAATAAATCCTTAATAACAAATAAATAAATAATATTATTTACTTAAATGAACAATATTATTTAATTAAATAAACAATATTATTTAATTTCCAATATAAAATTTACAATGTTGTAATTAAGATATTATTCTTTTATGTTTACAAACATAATTTTAAAATTTCAAACTAATTTAACGTTTAATTAAACCTTCACAACACACATTAATAATTACATTTAATGTTTAGTTTCAATCATAATTCTAACCATCATTGTATTAATTTAACTAATTAACAATAATGATACACATCTAAGTCAAACAATTAACACATTAAAATTGCCACTTAAAAAGAATGACATAAAACAAGATGATACCAAACGGAATGGGAATTGACAAATGACATCATCAACTGACAATGGGATGACAAACACAGATGCGGGTACTTTCTTGTCAAATCCCTAAACCACATCATATCCATTGGGTATGTTGGGCATGCTCTGACTCAATGGTGTGGGTGGAGTTGGTGCCCTGCAGACTTGCATAAAACCAAGTGTCGAAACAACATGTATATTCAATGCCATACACATTGTGAGAGAGAATTGTAGTGTGGGAGGGCGCTCACAGATGAGTGATGCAACATTGTCCCCCTCACCCGAACCTCAAACAATAACACATCATCATAATATCGTGAAGTGAGTATTAAGCAACTTATGTAACCACACAATATAGCATAATCAAGTAAAGACATACATCATGCATCATTATATCATTAACATCGTAAAATAGTATCATGTGCATCCAAGGTAAACACATAAGTCAAATAGATGAAACACTCACAAACGTAATCATGAGTATGCATCAAACATAAGCAACATCTGTACAGAAACAAACATATGCACATAAAGGTATCATAGGAGTATAATAACATGTTGTATATTACTTCATATACTATTATTTAATTTAAAAACAATCATTTATTGTGACATTAATTTACACAAATTTATTATTTAATTGAATAAGTCATAAACAAAAAATCATTATGAATAAATAATTTAAAATGAAAAATATTAAATTAAATATCATAAAGAATCAATAAATATTTTTATCTTTAGAAAGATAAATATTTTTAAGAAATAGTTGCAAAATAAATTTCCACTATCATAAACAATCAATAAATATTTTACAAATTTATTATATAATTGAATAAATCATAAACAAAAAATCATTATGCATAAATGATTTAAAATGAAAACTATTAAATTAAATATCATAAAGAATCGATAAATATTTTTATCTTTTAGAAAGATAAATATTTAAGAAATAGTTGCAAAATAAATTTTCACTATCATCCATAAATTTTTTTATTTTATCTTTCAAATATCAAATTATTTAAGAAACAATTGAGAATAAATATGAATTTAATTTTCACTATCATAAAGAAGCAATCAATATTTTTTATCTTCCAGAAAGATAAATATTCAAGAAATAGTTGAGAATAATATCAATTTATTGTTGATAATAATTAATAAAAAATAAACTGTGATGATTGCAAGAACTCTCCTTGATTTAAGGTAGAGTTTTTCTGAACATAGAAAATGACATTGTAAGACGTCTCGACTAATTAATAACTAGCATGCATATATTAATTATAATATATATATAAATGTTGAGAGTTATCATCATCAAGGCATCTATTGACTTGAGAAAAAATGCTTACATCTTCATTAACATTAATTTCAAAAGTAATATATATGATTTCATTATAGTTTCTATCATTGCTTATTTCAATTCCCATATATAAGGCTACACATTAAAATTTATTGTAATTCCCCCCAAACTTATATGTTAATGTTTTGATTAATAGTAGCTTTGTAAGTATCTAATTTTAGATTTAATAAAGATTAACTTAAAATCATACCAACTTGTATATAACAAAACATAACATCAACATCAACATCAACCATTTCCATTTAATTAGAACACAAATACTTTCAATTTGTTTAAATAAATAGTTTTATTTAGTTAAACATTTATGCATTGGTAATAACTTTTGAACAATATTAAAAAATAGTGGAACAATCTTACAACTCATGTATTATTATCAATTTATAAATGTTCATCAATCATTAGATTTAGTATTAAAAATAACAAAGAACAATGCAACAATAAAAATTGAGCATCAACTAACTTAAACATATCCACTAAGTTTATTTGAAATGTTTGAATACATTGTTATCAAGATATAAATTCAAGCATTTGAATGTAATGAAACCTAGAGCTTTGCAATTGAATCTATTAAAGCTTTTCTCTCAAATGAATAATCAATTTTTTTTGTTTTTATGATAGTGCTCTTAATCCTTTGTTCATCATTATAAGTCTCTCTTTTCACTTGAAGTTTAAATATGTATTTTTTGAAAAGGACCTCTTGTATAATGTGTCCAAACTTAACATCATCTTGTTCTTAATGCTTCAAAATGTTCAATTCTTTTGATGTAACACCCATAATTTCTTTTGCTGCTTCTTCAAAAGTAGTAATCCAAGTGAAAGCAGTATGGTCTTGCACTTTACATTGAAGCATATATCTATAATCACATTCAGGGAAATTTTTATCACATCTTCATCAATACCACTTACCATTTCCATTAGTGTTTACCTTATTTTTGCAGTGCCTGCCTCCAATTTTCAAGGGGCAAGTTGTATAACAAAAATTGTCTACCTTTATGAAAGATAAGGTAGCTTTTATCACTATCCAATAAGGTTTATCATAGTTACCAAGTTCCTAATCCTCTATTTGTGTGATAATTTTTAACATTTTATCTTCTGTTATAGATGAGATTTCCTTTGTAATAGAATGTCAATGGAGATTCTTCCCTTCTGTATCAAACCAAAATCTCAATTGTTGTGACTCTGGAAGATCTGGATTTATAAGTACTTGGGTTGTAGTAATTGTTCCCACAAATTTTCCACCAAAATCACTAATTCATCCAGTCTTTATATCAAGAATGGGGAAAGTTCCTAAATCACACATTTCTTGGAGTTGTTGGCCTTCGTTATTGTAGAAACCATTCCACATTGTTAATTCCACCATACAACCTGACATGTCTTTCAGTTGAAGGGTTCTTTTTTGAGTTTGTGTGGCATTCTTTCTGAATATTGTGTTTGGTGTGTTGATTAACAAAACAACACCAATGATATCAACCATAGAATTGCTTTCCATGTTCTCAATATCACTTACCAATGTAAAATGGAATTGTTGTTTTGGTATAAAGCTATCCTCCTCCAAACACAACTCAACTATCAAATTAATTTCTAATAAGATTTCCCATTTATTCTTTAAAAATCTAGGTTGAAATTCTTTTGTGTAGGTTTGAGTCTCCCTTTTGAGATGATAAACACTTTCCCAGTTTCTATGTGATCATAAAACTATTCTGCAACAACATTAAAACATGTTACTCTTATTTCACCACCATCTAAATCAACCAAGTCAAAATTATAAACATTTCCATCTCCTTTTACATTGTTAAAATGACAAAGTTGACCCTTTGTAATGAATCTTTCCTTTATTGACCATCTATTCTAGTACATATTCAATTTTGCAATAGGAATGATTCTCGTAGGAGGTTCATTTTTTCTAGCAATTGGGTGATCATATGGATTTTTGGTAGGATTATTTCCTACATCATCATCATATAATAAAAATAGTATTTAGTAGAATTCAAACATGGCCAAAAAAATGGAAGAGTAACTAAAAATTTGTTGAATTTTTAATATAGTAGAAGAATTGAATGTAGCGTAAAACTAAATATTATACAAATAAATTACATTTTGAAATTTGACACTCATGGAACCAAAATTAAAGAACATATGCATGTTACATCAATTGTATTCTAAAATTTTCAATCTATTTTCTTCAGCCTTTCTCTTGGCAAGTTGTCTACCCTTTTTCATTTTCTCATAATGGTCATATGTGAACGGTGGCATAATTCTTAAGCCTTCTATGGATTTTACATGGGATATAGCTAAAAATTTCAATCTTGTTCTTTCTCTTGGTCCTATATATCAATAGTAGCTTTTGATAGAGTTAGACCCTATGATTTATGAATTGTCAATGCCCAAGCCAATCTTAATGGAATTTGGATTGTCCTGCCCCTTTGCATTGCTGTAATTGGAATTGTATTTGGGTGATGATAATCTAATGGTATTACTGAATAGCTATCAAACTCAACCATAACATATGTTGGTGGTTCTAGTGGACTAGTTCTAGGTTTGTATACAATCTTTTGTATATATCCTAAAGCTCCATTGACAAGCTTGACCTACTTGTATCAATATATTCAAGGTTAACATGACCTTGACATCTTTACATATCAATAGTACTAGATAGAGCTCATCATTTGAGAATTCTTCTATTGTATTACTATTTCTTGTGTTTTTTGCAACACTATGTGCATTGGGATGCTTCAATGAGTATAGTATTTTCTTGTTATGGTTATTAACATTTTCATTTGTGGAGAATAAATGAACACCATTGTCAAACTCCTCATTGCTTTTTACATCTAATGTAAAGTGGTTCTTGTCATAAGCAATTTCCAATCATCAATTGTTGGGTTTGCATCTCTCAGATTTGTTAAAAGTTGACGAAATCTTTGTTGGTGGATGTTTTGTCCATCTTTTCTGAATATTTTATCTTGAGTAACTACAGTTTTGAATTCTTCCCATATGAACTTAGCTCGTGTATTGCTATCATATGTTTTTCTATCATTAACAAGAGGCAACTGACCTAAATCTCCAACAAAAATGATAGATATTCTTGTTAGAAAATTGATAAAAATTATTGTCAATACTATAGAACTTTATAGTTACACAATTTTCATATACATGATTTTTTTGTATTAAAATATAAAATAATTAATTTGGTTAATCAGATAGATATCTACCTGTAAAGTTACGATTTGCATTTTGTGGGAATGCTTGTTGGAGTCAAGAATCAATGTTCTCTAGCAAGTTTTGACCAATGAAGCTCATTTCATCAATTAAAATGTACTTTTTGTTTGCTATTTCTTCTTTAAAACTTGTGAGTCTCGCTCCTTCCAATTGAGCAAGATCTCTTAGTGGGATTCAGAGTTTTGAATGAATTGTAGATGCTCCTATGTTGAACGTTGCAACTCTAGTTGGTGCAAGTAATAGAAGAGGAGAACAACTGAGATTTGCTACATTTTGAAGAGCTTGAATAATAACACCAATTAGATATGACTTTCCTATCCCTGTTGTTCCTTGAATTATCATCAACAAGGGTGATGCATTTTGATTATTATGGTAGTGTACCATGATTATGTTTCAAGTACCTTTTTTTGTTTTTCACAAAGGGTTGTATAGTTCATAGAATGTGGTATTTCGTCATGTATGAGACATCCATGTTCTCTCATGCTACTTATGAAATTCATTGCCTGACTCGTGTACATTTCACTATGATATTCATTACACCAATCTGCTTGTCTATCAATATCTCTCATTCCCAACATATCTATTTTAGAAACTTGTATATTTTGACCATGATGTATTCTAGATAGTATTTCACATTCATGCTTGCTAGTATTTATTTGAATAGCTTCATTTTCTTCTGTGTGCAAGTTTTTTTCTATCTAAATATGTAAAAATAAACTAGAAATGCAAATTAAAGAAACACAAGACCACCTCAACGATAAGCCTAAGTAAAGTACAAAAGAAGGATAACAATGGAAGTGATTATACCTTTTGTGTTGATCTCCTTGGTTGGCCCTTAATGTAGCTTGAAATATGTGCTCCTTGGATGGCAATGTTGATGAGAAATAGATGCAAGGTGGGATGAGATATAGACTAAATATGCCATGATGATGGTCCAATGGAGGTAAGTATGCAAAATGGCTTGAATTGCAAGGAAATTCTTGATTATTGCTTGAATAACACAAGAGTTTAAGTTTAATATAAAATACATAAGTTGTCCTAATGAATGAAAAAAGGGGGAGTAATTTATAGAAGAAGTTGAATTCTCTAGAGAATTCAACAGTTAGGATTGATCCACCATGGCCAAGATGGAGGGCTTTGGTGAGTTGAGGACTCACAAGCCCTAACATATTGCCATGTGGAGGATGAAGTGTCCAAGGATATGACGAGATGGAAAAAGGTACAAGTGAGGTGGAAGAAGGAAAAATTATGTGGAAGAAGGACAAGTACTTTTAAAAGTACCTTGGGAGAGGAGAAGATTTCTTCAAAAAGGAACTTCTTGTTCTCATATGTGAGAAGAGTGACATATGAAGAATTTTAGTATTCCTCAAAAATCTCCATGGGGAAGAGGAAAGTGGTTGGAGAAATAAATACAAATTAAAAATTCACATGATTTGGAATAATCTTGTGGATAAGACAAGGTTCCCAAAAAGTAGGATTTTGAAACATGTGAGTCATGTGACAAGTTCAAAGGTTCTAAAAGACTTTGGCACATGTGAGTGATTTGACAAGTCAAAAGGTTCTAGAACTTGCATAGGAACAAGGAGAGTCTTGGAAGGATAAATGTGAATTAAAAATTCACATGGGGAAGAGAGGAATCTTGGATGAATAAATGTGAATTAAAAATTCAAATGGGGAAGAGAGTCAATGCCAAATGTGAAGGTTGACCAAAAAGGTATGCTAAATGTAGCAAGTGGATTAGATAAAGGTTGTGCAAAAATATGATTAAGAAAAAAATGAGAGATTAGAAGAAAGTGGGAGATTATGGAGGATGTGAATTAATCCTGATTAAGGAGTGCACATCCTAATCATGGATTAATTAACTTAATATAGATTAGAAAAGGGTTATGGAGGATGTGACAAGGAGAGAGAAAAAGAAAGAATTTAAAATTTATTTAATTCAAAAAGGTCAAATGGATAAATTAAATAAATTGATATGTTTATTTAATTTATAGAGAAAAAGGTGTAAGGTTAAGAACTTTAGGCAGAAGGGGAAATATTGATTAAATAATTTTTTTAATTAATATTAACAAAATAGATGAATAAAGTGGATGAGTTTGACCATGTGGGAATGGTCAAATTTGGATGTCTACATTTTTCCCCTATTTAAAATATTGTTAGAATAACAGTGTTTTGAAGAAAAGAAAATGCAAATGACTCTATAGAGGAAGCAACTAGAAAATGATGCCCCATCATGGGAGGAGATGCATGAGCTGCCTAAATGGAGGGAAATGAAGGGAGATACCCCAATATTGCGAGGGAATGATCATGATGGAGGAGTGGGTAAGAATTGGTAGGGTATGCCCCCTCGAGAGAGCGGTTGGGGAAGAAAAAGGGCCCCCAGGTGACTTCTCGATAGGAAGAAATGGAAGGAACGGTTGGACAGAGCCTAAAAAACTAGGTAGGCTTGGATTTTGAATGGAGTCGAATGGAGATATAGTTTTCAAATGGCTGCCTCAGGAAGTTAGAGGATTAGTTGAATTAATATAAGGTTCAATAAAAGGGAAAAAATACCCTTCACTTAAAAAAAGGTTAAAAATGGAGGGAAAACTTATGTAAGGTAATTTGAGAAATTACCATTCCTCATTTGCATAGTGGAATTTTATATTTAGTTTTTAATGTTTAGGCATATTTGAAAATCTAGGTTCTATTTGCAGGGTAGTGTAGAAAAATGGGTTAGGGGCAAAATTTTGATTTCGCTAAATGGGTGAAAAAAACCACTAGTTAGAGGCATGGGAAGGGGGGGGTATTTTCCCAACCAGAAGGTAAAGGCACCCCGAAGATTAAAAAAAATGCCCCAAATAGGTAGAGGGGACAAAAAGGGAGGGAAGCATGCAAGAGGAGCAGGGCAGGCTCACCCCAGGGAGGGAAGATTCACCCATTTCCTGAATGGTTTTACCCTAGGAGGGGCGGGTCCACCCCTTGCTTGGGGTAGGTTTTCCCTAGGAGGGACGGGTCTACCCCAAGCCCCTCACTGAGGTTGGTCTGCCCAAGGGAGGGCGAATCTACCCCACGCCAGGTTAGGTCTGTCCAAGGGAGGGAGGATCTACCCCATGTTGGGGAGGGTTTTCCCTAGGCTAGGGCGGGGTTACCCCGAGCTCAGGCAGGCTCACCCTGAGCTCAAGGCAGATCCACCTTGGGACCAGGAAGGTCCGCCCACCAAACCGGGGAAAATTTTCCTCAGGATAGGGGTAGGTTTTCCCATCGAGCCAGGGTGGATCTTCCTCGGGCTAGGGGCAAGTGTGGCCAACACCAGGGAGGGAAACTCCAAGGGAAGGAGGAAGTTGAGCTAAAAGTAGGAAAGAAGAAAAATTAGTAAAATGAGTTTCCTGGGGCCAGGAGCGAAAGAAAAGAAGAAAGGGATAAATAGATTGACATGTGGGACCATATGGATACAGATTTTTGACTCACTGTAGATGCATAAGAGGCATTAAGAGGTGTTGGTGGTGACAATGATGACCATGACCAGAGCAGACCACCACTCTTTGGAGCAGGTAGGATTTCTTCACTTATTATGATACCCAATGATTAGAGTGCATCAAGTGTTTTTGATAGCATTGATAGAGTGATGGAGTTCAGAGACATCGATGTTCCATCTTTGGATAGGGGAGATGATAGTGACATTGGAGTATGTATGGTAGATTTTGAGGCTGCCCATAGTAGGCTATTTGGTGAGTGCGATGACATCGATGGGGGAGGAGCTAAATCACATCATGTGGGTGTTGTTTGGGCAAGAGGACCTACCTATGTAGAGGGGGAGGTTGGATGTGGATCAATGCTTGTCATTGAGGGTGCCACCATTACCACTATATCTATGTGGACTGATCAATGGATTGTTGCTGCCAAACTAGAGCAGGCATTTCTACAACTTGAGGTTTATGGAGGTGATTTGACACATTTGTGAGGTGAGAGAGGGATAGTTTTCATGGGGTATGTGTGTATTGGCACATCTTTACAAAGACATACACATCATTTGTTACTGAGAGGTGTTGAGTGTGACACATGTGACGTTGTTGCAGGTATGGACTTGGGAACACATCAGTGTCGCCAGGCTAGGAGCAGTGAGGGGAAGATGGGCTGATGAGACAACACCCATAGATTGGTGGATGATTAGGAGGGTTGGTTTTTGCACCATGAGGGCCAAGGGGATGTAGACAGATGGAGGAGGACCTTAGATGACCTAAGAGAGGAGCACATAGTGTGGCAGCCATACATGTTTTAGCAATTTAAGAGATGGAGGATGATGGGAGACAACAAGACTACTTCATGACTAGATGCATTTTAGTTAGGAAGGAGCCTCACATAGTGGAGGTACATAGGCCAGACATAGTGGCCATAAAATTTGAGATTGTACAAGATATCCCACAGGGTCCCAACATGTTTCAGTGGCTCACCCAAGAGCAGCCATGGGGAGACCTGATTTTGCTGAGATTTTCCAGAGGGCACTAGGAGACATTACATCTAGTTCCCTACTCAAGGAGGGTTGTTTGGGAGATAGATGTAGGGGTGACAGGGTGATATGCTAGGTGGGTCTAAAACCATCAGTGGGAGAGGATTGCACCCATGGAGCCCATTATGGGGGCCTTAGGGTTTGGATCAGAGGATGAGAAATAATTGGCTAAGTATAGGAGAGGGAGGAGGGTTTAGCATAGGAGAGGATAGGAGGTAGATAGGGTATCAAGCTAGTAGGAGGATGTGGGGGCTATAAGATAGTAGGGTGGAGGATAGGGTGAGGCAAGGGCCACAAGATAGTCAGAGAGGATGAGGAGGAGACAACGAAGGAGACTTGAGTGAGGATCGATGTAGAGGAGGTAGCGATAGTGGGGCAATAAGGGGATGGGAGAGGGATGGAGGTGGAGATGTTGGATTTCACTAACTCATTTGACTACAAAATATGATGAAACTTTCTGACAAAAGATGTATAATTAGATGTATCATCGGGTATTTGTGTATTTAATGTAAAATTTTCAATTTTTTTTAAAATTTATGCCTGAGGTTCATCGAAATTGTGACACTCCATTATTTTCATCACTATTTTGACATACACTTAAAGTCAACCATCCCCTTCCATCAATTTGTGGGCCAATGGTTATATGGTTAGCATTCGTCAGGGTTCCGACAGATGTTTTTTAATAAATAAAATTGAGTTCAACAATTTATCTATACTTGTGATAGTTTTTTGCTATACTTGCAAATTTGCTATACTTGTGATAGATTTTTGAGGTTATAGGCCAATTTTTTTGGGTGCAAAATATCAGAATTATTAGATTTTATTACCTATATATGATTAAAAATTATTGGAGTGTGAGTTTGATATTTTTTGAAGATCTAAACATTCAAGCTTGGTAAAGAAAAATCATGTCAGATAATATTATTGTAGAAAAAAATGAAGAGATGCTTGCTAGATTATGGGCTAGATTGAAAAGAAAGGGTGATGGGAAATTTTATTGTCCTTGCAATAATTGCAAGGGCTTAACGATGAGAAGAATTTTAATCATAACAACTAAGAAACATTGTAGGAAGCATGGTCATGTTGAAGGGGGGAATGATTATCATCCATTGGTAAGTTGTTCATTATATGTCTTTATATTGATTGAATTTGTAAATATTTATATCATTTTAACATTTTTTATATATAAAAAAATCCACTTGATCATGATCATGGTTTATTTGTGTTGATCATTATTATAAAGGTGGGGCTCCCTAGGGAACATGATATGGATTATCACGGCCTAGAGAATGTGGTTTTGCAAGCGGAGGAACATGGAGTTGTGAATATCAAAGATGAAGTTAATCATCCTATGGAACAATATGATCATGCACTAGAAAACATAGTTGAAGATGATGGTACAAATACAATGATCCATGACACATTTAGTGGAACAGTTGATTTTTATGATGGAGATGACTTTGATGATGTTCATGATTTTCCTATACTTGAGAAGGCATACAAGCCCCTTTATGAAGGCTCCCAAACAACTCTTTTCTCTATTGTACTGTTGCTGGTGAAATTGAAGGTTATGAATGGTTTATCCAACATAGCAATCTCATGGATGTTAAGGTATGCCATATATGTCATCTTTTTTCATCTTTTTTTGTTATTAGTTCATCACTAGTAAATAAAGGATGAAATATGTACCATTAATATTCTTTATATTAACATTTTTTTTGTTGTTGTAGATTGATAGGTGAATTTTTTTTACCACCATCAAATATCTTACCTTGCTCATACTGAGATTTGTTTGGAATTATGAAATATATTGGAATGGAGTATCAAGAAATAGATGCATGTCCCAATTATCATATTATATATCATAAACAACATGAATTTGCTACAAAATGCCTCGAATGTCATATCAGTATATATGATATAGATCAACTAACAAAAAAGGTGTCTCACAAGGTTCTTTGTTATATTCCCATTATTCCATGTATGGAACAATTATTTAGGTGTGAAAGCTTAGCACAATTTATGGATTACCATGCATGGAATAGAAGTAGAGATGACATTCTTTGAATGCCTACAGATGGTTTTGCATTTAGGGACATGGAGGGAAAATGACCACACTTTAAAAAAGAATCTTGTAATCTCAGGCTTTCATTGGCAGCGGATGGTGTCAATCCATTTGTAGAGCTTAGATCTATTTACTAGGTGTGGCTTGGTTTTTTATCAACAATAACATTCCTCCATGGATGTTAATCAAGAGGGAGCACATAATGTTGGCAATGATTGTTCTAGGTATTTGTTTACATCAATTTTCTTTAACATAGTAGCATCTAATTTGTCTTATTTGTTCCATAATGACTTATATTTTTTTCATTTAATAGTCATGTACATTAATTTATATATTGTAGTAAAATGGTTATAATAATTATGTAATATTTATGTTCATTCAACTAGGTAAGTACAAGTTAAAGATATGAATGTATATATCGAGCCTCTTATGAACGAGTTACTAAAGTTATGGAATGGTGTCACTATGTATAATGTCTCTAGACCAATAGGACAATGGAAATTTCAATTCCATGCACTACTTGTATGGACAATTCATGATACCCCAGGGCTAACACAATTTTTTGGTATGCTATAATGTTCAACTGCACTATCATGATATTTAATTTTATGATGTAGATATCATGCATTTTTTTAAAATAATCTATTCATTATATATAATTATAAAAATTGAAAAATTTAATCCAATTATATATGATTTTGTAGGTCTTCAAACAAAGGGAAAATTTGCATGTCTAGTTTGTGCTCCAAAGATGAAATATCATCATTCAACAAGTTTAGGAAAGTAGGTGTATGATGAGTATAGGCACTTCCTCCACATAAATCATAAGTATCAAACTACTGAAAAACATCTTTTCAATGGGAAAGAAGAAACTACATCAAAACCACAAAGAATGACACCTCGCCTATGGAAGTTGGAATATAATAGAATTAATCATCAAGGTTATACATCAGATCAATTTTTTTATCTATCATCTATGATATGTTTGGAATTTATATTTTTTATATTGTGTATTGTTTACTCATGCTATAATTCACAATGATTGTCATTGTTAATTTGTTTAACTTATATGCTTCATGAAGGTTGTCAAGGCATTAATGGCCAACTTCCAAAAGGAGTGAAAAGTTATCCCAGACAATATAGTAGGTTTCCCTACTATGAGCACCTACAAATTGTGCATTTTTTGATACAATGCATATCAGAAAGAATATCATGGAAACGTTATGGAAAATATTAGATGGATGGAATGACAAAGAAAAAATTGCTAGAATTTGTAGTGACATTCAGGAAGCCAATCATCCAATGAAAAATGCCATTCAATTAAATAGAGATGGAGAACAAATTAATATAATTTTTGTTCCTTTGTTATTAATAGAGCAACAAAGAAATGCTATAAAAGAAGTCATACAAAAAAAATTTATTTCCCACAAGATTTTTTGTGAACATAAACAATATCCTAACAAAGAAAGGTGAATTTGGGTTATGGATGAAAACGTAGGATTGGTAGACCTTCATTAAGGTAGTTATTCTAGTATATTTTATATATATTTGTATACTGTATGTACTTTTTAGTGTACGTTTTAGGGTAACATACAAGGCCAAATAGTTTAGACCTTCTTCTCTTTAGGTGATGCTAGACCTAGGTGAGTACACCTATATGATTGAAGTAGACTTGATTTGTGTTTATTCTTCCTACAATTTATCCACAATGGCAAGTGGGAGTGGACAATTGAATCTTTATTGTGGTATAGATTGTATAAACAATATCAAGGCTAATCCTAATATGTTCTGTTAACAAATTTAAAATATAAAATGGATGAAATAAAATAAATTATGTACGACCAATGCCTTGTTGGGTATATGGAGTCTAATGAAGGTCTAGAAAAGTGTAATATGTGACGAAAATAAGTCAAACTCTTAGGCACACAAATCTATTTTGCAACTTGTACAAACGTGCAAGTAAGTGATTGAAAGATTCTACTTGAGATAAAATTTAAACCATAGTTATATGATTCTTCTTATTGATCCAATTAATACTTTCCAATTACTATGACTGATTAGACGGATTGAATCTCTACTTGAGAGAAAAAAATAACCACATCACACAAGTACAAAAATGTGTATTGATAAACTAAATATATGATGGATATATCAATTTAAATAATATAAAAGTATCAAAATGGAGAGAATCAAATAACTGTATAATTCCAACAAACAGCTGATACCGAGATTAAGTGATGAATTCAGACATCTTCATTAACTTCATCAAAATTCATACATGCATCTAAGTCCTTTTAGATAAAAAAACCTTTGAAAAATTACTTACTGTATATTTCTCCTATCCACCTATCTATATCTCTCCTAATCATATAGAACAGGTATAAATATAGCAAACTATGAAAGGACATGTCCTTTAAAAAATGTTTTTACATAACAATAAACTAGCAGTTAGGCTATATGTAGCCATAAATGGAATTTTGAAAAATGATCAAGGTAATCCTGATGTGCATGTGTGTCGACATCTCCAATTGCATTATGATTCGCTATCTCCATGATCACCATCCATTCATTCTACTCACAAGCCTTGTCCAGTGTTGAATTGTCTCTTGTAGTTTCCTTCATAATTGTTTGCAGCATTGATTCACATTCTCTAATCCATTTTTATTTTTCCTTCAATTCCCCTTTGTATTCAAATAGGATTGGTAATCCCTTCTTAGTGGCATCAATCAGCCCCTGTTCACCCCCCTGCATTTTTTCTTTAAAGTCCTCGTGTCTCTTTATGAAATGATTGGCAATATCAATAACTACATTATCTAAAACATCTCTTTCACTTATTTCTTGGAGTTTCTCATGGATTCTCCCATCAATCCTCTTATTTTCTCATTTTGCATCATAATTTTTCAAATGTGTTCCCTAAATTTTACTTAGCCAAGTCATTAAGCTAGCTGACCTGTTTTTTATCATTGCAGTGAGTGCATCATATTTTCCCTGTGAGTATGCATCTGATCCTACTGACTGATCTTTTGTATGAGAAATATCTCCATGAATTAATTTCTTTGTGGGTCCTAATGTTATTCCCACCATATCCTTCAAATGATCATTCTCTCTAAGCAATCTTTCATTGTTCATTCTATACATTTCTTTTTATTTCGTCAACATCTAAATCTATGCTTTATTCAATTTAGCAATATTAATGCCAATATGTTTTGTGGTTATGGGATCAACCTCTCCATATTTTAAGGTGATCACATGCCCAAATTCCTTTTCAGTATCAATCACAACTGATTTCCTATGGGGTGGATACAGGGCCAAAATTATGAGTGACCCTTCATCTGGATTGTACTTGGACCCTGCATATATCTCTATCACACCTTTAGGGTTGGGATTATATGTGGCATTATGATTCTTCAAGAAACTATCAAAGACTAAGGTAAAATTCAAATCTAACCTAGGAAAAATCATGACTTCTACATTTTCTAGCAATTTTCTCCTCTTCTCATGGGTCATATCCTCCATTTCTTTATCCACACTTGTCTTCAAACTACCCAACAATTGTCCTTCATTAGTTGGTGTTATATTTCCAAGTGACTCCCTTATTTGTTTCTGTTGGAATTGTGTGCCTCAATCCCACGGGCCTAAACCTCTAATAGAGCGATTTCGGTGTGACCACTGAGATGTCTGGTCAATCTGCTTAAGTGATCTTGAACTATCTATGAGATCGGTGTGACTCAGCCCGATCTGAATTCTCCTTGTAAGGTTCCTTCATGACTATATCAATGTGACCTCTGGAATGTCCTGGCCATGAGGGTCATCGGCATGACCTAAACTATTAGTGTAAGTTTCCTAACTCTATCCCACAATAGAAGTCTGGCTGATATTGGTGTGACATTTAGTTTGTCTTGCTGATGGAAGTGATTGGTGTGACTTGAGTTATTGTTGTGAGTTTTTAGTTTGTTGCCGATAGTGGTTCTCTTGCCAATGAAGCTACTCCTGATGCATATCGTTGTGACTCTTGTCGATGGTATTTGTTCGAGGTGACATGAAGGCTCTATAAGAGTCTTAGCATCAGAGCATGTATGGACGATGAGGTGTTTTTATTGGTGTGACATGGGACCTTGGTGAAACCTTCTCCGATGCTTGTAACTCTTGTCGATGAGGTGTTTTCGTTGGTGTGACATGGGACCTTGGTGAAATCTTCTCTGATCCTTGTAACTCTTGCCGATGAGGTGTTTTCATCCATGTGACATGGGACCTCAGTGAAACCTTCTTTGATGCTAGTTCTCTTGCCGATAAGGCTGATCTCGTGATAGTTGGTGATCCCGTTGATCATCAGTGTGACTCTGGCCGATGGTCTGTATTAGGGTGACTTAGGTCGATGGTCTACATTGGGGTGTTTGAACTTAATATCATTAGGATGACTTGTGTTGTTGGAACAACTTTGTAATCTCCTTCTGATGGGCGTTGTCTTGTCGATGGGGCTGGTTAAGACCTTAGGATAATGAAGACATCGGGGAGACTCTGGCTGATGAACATGAAAGAAGACTGTGGTTGGAAGGACATTGAATTAATTGACCACTGATGTGTATGATGTTCATTGGAGGATTGTGAGTGAGTTGGAGAAGTTAGACTGGTTGATAGTTGGTCCGACTATTGGAATACAAATTGATCTATAGAAGTTGAACCGTTTCCTATCTGTTGAAGGTGAATGTATATAAATTGGATGTTATGTAGTATGAAGAGAGAGAGGAAGATCTAAGCAAGGTTATGCTACCAAAATCTCTCTTGATAGAATGACTTGATCAATCCTTTTGTTGTTAATTTGCATTGTATACTGTGTGAGAGTATTGTAACAGTGCAAAGGTTGTAATGGACTGAGAGGTTCATTAGGGAAATGTAAAAAAGGAGAGAGGGAAACATAATAGGTTTGTTGCCAGTTTGCATTCAAAATGAAACAAGGTGTAATCTCTGTAAAAAGGCTATGAGACTGAGATTGTATTATAACTCTGTTTGTTACTGAATAATACAATGACTTAGATCTTTTAGAGTGGGGTTTTTTACCCAAAAGGGTTTTCCCCACGTAAATCTATGTTCTAGTCTTTTGTATCATCTTTCATGCTTAATGGTTTTGTTTGTTGAATCTGTTTATGCAAGTTGTTGAAACTGAATTTACATGTGCTTCTCTTAGAAGGATTAATGTGGGAAATGAACTATGCCTGATTTTGCTTTGTGACATAGTTGTATGTGTTTTTGAGGAAATCTAATTGAAATTAAAGTTACCAAAGGTACTAATGTTCTTGGAGGTTTCTCTGAGATGATCAAAATTTCCCAACAAGTGGTATCAGAGCCTTCTTTCATTTGTTGGTTTTGTGAATTTCTCTTGTGAAGATTTCTTATTCTGTTAGGCTTGAGGAAATCTGGAGGATTCATCTGATGTATTGATCCTTTGGTGAGTGGAAGTCTTGTAGTATTCAGAGACAACATGTAGCTTGAAGGATGGTGAAGGTGGAGACAATAGAATTGGTTATGTTGGCAGTGGTATAACCTTGATGTATGAGGTGGATTTCTTTTCTTTGTGGTTGTGTTGCAGCAAAGCTTTCATATTGGGTGTATTTTTGTGAGGATCCTTGGTGTTATGGATAATCTTGGGTTGTGTCTCAACCATGGAAGAGAGTGCTTGTGCTAGGTAGTATTTCCTACTGATTGGAAGGCATTGTATTCTGTTAACCTCAACTGCATGAAAGCTATGGAGTTAATCATTAGATGTTTTGAAACCTTTTTAAATAGCCTATCTCTTTCTCGGATACATGTACATGTTGGTGGTTTTAGTTTTGGCTTGAAAGGGGCCTAGATTTCTTGAACTATTATTTTATTTTAAAGATGATTTGTACTTGCATGGCTATGTGGTTTTGTAGGTTTTACATGGTCAAGCAAAAAATGTGTATATGTGGAGTTGTTGTTAAGCTATTGTCAGACCTTGGCTTCTGTGGTGTGTTTGGATGAGATAGTTGCAGCTCACCATGGTATGAGGAGGTGAGATGCTTTCTCCATATGAGAATGTTGGTATGTGATTTGTCACTCAACATTCTTTTGGTGTTGCTTGCTGGTTTCCTAGACTATGGTGCTTGGAGTGGACATGTTTGACAAATCAGATTTGTACTTGATTTGGTGTTTGAGCCAAGGTGTCTACATGTTTTTTCTCTTGTGAGACCTCATATTGTGCAAGAAATTGATGTGGTAGTGAGTCTTCATGTTTTGTTAATTGGATCTATGGGTTGTGCAAAGTTGTGGGTTGTCTGTACCCATATGTTTTCAGTGGGACAACCTGGAAGTGGACTGCCAATATCCATGCGATTTGATTAAGTGTTTATGTAGACTTGTAAGTTGGCCTTGTTTGTGGTCACTTGTGCATTGGTGTGTTTGCTTTGAGATGAGAGGATGGATAGTGTTGAGTACTTGAATAGTCGGCTATGGGGACTTGTAGCATGTTGTATCATGATGTCATGGATATCTTGGATACACTACTTTGTGTAAGCTTTTGACAGTGATGGTAATCTCTGTTTGTTTTGGAGATCTTGGTGCTACTTAGCATTGTTGTCAGATGGACATGTTGTCAATTTTACCTAGAGTTTTTTCAGATTAGAAAATTATTGGTCATTATGCTTGGAAAGATTAGATGTCACATTTCAGTGGGAGCTTTAGCTGTGACTGTGGATTCATCACTTGGTGATGGATAGTCTTCTTTAGTGTTGTAGATGTTACTAGGAGGAGAATTTGATCCTGTTGCTACAAAAGGGTTATTTTGCATTTGCATGGACACTATTTGAAGATGTGCAACATCTTGGAACCATGGAAGACATTTGGAGTCTTTGGCTAAGGTGTTGAAAGTGCTTGACAGGTGATGTTTGTTTTGAGTTTGTTTGCTTTATGTCATGGTATCTCTTGTTTATGCATTAGAGTTTTGACATTATGCATTGCAATTGAGACCATGGTATGTTCACTTGGAGCAAGGTATCTCCTAAAGGGGATGGGAAGATCATGGTGTCATGATAAGTTCCTAGTTCAGATGATTGGAGCTTTGACAATGGTCTAGAAATTATTTGTGTATTGGGTGATTTGATTATTTTCTTGATACTTCATGATAGTGCAGAGATGCAGTTGGAGTTTAGCATGAGATAATCAGTTGCTAGTACTCATGGATACATGAAGAATAAGGTGAGGCTATTGATGGTTACTCTTGGTGCTAGTTATAGTTGAAAGTCCGAGTAGCCTACACCTTCGTTGAACGTGAGTTCAATAGAGACCAATGAGGATATTGTTCTTGGATGAGTCATGGTGGCTTGTATATCTTGGAGGAGCATTTTCTTTTCCCACTCTTGGTCTACTTAGCAGTGAAGTATAATTTGAGAGGTATTTTACACTTTCTTTCATGGATATGGATCTTGAATTGTTGTTTAATGGTTCTGGATGATTCATAGTGGAAGATGTATAGCATAGTTTATCTCCTTGAGATTTTGTGTTATATCATTTACTGATGAGAACCGGTAGGAGATGCTTTATGGGCTGATTTCTTGATATGGGAAATGAAATAGTTTGGTCTTCTTTGAGAGGCTTACATCCATGATTGTTTACATGTTACATTTGTTATGCTTGATCTTGGTGATTGAACGCTAGATGTTGCTATGGCATCTCTTTGGGATGGGAAGGAGATCACACTTGACACAGCTAGCTATTAGAAGTATATGTATGAGGTTTTTTTATAGGTATATGTTGTGCAAAGTATCTCTCTTTGGTCTTGGTGGTCATCTTGACATTTGGTTTCACATTACATTGGTCTGAGGTTTAGTCAGAGTTGTAGTGATCACTAGCTTGTGGTCATGTGTTTACACTCATGTTCATGGGTGATGACATGGAGGTTCTTAATCTTTTTCCTTTGTTGGGTGTGGAGAACTTGGGAGAGTTCTAAAGACTTGTGGTTAGAGTTGTTCTTGCAGGTTATTAATTTGTAGGTTGTGCATATACTTTTTGATGTTCCTTGGTACTACATGGTTACTTTTCTATTTGGTGTTATTGGTAGACTTGTTATGCATTTGATCTTTTAGATTTGGCATTACCTATGTAGTGGGAGTTTCTAGTTGTGCTTTGTCTTCTTGACTAGTTTGTACATGGAGCTTCTATCTGTAGTTGGTGAGTTGGTTGGACTACTAGAATGAGTTTACTAATGCAGGTACCTTTGAGGTATGGATGATTGGATGAACTAGCACTTGTTGTGGGTTCTATTTTCAGTCACGTGGGTTTATAAGTTTGATAGAAGCAGTTAGGATGATTGTTGTTCTAGCTGATGTTCTATCTTGTTTTCTAGAGTGATGGTAGTTTCTTGCTGATGATATCATTGGGATCCTTTGCTTGTGTTCATTGGATTGGTGCTTATTCACCTTGGCTTGTACCTTTCTTCCATAGGTGGCATGTTGGAATATGACAAGAATTTTTTCCTGAATTATGGACATCTTGGATGTTGGTGCAGAAGTCTTGATGGAGCATGAGAGAGCATGTTTGAGATCTATGTGGTTTCATGGAAGGTTGTGATCTATTGCAGTTGGACACTTGATTTTATTGCATATTGTCTAGTAGATTGATATCTATGGAAATTTGTTGATTGGGTGTCTTGAGTGTTGTTGTATAGGGACTTGTACAGAGAAGGGTCTGGACTAGTGGAGCAAGTGTGATCTTAGCTCCTGAGTGCTTTGGAGGTGCCTATGTGATCTTCGTCAAGTGGGAGATTGTTGGAATTGTGTACCTCAATCCCACAGGCCTAAACCTCTGAGAAAGTGATTTTGGTGTGACCACTGAGATGTCTAGCCAATCTACTTAAGTGATCCTAAACTATCTATGAGATCGGTGTGACTCAGCCCAATCTGAATTGTCCTTGTAAAGTTCCTTCATGACTATATCGGTGTGACCTCTAGAATGTCCTAGTGATGAGGGTCATCTATGTGACCTGAACTATTGGTGTAAGTTTCCTAACTTTGTCCCACAATATAAGTTTTGCCAATATCAGTGTGGCATTTAGTTTGTCTTGCCGATGGAAGTTATCGGTGTGACTTGAGATATGGTTGTGAGTTTTTAGTTTGTGGCCGATAGTGGTTCTCTTGTTGATGGAGCTACTCCTGATGCATATCATTGTGACTCTTGTCGATGGTATTTGGTCGACGTGACATGAAGGTTCTATAAGAGTTTTAGCGATAGAGCATGTCTGGCCAATGAGGTGTTCTCATTAGTGTGACATGGAACCTCTATGAAACCTTCTCTGATGCTTGTAACTCTTGCCGATGAGGTGTTTTCATCGGTGTGACATGGGACCTTAGTGAAATCTTCTCTGATTCTTGTAAATCTTTCTGATGAGGTGTTTTCATCGGTGTGACATGGGACCTCAATGAAACCTTCTCTGATGCTTGTTCTCTTTTCGAGAAGTTTGATCTCATGACAGTTGGTGCTCTCGTTGATCATCAGGGTGACTTAGGTCGATGGTCTGTATCGGGGTGTTTGAACTTAATATCGTTAGGGTGACTTGTGTTGTTGGTACAACTTTTTAATCTCCTTTTGATGGGCGTTGTCTTGTCGATGGGGCTGGTTGAGACCTCAGGACAATGAAAACATCAAGGAGACTCTGGCTAATGAATATGAAAGAAGACTATGGTTGGAAGGACACTGACTTAGTTGACCACTGATGTGTATGATGTTCATTGGAGGATCATGAGTGAGTTGGAGAAGTTAGACTAGTTGACAGTTAGTCTGAATGTTGGAATACAAACTGATCTATAGAAGTTAAATCATTTCCTGTTTGTTGAAGGCAAATGTATATAAATTGGACGTTCTACAGTACGAAGAGAGAGAGGAAGATCTAAGCAAGGTTATGCTGCAGAAATATCTCCTGATAGAATGACTTGATCAATCCTTTTTTTCTTAATTTGCACTATATACTGTGCGAGAGTATTGTAACAGTGCAAAGGTTGTAATGGACTGAGAGGTTGATCAGGGAAATGTAAAAAAGGAGAGAGGGAAACAGAACAGGTTTGCTGCCAGTTTGTCTTTAGAATGAAACAAGGTGTAATCTCTATAAAAAGGCTATGAGCCTGAGATTGTATTGTAACTCTATTTATTGCTAAATAATACAATGGATCAG
This sequence comes from Sequoia sempervirens, assembly GCA_007258455.2. NCBI lineage: Eukaryota > Viridiplantae > Streptophyta > Pinopsida > Cupressales > Cupressaceae > Sequoia > Sequoia sempervirens. Next base: position 123,551,242 of record VDFB02000017.1, on the reverse strand, counting down.
ATATTTTAGAGTGTGGGGATTTTTACCCGAAAGGGTTTTCCCCACATAAATCTATGTTCTAGTCTTTTATATCATCTTTCATGCTTAATGGTTCTGTTTGTTGAATTTGTTTATGCAAGTTGTTGAAATTGAATTTACATGTGCTTATCTTAGAAGGATTAATGTGGGAAATGAACTGTGTCTAATTCCACTTTGTGACATAGTTGTACATTTTTTTGAGGCAATCTAATTGAAATTAAAGTTATCGAAGGCAATACTGTTCTTGGAGATTTCTCTGAGATGATCAAAATTTCCCAACAATTTCACTTTCTGCTTATACAAGAAAGGCTTAAACTATGGAGTTTTTATAAATTCATCATCAGCTATGAAGGATCTATATGCAATTTTTCTTGCATTTGTATTTGAACTCTCTTCAACTTCTATCTCCCTTGGATTGAATTTGTAAGCTTGAGTTCTTGATCTAGATATTTTGTCAGTTGTTCTGTGAGACCTATTATCATTAGGTGTTTCCTCCTCTGAAGATAGCATCCCAACATTTGGAAATCCTCTATTATACTCATCAACCACTCTTTTTTCTTCCCCTTCTTCCATATTTTTGATCAAATCATCATATTAATAGGGTATATGATCATACCTACCCAAGTTTATTTTGTCCCTTCAAAAGTTGATATACCCCTTTGGATTGAATCCTTTTCTAGGTGGACCTTTCTTCATGTTATATTGCAAAAATTTATTCAAAACCAAATCATATCCTTCCCTTGCCAACACAGTGAAATAATTGAAACAAAGTGTGCTAGGCATAAGTTCCTACTTTCCAAAAGAACTTAAATTCATGAAATCTGAATAATCTAATTGCCTAGAAATCTCAAGATAGGAAATCTAGTTAGGTACTGTTCTTGGAAGGATAAACGGTGCATCCTCAAATCCATATATCCTAATCATTATCTTATCTTCCAAATAGTATTGGTCTCCCCAATTGTGATTAATAGGCCCATTAAAGTCCTTGGGTTTGAGGAACCTTTTTATTTCATCAGATAATGAATTATCACAATGGTGGTTATACAATTTATACAATGGCTTAAAAAAATATTCTTCAAAATGTATGAAGCATGAATTAGAAAATCTACTGTCCCAGATGGTAGTCAAAAGTTGTTATAATGGTAATAGTCCTCCCTCCTTGTCCAATTGTGAAACCCTTAGCTTCTTAAGCCACATCTTCAACTCTTGTTCATAGCAAAGAATCATATGTATTAGGATTGAATAATGCTTCAAATGAAAAATTGGAGACCCCTTTTTTGTTGCCATCAATCTTGCATTAAGCTCCTTGAAAATATTTGTGGCATAATCGAGAGGTTAAGAGTTATGGCACTAAATATTTGTTACAATTACCATTGGTAATTGACATGTATTCAAGGGCATCAACCCCTAGTAGTTGGCACACTGAGTAATATGTATACTTCAAGTATGGTTCATATCCCCTAATTGGGGTCCATGTATCTCCTATGTGATTGCACCTATCTTCTAACTTTTCTACATCCACCCTGAGCTGCATGGAGCACTTGGCCCTAGGTCTAGAGCTGGGAAATTGATGAATTAGGTCTTGGTTCAATTTTCTTTCGACTATTGCTGGTTCATTTTTAGCTTCAATTTTTTGTTTCTTAATCTTGGGGTGACTACTCTCACTCCTTTTTTTTCCTTTTTTTTCCCTAAGCTCATTTCCTCCATTATATATATATTTTAAATGAAAAAATTTGAAAAATAAATTGCAAAAAACTCACAGATTATGTTTTAAATCCTTCAGCCGCAAGGTTCTCTGGTTCTTCATCCTTCCTTTTGTTTCTTCTATTGTGAATTCCACTCAATACCTTCTTCAATTATTGCTATTCAATTCAAGAAATGAACTATCTCTTTGTGTTTGTGCCACCATTAATGTTTCAGCTCTGACCACAAGCTTGCAATCTTTTTGAAATTCTCACTCACATTAAGTACCCTGTATCGACAAGACAATTTGAATTCTGGGCGATTCTTTATATTTGGTTTTTTTCCAACATTCACCAAACAACCGGTTGGTCAGAGAAAAACAATATCTTTCTCACCGATACATGCTTTATCCTTTTGATCTTTGTAAATTTCACCAAAAGTCACTCTAATGATCTTTTGATCTATTTGCATCTTCACTGGAAAGAGATCATGCTTCACTAATACATTCAGTAGTTTCTCTGACACTACGAGTCTCCTCGATGTTCATTCCTTTGATCTTGAAATATGTCACCAAGACTCTAGTCGATATAACTCTCATCAGCATGACATGGAGTGTCAAGAAAAGCTTTCGAACTCACACTAATAGGTTTTTTTTTTTCTGATATGCTTCTCTGTGCCTGATCAGTGAGACACAATGAACTTCTTATTGATGGTGATTCACCGGTAAGACATAATTGCTCGGTATGACTTGTTGGATTCAGTTTGATGATGCTTGTCTTGCCGATGAGTAGTTTCCTTTGTATCATTAGTGTGAGAGGATAAATGTTTTGCCAATATATTTTATCAACAAAACTTATAAGCTCATTCTCAATAATAGATCTCATGCCGATATCATTTGTCTTTCCAATGATCCCCTATGTTGGTGAAACTATGAGCTATGTCTACCCAATATGTATTTGCTTGGGCACTTTGATTGATATGATAACTTGGATTTCCTGCTGATATGCCGAAAACACCATCATTGGAAAAAAATGACTTAGAGATTAGGGGGACCTACACCAAATCTTGTCGATATGGATCAAAATATTTTTACTTAGAGAATTTTTTGGGGATCAAATTTGATTGTGATCACAGGATATTACATCAAGATTTGGTTTTCTATGATGGATTTATGAATGTAGAATTTTCAAAATTTTATAGTTCCAACACATCCAATCATCTTGTTCCTTTAGAAACCCGTTCTTATCACTCTATTGATGTTCTTATATCAACTACTCATATTCACTCTGCAACTCTGTATCAGTTCTAGAGGTGATCCTCATTCTAGAATTTTTCATTGCAATAATTTCCAAATCTTATTTTTCACTTTTCATTTTGTAATAATTTCTTTCTTTCATCAACTATATTGTTTGTGCCTTGTTGAACTTGGAAATGCTTATGCCCATGTCTATTGAAACCACATGGTCAGTTTCCCCAAATTTAAGGGTCATCATGTGTCCAAAGGATTTTTTGATATCGATGATCTTTGGCCTTTTGTGAGGTGGGTATAGTGCCCATATCAACATTGAATTTAAATCATCAGGACTAAATCTTGACCCTATGTAAATTTCCTTCACACCCTCTATGTTTAACTTGTATTCTCCTTGCTTGTTATGCAAAAAAATATCAAAAATTAAAGAGGTGTTGAGGTCCCAACTAGGAAATACTATTACACCAGCTTCAAGTAACAATTGTCTACCCCTTTTAGGGGTCATGTTCTGCACTTCATTGTCTATATCATCTTTCAACCTTTTCATCAATTGATGTTCATTTTCATGAGTAATATTTGGGATGGATTCCCTCAACCTTTTTCCTTTGTAATTACATAAAAAATATTTAAATTATCTTGACTTGACAAATTCATTATAGGTATGTGCAAGATCATGATGGGCTAAAAGGTGGCAATATGATGGGTATGTGGCTGACAAATTTTTCTTACCCAAAATTGATGAAATGAAAAGGGTTTTTAAAGGAGATTCTCCACTTTCCACCAATATAAATTATGCTTTACTTTGAATTTAATAAATAATTATTATTCATTTTCTATTTGAATTGCGACTAAAGTCCTGATTGATAGGCTAATTGAAAAAAATCTATAGTTTTCAAATGGTATCACATTTTTTGAATCCAAAACATGTGTCATATTCTATGCTTCGCATACTATAGGATTAAAAAAAATGAATTTTATGATGCTTTGACCAAGTTAAGGTGGAGACATACGAGTTTTTATATTTTTTAAAATTTGTAATAAAAAATTCATAAATAATTATTTTCTTGGAAAAAAATTATAAAAAAATATGTATCACATCGGGAAATGAGTCCTCTACTTATATCTAAAATCTTATAAAAAATAATTATCATTTTATTGTGGTTAGGGTGGTTAGACAGACACCTACTTATTTTTTTCCCTGAAATTTAAGTACTACTGTATCGAAATTTCAAATTTTCACCAAATAGATATTTTCTTTTTTTAAATAAACCTAGTAGTTTAGAAAATATATTCAATTTTCTACAAATTCTATTCTTACATATTTTTGAAATAATATAGAGAACTTATTCATATTTTTATGTCAAGTTGCCTAACTCTGATTTTTCTAAATTTTTTGCCATTTAAGGGCCTATTTTTTCCATGATGATCTTGCACATACTCTTATTAGAAATAAAGGATTCATAGGCTGTAAGCCTATCATCTTCATCTACATGCAATTCCTTGGTTACTTGTAAGTCCTTGTCAGGGAGTTCTTCATATTCATAATTCATCATTCGAGAGACTATTCTCTGCTATGATTGTGCTTCATTTTCTCCCACAAATTCTTCTTCAGATGAATCATCCATTTCTTGCAACCTTTTCCTTTTTTTCTATAAATCCATGAAATTTTCTATAAAATCCTCTATATCTTTGTCTTCTTTGTTCTTAAACACATCTTCCCTCGGTATAGGAACATTGGTGTATCCACTAAGGTTTTGATTTTTCTTACAAGAGTGTATGTACCCTTCAAGGTCATAATTCATTCTTTGTGCATACTCATTTAATTTGAATTCATCCAACAAAAATAGATAATAAGATCATTGGTAGTGGGATGTTAGGTTTTCAGGTACATCAATTATAAATTCAGGTCGCATACTCTGGTAATTAATTAATTATACATCATTTGTGAATTTCACCTTTTTTTGATACAGTTGGTTGAGAGTGTGATGCACTACATTTGTACATTGAAAACAATCTTGATTGGATGATGGTATCGATTGAATGATTTCAAAAATCTAGTCGTACATTAACATGGGAAGGTGTGGCTTCATTGGTTAAAGAAGCTCATAGTAATGGATATTCCAATGTTACACCAAGGGAAATTGATTTAGCATATGGTTTAAGAGATAAAAAGGTACGTATAAATATATTAATCACATATATTATTTAATTATTTTCAATTATATTGATGTATATATATGTCGAGTTTTTTTTTTATTTGCATACATTTGACCAAGAATAAATATGTTTATCAACTGACGATGCAATAATTTTTACATGTTTGGCATATTGCAGGTGATGGCCCACAAGGCCATGTGGTGCAATGGTCATAAATTTTGAATCAAAAAGTTGGATGACATGAAGAAAACTTGTGATTCTAGGATAACTGTAGTCTTTCAGGTGACTAATGTTTCATCTAGAAGTGGCATACATCCAAAAGTCACAAAAAATTGATACTATGGGATTTTGGATGATATACTTGAGTGTAAATTTAACTCCTTCAAATTAGTTTTGTTTGTCATCTAATGGTACAGGCTACAATTGAATGAAAATGATCTCGAGAGAACTATTATTGAACATGATAATGGATTTATGATGGTTAATACAAGGTCGATCGAGCGAGTTGGAAATGAGCCCTATGTTCTTCCAATCCAATGTGAGCAGGTATTTGAATAAAAGGTTCCATGTAAACCAGGTTGGTCATTTATTGTTGGACATGATCCAAGAGGAAGGGTGATAAAGTATAATGTGGTGGAAGAAGAAGATACCAAAGAACTAGAAGATGATGTAGATGATGATTAGGATCAACAGTTAGTTGATGATGTGCTTGAAAAAGATGTCAAAGAAGATCAACTAGATCATGATGATGTAGGAGTTAATGTTCATGAAGATGATATCCATGTGGATGATGACATTATCGAAACTGATATCAATGATGATGATGATGATATGACCAATCCTTACAATGTTCGAATTTGGATTGGATGATATAGACAAAGAGTTGGATGAAGAAGAAGATCAATGACATTGAAATGTACAAGTTATGTGATTATATTATCTATTTGATATTGATTTATTGATAGAATTATATCTCACCTATATGGTTACATAATTAATTCATGATGTTTTTAATTTTTATGCCATTACATAATTAATTCATGATGTACTTTTTAAAGTTGTTAATTCATGATGTTACAAGTATTGTGGCTCTCCTAGAAATTTCCATATGATCAAATCCTAATTGCTCTATGACTATTTATGATTATATATTATTTGATCATATCTTTGGTTATTTCATTCCTAAAAAATTAGCATTTCCTCATGTTGACCTCACATAGTGACATGTGAATGGGGCCAATGTTGAAATTTTATCAATTTGTACTTGTATGGAGTGAAACTTGTCATGGGTAGCCTAGACACATACATTGATGATATGGGAGGGTTTCTAGACTCAAACATGAGGTCATGCTATATAAAGTCATCTCATCCTTCCTAATAATACAAGTTTCCTTATTCTTCATCTCTTTCATATATTGTTCTTAGCATTTCTTTGGTTAATGGTTTCAAAAGATGAGGCTCTTTGAGCCTCACCTTGGATCTATTACACATCAGTTTGTGCATTTTCATTAGCAATGAATATTTAGATGATCTTTAAAAATCTCATTGAATATAAATATGATAATAGGAAGCTAAAAAAATGAGTATATTTTGTTTATGGAACCTACACCACAAGGTTTGTAACTCTAATGCTAAAAAGGGTCAAATTAGGCCCTAACACCTAGTGGAAAAGTTATAACATGTCTTTCTTTCAAATTCACAAGAATGTATATAAACCTTTTTAAACCACACATGCATGTTATTAAAGTGTATGGTAGTCCTACTTATAGCAGAAGTTCACATGGTAAACTAACCAATGGAACTATATTGGAGGATAAACCCATGAATTGAATTAATTTAAGAGGTAAGGGATGCCTCTTAGTGGAATTTTGAGTCTTGGATTAATCCATAGTGCTAAAATTAGTTCTAGTGTTCTTCCCTTGGTGTTATATTTATCTCTACAATTTCCCATACTTAACCATTTCATCATCCCTTTTCCCAAGCTATTTTTATCATGATATAAACTTGGTCCAATCTCACATTATCCCCTTAGGTAATTATCCATTTCCTCCAAGTTGAATGGGACCTTTTGTACCAATGCATCTTTTTATTTCTACCCTAATGGATCAAGACTTGACATCACCTTAACAGTCTTCTTTATGTCATAGCATATCTCCAAAGTTCCTTTGGTATTCTTTGATGTGTCAATATTAACTAGATTGAATATATTAATTTTAAAGTCTCTTAACACATTCCATGATAAGAAAATTACTCATTTGGATTAAGGAGTACTTTCCTAAACCATTCCTTCATATTCAACAATCCCTTCTCACACCCACATCATAATTCATATCCATGTTAGTTGTAATGAATGTTTTAAACCAAAAATCAATGAATCATAGGATAGAGGAAAACTCATTATGCACAAGGATAAGAATCAAAGAGACTGAAAGAATCGATTCACTAGATATGCTCCCCATTACTGTATAGAAGTACATGATGTAGAGTTAGAGGAAGAAAAAAAAATCACACATTCTCATTTGAAAAGTCACAAAAAATATTGAACTTTCCTTCTTTTGACACACTTATTCAACTAAGTTTCCCTTCACAAAACTCAACACAAACACTCAACTTTTGCTTTATGACTGTCCTAAACTTCACAATTGCAACTCAACATAAAGTAATCTGACCCAAAAAAGTATTTAGGCTAATATAGACAACAAAATTTTCATTCCATTTCACTTCAAAGAAATATAAACCATCTCCCATGCTTTATTCTTGAAAATTTAACAAAATCATATACTATACTTTCATTTTAGTCTCCAAAACAAGGCTCTTATTAGATAGATTAGTTAAAACAATGGACTTTTTAACTTCATGCTTACGCAAAACCTTATATCAAATGAGATGAAATTATACCTTGGTAATCTCTTAACCAAAACAAACAATAACTCACACTTAATCATCAAAATCCCTTAAATTTCTTACTATCACTAGTTCCTTCATACCCTGTTTTTAACGCTTGTAGGTCTTCCAACCCATTTTTCAGGGCGTCATTCAAAATCTAAGCACTATTCCACAAGTCTAACCACACTTTTCAATTCCATCTTGCTATATCTAAAATATATTCAAAATGGGTATCAAAAATTTATAACACAAGCTTCAAATATTGTTGTCTTAGACAGATTTAGGCCTAATTAGGCCTGATTTGCATAAGGGTTTGTTGCTTTACTAGCTCTTGACAAAATTACACTTGTCTAGTGCTTGGTACATGTCTAGTTTGATTGGTATATGCTCCTCAAAGCATCAAATTCCATTTACAAATTATTCTCACAAACCCTAAGGGCTTAACCTTCATAATTACTCTATTCACAGACTGTACACACAATTTTTCAATTAGGAAAATTCATTCCCTCGCATCTTATCTTTATGATTTTTCCCTAAATCCACTAAAACATGAAAGAAAATTTATAGTAGGATAATCTCACAAGAAACCAAAAGATTCCTCCAATTAATAAAGGAGAAACATAATTATTTTTGTCTCTGCTTACCCTAACTGAGGGTTTTAGCAGTCTGAAGTAAATCCACAATAACTCACACAAATCTTAACTAAAATGCATGAACATTGATGTAATAGGAAGGATATTGAGATTATTACCATATCCAACCATTCTACCATTCCATCAAGGTTGTACAATTCCCTACAATGCCTGTAAATGCAATATTTCTAAAGAAAAATGATTAAAAATCAGAGATTTTCATTGAACTTATTCTTTATTCAACCACCCTCGAAGTACTAAAAGATACAAGAGAATTTTCAAAGGAAAAAAAACTGACTTTTAGCCTTATAACTACCTCTAACTGACCCTAATGACTTTTCATCTCTTAATATTGCCTTGTTGATTAAGTTGACAACTTTTTACATTGTTTTTATTTTTACACTTTTGGACATAATAAACACCAAATGACCTCAACATGATCTGAAATATATGAAACATGAATCTAATAACATGATTTACACAATGGAACAATAACATTGAACTAAATTTCAAAAAATTGCTTCATAGAGGTTTAATTATGCGAGGGTGCTCCTATACCAGTACAAGAGATGAAAAAAAGACAAGGAGCCATTAAAAACTTTTGAATATTTCACTAACTCAACCAAACCTCAAAAAGAATAGTACATATGCTAGCACTAGGGAAAGCCCATAAGAGAACACTAATGAAAGTGGACTTTTTTTGTTAAGTTCCAAAAGAGTATAAATGGTTTGAAGATGCTATGGGTGTCTTGAAAATGGTGAAGGAATGCTGGATAGGGAGGGACCCAATTGGCCTTTTTAACTAGACTCTTAAGAAAGAAACAAAATTTGATACATTTTGGGGTTCTTCTGAGTAGGGCCCATCTTTTATTATTTTATTTGGGGGACCCAAAAAACCATAGGGGTAGAAAGGTTTGGAGCTTAATCATTAAAGGCAAGGGGTCTATCCATTTAGAAATAGATTGAAAGGATGGTTGCATGAGGGTCTATTTCACATCAAAGGTGGTCCAAAATTTTTCATAGAATAACTAACCAGACACCGATACTACCTCAGAGGGACTATTGTCTTTGAGGAAGGTGTTAGAGTAATAAGTTATTATGCTTAATTAATTACATCACATTGATTAATTAATTAAGTCACTTATTCCTCTTTATTACTTAAGCTAAACTTAGGCACATTAATAATTAATTATTAATTATTAAGTGTGCACACTAGGGTTTCCCTTTTTAGGGTTTGTTGATCTCCTTCATAAGGATTGATCACTTTGTAATAATTGATTCTCTTAATGCATTTTTACTAAGAGGTTTACAGAGAACATCTTTTTGGTTCTTCATATCTTTTGCATGTGACAGGTATCCATCTTGCATGTAGGTGATCTTGGATTCTAACATGGTATTAGAGCTCCAGACCTGCAGTTGCTTGTTCGTGATCTGAAGATATGGCCTCTCAGTGAGTTTCAAGTGCAAGGGTTTCCACACGCATTTTTTCTGCAAGATCTGGGGGTAGCCTATTTTTTGGCTCACTTTGGGCTCAAACGGACACCACCATCGCGTTCGTAGCGGCCAAAAACCATAGAAACGCCTGTCGTTTCGTCAATTTCTAAGAAGTTGACTCGGAAGGCAAAAAAAATTTGTCTGGGGGGTCGTACAGCCTCCCCAGCACGCATTCAGGCTCGAAAATTGAAAAAAAATAAAAAACATGTTTTTGAAAAACGCGCGCCTCCAGTTATCAAGCAATCCACGCCCGGTACCGGCGGCCACCCATCTGCCACTGCCGCCCGCGCTTCCCACCAGTGCCACCACCCTGCTCCGCTAGCCCCTGCGGGCTCCAAAATCTGCCGCCTAGGTCCTATGGGAACTAGCCGCTTGGCTTTCAGCCGGGCCAACCCCCTCCGCTCCAGCGCAAGTCGTATGGAGAATCGCGCGCTCCAGCGCCGCTCTAGCCCCTGGTCGCCCACACGACCAGGGGCCGAATTTTTTTTTCATTTTGTAGGGGGGCTGATTTTTTGCGGCGACGGCCAGATGGCAGTCAATTTTAACCTCGTGAACGGGTGACGTCAGCATTATGTCATCGGCCGTACGGCCTCTTTGCCCTCCTAACCCTAGTTTTTCCTAAAAGAGCAGTTTTTTTCTTTTGGCCATAACTTGGGCATACGGTATCAAAATTGGGCAAACGAGATATCGCCGGAAAGCTGGTTCCGAGAACTTTTCAGTAGTACTGTTTATTTTTCAGTATTTTACTGTTTTCATGCATTTATTTCTGTTTGAAGTCAGATGTTGTTTTTGGACTTCCGAGCTCATAACTTTTTGCCACGATGTCCAATTTTCGCCTCGTTTGCGGCGTTGGAAAGGTATTAAGGAGCTCTATATTGCTATCCATGCACTTTTTCTGTATATGTCCTAGGTTTATTAGTTAGTCCAGATTTGGCCCAATGGGTTGTTTGGCGATTACTTGGATATTTTTGGCAGTTGGGAGAGTGCATCTCTCATCTTTGCACTTCGTTTGCATGTATTTCTCTTTTGTAAACGCACTGAGATAAAGTGCCTCAACATTGTATGTGTTGTATTGGACTTCTTGCACATCACTTTGTGCCATATTTTGTACTCGTACTATATTATAAAGTGCCATGGGGGGTTGTGTAGTGCCTTTGTTTTGCAATCACACCTTTGTCCGGTGAGTGTCCCTCCATGACAACAGTGGATCAATATGATTCCAGCCTCATGTATGTGTGCTTTGTTTTGCACACCACTTTTTCAGTTGTAGGTGCTTTCTTGTGCACTTTCATATGCTCTTGGTTCCTCTTCATGCACTACTTTCTGGCATTCAGTTTCAGTGTACCTGTCACGCCTCTCCCTTTTCAGCATTATGGGGGGGTTTCTACTGTTGGTGTTAATGCTTCCTTGGTTTCGATGGAGTGAGCTATGTATACAGTATTTGTTCCTATGTACTAGGTGGATTCAGCAGTTGGTTACTCATGCATTTCGGTGAGATGGATCACTTACCATATGGAAACTCTTACATTCCTATTTTTTGGAGGCAACCTTCCATTTCCTCAGTTGATCAGTGTTCTTCAGACTATTGGTACTTGTGCCATCTGTATCTTCGTTCCAGGTGTTTGCCTTTGTTTGCCATCTGATTTGAGTAGTGTCGTTGGGGGCACTCATGCAGATTGTTGTCTTCTTGATCCTGATCATAATATCTTCAAAGGAGGTTCTTCGGCACCGTAGCAGTCATCTTTTGACAGAGTTTGCAGCTTCTTCATGCTTCTATGATGTTCTACATGTTCTTCTTTTTCAGGACATTTCCTTGATTTGGAGGCTTTTCAGTCCTTCAATCGCCTTTGATCTCTTTTTGGAGTAGAGTTTTGTTCCCACGAGGTTTTCTCTATTTCTCCACTTTATAGAGATCTTCTGTTTGTACATGGGTACCTTACTTGGCCTTGTTTTCCGGGACCCATCTTTGCTTTCATGCATCTTATTCTAGTGTTTTAGCTACTTCCTAAGTTCATCTTAAGGGGGGGTGTTAGAGTAATAAGTTATTATGCTTAATTAATTACATCACATTGATTAATTAATTAAGTCACTAATTCCTCTTTATTACTTAAGCTAAACTTAGGCACATTAATAATTAATTATTAATTATTAAGTGTGCACACTAGGGTTTCCCTTTTTAGGGTTTTTGATCTCCTTCATAAGGATTGATCACTTTGTAATAATTGATTCTCTTAATGCATTTTTACTGAGAGGTTTACAGAGAACATCTTTTTCGGTTCTTCATATCTTTTGCATGTGACAGGTATCCATCTTGCATGCAGGTGATCTTGGATTCTAACAGAAGGAAGTCCAAAACATTTCATAGATAGGTACAAAATGTAGTAGAAGCCTTCCACCAACTAACCTAATTAACCTCCAAGAAACAATACAATGACTCCTCTAGATGTTCCCAAAACACAAGGCTTCAAAACACAAGGTTGGTGACCCTACAAACCATTCCCATGCTTACCAAGTGATCTTTGATCATTAGACCTTTACAATGTTTATTAATACATTCACAACTATTGTTACCTCCACATGCATTTGACTAGTAGTGACAAGCTTGGTTTTTAATCCTCAAACCTCATACCTTGGGATAACATTACCATGAAATAACTTCATCCAACATCCTTATGAGTGTAGATACCACCAAATAAGTATTTTTCAGATTTGTCTTCCCCGAGTGAGGGAAATTCAAGAAGAGAAGAGGAAAGCGAGACATGTAGTAGGGCTAAAAGAGGGAGATCAACTAGAGGTCAAAAGATTAGAAGAAAATTCCATAAACAAATGGAATTTTTTCTTGCTAAAGGGGGATCATGTTCTTATGATGATGAGAGCATAGGCAACATTGAGGTTCCCTTGAGGTACAAACATCTACGGAAACAATGGGTACCCAAGGAACTTCCTCCAATAAACATTGATTTTTGTGTCAATGAGAGGATATATCGCATAGCACCATCGTCATTACATGGTTTGGGACTATTTTTCATGGATAGCATAAAGGTATTTTATGAAAAAGTTACTAAATTGATGGAGTATGTTAGACGTAGTTACAATTACAAATATTGGATGCAACTACTTCGATATACATAAAGCATGTGTAGGTATGCATTTTCAGCAAATTATATACAACTAAAAGATAAGGATCAAAATAAAGGAGTGGCTATGTACATTGATGGAAGGCCAAAAGAATCAGGGAATATTGTAGGGTTTATAAACAATACATGACCTAGGTCAACAAATAAGAAACCCAATTGGATATTCAAGGCGCGCGAGGGAAACCATGTATTCGTATGTGTGATAAAATCAATAAATATAGGGGAAGAGTTGCTAATTGATTACAATTTGACTCACATAGATACAAACACAGTTACTATGGGGGTGGTACATTCTATATACCATTCTACCCAAGCTCAAATTAATGACTCCAATATACCATTTTTTTATTATGTTTTTTTCATAAGTCTATTGGTTTCATTTTGGTAATGTTTTTTTATATTTAATTATTGTCACAATAGGACATTGATCATAGGGGAAGTCTTTGGCCCAGAGCATAGATCATGATGCATCTTCACACACTTCTACCTGACAGGTTTACCTCATTGTAATTGTAAAAATTAGATACGAGAAATTTTTTTTATTATTATGTTTTTTTCATAAGTTTATTGGGTTAATTTCGATAACATTTTTAATATTCTTGTCTCAATCAGATGATTAGGGAAAAGAACCAACAATAAAGGAGAGAATCCATAGGGAGGTGCAGTCACTATTATGTGATGATGACATATATTCTGCAAACCCTCTAGATATGATAAGGAAGACCCAAAAAAAAGCAATGAAGAAATCCTTTAGTTGCTATTCATAGTGCCTCAAACAAATGAGTTAAGAGAAAGGGTTAAAATATTGATTGAGAGCACGAAACTTGCAAGTAAGCTATCATGAGATCTTTAATTATAACATAAGTTCATTCATGGTTTTATATTTGGTACTCTTTTATGTCATGAACTAAAACATGTGTTGTTTTTACATGATTTTTTGCATCCTCATGATGCTGCTAGCCATGATCAGGGTATTGCAAGTGCTGCCCGAAGAGTAGGGGTTGGTACAAGTGTCGATCCTGATCTTCTTGCACATACATAACATCATCCAAACCCATCATCCATGCCTATATTGTCGATTGAAATGTTAGCAACACATAGCATGCAGGCATTGGGCAGTGCACCCTCTGGTAGCGAACACATGCCAGAACATGTGTCAAGACATGTACCAAGTACTAACTCATTTGACTACAAAATATGACAAAAAATTCTAATGAAAGATGTATAATTAGATGTATCATTGGGTACCTATGTATTTAATGTGAAATTTTCATTTTTTATAAAAAAATATGCCCAACGTTCATCAAAATTGCGATGCTCTATGATTTTCATTTCTATTTTGACATACACTTAATTCGTGGGCCAATGGTTATATGGTTAGCATTCATCGGGGTTTTGTTATGCCTTGCATAACCACCCCATTTAAATTTGATTGAAATGGGACCCCTTGCCCCCCCACTTTTTCTCTAAATTCTGACATCTTTTGGGCCTATGGATTTTATTGTTGTGATTTCTTTTGAGGTCCTTAGTTGTTCATCTCACCCATCCAAGTTGTTCCCATAGGTTGCATGTTGAAAACTTAAGTTTTAAGGAAAATTTTGGATTTTAACCCTGTTTTGGGATTATCCGACCCATCCGGATTTTCCTAGATTCCATTGTAAACTCGAAAAAGTAATTTCAATGTTGGAAGTTTGGAGTTTTGCGCTCTTTGCAGAATTCCACCTGGGCTAGATTTTCCGGGTTCCACTTCATTGTCAGGTTTCCAAATTTTAGGTCATTGTGACTTACTGGTCACTGTGAGTTTCTTAACTCTCTCTGCCCAAGTGGATCTCTCGCCGATGTGTGTTCCCGAATAGTTTCCATGCCTTGCCTTGTTTGTCAATGCCTCAGTTTGATTTGAGTGGGGTTTTACGAATCCCAGTTCAATTTGATGCACTCTGAGTTGGTTGGTGAGTTTTCCCTTTATTGTATTAATCAAAGCTTGCTCAGGAATGGTCCATTATTCATTGCAAGCCCACTGGGAACCTTGTCGGGTGTATCCAAGTTCCATCTAGGTAATCTGAGCTTGCCCCTATTGTTCATGGCAGAGGTCTTAATAGTTGAATCTAGGGCATCGCTGGTTTTTCATGCACTTTCGTTATATGACTCCTCAGGTAGTTTGGATCCAAAGGGATAAATAGAAAACATGAATTAGATTCGAGTTGACCTCAAGAGATTCATAATTCATCGAGTTTCAATCACTTCATGAAAAGTCAAATGTGATGAAGGTTTTTTGGGATTCTAAAGACTCCGTGGAATTTCCATGTCTCTATATTTTCTTGGATTCCTTCATCTTCCCGAAAGTGTGCTCTGAGTTCAAAGTTTTGGGTCATTCACAAAATTCCAGTCTGGCTAGATCTTTCTGAATTTTCTGCCATGCTTTGTGGAATTTAAGAAATTGGATAAAATTGATGAATCTAATGATGAATGCTTAAACATATCTTGCTTTAACTTGATGTATTTCACTATTGTATGCTACTTGTGTTCATTTTGATGATCCATTGTTGACATTGGTGCTTCATGAGAGAATCCACCTGGTTCAAAATTTTCTGAAATTCTTTCAAGATTATTTTTCCCCAATTAACTTGTGTGTGGTAAATATGTTAGTATCAAAGTAAAACAATAAAAACACACAAATGAAACATTAAACAAAAGGAAGCAAGATAAATGAAATAAAATTGAATAGACAGAGCTTCTTTAGAACCGTTCCATTTTTCTCTATCTCCAAGGATTTGTTTGAAGCTACTACTCTCAGATTGTGTAAGCAAGGCTTCTCCGAATGGCAACCTACATAACGAGTATGCAGAAAAGGAAAGTACTTTTATCCTATATTGGAGTGAAATGCTGATATGGATATGCACAGGGGTAACAGATTATGGATGCTATGATACGAAGTGGATAGGCCATGATATGATATGCCAATATACTAAGGTATACTATGCTATGATTCTAGAATGCTTATAGATGCTGGAAGGTAATTGACTATAGTTTTCCCGTATGAAAGCTTTTGTATATTTTCAAAGACCCAACAGTCCTTTTTATAGCATTTTTGTAGGCAAGAGCCTAGCTAGCAAAGATCAACGACTGTGAGATTGTCTGGTAGAATTGAATGGTGGAAGATAGAGAGGTTGAGAGGAAGATGGAGAATGTTGGGAGGTTGGAGAGAAGAATGGAGCCTTGTCTTCAACCCATGGGAACGAGCTTGCACAGGAACAGGGAAATTAATTTTTCTATTTTGGAAGTTTGTTTCACGGTTGTTGAATATAATGCAAATTAATTAATTAAATAAATAAATTTATTTAATTTTGTGTGAGTTTTGAGGAAATTAAATATTTTTGAAATATTTAATTTTAGAACTATAGAAGACTCAATTAAATATTTAGAATATTTAATTGTGCATGAAGTTTAGAAGAATTTAATTAAATATTGGGAATATTTAATTGTTAATGGAATTTAGAGGATAAGAATATTTAATCTTTATTTGAATAAAATATTCAAGCTAAGATTATATGATAATTAATATAAATAAATCGTAATGTTTACTTAATTAATTAATAAATGGATAAGAAAAGTGATTAAATAAACTTATTTATTTAATCAAAATGAAAGAATGAACAATATAAATAAATTATTTAGATTTATTTATACATAGATCAAATTCAGAGATTTAATTAAATATTCCCAATATTTAATTAATTACCAGACTATTGTGATGTGACCATTTTTAGGTGTATACATTTTGCCCCTCTTTGAAGTGATGTGTTTCACGCATTACTTCAAAGAATTTTGAAATTTTCCCCAGATGTTGACTGTCGAATGTTGATAGGTGTTGCCCCCTCGAACGATGAATCAATAAGATTTTGATTTTTGTGATTTTTTTTTGAATTTTTAGATTTTTTTGAAATTTTTGATTTTTATGATTTTGAAGATGTCGATTCATCATTTGAAAATGATGATATGAAGAAAATGACCTGAAAAGATGTGAGATGAAAAATTGATGACCAAATTGCCCCTGCTTTGAAAAAAATGTGACAAAAATACCCCAATTTTGCTTTTAAATAGGTAAAAAATGTCATTTTCCATGTCATTTGGCATTTTAACCTAGTAAAAATTGTAAATTTTGAGCTCTAGAGTGAGAAAGACTGCACTTCCCATTCACGAGCACCATTTCGAGCGCATCCAATGACATCAGCGACCGACACATTATGGACCTGCAGTATGTTCTCCGTTAAACTTCTGTCTTTTGAAAATTTTCCGTTTAGGGCATGTTTATTCATGTTTTATGTAGTAAAGTTGTGTTGTAGCGCCCTTGAATATTTTCATAGTGCCCATGATAGTTTCCATAGCACATATGATTCTGTAGCACCCTTAATAAATTTCATAGTGCCCATGACATTTTCTGTAGCGCCCATGATTTTGTAGCCCCCTTGATGAAAATCATTGCGCCCATAATATGTTTTGTATCACCCATGATTACATGTTGTTGTGAGTGATTAATTTGTTCCCAAAGTTGTTGGAAAACAAATAATTTATTTTTAAAGTTGTTAAAAACAAATAAGATCGATAAGTTTGTTTCTAAAGTTGTTAAAAACAAACAGGATGTTGATATATTTGCTTCCCATGATGATGAAAAACAAATAGTTGATTGATATGTTTGCTTCTAGGTTTGTTAAAAACAAACATGATTTGATAAATTTGCTTTCCATGATGATGAAAAAAAAATAGTTTGATTGATATTCAGATTTGATTGATAAGTCCTGATGATTTGATATTGATTTTGTTTTGTCATGATGATGTGTCAATAGGAGAGATTGGGCGTTTTGCAGCTACGGGAGACATTCCCGAAGACATGGGGATTGATTCCATAGCTGGTATAGGAAGATAGAGATATTATCGAGGCATGTGGTTTGACTTCATTACTTGAGATGCCTAAGGTGTGTCTCAATAGAGCTTTATTGATAGCACTTGCAGAGAGGTGGCATAGTGAAACTAACACTTTCATTTACCGACCAGAGAGATTACCGTGACTCCAGAGGATGTGTATTGCATCTTGAGGATTCTAGTTATGGGTGAGATAGTGTGTTTCAATGTTTGAGAGGCAGGAGGTACAGATGCCTTGAGACGGATATTCAGAGATGATGAGATTACAGGATATTATATCCCATGGAGAGAGATGATAGATTCATATGCACCCCTACCATCTGTACTTGTAGGCTTCATTGGAGGTGTTTTGTGCCCCGACCATAGGTCGAAGGGGTTCACAGTCAAGTGGGGTCGTGTTATGGAGAGGATGGTGATGGAGGGTACATGGTATGCGTGGGGATCATGCATGCTTGCTCATTTGTATGATGAGTTACACCATATTGTATACGGTAGAGGCCAGAGTTTTGTTGTTGTTTGTTTGTTATTACAGATATGGGCATGGGAGCACTTTGCCATTTTGTGACCATTGACTTGTGGATGACGACCTATTGGTCAATCATACAGATGGAGATATATCGATATTATTGCTCAGCCAAGGTTGGGCAAACTAGATCATTGGCAGCGTCTCTTGGATGATCTTGATACAGTATACTGGCGACCATATGTAGATTGTGAGGCATGGCTAGAGGATGCGAGGGAGATGCCCTACGTCTTTACTTCCAGATATCTGATTGGCCGTACATCATGGATTATTGAGAGATTTCTTGTTGGACGAGTGTGTCAGTAGTATGATCGATCGTAGTGTATGCCTATGGGTTCTGCCATTTTTGCACGACGACAGCCGGAGATTGTAGTGTGGGGTCCATGGATTTCGTATGAGGCAGCAGTGGCAGAGTTCACTAGTTTAGGAGCTCAGATGTGGGATTATAGACCTGATATCCTTGATGAAGGGACAATGCTAGAGTATGGTCAGTATATATTAGAACATCTTGCACCATGATTGTTTGATCCTGATGAGCCTATCGCTCCAATTGCTATACAGAGACCACAAAGAGGCGGTCAAAGATGACAGAGAGAGACAGCTTCAGAGGTTGATGATTCAAAGGGAGATGAGGATGATGAGAGTGGAGGTAGTGATGATGAGTCAGAGGGAGATAGTGATGATGAGGAGAGTGGGGGAGGTGGTGGAGGTGATAGGGGTGGTGGTGGTAGAGGTGATAGGGGTAGTAGGAGAGGTAGTGGAGGTGGTAGGAGAGGTGGTAGAGGTGGACTATGGATGAGACATACAGATCCATCATCCTTAGTAGATGTGGTGTCGAGTCAGATATCTTCTTTGTAGAGTACAATGCAAAGCTTACAGAGTCAGTTAGCACAGGCACAAACTTTGATTACACAGCTTCAAGGACAGTTGGCAATAGTTACTGCTTAGAGAGAGATAGCTAGATAGTAGGGTGAGTAGGCCATCACTCTAGCTGATAGTCTACAGAGAGTAGCAGCAGGTACCTTGCTTGGTGACATGATGAGAGAGGTGACCAAAGCCACCTGAGAGGTAGAGTTCTATAGGACCAGGTATCATGATGCGGTGCCACCTGAGCAGAGGGAGAGTTATACACGATCTTGGTCTACTCATAGTCACTCTTGGACCACTAGTAGGGGTGTGACACAGCCATTACCTCCAGGAGGTCCATCAGGGATAGGTGGAGCAGGTCCATCAGGTGCAGGCAGGACAGGTCCTAGACCAGTACCATCAGAGGATAGCACTGCCTAGTGCATTGTACATGATGTTTTAGTGATATTTTGTTGAGACATTTGTATACACCCTAAGATGATCTCATTTTTGATGATGTTATATCATGTATAGTTGACATCTTTGTACACTTTGACATTCCTTTTTGAAATATATAATATGCATGATGTTTATGATGAATGTGTCTATTTTCTATATGAATGATGTTTATGATATGATGGTTTCCCAATGTTTATACTTATGATGTAGATGTATGCATGATTTATGAGATGAGTGAAATCTATTGATGCATGATTGTATGAATATGATGTATGATACAATTTATACATGTTTATGAATGTTTTGATTATGATGTATGCTTTGTTTTTATGATTTTTTGATGCAAATATGTATGAAAAATGTATGAAATGATGTTTTTGTGAATGTCAAAATGTGCTCAGTCATTTTATTGAAAAGACATGAAACATTCGATACTTTGCCAACTTTTGGAATAATTTGTAAATGCAAAATGAAAATTCTAACATGAATGCAATCTATACTAACCATGCAGGGTATTCATACAATATTGCCATTTTGAGAGCTTATTTGTGCTTTTTGTATCATCGTAGAGCATTGAAATGTTGAAAGTTAATACAAGCATCAAAGGGTATGTTAGCACCAGTGATGACCTAAGTATTGCTTTCATGATTTTTGATATAGCAAGATAATACAAGAATCTAGGTATAATTGAATAGAGATGACCTGAGTATCGCTTGCATAAATAGACAAGAATTAACCCTTTTCCCATGCAAATTTCGAAATGTCGTCAATGATACATAGTAGAGCATGTCGCACGACCAATTTGCATAGTACTAATGAGTCCTTCACAAACAACAGACAAATTAAAATCATACTCCTTCCTTGCTTTTCTAGTTTAGTACATCATTGAATTGCTCCAAAGATATGATAGAAAATCAAACAACCATTCAAATTTTTGCTGAAAATATTTCAAACATTATTCAAATTAAGATCATCCAAGTTGGTTGTCAACATTGATCTTTTTGTTTTGATGTAACATTTGTTTGGATCATGTTGTTTTGATTTCAATTGGCATGGAATAAGAATGTTGTGGTTAATTTGATACAGCAATGTTTATTGCATTTTGGCAAACCATCTTGTGTTTGTTTGTGATGTTTGAAAAGCTCGTTGATCCTCTCTTGTTCAGTTTATGTTTCTGCCCCCAGTGTAAACACAACCTAAAGATTATGGATATGTACAAATTTCATCAAGCCATGATGAAACATAAGGATTCCCGTTATATGATATGGATATGAAAGATATGTACAAATGATAGATATGGATGGATGATGCCGAAAGCGAATGCAAGACATAAGCTAATAAATGGAGGAGCCTATTTTAATCACAAGTAGCACCTGTTTGCCAGGTTTTCACCACGTGTTTTTATTGCACTTTTGTAAGACTTTTTATAATTTTTATGAATTTCTTCAGGACTTTTTCTGATTTTTTTAATTTTTTTTAGGACTTTTTCTGATTTTTTTGATTTTTTCAGGACTTTTTTTTTTAGGACTTTTTCTAATTTTTTTATTTTTTTAGGACTTTTTCTGATTTTTTTGATTTTTTTTATTCAGACATAGAACTTCTTCAAATAAATGCTATTGATTGGTTCTTCAAATAGGTCCCCTTCTGATGTAGACAATTGATATGCTCCAGAACTGTATGCTGCAATGATGACAAATGGACCAAACCAATTTGGTTCAAATTTTCCTTTCTTTTCTCTGTCTTGCTGATTACGTGGATTTTCTATCAAGACTAAGTCACCTACTTGAAATGTTTATGGTTTAACTCTATGATTATAGCTATGAGACATAACCTGTTGATAACCCTTCAAATGATCAGCTGCATGTTGACGTCTTTCATCTAACAGTTCTAACTCTTGCAGACGAGAAACTCTGTAGTCTTTATCATTTATCAATCCCTTGAGTGAAACCCTAAGCAAAGGTATTTCAACCTCTAAAGATAAGATTGCTTCCGCTTCATACACCAAGGCATATGGTGTAGCTCCTATTGGCATGCAAACACTAGTTCTGTATGCTCACAAAGTTGGATTTAATTGGACATGCCAATCACGACCGGTGTCATTTACTGTCTTCTTCAAGATCTTCAAGATTGTTTTGTTTGAAGCTTCCACTTGTCCATTGCCTTGTGGATAATAAGGTGTAGAAAACCTGTGTTGGATGTGAAATCTTTCACAAAGTTCATCAAGATCCTGATTCTTGAAAGGCCTTCCATTATCAGTGATGATAGAATTAGGAATTTCATATCAACAGATGATGTAATTCAGGATAAATGAAGATATTTGTTTACCCGTCATGGTCATCAAAGGAATAGCCTTGATCCATTTTGTAAAATAATCTGTAGCCGTGATGATGAACTTATGCCCATTTGATGATGAAGGATGAATTTTTCCAACAAGATCTAGTCTCCACTGAGAAAAAGGCTATGTCGGAGTAAAAGGTTGCAGTTCCTGTGCAGGTGCATGAATAAGATTCTCGTGGATCTAGCATTTTGAACACTTCTTGACAAAATTAAAATAATTTTTCTCCATGGTAGGCCAATAATATCCCATTCTAAAAAGTTTCTTAGCTAATGTCAGACCACTTGAATGAGTTCCACAAATACCACCATGAACCTCTTGTAAGGCTTGTTTAGATTTGTCACATTCAAGACATTGAAGGAGTGTACCATCAAGACCATGTTAGTAAAGGATGTCGACGATCAAATTATAACGAGATGATTGATGTATGAAATTCCTTTTTTGGTTTCGGGATAAATCCTAAGGTAAGATATTATTTTTCAGATAGGTATAAATTTTGCCATATAAAAGTGAGTCAGAACTGGTTAAATGACATACGACTTAGATCTCAGGATTATCATAGGTGGGAGAAAACAATTGTTCCACCAAGAATTCATGCTTGGTTTGATCTTCTGATAGTTGTAATAAGGAAGCAATTGTAGCCATTGCATATGCAGCTTTATTATCAATCCTTGGAATTTGTGAAAATTTGATTGACACAAAATACTTTTTAAAATCATCCAACATGTTCTTGTAAGGTAGCAACTTATCATCCTTAGTCTAATAATCATCATTGATTTGATTAATGACAAGTTGTGAATCACCGTAGACTTGCAACTCTGTAATCTACCATTCCAATGTTATTTTCAATCCTATGAGCAATGCCTCATATTTAGCTATGTTATTTGTGCAAGGAAACATCAACCGATATGATTTTGGAATGGTATGTCCTCCAGGTGTGACAAAAAGAATCCCTACCCTCGAGCCTTGTTGCGTGTAGGATCCATCAAAGTATAATGTCCATGAGCTCTTAATTGTTGCTGCGAAGACCTCTGCATTAGGAAACTCAATGTGCATTGGATTTTCTCCTTGTAAATGTGCTTCGACTAACTAATCTACGATGACCTATCCTTTAAGAGCTTTTCGATCTACATAGTGAATGTCAAACTCACTTAAGATCATTACCCATTTTGCAAGTCTTCCTATTAAAGTATCTCTTCTTAAAAGGCATTTTAGTGGATCAATTTTGGTTATCAGCTTAACTATATGAGCCAATATATAGTGTTGCAAATTTTGAGAAGCAAACCCCACTGTGAGGAAAGCTTTTTCAATGAAAGTGTAGTTTAATTCATGACTTGTTAAAGTTCTGCTGATATAGTATATGGCCCTTTCTTTACCCATAGAATCCTCTTGTGCTAGTAATGCTCCCAAGGACACTTCTGTTGCTGAAATATAGAGTATGAGTGGCTTTCCTGGAATGGGTGGAATTAAAACTGGTGGGTTCATAAGATATTGCTTGATCTGATTGAATGTTGCTTCACATTTTTCTTCCCATTTGAATGGGACTTTTTTATGCAGTAAATGTGTAAATGGTAAGCTTTTGTCTACCAGTTGAGCTATAAACCACCTAAAGGATTTTAGTCACCCTTGCAATGATCGAAGCTAACTGATATTTCATGGTGGTGGCATGTCCATTATAACTTTTACTTTTTCTAGATAAACCTCTATGCCCTTTTCTGAAACAATGTATCCTAGGAGTTTTCCAGATGTAACACTGAAGACACATTTCTTTGGATTGAGTCAAACATTGAACTTCTCCATTATGATAAATATTTTTGATAAGATTTCAAGATTTCCTTCTCTTGTGTGAGATTTTGCAAGGAGATCATCAACGTAATCTTCCATGAATGTATGCATCATATCATGAAAAATGGTTGTCATTGCTCTTTGATAAGTGGCTCCTGCATTCTTTAACCCAAATGGCATCACGTTCCAGCAATAGGTACCCCAAGGGCATGTGAACATTATTTTATCTTGATCCTCTGGTGCAATCTTTATCTGGTTGTATCCTGAAAATCCATCCGTTAATGAATACATTGCATGGCCAACAGTTAAATCAACAATCATATCTATGTTTGACAAAGGGAAGTCATCTTTGGGACAAGCTTTGTTCAAATCTCTGAAATCTGTACAAATTCTAATCCTTCCATCTGGCTTTGAAATAGGTACAATATTGGAAATCCATTCTGCATAGTCAATAGTCCAAATGAATCCAACATCTAAAAGCTTCTTTTATTCCTCTTTAACCAATAACACAACATGTGGATGCATTTTTCTGAGATTTTGCTTCACAGGTTTTGCCCTTGTGTTTATAGATAAATGATACATTATCAGATTAGGATCTAACCCTAGCATATCAGCATATGACCAAGCGAAGTTGATTTGATTCTCCTTCAAGAACTCCATGAATTTTAGTACTTATTCAACTGTTAATGATGCTACGAGTTGCAAGATTTTTGGCTGCTCTACTATACTTATGTTGATTGATTCTGTTGGTTCGATCAAAATAGAAGATCTTTCATGATAATGCTTGGGAAGAGTGTCAAGTTTCTCATCCTTCAGTGCCTCAGAAAGGTTTTCATTTTCAGATTCACTCTTTATTTTTCTCTTGTTGTGATCTGCCACTGCCATTTTTCAGTTTTCACCGATAGATCCATCTTTTATTCCATTTATTTTGTAGCTAAGAGACTTGACACCCTCCTTATCAAAATAATGAGTATGAAATTCTTGGATAAAACAATTGTTTTTCTCATTAGAGGAAAAAAGGAAATTTATAATGTCCTCATCATCATGAAATGTAGGGATATGGATAGGTGCATCATTGTCCCAATCAATAAGTTCTAGATAAACTAAAGGCATGGGATCATTAGGCTGGGTAAGGTCTTGAGCTGTCAAAGTCATGATGTGGTTGTCATTTTCATGGTAGACAAGGTCTATGATGGTATTCTCTTGTCGATCATCAATCTCATGAAAATCTGAATCATCCTCAGTTGAGTCATCATTATATTGTGAATCAAATTCAAGTGATTGTGTTCCCGAGCTTTCTCCTTATATGAGAACGGGTGCATATTTGTGTATGGTATCAACTTGTTTATCTCTCCAAAATTCATCATTATAAATGGTCTCCCATTCATATTCATTAGAATCAGTATCTAAACCATTCTGCAATTGAAAAACTGATCCATCCAATTTTTGTAGAGTGACATCTTCATTGTGTTTATCTAAAATTGATTCTCTTTCAAGAGTTGTGCTTGCTATAAAACTGACTCTTTTGTATCCTTACCATATCCCAATCCTGTTTTATAATTTGGATGTATTGAAATAGGTTGAATTGGTTCCATGATTCCTTCTCTTCTTTTTCCTATAGGACCATTTCCTTCAAAGCCCATTTTCTACATGATAGCGTACCCCTTACCATATTGTTCTTTAGGTAACTTAATGTGCAAGAGAGATTCATCTTCATCTTTGTATAGCCAACTTAGGATGTCCCTATCTTCAGCTTCTTCTTTAGTGGTATTGGCTTTAATGAATTTTCCATCAAACTTTGTGATTGGTACAAAAGCTTGGGATGTAGAGGTTGTTGCAATCTTTTGATTTGATAGAGTTGGCTGACCATGTGACCTTGGAGGAGGTAAGGTAGAAAGGGATAGCAAATATTTGCCTACTCCTTTGTCTTTAAAATTTAGCTTAGTGTCAAGATTCTTTGTCAATTCTTGCAATTGGCCTTGTAGATTGGAAGAAGAAACACCAAGAGCCTCCCTATTATGTGGCACAAAGGCATCTTGAGTTGCTCGAAGATTTGAACAAGTTTGGGTGCTATTATAATCAGTTTGTATAGTTATTTCTTGTCCATCATATTTAAACTTGAGGCATTGATGATATGTTGATGGTACTACCTGCATATCATGAATCCATGGACGACCCAAAAGTATGTTATAGGAAAGATCCCAATCTAGAACTTGAAAAAAATTATTCTTCACAACAGGTCACACTCTGATAGGTAACATTATTAATCCTTTAGAAGCTCTTTCTTCATCATCATATGCCTTGATAGTTATTTTCTTTCATGGATCAATGGAATTTTCTAATATTCCTAAGGCATGTATTAGCTTTAAGGTACAAATTTTTAAACCAGCTCCTCCATCTATTAAGACACGTCTGATTTAGTGTTTATGGACCATGACTTCAAGATAGAGCGATGAATTATGCGGATGTGTCATAGAGGCATCATCTTTTTCAGAAAATGAAAGACAAGTGGGGGAAGAAAAATGTCCCACCATGGCTTGAAATTTGTTTACATCTAGATCAGTATCAATAGTTGTGTTTACAAGAGCTTCTTCTAAAACATTCTTGTGTATAGGAGATATTTTGAGAAGTTCAAGAATGGAGATTTGAGCTGATGTTTTTCTCAATTGATCAACTAGATTATAATGATTTGGAGAAGGAATAGCTGCCTTATATGAACTTCCTTTTAAAACAACTTTTGCTTGTCCTCTCGTAGTCACATTAACCTATTGATATTCTTGTTTTCCCTTGATTTTGATAACATTAACTCGCTGATCATCTACATAGATGTGACGGATTATATTGTCTTCAACATTATGTATGTTTTTTGCTTTGGTATCCGATGTTTCCCCCTTTTGATAGTTTGGTTAAGGATCTTTGAATGCTTGATGATAGTCATTGGTATGATGTCCTTCGATTGTAATAGTGCCATTGTCAATTAAATCTTGTACTAGATTTCACAAAGCTTGACAATTATTCATTCTATGACCTTTACATTGATGATAATTGCAATAATACGAGTCATTCCATGATGGTGGCTTAACTCATGGCTCATAATATCTTTGTGGTGGTAAGGTAATAACCTTATTATCAAGAAGCTCCTTAAGGGTAGACTCAAGAGATTGACCCAAAGTGGTAAAATTCTGTCAATTTGAAAAGAATGGAGGTCTAGACGGATTTGATGTTTGGGTATTGCCAAGATTGTTATTGAAATTACCACGATTTTGATTGGTATTTTGATTGGTCATGCTTTCTTGATTGGAGCTTTGTCCTTGTTGTTTGTTGTTTCCTTGTTGATTGGTATTTGCTTGTTGATTGTTTCGTGGAGCACTTGATAGGTTGAAGATAGATGATCTTGTTCATAGATTATTTGCATCTACTATACCATCATTGACAACATTTTTATTTCTGTTCCAAAACCTTGTTTTATCATTGTTGTTTTGGTTGGATGAACTTGGATTATCAAGTTTTATCACTCCTCTTTTAACCAAGGCCCCTTCAATAGTGATTGCATTCTCAATCAATTTTTCAAAGGTAGGAGGACAATGAAGATTAAGCCTGTAGCTTAATTCTTGATCTAAGCTATTGATGAAGATATCCATCTTTTCCTTTTCAAGAATAGGACATGAATATTGCGCAAACAACCTTCTCCACCTTTAGAAAAATGTAATGAAGGATTCTCCTACTTT
Organism: Sequoia sempervirens; assembly: GCA_007258455.2. Lineage (NCBI taxonomy): Eukaryota > Viridiplantae > Streptophyta > Pinopsida > Cupressales > Cupressaceae > Sequoia > Sequoia sempervirens. The sequence goes on along the minus strand of VDFB02000017.1, from coordinate 123,523,390 downwards.
TTGTTTCACTTTACAAAGATCAAGCATTGTTATCTGGTGTTAGATGTTGTAGGCGTATTGTGATATAAACTGATTGATTAACTCCTCAAAAGTTTTGATAGGGGGAGTGATCTTGGAAAGCCACTCCATGGATTTTCCTCCCAGACTTTGTGGAAACAATCGCATTAAGTAGGTATCATCATAAGGGAATTCTAGACTCATATTTCGAAAATCCCTCACATGTTCAATGGGATCAGTTTTTCCATTGTACCTATCAAATTTAGGGATTTCACAATGTTTTGGAAAAGGGATCATTTGAAGACTCCTATCAAATGGATAAGGAGATATGTCATCCAAAACATATTTCTTTGTTGCACCCCCTTGCATCTCCTTTATTTTCCCTTGTAATTCCTTTATTTGTTGAGTAAGGGCACTAAAATCATTAGGAGGAGTTTCAAGATTTTGTTTAATGCCTTCTATATCAAAATCAGAAGGTAGTTTAGCTCCTTGATTAGCTAATGAAAGAAAATATATTTCTTTGTTTCATTCTAAAATCCTTTCCATAAGAGTATGGAATTGGGGATCTTGCTCTGCTTCTTGAAGATTTTCTTCTGTTAATTCTTCAATATTAAATGTATCCTCTTCTTTCTCATTATGGTCACCCATTTTGCTTGTGGTAGTTTCTCCTTCGTCTTTTTCCATGTGTTTTTGAGATCTCGTGAAAACAGGCATGAGCTTTGTTCCAAGTTCTACTAACTTTTGATCAAAAGAGTGAAATAGTGCAATTTGTGATAGATATGAAAGTTAGAATAGAATGAAGATTCTATGACTTGAAATATTTCTAATCTTTAGCTTGTGTTGTTCCCTAATTGAAAGGATGAAAATCCTGTTAGTGGGAAATTTAAGCAATAGATGAAGAAAAGGATGATTTTGCACTCTATGAAGTTTGATCGTAGTTTTGTAAAAAGATGGATTTGTGATAAATGCCTAATGTGATTGAGTTCTCTATTGTGGAAATTGATTTGGACGAGTAGAATATTCAATTGCATGTTGGGGAATATAAGAAAAATGAATACGTTGACTATGGTTGTGTCTTTGAGAAAGGGCTCTTCTTTGAAAGAAAGCTTGTGAGTACAAAGGTTCTATAGCATAATCATCAGTGAAGCCTCTAACACAGTCATGATATCAATGAAGAAAGGTTCTATATTTAAGTAAAACCTTTCGGCTTTGATACAAGAATCGTCTTTTCTTCAATAATTTCTTGTAGCTAAGGGGTTTCTTTGGTTTTTTGATCCTTTTGAAAAAGGCTTTCTTAACAAAGGTTGTGGATTTCCAATCTCTTAACATGAGAGTAATTAATTTTATCATGAGTTTTGGATCATCTTTACTGAATTAATGCATTGAAAACATATCAAGCAATTTGTAGAACAGTTGTTTTAAGTCCTATGCTAAAAATAAAGTGTATGATCAAAATGTTTTTCAAAAATTGTTTTAACAAGTTTTATACATGATAAATAATTCAAATAGACTCACTCTTAGTACTCAGATAGGTCATCATAGTAATCAATAGCCCACATCTTAGAACTGCGTCGACTCACATAGCTGTGTCACCCCCGAAAGGGTGCCTGTGTTTTTGTCTTTTTCAGGTCCATACTCAAAGTGACGGAAGTGGATACCGGATCCCCTGAGCAAACAATCCTTGGCAGTTATATGGTGAGTATCTTGGGGGTAGATTCTTCCCTCCCCTGCACTATGATTATTATGACGTTCAGAAACTGACTTCGGTTGGATACTACACTAAGTTCGCAGTAAGGGTTTCCGTTCGGTGCAGAAAATGATTGACTCCCTCGAGAGACCTCCCTACCTTTAGAACAAAGGTTTTGGGGATGGTTATCTTGCACACTTCCATCAAAAGAGGGTTTCCCCAATTTTGCTTTAAATTTTATAGTGGGGTGGAATAGCCTGGCTTTGGCTTGAACCCACTTAAGTCATTCCTCTTGGGTGAGTACTTTTTCCCACAAGAGCAGGCTCTCTAAAAGGTTTTAATAAAACTTGAAATTGCATGAAATGAAATAGATGAGTTTGGTATTTTGATCACCCAGTTAAGGGGAGTGCATAGGCCTATCATTGTTTAAATCAAAGCAAACAAAAGTTCAATTTTAAGCCCAAATAAATAATTTTCTATGCTAGGTGAAGATGTTGCTTCACAAAAACATGATATTCTTTTTAGCCCAAGACAAAAAATGAAGTGTCTATCCTAGGATTGCTTAATTCAAAATTATGTGACTATCCTAGGATTGCTTCATTCTTTTAAAGTTCTTACTAGCCACGGTCGCGTCAGATCCAGTCAAATTGTATTTAAGTTACAGATTACAAATGCAGGTTTTGAAAAATCTATGCTAAAATTTGCGCTAAAATAGAAATCATGGGTGCTATGAAACCACTGATGGGTGCTATGAAACCTCTTATGGGCACTCTGAAACCTCTTATGGGCACTGGAGGATTGTTTATGGGCAATACAAGATTGATTATGGGCATTGCAGGATTGCTTATGGGCACTGTAGGATGGCTGATAAGCGCTGCAGGATGATTGATGAGTGCTGCAGGATTTCTTATGGGCACTGCAATATGGCTGATAGGTGTTGTAGGATTGCTTATGGGCGCTGAACTGGGTGTGATTTTCATTGAAGTGTGTTTATTGCGCTAATACGCTATTTTAGTCATAACCTGTCAGAAAAACCTGCAAAAAGATGTTAGAATAGGGGCAAGAGCCCCACGGTGGGCACCACAAATGTGTGGTTAATATGTTAGTATCAAAGTAAAACAATAAAAACACACAAATGAAACATTAAACTAAAGGAAGCAAGATAAATGAAATAAAATTGAATAGACAGAGCTTCTTCAGAACCATTCCATTTTTCTCTATCTCCAAGGATTTGTTTGAAGCTGCTACTCTCAGATTGTGTAAGCAAGGCTTCTCCAAATGGCAACCTGTAGAACGAGTATGTAAAAAAGGAAAGTACTTATATTCTATATGCTAATGGAGTGAAATGCTAATACAAATATGCACAGGGGTAACAGATTATGCACAGGGGTAACAAATTATGGATGCTATGATACGAAGTGGATAGGCCATGATATGATATGCCAATATACTAAGGTATACTATGTTATGATTCTAGAATGCTTATAGATGCTGGAAGGCTAATTGACTATAGTTTTCTTGTATGAAAGCTTATGTATATTTTCAAAGACCTGGCTATCCTTTTTATAGCATTTTTGCAGGTAAGAGCCTAGCTGGCAAAGATCAACGACTATGAGATTGTCTGGTAGAATTGAATGGTGGAAGATAGAGAGGTTGAGAGGAAGATGGAGAATGTTGGGAGGTTGGAAAGAAGAATGGAGCCTTGTCTTCAACCCACGGGAACAAGCTTGCACAGGAACAGACAAATTAATTTTTCTATTTTGGAAGTTTGTTTCATGGTTGTTGAAGATAATGCAAATTAATTAAATAAATCAATAAATTTATTTAATTTTGTGTGAGTTTTGAGGAAATTAAATATTTTTGAAATATTTAATTTTAGAACTATAGAAGACTCAATTAAATATTTAGAATATTTAATTGTGCATGAACTTTAGAAGAATTTAATTAAATATTAGGAATATTTAATTGTAAATGGAATTCAGAGGATAAGAATATTTAATCTTTATTTTAATAAAATATTCAAGCCAAGATTATATGATAATTAATATAAATAAATCATAATGTTTATTTAATTAATTAAGAAATGGATAGGAAAAGTGATTAAATAAACTTATTTATTTAATCGAAATGAAAGAATGAACAATATAAATAAATTATTTAGATTTATTTATACATAGATCAAATTCAGAGATTTAATTAAATATTAAAAATATTTAATTAATTACTAGACTATTGTGATGTGACCATTTTTAGGTGTATACAACTTGAAATCCTGAACTTCAGAGTGTTGATGCTTAATGGCTAATTTAATGGTTTTATCATGATTTTAAGCTAACACTTGGATGAAAATGTTGTCAACATTTGGATTCTCACATTGGTGTTTGATGAATTTAGGTTGGGTCTAGCAGGATGATGGTGGTTGGAGAGGCTAAAGGACACAAAGGGATCATCCATCTCTGAAGCAAAAAAAAGAATGAAGCTAGACGAAAAGAGTAGGATTCCTGAGGGCAAGATGACATCAGTCTGGTTTGAGGTTTCAGATACAAATATGAACACCTTGCTACAAAAGACTAAGGCTATCATGGGATACAATAACTAGGCACCAGTTGGATGATGTAGCGACCTACAGTGCAAAGATTAATGAATATCAATCCAACAAGAAAGACTCGGACAATACGATGGGGTAGCTGAAGAATAATATTAATGCTATTGAATGGCGAACTAGGGTTTCGCCTATGCCACTTGTGGATACCTTGTAGAGGACATTCTTGGTGACGAAGGCTAGAATGGAACAAGGAATGGGTGAAGTGGGGGAAGCAGTTAATGCAAAGCTGCATCAAAATTTGTGCTTCCTCATTGTTTCACTTTGCCTCTTCTTCACATGTTTTGGTCCAAGTTATGTGGGAGATCCTAGACCAATCTGGTTGGTGCCTGTGCATTTGATGCAGGTTTGACTTTGTTTCGAATTCTTCTAGGGCCAACTTGTTCTATGACCGAATTATTGTAAACCCTAATTGGGCCGACACATCTGGCAGGTTTTATAAATATGGCTTTTCGCTTCTTTTGTAAAGAGTAGAAATGGTTAGAAAAAAAAGTTAGTAGATTAGTTAGCAAGTTAGGGTTTTTAAGCAAGTGAGAAATTTTTTGCAGTTCAGCAGGAGGAGGAGGAGGTGATGTATCTTCTTGATTTTCTTAGCATAGATGGAGATAATTTGAAGACATGGGTTTCTGTACATTGGTGATCTTGCCAGATTTGTAAATGTTGCTTATTTGTTTCATTGACAGTAGGAGCAGCCAGACTTAAACCTACTTTATATTATGCTCTATAATGGTATTCATTTTGGGTTAATCATTTGATTTGAAAAGCTTTCAAGGAATGAAATTTTATCTTATGTTTTGTTTGAATGATGATTTTCCATGTACTGTTAAAGTTTGCACTGTGAATGAATGAAACTTTGTATCAATTACAGGTTAATTTTATTTTGCAATTCTAATTTAGGAATTCCTTGGAAGGTAACAAGTCTGATTTGTTGAATGAATCAACATTATTTTTAGTATGAAAACTTTGATCTATCTTTTTCTATTTCTTTAAAACCCCTAGTTAAAGTAGGTTTACATAGATGTTTGATCTTGCAACAATCCAGAAGCTCAAAACTAGCAGGCCCCTTGAATATTATAGCCATATTGACCACTTTGTGAAACAAAAACATTGTGAACCAACATCAAGGACCTTGGGAGGTGATCAATTTGATTACTGATTGTCTCTTTCAGGAGAGGTGAGATATTTTTAATTTTATTTGACCTGCATGTTGTGTGTCAACTTGGCACCTCAACAGGTTCCTACGAATTTTTTTTAATAAATAAAAGTGAGTTTGACAATTTATCCATTCTTGCGATAGTGTTTTGCTATACTTGTGACAATTTGTGGAGGTTATAGGCCAAATTTTTTTGGTGTAAAATATCAGAATTATTAGATTTTATTACCTTTCTATGATTAAAAATTGTTGGAGTGTGAGTTTGATATTTTTTGAAGATCTAAATATTCAAGCTTGGTAAAGAAAAATCATGTCAGATAATATTAGTATAGAATAACATGAAGAGACACTTGCTAGATTGTAGGATAGATTCAAAATAAGGGGTGATGGGAAATGCTATTGTCCTTGCAATAATTGCAAGGGCTTAAACACAAGAAGAATTTTAATTACAATAACTGAGAAACATTGTAGGTAGCATGATCACGTTGAAGGGAGGCATGATTATTATCAATTGACAAGTTGTTCATTATATTTCATTATATTGATTGAATTTGTAAATGTTTATATTGTTTTAACAATTTTTATATATAAAAAAATAACTTAATCATGATCATGGTTTATTTGTGTCAATCATTATTATAAAGGTGGGGCACCCTAGGGCACATGATATGGATTATCACAGCTTGAAGAATGTGGTTTTGCAAGCAGAGGAACAAGGAGCTAAAAATATCAAAGATGAAGTTAATGATCCTATGGAAGAAGATGACCATACATCAAAAAAAAAAAAGTTGAAGATGATGGTACAAATACATTGATCCATGACACATATAGTGGTGCAACTGATCATGATGATCGAGATGACTTTGATGATATTCATAATTTAAATGTACTTGAGAAGACATACCATCCCCTTTATGAAGGCTCCCAAACAACTCTTCTCTCTATTGTATTGTTGCTGCTGAACTTGAAGGTTATGAATGGTTTATCCAACATAGCAATCTCATGGATGTTAAGGTATGTCATATATGTCATCTTTTTTCATCTATTTTTGTTGTTAGTTAATCACTAGTAAACAAAGGATGAAATATGCACCATTAATATACTTTATATTAACAAATTATTTTTTATTGTAGATTGATAGGTTAATTTTGTTATAGACATCAAATATTTTACCTCGCTCATACTAAGATTTTTCTGCCATTATAAAAGATATTGGAATGGAGTATCAATTAATAGATGCATGTCTCAATGATCATATTATATATCATAAGCAACATGAATTTGCAACAAAATTCTTGGAATGTCATATCAGTAGATATCAAACAGATCAACTAACAAAAAATGTGTTTCACAACATTCTTCATTATATTCCCATTATTCCATGTATGCAATGATTATTTAGGTGCAAAAGTTTAGCACAATTTATGGATTACCATGCACATAATAGAAGTGGAGATGACAATCTTCAAATTTCTACGGATGGTTCTATATTTAGGGACATGGAGGAAAAATGACCACACTTTAAAGAAGAGCCTTGTAATCTCAGGCTTTCATTGGTAGTGGATGGTGTCAATCCATTTGGAGAGATGAGATGTATTTACTCGGTGTGGCCTATTTTTGTTATCAACAATAGCATTCCTCCATGGATGTCAATAAAGTTGGAGCACATAATATTGGAAATGATTGTTCCAGGTATTTGTTTACATCAATTTTCTTCAACTTAGTAGCATCTCATTTGTCTTATTTGTTGCATAATGACTTATATTTTATTCACTTAGTAGTCATGTACATTAATTTATATATATTGCAGTAAAATGGTTATAATAATTATGTAATGTTTATGTTCATTCAACTAGGTAAGTACCAAGTTAAAGAATAGAATGTATATATTGAGCCTCTTATCGACGAGTTACTAAATTTATGGAATGGCGTCACTATGTATGACGTCTCTAGACCAATAGGACGAAGAAAATTTCAATTCTATGCAATGCTTGTATGGATAATTCATGATGCCCCAAGGCTAACACATTATTGTGGTATGTTGTAATGTTTGACTGAACTTTAACGATATTTAATTTTATGAAGTAGATAGCATGCATGGTTTTTAAATAATCTATTCATTATATATATTTATAAAAATTGACATATTTAATCCAATTATATATGATCTTGGAAGTCTTCAAACAAAGGGAAAATTTGCATGTCTAGTTTGTTGTCCAAATATGATATATCATTGTTCAACAAGTTTAGGAAAGTAGGTGTTTGATGAGTATAGGCACTTCCTCCACATAAATCATAAGTATCAAACTACTGAGAAACATCTTTTCAATGGGAAAGAAGAGACTACATCAAAACCACAAAGAATGACACCACACCTATGGAATTTGGAATATAATATAATTAATCGTCAAGGTCATATATTAGATCAAATTGTTTATCTATCATAAATGATATGTTTGGAATTTATATTTTTATATTGCTTTTTTTTAGTCATGTTGTAATTGACAATGATTGTTGTTGTTAATTTGTTTAACTTATATGCTTGATGAAGGTTGTCAAGGCATTAATGGTTAGCTTCCATAGGGACTAAAAAGTTATCCCAGACAATTTAGTAGGTTGCCCTACCATGAGTAGCTGCAAATTGTGCATTTTTTGATACAATGCATATTAGAAAGAAAATAATAGAAATTTTATGGAAAATATTGGATGAAGGGCATGACAAAGAAAAATTTGTCAAAATTTGTAGTTGCATTTAGGAAGCCAATCATGCAATGAAAAATATCATTCAATTAAATAGCAATGGAGACCAAATTAATATAAGTGCCCTTCCTTGGTTATTAATGAAGTAGCAAAGCAATTCTACAAAAGAAGTCATATAAAAAAATTGATTTCCGATAGGATTTTCTGCGAACATGAACAATATCATAACAAACAAAGGTGAATTTAGGTTAGGGATGAAAACACATGATTGACATACCTTCATTAAGGTAATTATTCTTGTATATTTTATATATATTTGTATACTACATGCACTTTTCAGTGTATTATGTTTACTAGTTTTGGAAAAATAATGAAAAGATCATTATATAATTATTGTAGTACATTCTACCTCTATTTCTCCTAGAAAACTTTGACAACAATTTCAAGCAAGTTATATATGACCTTGGAAAATACATGTGGCAAGTATTGATATTTGTTCAATTCGATGTATATATCTTATATTTTCCATTTGTTTTACTTGTTATGTAATATATTGTATATTTTGTTAAATCTCTTTAATATATTTGTGTCTTGAATCACTTGTAGGTGGTTGTCATCTAAAGAAATCCATAAATAAGATGTAAATTATTGGAGGAGAAAAATTCCTCTTCTAATGTGTGAAATTCAAAAGTGTCTACCTTCAACATTTTTGAATACACAAGAACACTACCTCATACACAAATTTGAGGAGATTGAATTGTGTGGACCTATACACACAAGGTCAATGTGGATGGTTGAGGGGCACTTGAAATTTTTGAAGGCTTTGGGTAGAAAAAGAGATCCCAAGGGTTCTATGGTGGAGGGATATATGGTATACTAAACTATGGTGTATGTTACTGAATATCGTCTTAAGTTTGCAACAAAGGATCCATGTAGATTGCATTTGGGATCCCAACTCTATTAAACAATTTGAAGGTGAGTACCTGATGGGGAAAGGTAGATTGAGGAAAGTGAGAGATAATTATAAGATGGTCATGGAGATTAATTACAATAAATTTTACATTGCCTTCAATTTCTTGAAAAGAAACAATAGAGAACTATTCCAAATGAAAGAATATTCCACACACAAATAGAAAAGTATTGGTATTGTATTACTCCAGAAAATAAGTCTTTCACTGCTCATGCAATCTACAATAGTGGTTTACAATTTATGGGAGATCCTAATTTTTTCTGAAATCACATATTTTTAGAAAATATAATGATTTAAGCCTTGAAATGTTCCATTTAAAGGATTCCAATTGAAGAGGTTTTGATCAAACCACCTTAGACCAAGTGGGTATGTGCAGGATCATGATGGGCCAAAAAGTGGCAATATGATGGGTATGTGGCTGACGAATTTTTTTTAACCCAAAATTTATGAAATGAAAAGGGTTTTTAAAAGAGATTCTCAGCTTTCCACCAATATAAATTATGTTTTACTTTGAATTTAATAAGTAATTATTATTCATTTTCTATTCAAATTATGACTAAAGTCTTAATTGATAGGCTAATTGAAAAACATATATAGATTTCAAATGATATCACAATTTTTGAATCCAAAACATGCATCACATTCTATGCTTTGCATACTATAGGATTAAAAAAAGAAATTTTGAATTTCATGAAGTTTTGACCAAGTTAAGGTGGTTAGACATATGAGTTTTTTATATTTTGTAAAATTTGTAATAAAAAAATTATAATTAATTATTTACTGGGAAAAAAATTACAAAAAAATATGCATCACATTGGGACATGAGTTCTCTCTTATATTTAAAATATTATAAAATAATATTATGATTTTATTGTGGTTAGGTGGTCAGACAGACACTTACTTCTTATTTTTTCCCTAAAATTTAAGTACTGCATTGAAATTTTAAATTTTCACCAAATAGATTTTTTTCTCTTTAAAAATCCTAGTAGTTTAGAAAATACATTCAATTTGCTACATATTCTATTTCTTGCATATTTTGAAATAATATAGATAACTTATTCAAATTTTTACATCAAGTTTCCTAACTCGATTTTTCTGAATTTTGCCACTTAAGGGCCTATTTTTTCCATGATGATCCTGCACATACCCAAGCCCCTTGGATAGAACCCCACTAGTTTTAAACCATACCTATAACAAAGTCTCCTTTACACCTATCAAAATGATGATAAAAAACCACTTTTGATTTACCTTTTGGGGGATCAAATGAGTTCATTTAAAATTTATTTTTTTGTAAGTATGTAGTCCCTATTATAGCTTCCAAAAAAGTATAATTTTAATAAAATTTAATTTGATTATTATATTTATTTTTTATTTCTTGTGAATGTAGGTTTTTCACCGAAAATCAAGCTTTATGTTCTGCACATGTGAAAAATAATAGATTATCAATTTTTTTTTGAAAAATATGAGTGCACCAGATATTGAAGTCCTTGATCCAACAAAAAAAGAAAAATTGAATTTCAATACATACAAAAAAAAGTTACACGTTATATGGTCGCATTAGGTTTGAATTGTAATTGGTTTGATTTTGAAACTTAATTAAAGAAAAAATATTCAATAGAAAAATATATAACCAAGTGGAAGCACTAGATATCAGAGTTACAAATGTTGTTTTCTGAAAAAATATAATTTTTGAGGGAGATGGAAAAAAAGTGCAATATGATTCAAATTTTTTTGAAAAAAATATATTTAGAATCTAAAGAAAAAAAATCACAAAAATATAGTTTGCATCATCTCCAAATTCCTCATGGTTTAGCTACTACAGGTTCCCCAAAGTGAAGATTTAGTTAAAAAAAATTATTTCAATATCCAGTTTGGCCAAAAATTGTAAAGTATTAAAATCTTAAAAAGTGTTGATGATCAAATATTAGAATTCAAATTTCATATATATAAGAAGAAGACCCAACAAAGGTGTCTCTTTGAATTGTATTTTGGAAAATAATTAAACAACTAATCTTAATTAAACTTATAAAATAATTTAATCTTCTCCTAACATTGACTTAGCTACTGAGAGATGTCTTTTATACTCCTCCAAGGTATGGATATCCGCATCATGCACTACATTTTGGGCTTTATATTTGAGTTTTATCATCAATTCTAGATGTTTGCATGCTCCATCCAGGAATATCCTTTTTCTTTGACTATATCCAATGCTTCCTGAAGTATCCTATTGCATCCATCCATCCTGTTAGCTCTCAAAAATGTAGGAAAAATACCTCAAGATGTTGACAAACTCTTGGTATGTTTTAGGGTAACATATAAGGCCAAATAGTTTAGACCTTCTTCTCTTCAGGTCCTACTAGACCTAGGTAGGTACACTTATATGAGTGAAGTAGACTTGATTTGTGTTTATTCTTCCATCAATTTATCCACAATGGCAAGTGGGAGTGGAAAATTGAATCTTTATTGTGGTATAGATTGTATAAGAATTATCAAGACTAATCGTAATATGTTCAGTCAATAGATGTAAAATATAAAATGGATGAACTAAAATGAAGTATGTAAGAACAGTGCCTCATTGGGTATATGGAGTCTAATGAAGGTCTAAAAAAGTGTAATTTGTGATGACAATAATTCAAACTGTTTGACACACAAATGTAGTTTGTAGCTTGTACAAACATGCAAGTAAGTGATTGAAAAATTCTACTTGAGATAAAATGACAACCCTAGTTATATGATTCTTCTTATTGATCAGTTTAATACTTCCCATTTACTATGATTGATTAGAATGGTTTAACCTCAGCTTGAGAGAACCAAATAACCACATCACACAAGTACAACAAATGTGTATTGATAAACTAAATATATGTTGGATATATCAATTTAAATAACATAAAAGTATCAAAATGGAGAAAACCAATTAACTATATAATTCCAACAAACAATTGATACCAAGATTAAGCCACAAATTCATACATCTTCATTAACTTCATCAAAATTCATACATGCATCTGAGTCCTTTTAGATAAAAAACATCATTGCAAAATTACTTATTGTATATTTCTCCTATTTGCTTATCTATATCTCTCATGAATATATAGAATAGGTATAAATATAACAAACTATGAAGGGAAACGTCCTTTGAGAAATGTTTTTGCATAACAACAATAACAAAGTAGTGGTTTGGCTATATGTATCCATAAATGGATTTTTGATAAATGATCAAGGTAATCCTAATGTGCATGCGTGTTGGCATCTCCAAGTGTATTCTGAATTTCTATCTCCATGATAACCATATGTTCATTATACTCACAAGCCTCGTCCAGTGTTCAATTGTCTCCTGTAGCTACCTTCATAATTTCTTGCAACATTGATTCACATTCCATAATCCATTTTTATTTTTCCTTCAATTCCCCTTTGTCTTTGAATAGCATTGGTAATCCATTCCTAGTGGTATCAATCAACTCTTGTTCACCCCTCTGCAATTATTCTTGAAAGTCCTCATGTCTCTTTATGAAATGATTGGAAATATCAATAGTTGCATTATCTAGAACATATCTTTCACTTATTTCTTGGAGTTTCTCATGGATTCTCCCATCAATCCTCTTATGTTCTCGTTTTGCATCATAATTTTTCAAATGTGTTCCCCAAAGTTTAATTAGGGCCAATTCATCAAGCTAGCTTGCCTCTTCTTTACCATTGCAGTGAGTGCATCATATTTTCCCTATGAGTATGCATTTGATCCTACCCACTGATCTTTTGTATGAGAGCTCTCTCCATGAGTTAATTTCTTTGTGCGTCAGTATCAATAAAAATTGATTTCCTATGAGGTGGATACAGGGCCCAAATCATGAGTGACTTTTTTGGATTGTACCTAGATCTTGTGTATATGTTTGTCACACCTTCAAGGTTGGGCTTATACGTGGAATTATTGTTCTTCAATTAACTATCAAAGACTAAGACATAATTCAAATTAAACATGGGAAAAATCATGAATCCTGCATCTTCTAGCAATTTTCTCCCCTTCTTAGGGGTCATATCCTCCATTTCTTTATCCACACTTGTCTTCAGACTGCCCAACAATTGTCCTTTATTAGTTGGTGTTATATTTCCAACTGACTCCCTTATTTGTTTCCCTTTCTGCTTATACAAGAAATCCTTAAACTCTAGAGTTTTTACAAATTCATCATCAACATTGAAGGATTTTAATGCAATCTGTTTTGCATCTGTATCTGAACTCTCTTCATTTCTATCTACTTGGGAGGGAATTTGTAAGCTTGAGTTCTTGATCTAGAATTTTTTTTAGCTATGTTGTGAGGCTTATTATCACTAGGTGTTTCCTCCTCTGAGGATAGCATCCCAACATCTAGCAATCCTCTATTGTACCCATCAACCGCTCTTTTTGCTTGGACTCTTCTAGAATTATGATCAAATCATCATATTGAGAGGGTATATGATCCTACCCACCCAAGTTAATTTTGTCCCTTGCAAATTTGATATACCCCTCTGGATCGAATCCTTTTCGAGGTGGACCTTTCTTCATGTTATATTGCAACAATATATTAAAAACCAAATCATATCCTCCCTTTCCAACACAGTGAAATCATCAAAAGAAAGTGTGCTAGGCATAAATTCCTTCTTTCCAAAAGAACTTAAATTCATTAAATCTGAATAATCTATTTTCCTAGGAAACTCAAGATAGGAAATCTTGTTAGGTACTATTCTTGGAAAGATAATGGGCATGTCCTGAAATCCATATATCTTGATCATTGTCGCATCATCCAAATAGTACCAATCTCCCCAATTATGATTAATTAGCCCATTAAATTCCTTGGGTCTGAGGAACCTTTTTATTTCATCACACAATGAATGTTTACAATGGTGGTTATACAATCTATATAATGGCTTAAGAAAATATTCTTCAAAATGTATGAAGCATGAATTGGAAAATATACTATCCCAAATGGTAGTCCAAAGTTGTACAAGTAATAATCCTCCCTCCTTGTCCAATTGTGAAACCCTTAGCTTTTCAGGGCACATCTTCAACTCTTGCACATAGTAAAGACTCATATGCATTAGGATTGAATAATGCTTCAAATACAAAACCAGAGACCCATTTTTTATTGCCATCAATCCTGCTTCGAGCTCCTTGAAAATATGTGCTAGATAATCAAAAGGTCGAGAGTTATGGGACTTAATATCTGCTACAATTACCATCAACATAATTGACATGTATTAAGGGGCATCCACCCCTAGTAGTTGGCTATGCACTGAGTAATATGTATACTTCAAGTATGGTTCAAATAGGACAACATGGAGTGGGGGACCCTCATTATCATCTAATGGATTTGTGTTGCCATCCTTTATACATCTATGCAATGGTAGTCTCCAACCCTTGCATATTGTATCCAATCTCTAGAATTCTCTCTAGCTCCTCGTATACAATTTTCTCATTGCACACTCCTAGATTAAAAACCTCACAGATTGTGGTGCCTGATATGTGTATGAATGGTTTTATAGAAGGGTAAAAAATAGCTTTTAGCTTGGGAGAATAACTAGTAGCTAACACTTTTATCAATTCCACATCTACAAACACATTTGGGTAGACCAGCTTTCCTAGGTTAAATTTCCAGGGGTTACACACTGGTTCATACCAGTTCGTTTGGTGGTAATGGAAGATGAATAACTCATATCCCCTAATTGGGGATTTTATTTATTTTTAAATAAACCTAGTATTTTAGAAACTAAATTCAATTTTCTACAAATTCTATTCTTACATATTTTTGAAATAATATAGATAACTTATTCAAATATTTACGTGAAGTTGCCTAACACTGATTTTTCTGAATTTTTTGCCACTTAAGGGCCTGTTTGGCATACCATGATCCTGCACATGCCCTTTTCTAGATCCACCTTGAGCTGTACAAAGTGCCTGGCCCTATGTCCAAAGCCGAAAAATTAATCAATTAGGTCCTGGTTCAATTTTCTTTCGGCTACCCCTGGTTCATTTTTAGCTTCAATTTTCTATTTTTCTTGGGGTGACTACTCTCACTCTATTTTTTTCCTTTTATTTTCCCTAATCTTTTTCCCTCCATTATACTTCATTTTTTAAAATGACAAAATTAGAAAACAAAATTGCAGAAAACTCATAGATTTTGTCTGAAATCCTTCAGCTGCAAGGTTCTCTAGTTCTTCATCCTTCCTTCTGTTTATTTAGTTGTGAATTCCGCTCAATACCTTTTTCAATTATTTCTATTCAATTCAAGAAATCAACTATCTCTTTGCGTTCATGCTGCCATTAATGTTTCATCTCTGAGCACAAGTTCACAATCTTTTTGAAATTCTCCATGTCACATCAAGTACCTTGTATTCACAAGACAATTTGAATTTTGGGTGACTCTTTATATATTTGGTTTTTTCCAATGTTCACCAAACAACCTATTGGTTGGAGAAACACAATATCTTTATCACTGATACATGATTTATCCTTTCAATCTTTGTAAATGTCACCAAAATTCACTCTAATGATCTTTTGATCTATTCACATCTTCATCGGCAAGAGATCATGCTTTGCTAAGAAATTCAACAGTTTCTTAGATGCTACGAGTCTCCCCAATGTTCATTCCCTCAATCTTGAATATATTGCTAAGATTCTTGTTGATATAACTCTCATCGGCATGACATGGAGTGTCAAGAGAACCTTTTGAACATACACTAATAGCTTTTTTTTTTTTCCAATATGCTTCTCTGTGCCTGATTGGTGAGACACGATGAACTTCTTATTGATGGTGATTCACTGGTAAGACATAATTGCTCGGTATGACTTGTTGGCTTCATTCTAATCATGCTTTTCTTTCCAATGAGTAGTTTTCTTTGTATCATTGGTGTGATAGGATAAATGTCTCACAGATATATTTCATCGATGAAACTCATAAGCTCGTTATGAATGATAGATGTCATGCCAATATCATTTGTCTTGCCGATGACCCCCTACGTCAGCGTGATTGTGAGCTATGTCCACCTGATATGTATTCACCTAGGAACTTTGATCGATATGAAAACTTGTATTTCCTACTGATATGCTAAAAACACCATCATTGGAAAACAATGACTTAGAGATCGGGGGGACCTACACCAACTCTTGCCAATATGGATCAAAATGTTTTTACTTAGAGAATTTTTTGGGGATCAAATTTGATTGTGATCACATGCAATTACATCAAGATTTGGTTTTCTATGAGGGATTTATGAATGTAGAATTTTCAAAATTTTACAATTCCAACACAACCAATCATCTCATTCCTTTAGAAACCTATTCTTATCACATAATTTGCATAATCCCAACTTCACAGTATCGTCAAACTCTGCATTTTTTGAGTGTAAATCATCACCATATTTGTCATGCTTTCTCATGATTGGGTCAATGGCCAAGATGGAATTGTTGTCAAATCCCTAATGTAGATGCATATCATGTCTCTTAGTACCCAATCTATTTTTCACTCTCCCATGCTCAAGAATGGATTCATAGTTATTTTTGTGAACATGCCAAAAATATCAAGGAATATCTTTAGGTTTGTAAATCTCTTGTGCAACATTATCGCCACAGTGTCAAAATGAAGGTCCTTCATCTTTTCTACTAGTTTTTGATGTTCTTCTTGCAATTAGTCATATTCACTCTGCAACTCTGTATCAATTCCAAAGGTGATCCTCATTCTAGCATCTTTCATGGTAGTAATTTCAAAATTTGATTTTTCACTTTTCATTTTGTAATAATTTCTTTCTTTCATCATCTGGATTATTTGTGCCTTATTGAACTTGCAATGCTTATGTAGATCTTTGTTCAAGCCACATTGTTAGTTTCCCCAACTTTAAGGGTCATCATGTGTCCAAAGGATTTTTGTATATCGATGATCTTTGACCTTTTGTGAGGTGGGTATAGTGCCCATATCAACATTGAATTTTCATTAGGATTGAATCTTGACCCTATGTAAATTTCCTTCACACCCTCTATGTTTAACTTGTATTCTCCTTCCTAGTTATGCAAAAAAATATTAAAAATTAAAGAGGCATTGAGTTCCCAACTAAGAAATACTATTAAACTAGTTTCAAGTAACAACTGTCTACCCCTTTCAGGGGTCATGTTCTGTGCTTCACTGTCTATATCATCTTTCAACCTTTCCATCAATTGTTGTTCATTTTTAGGGGTAATATTTGGGATGGATTCCCTCAACCTTTTTCCTTTGTAATTATATAAAAAATATTTAAATTCTCTTGACTTTACAAACTCATGATTAGAAATAAAGGATTCATAGGCTATAAATCTCTCGTCTTCATCTACACGCAATTACTTGGCTACTTGTAAGTCCTTATCAAGGAGTTCTTCATATTCATCATTCATCATCTAAGAGACTATTCTCTACCATGATTATGCTTCATTTTCTCCCACAGATTCTTCTTTAGATGAATCATCCATTTTTTTCAACCTTTTCTTTTTTTGGGCTAACTCCATGAAATTTTCTATAACCTCCTATGCTTCTTTGTCTTCTTTGTTCTTAAACACATCTTCCCTTGGTATAGGAACATGGGTGTATCCACTAAGGTTTTACATTTTCTTACAAAAGTGTATGTACCCTTCAGCGTCATAATTCATTCTTTGTGCATACTCCTTTAATTTGAATTCATCCAACAATGAAATATAATAAGATCATTGGTAGTGGTATGTTAGGTTTTCAAGTACATCAATTATAAATTAAGGTCGTATACCCTAGTAATTAACTAATTATATGTCGTTTGTGATTTTTTTTCATATAGTTGGTCAAGAGTGGGATGCACTAAATTTTTATGTTGCAAACAATCTTGATTGGATGACGGTTTGGATTGAACAATGTCAACAATATGGTCGCACATTAACACAGGAAAGTGTGGCTTCATTGGTTAAAGAAGCTCAATGTAATGGAGATTCCAATGCTACACCAAGGGAAATTGATTTAGCATATGGTTTAAGAGATAAAATAGTACATATAAATATATTAATCACCTATACTATTTAATTATTTTCAATTATATTGATGTGTGTGTGTGTGTGTGTGTGTGTGTGTGTGTGTGTGTGTGTGTGTGTGTGTGTGTTGAGTGTTTTTTTCTTTGCATACATTCGGCCAAGAATAAATATGTTTATGAACTAAAGATGCAATAATTTTTACATGTTTGAAATATTGTAGGTGAAACACCACAAGGCTATGTGGTGCAATGGTCATAAATTTTGAATGAAAAAGTTGGATGACATGAAGAAGACTTGTGATTCTGGGATAACTGCAATCTTTCAGGTGACTAATGTTTCATCTAGAAGTGACATACATCGAGAAGTCACAGAAAATTGATACTATGGGATTTTGGATGATATACTTGAGTGTGACTTTAAGTCCTTCAAATTAGTTATGTTCATCATCGAATTGTACAGGCTATGATTGAATGAAAATGATACCGATAGAACTGTTATTGAACATGATAATGGATTTACCATGGTTAATACAAGGTCGATTGAGTGAGGTGGAAATGAGCCCTATGTTCTTCCAAGCTAATGTGAGAAGGTATTTTACTTAGAGGCTCCAGGTAAATCAGGTTGGTCATTTCTTGTTAGACATGATCCAAGAGGAAGGCTGGTAAAGTATAATGTGGTGGAAGAAAAAGATGCCAAAGAACTAGAAGATGATGTAGATGATGATCAGGATCAATAGTTAGTTGATGATGTACCTGACGAAGATGTCAAAGAAGAGGAACTAGATCATGATGATGTAGGAGTTAATGTTCATGATGATGATATCTATGTGGATGATGACATTATCAAAATTGATATCAATGATGACGATGATGATATGACCAATCCTTACAATGTCAAATTTGGATTGGATGATACAGACAAAGAGTTGGATGAAGAGGAAGATCAATGACATTGAAATGTATGAGTTATGTGATTATATTATCTATTTGATATTGATTTCTTGATAGAATTATATTTCACTTATATGGTTACATAATTAATTCATGATGTACTTTTTAATGTTGTTAATTCATGATGTTACAACTATTGTAGCTCTTCTATAAATTTCCATATGATCAAATACTAATTAATCTACGAATATTTATGACTAGATATTATTTGATCATATCTTTGGTTATTTCATTCCCAAAAAAATAGCGTTTCCTCATGTTGACCCCGCATAGTGACATGTGAATGGGGCCAATTTTTTAATTTTTTCAATTTGTGCTTGTATGGAGTGAAAATTGACTTGGTTAGCCTAGATGCATGTGTTGACGATATGGGTTTGTTTCGAGACTCAATCATGAGGTCACGCTATATAAATACATCTTGTCCTTCCTAATAATACAAGTTACATTATTCTTCGTCTCTTTCATATATTTCTTTTAGCATTTCTTTTGTTAATGGTTTCAAAAGATGAGGATCTCTGAGCCTCACCTTGAATATATTACACATCAGTTTGTGCATTTTCATTAGCAATGAATATTTAGATGATCTTTAAAAATCTCATTGAATATAAATATGATAATAGGAAGCTAAAAAAATGAGTATATTTTTTTTATGGAACCTAAACCACAAGGTTTGTCATTCTAAAATTAGTTATAGTGTTCTTCCCTTCGTGTTATATTTATCTCTACAATTTCCCATACTTAACCATTTCATCATCCCTTTTCCCAAGCTATTTGTATCATAATATAAACTTGGTCCAATCTCACATGAGCCCCTTAGGTAATTATCTATTTCCTCCAAGTTTAATGGAACCTTTTGTACCAATGCATCTATGTTTTCCTACCCAAATGGATGAAGACTTGATATCACCTTAACAATCTTCTTTATGTCATAGCATATCTCTGAAGTGCCTTTGGCATGCTTTATATGTGTCAATATTAACTAGATTGAATATATTAATTTTAAAGTCTCTTAACACATTCCATGACAAGAAAATGACTCATTTGGATTAAGGAGTACTTTCCTAAACCATTCCTTCATATTCAACAATCCCTTCTCACACCCACATCATAATTCATATCCATGTTAGTTGTAATGAGTGTTTTAGACCAACAATCAATGAATCATAGGATAGAAGAAAACTCATTACGCGCAAGGATAAGAATCAAAGAGATTGAAAGAATTGATTCACTAGATATTGTCCCCATTACTTAAATAGACCAATGTAAATAAAATAAGTGATAACAAGAATAAGACCAAAAAAAACTAGGAAAAGAAACCTTGTAGGATATATTAATAAGACATTGATTGCAAGCATTTCTTCCATGATGTTTAAATGACAAAATATTAGATAGATTAATCTTTAGTCAAGTAGTATTTCAATCACTTATTCTTAGGCATCTATCATGATTAAAAATACATATCATAAGCCTTTTTAATAATCACTAGGGCTGTAGATAATATTCAATCATCTCATAGGACATAAATCATCAAAAATTATAAAGAAAGAGAAAATGAACTATATAAGCTCAACAAGCCACCATACAAAAATTATATTTTGTAGAAAAGAAAATAAAATATATGTTTAAATAGCATATATATTTTGTATATAAACTATATGTTGACATAGCAGATATATAAAATATATATTTTAAATTTTGGTCCCATGCGCGTAGGAGCATGACATAGCATACTGCACCGAAACCCTAATTGGAGAGTTACACCGATAACCAATATATCTAGCCTCTGAGTGGAGAGTTGTGAGACTTCATTGGATGAGTTTTGCAAGGCTATTAATTCAAGGAGGAAGACTAGGAACCATTTGGTAGGAGGAAAGCCAGAGCGAGAGGTGAGGGCACTCAAAAAGGGAAAATGGACCAAGGGAGAATGACTATAAGTGATTTTTCCCCCACATTTAGAAATCTTGTTGCAAGTACAGTGATTTAGACTCTATTTTTTCCCATCGAGGTGTTGCATGCTATATTTTGGTCAACTCAAGCCAATGTACCATTGAAAAACCCAAGTACTACCTAATACTGGTGTCTGGTTAGTTTGAATAACCAAGCTTTGATGCGTTCAATTAGTTGGGTGGCCATTTTTGGCCTATGAGCTATAGTTTTTGTATCTATCTTAGCATATTTTTTCTACTATAAGATTGAAAGGAATTCTCATCACATAACAACACACAAAGTTCACTAGGGTTCAAATTTCTAAACTTTGATGAAATAAATTTACATATTGAGGTCCACAAATGATGAAAGGGACTAAAAACAATACATGGTCTGTGAGTGCAATGAAAAATGCCTAGTTCATGTCCATAAGAGAATGTAGAGAAGTACATCATGCAGAGTCAGAGGAAGGAAACAAACTCATACAATCTCATTTGACAAGTCACAAACAATCTTGAACTTTCCTTCTTTTGACACACTTATTCAACTATATTTCCCTTTACAAAACTCAACACAAACACTCAAATTTTTCTTTAGAGTTCCAAACCATTACAAGACCTTCAAACATCTTAGTCAACTTCATCTTGATCAAAACAAACAATTATCCAATCTTCCCTTTCATTTTACCATTAACTCTTTTTTATGATTGTCCTAAACTTCACAATTTCAACTCAACATAAAGCAATCTGACCCAAAATAGTATTTAGGCTAATATAGACAACACAGTTTCCATTCCATTTCACTTCAAACAAATGTAAATCATCTCCCATCCTTTATTCTTGAAAATTTTAAAAAATAATATATTGTACTTTCATTTTAGTCTCCAAAATAGGGCTATTATTGGACAAATCAGTCAAAGCAATGGACTTTTTAACTTCATGCTTACACCAAACCTTATATCAAATGAGATAAAATTATACCTTGGTAATATATTAACCAAAACAACCAAGAACTCACACTTAATCATCAAAAGCCCTTAAAGTTCTTACTATTACTAGTTCCTTCACACCCTATTTGCAATGCTTGTAGGTCTGCCAACCTATTTGTCATGACTTCATTCACAATCTAAGCACTATTACACAAGTTTATCCACAATTTTCAATTTCCTCCTTGCAGATCTAAAACATATTCAAAACAAGTATCAAAACTTTTACAACACAATCTTCAAATATTGTTGTCTCAAACAGATTTAGGCCTAATTTGCATAAGGGTTTGTTGCTTTACTAACTCCTGAACAAAGTACACTTGTCCAATGCTTGGGACATGTTTACTTTGACTGGTATATGATCTCCAAGGCATCAAAGTGTGTTTACAAAGTAATTTAACAAAACCCTAAGGGCTTAACCTTCATAATTACTCTATTCACAAACTATACACAATTTTTCAATCAAGAAACTTCATTCCCTCACATCTTATCTTTATGATTTTTCCCTAAATCCACTGAAACATGAAAGAAAATTCATAGTAGGATAATCTCAAAATAAACCAGAATATTCCACTAATTAATAAAGGATAAACATAATTATTTTTGTCTATGCTTACCCTAAATGAGGCTTTTAGCAGTTTGAAGTAAATCCACAATAACTCACACAAATCTTAACTAAAATGCATGAACTTTGATGTAACAAGAAGGTGATTGAGATTATTACCATGTCTAACCATTCTAGCATGCCTTCAAGGCTGTACAATTCCATACAATTCCTGGAAATGTAAGATTTCTAAAGAAAAATGATTAAAAATTAGAGATTTTCCTTGAACTTATTCTTTATTCAACCACCCTCGAAGTTCTAAAAGATATGAGAGAATTTTTAAAGGCAAAAAAACTAAATTTTAGCCTTCTAACTACCTCTAACTGACCCTAATGACTCTTCCTCTCTTAATATTGCCTTTTTCATTAAGTTGACAACTTTTTACATTGTTTTCATTTTTGCACTTTTGGACTTAATAAAGACCAAATAACCTCAACGTGACCTCAAATATATGATAAATGACTCTAATAACATGATTTACAAATTAGGAACAATAACATTGAATGAAATTTTAAAACATTGCTTAGTAGAGGCCTAATTATGCCAAGGTGCTCATGCACCAGTACAAGAGATGAAAAAAAGACAAGGAGCCATTAAAAACTTCCAAATCTTTCACTAACTCAACCAAACCTCCAAAAGAACAGTACACATTCTAGCACTAGGGAAATCCCAAAAGATAACACTAATGAAATTGGAATTTTTCTTTTCAAGTTCCAAAAGAGTTAAATGGTTCAAAGATTTTGTGGGTGTCTGGAAAATGGTGAAGGAATGATGGATAGGGAGGGACCCAATTAGCCTCTTTAACTGGATTCTTAAGAAAAAACAAACTTAGATACATTTTGGGATTCTTTTGAGTAGAGCCCATATTTTATTATTTTATTTAGGGGACCCAAAAAACCATAGGGGTAGAAACCTATGGAGCTTAATCATTAAAGGCAAGGGGTCTGTCCATTAGAAATAGATTGAAAGGATGGTTGCATGAGGGGCTATTTCACATCAAAGGTAGTCCAAAAAATTACATAGACTAACTAACTAGACACTAGTATTACCTCGAAGGGACTATTGTCTTCTAGGAAGATGGTCCAAAAAAATTCATAGAAAGGTACAAAAAGTAATAGAAACCTTCCACCAACTAACTCAATAAATCTCCAAGAAACAAGAAAATGACTCCTCTAGTTGTTCCCAAAACCCAAGGCTTCAAAACAAAAGGTTGGTGGCCCTACAAACTATTCCCATGCTTACCAAGTGATCTCTGATCATCAAACCCTTACAAGGTTTATTGATACATTCACAACTATTGTTACCTCCACATGCATTTGAATAGTATTAACAACCTTGGTTTTTAATCCTCCAACCCCATACCTTGGGATCACATCACCATGAAATAAATTCATACAACATCCTTATGAGTGAAGGTACCACCAAATAGGTATTTGTCATATCCGTCTTCCTCAAGCGAAGGAAATTCAGGAAGAGAAGAGGAAAGCAAGACATGTCATAGATCTAAAAGAGGGAGATCAACTAGAGGTCAAAAGATTAGAAGAAAGTTTTGTAAACACATGGAATTTTTTTCTTGCTAAAGGGGGGTCATGTTCTTATGATGATGATAGCATAGGCGACATAGAGGTTCCCTTGAGGTACAAACATCTACAGAAACAATTGATACCTAAGGAACTTTCTCCAATAAACATTGATTGTTGTGTCAATGAGAGGATACATCACACAACACCATCATCATTACATGTTTTGGGACTATTTTGCATGGATGATATAAAGGTATGTTATGAAAAATTTATTGAATTGATGGAGCATGTCAGACCCTATTACAGTTACAAATATTGGATGTAGCTGGTTTGATATACATGAAGTATGCGTAGGCATGCATTGTCAGCAAATTATATACAACAAAAAGATAAGGATCAAAATAAAGGAGTGGCTATGTACATTGATGGAAGGCCAAAAGCATCAAGGAATATTGTAGGGTTTATAAACAGTACATGACCTAGGTCAACAAATAAGCAACCCAATTGCATATTCGAGGCATGCGAGGGAAACCGTGTATTTGTATGTTCAATAAAATCAATAAATGTAGGGGAAGAGTTGCTAATTGATTTCAATTTGAATCACATAGATACAAAAAAAATTACTATGGGGGTGGTATGTACTATATACCATTTTACCCAACCTCCAATTAATGACTCCAATATACCATTTTATTATTATGTTTTTTTTCATAAGTCTATTGGTTTCATTTCGGTAATGTTTTTTTATATTTAATTTTTGTCACAACGACACATTGATTGTAGGGGGAAGGTTCCAGCCTAGATCACAGATCGTGATGCATCTTCAAGAACTTCTACTTGACAAGTTTACCTCATTGCAATTGTACAAATTAGATATGAGTAAAATGTTTTATTATTATGTTTTTTTCATAAGTTTATTGGGTTAATTTCGATAATATTTTTAATATTCTTGTCACAATCAGATGATCGGGGAAAGGCACCAATAGTAGAGGAGAGCATCCATAGGAGGTGCAGTCACTATCATGTGATGATGACATCACATATTCTGCAAACCCTGTGGATATGATAAGAAAGACCCAAAAAAATGTAATGAAGAAATCCTTCAGTTGTTATTCATAGTGCCTCAAATAGATGTGATAAGAGAAAGGGTTAAAATATTGATTGAGAGAGCACAAAACTTGCAAGTAAGCTATCATGAGATATTTAATTATAACATAAGTTCATTTATATTTTGTACTATTTTATGTCATGAACTAAAATATGTGTTGTTTTTACAGGATTTTTTGCATCCTCATGATGTTGTTGGCCATGATCAAGGTACTGCAGGTGTTGCCCAGAGAGTAGGGGTTGGTACAAGTGTCGATCATGATATTCCTGCACATACATCACATAATTCGACCCCATCATCTATACCTATATTGTCGACTGAAATTTTAGAAAAACATAGCATGCAGGCATCGGGTTGTGCACTCTCTGACAGGGAACACATTCCAGAACATGCATCAGGACATGTACGTAGCACTAACTCATTTGACTGCAAAATACGACAAATTTTTTTGAGGAAAGATGTATAATTAGATGTATCATTGGGTACCTTTCTATTTAATATGAAATTTTCAATTTTTTAAAAAATTTATGCCCGACGTTTGTTGAAACTGCAATTCTCCATCATTTTTGTCACTATTTCAACATACAATTAATTTGTGGGCCACTGGGTATATGGTTAGCCTTCTTCGGGGTTCTGACGATTTTTTTTTAAGAAATAAAAGTGAGTTCAACAATTTATCTATTATTGTGACAATTTTTTTCTATACTTGTGAATTTGCTATACATGTGACAGTTTGTGGTGGTTATAGGCCAAATTTTTTGGGTGCAAAATATCAGAATTATTAAATTTTGTTACTTGTCTATGATTAAAAATTATTGGAGTGTGAGTTTGATATTTTTTGAAGATCTAAATATTCAAGCTTGGTAAAGAAAAATTATGTCAGATAATATTAGTGCAAAACAAAATGAAGAGACACTTGCTAGATTATGGGCTAGATTGAAAAGAAAGGGTGATGGGAAATTTAATTGTCCTTACAATAATTCCAAGGGCTTAAAGATGAGAATACTTTTAATCACAACATTTGAGAAATATTGTAGGCAGCATGGTCACATTGAAGGGGGCATGATTATCATCCATTGGTAAGTTGTTCATTATATGTCTTTATATTGATTGAATTTGTAAATGTTTATATCCTTTTAACATTTTATATATATATATAAAATCACTTGATCATGATCATGGTTTATTTCTGTCAATCATTATTATAAAGGTGGGGCACCCTAGGGCACATGATTTGGATGACCATAGCTTGGAGAATGTGGTGTTACAAGAGGAGGAACATGGAGATGTGAATATTGAAGATGAAGTTAATGATCCTATGGAAGAAGATGATCATGCACCAGAAAACATAGTCAAAGATGATGGTACAAATACATTGATCCATGACACATTTAGTGGTGCAACTGATCATGATGATCGATATGAATTTGATGATGTTGATGATTTACCTATACTTGAGAAGGCATACGAGCCCCTTTATGAAGGCTCCCAAACAACTCTTCTCTCTACTATATTGTTGCTAGTGAAATTGAAGGTTATGAATGGTTTATCCAACATAACAATCTCACAAATGTTAAGGTATGTCATATATGTCATCTTTTTTGATATATTTTTGTTGTTAGTTCATCACTAGTTATATTCCCATTATTTCATGTATGTAATTATTATTTAGGTGCGAAAGCTTAGCACAATTTATAGATTATCATGCACAAAATAGAAGTTGAGATAACATTCTTCAAATTCTCATGGATAGTTTTACATTTAGGGATATGGAGGAAAAATGACCACACTTTAAAGAAGAACCTCATAATCTTAGGCTTTCATTAGCAGAAAACAGTGTCAATCCATTTGGAGAGTTGAGATCTATTTACTTAGTGTGGCCTATTTTTGTTTTCAACAATAACATTCATCCATGGATGTCAATAAAGACAAAACACATAATGTTGGCAATGATTGTTCCAGGTATTTGTTTACATCAACTTTCTTTAACGTAGTAGCATCTCATTTGTCTTATTTGTTGCATAATGACATATTTTTTTCATTTAGTAGTCATGTACATTAATTTATATATATTGCAGTAAAATAGTTATAATAATTATGTAATGTTTATGTTCATTCAACTAGGTAAGTACCAAGTTAAAGATATGAATGTATATATCGAGCCTCTTATTGACGAGTTACTAAAGTTATGGAATGGCGTGACTATGTATGACATCTCTAGAATAATAGGAAAAAGAAAATTTCAATTCCATGCAATGCTTGTATGGATAATTCATGATGCCCCAAGGCTAACACATTATTGTGGTATGTTGTAACATTCGACTGCACTTTCACGATATTTAATTTTATGAAGTAGATATCATGCATTTTTTAAAATAATCTATTCATTATATATAATTATAAAAATTGTCATATTTAATCCAATTATATATTATCTTACACGTCTTGAAACAAAGGGAATATTTGCATGTCCAGTTTGTGGTCCAAAGATGAAATCTCATCATTCAACAAGTTTAGGAAAGAAAATGTTTGATGAGTATAGGCACTTCCTCCACATAAATCATAAGTATTGAACTACTGAAAAAAAAAAATTCAATGGGAAATAAGAGACTACATCGAAACCACAAAGAATGACACCTTGCCTATGGAAGTTGGAATATAATAGAATTAATCATCAAGGTTATACATCAGATCAAATTGTTTAGCTATCATATATGATATGTTTGGAATTTATATTTTTATATTTTGTTTTCTTTACTTATGTTGTAATTGAGAATGATTGTCGTTGTTAATTTGTTTAAC
Source organism: Sequoia sempervirens (assembly GCA_007258455.2). NCBI lineage: Eukaryota > Viridiplantae > Streptophyta > Pinopsida > Cupressales > Cupressaceae > Sequoia > Sequoia sempervirens. Next base: position 123,495,388 of record VDFB02000017.1, on the reverse strand, counting down.
TTATATGCTTCATGAAGGTCGTCAAGGCATTAATGTTCGGCTTCCACAGGGAATAAAAAGTTATCCCAGATAATTTAGTAGGTTGCCCTACTATGAGAAGCTACAAATTGTTCATTTGTTTGATACAATGCATATCAAAAAGAATATAATAGAAATGGTATGGAAAATATTAGATGGAGGGCATAAAAAAGATTTTTTTTTCAAAATTTGTAGTGACATTCAAGTAGCCAATCATGTAATGAAAAATGTCATTCAATTAAATTGCGATCGAGACCAAATTAATATAAGTTCCCTTCCTTGGTTATTAATGAAGCAGCAAAGCAATTATAAAAGAACTCATATGAGAAATTTGATTTACCAGAGGATTTGTTGCAAACATAAACAATATCATCACAAACAAAGGTGAATTTGGGTCAAGGATGAAAACGCGTGATTGGTATACATTCATTAAGGTAATTATTCTGGTATATTTTATATATATTTGTATATTGCATGTACTTTTTAGTTTATTATGTTTACTAGTTTTGGAAAAAAAATGAAAAGATCATTTTATAATTGTTGTATTATGTTCTACCTCTATCTCTCTGAGACAACTTCAACAACAATGTCAAGCAAGTTATATATGATCTTGGAAAACACATCGGGCAAGTAGCAATATTTGTTCAATTCATTGTATAGATCTTATATTTTCCATTTTTTTTTACTTTTTATGTAATATATTGTATATTTTTGTTAAATATGATTAATATATTTGCAACTTTACTCACTTGTAGATGGATGTCATCTAAAGAAATCCATAAAGAAGATATAAATTATTGGAGGAGAAAAATTTCTCGTCTAATGTGTGAAATTCAAAAGTGTCTACCTTCTACATTTTTCAATGCACAAGAACACTACCTCATACACCAAGTTGAGGAGATTGAATTGTCTGGACTTGTACAAACAAGATCAATGTGGATGGTTGAGAATCACTTGAAATTTTTGAAGGCTTTGGTTAGACAAAGAGCACATCCTGATGGTTATATGGTGGAGGGATATATGGTATACCATACCATGGTGTACATTACTAAATTTATTCCTAAGTTCAAAACAAAGATCCATGTAGATCGCATTTGGGATCTCAACTCCATTAACAAATTTGAAGGGGAGTACCTAATGGGGAAAGGTAGATTGAGGAAAGTGAGAGGTAATTATAAGATGGTCATGGAGATTAATTAGAATACATTTTACATTTCTTTCAATTGCTTGAAAATAAACAACAAAGAACTAGTCCAAATGAAAGAATCTTCCACACACAAATAGAAAAGTACTAGTATTGTATCACTCCAGAAAATAAGTCTTTCACTATTGAAAAGTATTAAAATCTTAAAAAGTGTTGATGATCAAATATTACAATTCAAATTTCTTATATATAAGAAGAAAACCCACCAAAGTTGTCTCTTCGGGCTGTCTTTTGGAAAATAATTAAACTACTAATCTTAATTAAACTTATAAAACAATTTAATCTTCTCCTAACATTGACTTAGCCACTTAGAGCTGTTTTTTATACTCCTCCAAGGTATGGGTATCCACATCATGCACTACATTTTGAGCTTCATATTTTATTTTTATCAGCAATTCCATATGTTTGCATGCTCCATCTAGCAATAGCCCTTCTGCTTTGACTGTATCCAATGCTTCCTAAAGTATCTTATTGCATTCATCCATCCTATTAGCTCTGAAAAATGCAGGAAAAATACCTCAAGAGGTCGCCAAAATCTTGGTACGTTTCAGGGTAACATACAAGGAAAAATAGTTTAGACCTTCTTCTCTTCAGGTCCTGCTAGACCTAGGCGGGTACACCTATATGAGTGAAGCAGACTTGATTTGTGTTTATTTTTCCAGCAATTTATTGACAATGGAAAGTGGGAGTGGAAAATTGAATATTTATTGTGGTATAGATTGTATAAGCAATATCAAGGCTAATCCTAATATGTTCAATTAACAGATGTAAAATATAAAATGGATGAACTAAAATGATGTATGTAAGAGAAATGCCTCATTGAGTATATGGAGTCTAATGAAGGTCTAGAAAAGTGTAATCTCTAATGGAAATAATTCAAATTGTTCAGTACACAAATGTAGTTTGCAACTTGTACAAACATGCAAGTAAGTGATTGACATATTCTACTTGAGATAAAATGACAACCCTAGTTATATGATTCTTCTTATTGATCCAATTAATACTTCCCAGTTACTGTGATTGATTAGATGGATTTAATCTCTGCTTGAGAGAACCAAATAACCACATCACACAAGTATAAAAAATGTGTATTGATAAACTGAATATATGATGGATATATCAATTTAAAAAATTGAAAAGTAACAAAATGGAGACAACCAAATAACTGTATAATTCCAACAAATAGCTGATATCGAGATTAAGCCACAAATTTAGACATCTTCATTAACTTCATCAAAATTCATACATGCATCTGAGTACTTTTAGAGAAAAAAAAACATCATTGCAAAAGTACTTATTGCATATTTCTCCTATCCTCCTACCTATATCTCTCATGATTATATAGAGTAGGTATAAATATAACAAACTATGAAAGGACACATCCTTTCAGAAGTGTTTTTGCATAACAACAATAATAAACTAGCAGTTAGGATCTATGTAGCCATAAATGGGTTTTTGAAAAATGATCAAGGTAATATTGGCATGCATGTGTTTCAGCATCTCCAAGTTCATCTTGAATTGCTATCTCCATGATCACTATTTGTTTTTTCTGCTCACAAGCCTTGTCTAGTGTTGAATTGTCTCATGTAGCTTGCTTCATAATTGTTTGCAACATTGATTCACATTCCCTAATCCATTTGTCTTTTTCCTTCAATTCCCCTTTATCTTTGAATAGCATTGGTAATCCATTCTTAGTGGCATCAATCAACCCATGTTCACCCCCTTGCATTTCTTCTTGAAAGTCCTCATGTCTCTTTATGAAATGATTGGAAATATCAATAAATGCATTATTTGGAACATCTCTTTCACTTATTTCTTTGTGGGTCCTAATGTTATTCCCACCATATCCTTCAAATGATCATTCTCTCTAAGCAATCTTTCATTGTTCATTCTATACATTTATTTTTCTTTCATCAACATTTAAATATGTGCTTTATTCAATTTAGAAACATAAATGCCAATATCTATCATGGTTATGGGATCAACATCTCCAAATTTTAAGGTCATCACATGCCCAAATTCCTTTTCAGTATCAATCACAACTGATTTCCTATGAGGTGGATATAGGGCCCAAATCATGAGTGACCCTTCATTTGGATTGTACCTGCATCTTGCGTATAACTCTGTCACACCTTCAGGGTTGGGATTATATGTGGCATTATTGTTCTTCAAGAAACTATCAAAGATAGGTATAATTCAAATCTAACTCAGGAAAAATCATGACTCCATGGGTCAAATCATCCATTTCCTTATCCACACTTGTCTTCAGAATACCCAACAATTGTCCTTCATTAGTTGGTGTTATATTTCCAACTGACTCCCCTATTTATTTCCCTTTCTAATTATACAAGAAAGCATTAAACTCTAGAGTTTTTACAATTTCATCATCAGCTATAAAGGATCTGTATGTAATCCATCTTGCATCTGTATCTTAACTCTCTTCATCTTTTATCTCCCTAGGAGTGCATTTGTAAGCTTGAGTTCTTGATCTAGAGATTTTGTTAGTTGTGCTATGAGGCTTGCTATCACTAGGTGTTTCCTCCTCTGAACATAGCATCCCAACATCTGGCAATCCTCTATTGTACTCATAAACCACTCTTTCGACTTCCCCTTTTTCTAGATTTATGATCAAATCATCATATTGATAGGGTATATGAACATACCCACCCAAGTTTATTTTGTCCTTTGCAAAGTTCATATACCCTTTTGGATCGAATCCTTTCTGAGGTGGACTTTTCTTCATGTTATATTGCAACAATTTATTAAAAGCCAAATCATATCCTTCCCTTTCCAACATAATGAAATCACTGAAACAAAGTGTGATAGGCATAAATGCCTCCTTTCCAAAAGAACTTAAATTCATGAAATCTGAATAATCTAATTTCCTAGAAATCTCAAGATAGGAAATCCTGTCAAGTACTGTTCTTGGAAGGATAAAGGGTGTGTTCTAAAATACATATATCTTGATCATTCTCACATCTTACAAATAGTACCATTCTCCCCAATTGTGATAAATAGGCCCATTAAAGTCCTTGGATTTGAGGAACGTTTTTATTTCATCACACAATTTTTGTTCACAAGGGTGGTTATACAATTTATACAATGGCATCACAAAATATTCTTCAAAATGTATGAAGCATGAATTGGAAAATCTACTATCCTAGATGGAAGTCCAAAGTTGTACTGTTAACAGTCCTCCCTACTTTGTCCAATTTTGAAACCCTTAGCTTCTTAGGCCACATATTCAACTCTTTCCCATAGTAAAGAATCATATGCATTAAGATTGAATAATGCTTCAAATGCAAAAATGGAGACGCCTTTTTTATTTCCATCAATCCTGCATCAAGCTCCCTAAAAATATGTGTGGCATAAATAGGCCCATTAAAGTCCTTGGATTTGAGGAACGTTTTTATTTCATCACACAATTTTTGTTCACAAGGGTGGTTATACAATTTATACAATGGCATCACAAAATATTCTTCAAAATGTATGAAGCATGAATTGGAAAATCTACTATCCTAGATGGAAGTCCAAATTTGTACTGTTAACAGTCCTCCCTACTTGTCCAATTTTGAAACCCTTAGCTTCTTAGGCCACATATTCAACTCTTTCCCATAGTAAAGAATCATATGCATTAAGATTGAATAATGCTTCAAATGAAAAAATGGAGACGCCTTTTTTATTTCCATCAATCCTACATCAAGCTCCCTAAAAATATGTGTGGCATAATCGAAAGTTCAAGAGTTATGGCACTAAATATCTGCTACAATTACCATCGACACAATTGACATGTATTCAAGGGCATCCACCCCTAGCAGTTGTCACACTAAGTAATATGTATACTTTAAGTATGGTTCAAATAGGTCAACATGGAATGAGGGACCCTCATTATTATCTAATGGATCTATGTCGCCATCCTCTTTACATCTATGCAATGGTAGTCTCCAACCCTTGTATATTGTATCCAATCTCCAAAATTCTCTCTCTAGCTCCTCACATACAATTTTCTCATTGCACATTCCTTCTAGATTAAATACCTCATAGATTGCGGCCTCTAATATGTGTATGAATGATTTTCCAGAAGGGTAAAAATAAGCTTTTTGCTTTGGATCATAACTAGCAGCTAACACTTTTATCAATTCCACATCTACAAACACATTTGGGCAGACCAACTTTCCTAGGTTAAATTTCTAGGGGTAACACATTGGTTCATACCAGTTCCTTTAGTGGTAATGGAAGATGAATAACTCATATCCCCTAATTGGGGTCCATGTATCTCCTATATGTTTTCACCTATCTTCTAACTTTTCTACATCCACCCTAAGGTGTGCAGAGTGATTGGCCCTAGATCGAGAGCTGGGAAATTGATCAATTAGGTCATGCTTCAATTTTCTTTCGAATACCCTTGGTTCACTTTCAACTTCAATTTTCTATTTTTTACTCTTGGGGCGACTACTCTCACTCTATTTTTTTCCTTTTGTTTTCCATGAGCTCATTCCCTCCATTATACTTTTCTTTTTAAATGAAAAAATTAGAAAATGAAATTGCAGAAAACTCATAGATTTTGTTTGAAATCCTTTGGCCTCAAGGTTCTTTGGTTCTTTGTCCTTCCTTCTGTTTCTTCTACTATGAATTCCACTCAATACCTTCTTCAATTATTGCTATTCAATTCAATAAATCAACTATCTCTTTGCATTTGTGCTGCCATTAATGTTTCAGCTCTGAGCACAAGTTCACAATATTTTTGAAATTCTCACTATCACATCAAGTACCCTGTATCGACAAGACAATTTGAATTTTGGGCGATTCTTTATATATTTAGTTTTTTTCAATGTTCACCAAAGAACCTATTGGTCAGAGAAACATGATATCTTTCTCATCAATACATGATTTATCCTTTTGATCTTTGTAACTGTTTCCAAAAGTCACTATGATGATCTTTTGATCTATTTGCATGTTCATCGACAAGAGATCATGCTTTGCTAAGACATTCTATAGTTTCTACGATGCTACAAGTATCCCTGATGTTCATTCCTCCAATCTTGAATATGTCACCAAGACTCTCATTGATATAACTCTCATCGGTGTGACATGGAGCATCGGGAAAACCTTTCTAACTTACACTGATAGCTTCTTGTTTTGCTGATATGCTTCTCAATGCCTAATCGGTGAGACACAATGAACTTCTTACCAAAGGTGATTCACTGGTAAGACATAATTTCTCAGTATGACTTGTTGGCTTCAATTCGATGATACTTGTCTTGCTGATGAGTAGTTTCCTTTGTATCATCAGTGTGAGACAATAACTATCTCGCCGATATATTTCATCAGCAAAACTCATAAGCTCATTATGAATGATAGATCTCACACTGATATCATTTGTCTTGCTGATTATCTACTACATCAGTGGACCCATGAGATTTTTTCAACTGATATGTATTCACCTAGGCACTTTGATCAATATGAAAACTTGGATTTTCTTTCGATATGCCAAAAAAACCATCATTTGAAAATAATGACTTAGAGATTGGGAGGACTTGTGCCAACTCTTGCCAATATGGATCAAAAAAATTTTACTTAGAGAATTTTTTTGGGGATCAAATTTGATTGTGATCATAGGAAATTACATCAAGATTTGGTTTTCTATGAGGAATTTATGAATGTAGGATTTTCAAAATTTTATAGTTCTAACACATCCAATCATCTCGTTCTTTCAGAAACCCATTTTATCACATAATTTGGGTAATCCCAACTTCACAGTATCATCAAACCCTGCATTTTTTGAGTGTAAGTATTCATCATATTTTTCATGCTTTCTCATGATTGTGTCAAATTTTGAGATGGAATTGGTGTTGGATCCCTCATGTAGTTTCATATCATGTCTCTTAGTAACCAATCTATTTTTCACCCTCCCATGCTCAAGAATGGCTTCATAATTCTTTTTGTGAACATGCCAAAAATCATCAAGGCATATCTTCAGGTTTGTAAATCTCTTGTGCAACATCATTTCCACAGTGTCAAATTGAAGATCCTTCATCTTTTCTACTAGCTATTGATGTTCTTGTTGCAACTACTCATATTCACTCTAAAACTCTATATCAATTCTAGAGTTGATCCTTATTTTGGAATCTTTCATTGTAGTAATTTCCAAATCTAATTTTTCACTTTTCATTTTGTAATAATTTATTTCTTTCATCAACTAGATTTTTTGTGCCTTGTTGAACTTGGCAATGCTTATGCCCATGTCTATTAAAGCCATAGGGTCAGTTTCCCCAACTTTAAAGGTCATCATGTGTCCAAAGGATTTTTTGATATTGATGATCTTTGGCCTTTTGTGAGGTGGGTATAGTGCCCATATCAACATTGAATTTTCATTAGGATTGAATATTGACCCTATGTAAATTTCCTTCACACCCTCTATGTTTAACTTGTATTCTCCTTCGTTGTTATGGAAAAAATATCAAAAATTAGTGAGGCACTAAGATCCCAACTTGAAAATACTATTATACCAGTTTTAGGTAACAACTGTCTACCCCTTTCAGGGGTCATGTTTTGCACTTCACTATCTATATCATCTTTCAACCTTTTCATCAATTGTTGTTCATTTTCAGGTGTAATATTTGGGATGGATTCCCTCAACCTTTTTCCTTTTTAATTATATAAAAAAGATTTAAATTCTCTTGACTTGAAAAACTCATTATTAGAAATAAAGGATTCATAGGTTGTAAGCCTATCATCTTCATCTACACACAATTCCTTGGCTACTTGTACGTCCCTGTCAGAGAGTTCTTCATATTCATCATTCATCATATGAGAGATTGTTCTCTATTGTGATTGTGATTCATTTTCTCCCACAGATTCTTCTTCAAATGAATCATCCATTTCTTGCAACCTATTCATTTTTTTTCTCTAACTCCATGAAATTTTCTATAACCTCCTCTGCTTCTTTGTCTTCTTTGTACTTAAACACATCTTCCCCTGGTATAAAAACATGGGCGTATCCACTAAGATGTTTATCAATTGATGATGCAATAATTTTTACATGTTTGAAATATTGCAGGTGAAACACCACAAGGCTATGTGGTGCAATGGTTATAAAATTCGCATCAAAAAGTTGGATGACATGAAGAAAAATTGTGATTCTTGGATAACTGCATTCTTTCAAGTGACTAATGTTCCATCTAGAAGCAACATACATCAAGAAGTCTTAGAAAATCGATATTATGGGATTTTGGATGATATAATTTAGTGTGACTTTAATCCATTGAAATTAGTTGTGTTCATCATCCAATGGTATAGGATACGATTGAATGAAAATGATCTCAAGAGAACTGTTATTGAACATGATAATGGATTTACCATGGTTAATAGAAGGTTGATTGAGCGAGCTAGAAATGAGCCCTATGTTCTTCCAAGCCAATGTGAGCAGTTATTTTACTTAGAGGTTCCAGGTAAACCAAGTTGTTCATTTGTTGTTAGACATGATCCAACAAGAAGGTTGGTAAAGTATAATGTGGTGGAAGAAGAAGATATCAAAGAACTAGAAGATGATGTAGATGATGATCAAGATCAATAGTTAGTTGATGATGTGCCTGACGAAGATGTCAAAGAAGAGGAACTAGATCATGATGATGTAGGAGTTAATGTTCATGAAGATGATATTCGTGTGGATGATGAAATTATCAAAATTGATATCAATGATGATGATGATGATATGACCAATCCTTAGAATGTCGAATATGGATTGGATGATACAGAAAAAAAGTTGGATGAAGAAGATCAATGAAATTGAAATGTATGAGTCATGCAATTATATTTTTCTATTTGATATTGATTTCTTGATAGAATTATATTTGAGTTATATGGTTACATAATTCATTCATGATGTTTTTAATTTTTATTCCATTACATAATTAATTCATGATGTACTTATTAATGTTGTTAATTCATGATGTTACAACTATTGTAGCTCTCCTAGAAATTTCCATCTGATCAAATCCTAATTACTCTATGACTATTTATGATTAGATATTATTTGATCATATATTTTGTTATTTCATTCCCAAAAAATTAGTGTTTCCTCATGTTGACCCCACATAGTGACATGTGAATGTGGTCAACTTTGAATTTTTTTTAATTTGTGCTTGTATGGAGTGAAACTTGACATGGTTAGCCTAGATTCATGCATTGAAAATATGGGAGGGTTTCAAGACTCAATCATGAGGTCATGCTATATAAAGACATCTTGTCCTTCCAAATAATACAAGTTGACTTATTCTTCGTCTCTTTCATATATTGTTCTTAGCATTTATTTGGTTAATGGTTTCAAAAGACGAGGCTCTTTGAGCCTCACATTGGATATATTACACATAAATTTGTGCATTTTCATTAACAATGAATATTAAGATGATCTTTAAAAAGATCATTGAATATAAGGATGATAATAGGAAGCTAAAAAAATGAGTATATTTTGTTTATGGAACCTAAACCACAAGGTTTGTCACTCTAATGCTAAAACAAAGTAAAACTAACCCCTAACACCTATTGGAAAAGTTAAAACATGCCTTTCTTTCAAATTCACAAGAATGTATAAACCTTTTGAAACCAAACATGCATGTTATGAAAGTGTATGTTAATCCTACTTATAGCGGAAGTTCACATGATAAGCTAACCAATGGAACTATATTGGAGGATAAACCCACCTATGTAATTAATTTAAGAGGTAAGGGATGTATCTTAGTGGAATTTTGAGTCTTGGATTAATCCATAGTGCTAAAATTAGTTCTAGTGTTCTTCCCTTGGTGTTTTATTTATCTCTACAATTTCCCATACTTAACCATTTCATCATCACTTTTCCCAAGCTATTTGTATTGTAATATAAACTTGGTCCAATTTCACATTATCCCCTTAGGTAATTATCCATTTCCTCCAAGTTGAATGGGACCTTTTTTTACCAATTCATCTATGTTTTCCTACCCTAATGGATCAAGACTTGGAATCACCTTAACAATCTTCTTTATGTCATAGCATATCTCTGAAGTGCCTTTGGAATGCTTTAGATGTGTCAATATTAACTAGATTGAATATATTAATTTTAAAGTCTCTTAACCCATTCCATGACAAGAAAATGACTCATTTGGATTAAGGACTACTTTCTTAAACCATTCCTTCATATTCAACAATCCCTTCTCACACCCACATCATAATTCATATCCATGTTAGTTGTAATGAGTGTTTTAAACCAACAATAAATGAATCATAGGATAGAAGAAAATGCGTTATGCACAAGGATAAGCATCAAAGAGACTGAAACTCATTATCCATTGTGGGCATTTGCTATGGTCTTTTTTCTTCTTAATGTGTCTGGTAAGCTTCAACATAAAAGCCACCTCTGCAATTTCTTCATTCCTCATGTTGTTATAAGGATTGTTACCACTATATGAGAACCTAATAAATGTTTTGTTGATTGTATGCATTGTGTTTTGGAATAGGGAAGTATGCTTTCTTTTGGCTCTCTTTCGTGCCCTTATGTGTAAGTTATGAAATTTGTGTTTTAATGGAAACATCAGCTAATAATGTTTTCGTTGTATTTTTGGTGCTCAATATCAATTTGTTACCCAAATATGTCAATAGTTCTGTTAATTGGAACAAAACTATAATCTATAATAAGAGAGATGGCCATAGAAATCCAAGAGGAACATGTTGTAGTCAAAGGAATACTAGTAGTGCAGGGGAGTGATAAATGGTTTTGGTTCCATCACCCAAAGTTGGTTCTCTTTTTGATACATTTTACTCTCTTCTAGGTATTAAAATTCTCTAGAAGATGAAGTCACAATGTAAATTCTACTTATTGTTTTTCACTATTTAGTGGAAGATACACTAAAAGATCAATTTTACCTTATTTTGTGTAGAATGCTTTCCAGCTTGCTCTCTTTTTATGGATATGGGTAAGCACAATGTTATTTCATTAAGAATAAATAGTTATATAAATAATCTTAAATAAAATTTTAGTAATACAGTTGAATAGTTTACATCCTCCAATATAAATGTAGCTTATTTAGACTCCATCTTTTGGAAACTGTAGTATGAGTTTGGCCTAAGGTCCTATTCCCATTCAAATTTTGCATTTATCATGAATAGAGTTGCAATGGGGTGAGTGTACAAATGATGTAACTACAAACCACTATGTTCATCCACATTTCCATATACCATTAGAATTAGTGACAAACAAAATTCTTATCTAAAGTAAAGATGATAGATTCAAGATAGACATGAAATCCTTTGAATTGGATTTTTGGCTTCAGTTTCTCTTCCTAATTGTCACACAATTTTTTAAAGAAATTTAAATGTCTATTTTAGAGACAGATGTAGACTAATGTGGATTTCTTGTGCATGTGTGTAGGATCACTGTGCAGTTTTTGTGCAACTATATCACACTTCCTCTCTATGTAGTTGTGACATAGGTATTTATTTTTATGCACCCAGAAGATATAGTTAAAGTTGGGTGTTCTCTAGACATGTACATTCAATTTAGTAGCATTATGTTGAATCCCATAAACAAAAACCAATGTGGTTATACTGCTAGAAGTCTTCCAATTTGTTATTGTACAAATCTAGATTTTATTGTGCTTAATATTTTAGCTGGTACTAAAGTTTGCGAAACAATTGAACTAGAATAAATAAATTCCTAGAATATAGAGAATTGTTCACTAAAGACCATGTTAAGGAGGGAAGATGTTTGAACGAATAATTTTTTTAAAAAAACTGCAGGGTTTCATCAAAATTTCAACGAACATAGCCCAACGAACCACAAAAATTTGTGGTGAGGTTGTTCTACATGTGACGTAGTTTTCATCGTAATGGAAATGATGGTTTGGTCCACCTTGTTGAGAAATGGATGAATGTTTGGTGTTTTTTTGACAATTTAAAATGGGTGTTCTACAACATTTTATGATTTTTTGCATTGATAGATGGATGAAGTTATGTTGATTTTGTGATGAACACCACCAAAATTTTATGTGGCACTGACCAACAACGTTGGGTCATGGTTTTTACATAAAAAAATTAGTTGTTAACGTATCAAAAATCTAGTGATGAAATTTAAATCAATGTTGCGTCGGTAAGTCAACAATATTTTTTTGATATGTCACCAAACATTCATCAGAATTTGTAGTCAAATACAGTAGTGTGGGGATACAGAGGCCACTAGTACTGGTGATGTTTTAGCAGCATTTCCTAGATCTTCCCATATTACTAGTACAAGAACATTTTTAGTCACATTTGTGGTGATCATGAATTTTGTTCCCATAAAGATAGAGAAGGTCCTAGGTACTTTAAAATATTTTAATTATTATTATTGTAGACATCCAAATTTGGACAATTAATTTATCCAAATTTATCACTTTTCATCTAAAAATTCTCTTATCTGAGTTAATTAAATAATATTACTATTATTTAATTAATACCCTTAATTTTGCCAAATCCCTAAGGTATTTAATTAATAATTAAATACTTTACCCTCTTTAATCCTCCTTTCATCAAATAAATTAAATAAATAATACATTTATTTAATTCCTCACATGTGTCATTTTCATCTAATCCTAATCCATCTCCTAATTTATTCATTAGGGATGTGCACATGCCTAATCCTTGATTAGGATGTGTCACATCCTCCAACTTTTGCAAGTTGGCTTCTAATCCTCATTTATCTTCTAATTACTCATTAATTAATCTTAATCAGTACCTTGGTCAACTCTCTCCATCCCCCAAGGAATTTTTAATTCCTTTTTATTCCTCCAAGAATCCCCTTTTCCCATGCATCTTCTAGAATCTTTGACTTGTCACATCAAGTCACATGTGACAAATTCCCACCTTTTGGGAACCTTGTCTTATCCACTAGATTCTTCCAATCATTGTGAATTTAAAATTCACTTTTATTCACCCAAGATTCTTCCCATCTCCCAATGTACTTGCAAGGTACTTGTCCTTCCTCCACATCATGTACTTCTTATCCACCTCACGTACACCTCATCTCCTCTTAGCCACTTCACCATCCACATGTCAAGATGTGAGGGCTTGTGAGTTTTCAACCCACCATAGCCCTTCATCTTGACCTTGTTGGATGAATCTCAACCATTGAATTCTCTAGAGAATTCAGATTCTCCTATAAATCCCCTCTCCTCAAGGGCATTATCAACACTTTTTAATTTGAACAACCTTATGATGTCAATTTGTATTCTCAAGCATTCATTATCATTTAGCCACCCACTTTGATCATCTTGCATATCCAATCTTGCATCTAGCTACACCAAAAAGCCATCTAAGGAGCACACAAAGTCATCCAAATCAAGGGCCAACCAAGGAGTCTTCAACAACAAGGAAGGTATAATCATTTGCATTTATTTCATCTATTTTTGTTCTTGTTTTATCACTCTTTAGGCTAATCATTGAAGTGTTCTTAGTGTTTTATCATTTGCATTTTTAGTTATCTTGCACATTAGAATAGGGTAAAATTCTAAGGTACACAATTATATATAATCTAATTGAAATTTACTTATTGATCACTCTTTTTAGACTAATGATCCCATGATCATTTTGTAGGAAATATTTTTTTATAAACATATAAATGATATTACATTGGAGATCTTCAGGTCCACCATACGTACATGGTGGAATGCCCAAAATCAAGATTTAAAAGATGAGCTCATTAACCATTTAGTTGTGCTATTCGGTATTAACACATTCAACTAAACCAAGGTCCTTAAGAAAGCTGGTACCTATCTAAAGTATGTGAGGGACCAATATAGGTCACATTTAGAGAAGAACAAAAAGTATGAGTATGCCCCCATGATTCTGTAGAGGGAATGGAAGGACTTGGTGTCAAATGGAAAGGAGAAGGTTGAAAAGAAAAAAGGAAAGACACCATTAGGCCAAGGAAGGTATGTGATACTATCAACAATGTAATTATATACTGATTACTCTTTCTTTTTACATAATCTAACATATTTCAAACTTTTCATATGTTGCCCGACACATTGAAGGCAATAAAGGAAAGACTAGAAAAACACAGGCAACACAAAATTGGTTTTGGTGGTTATATTAAATTACCCGCATGAATTGTAAGTATCAATAAATGAAATATTGCATCCAAATAATAAATTTTAAACAATTTTGGTTTTATCACACCATAGAAGAAAAATTCATGATCTTATGCAAAAATGCAAGGCTCTAAATTCAACAGAGTACCCACAGAATAGGACCTAAAGATTTCCTTCTAGCAAGGCTATGGAGCCATGGCTAAACACCTAAGACTCTTGACTAGGAAAAAACAATCTTCCACTGCATTCAACACATAGGTAAATAAACTCAATGAAGTTTATTTAAAATTGAGTACTTGTGCAATCTATTCAATATTAATTTCCACCATAAAGTAATTATGTGCCTATTTGTTTTAAATAGGAAAGCAATGATAATACTGCACATGACATTGGAATGCATCCTGGTGAGGGTGGAGCACAACCTACAGATGAAGGTCATGGTGTGCATCCCGATAATAGATGTATTACAAAACATAGTATGGATTAATACAATTAAACATCTTTAATTGCAATTGGTGTATTAATTAATGTAACCTTTTGTGTTTCAACTTTAGAGCATGTAGACCGTGATCAACATGTTGAGCATGATCAGGCTAGACAAGATCAAGAACATGATGTGGCCCCATCAAGTAAAGATGACCACTCTAATGTTCTTTTAAACATATTTAATTGCAATTGGTGTATTAATTAATGTAGCCTTTCATGTTTCAACTCTAGGAGATTTAGAGGGTGTTCATTATGTTGAGCATGAGGCTATAAGAAAAGATTAGGAACATGATGTGGTCTCATCAGGTAAAGAGCACCACTCTAATGTTCTTTTAATTAATCAAATACTTGTAACAATAATAATAAAACATATCAATTTAACATTTCTTTGTTATTGCAGCAGACCCCCCTTTGCAGTGGCCTCCACGTCGTGAGTACACGACTAGGCATACATTAAGATCATGAGTAGAGGGAAGAACAAATAAACAGGGGACAAATGATTTAGAAAATGATAATCCACTTCTTATTTTTTTAACTACAAAAAAGAAACAAAAAAAAAAGTGATTGTAATCATATTATGACAACCATATTTTTTATATTATGTAAAAATTGAAAGAATGAATGTTATATGTTAATGAATGAATGTGAATATGTTAATGAATGAATGTTATATGTTATTAATAGATGAATGAGTGAATGTTATATGTTATTAATAGATGAATGAATGATTAATGTTATATGATCAGGTATGGGGAATTAATTCATCGGTGGGAATATTACCATTGGAAGTAATGAATAACTTTGGGCCCGATATAACAAAGTCTCTCTGATAGGATTGCATTGGATAAGCTACACTGATAAAGGACGCAAGGAAAGACAAATACTTTTCGAAGTGACTTATACCGAAAGATACATTGGCCAAATTATTCATGCAAAGAACAAAACCCAGACATATAACCATGTTAGGGAAGGAATATGTTTGAATGAATAATGTTTTTAAAAACTAAGGGTTTCATCACAATTTCAATGAACATAGCCTAACGGACCACAAAAATTTATGACGAGGTTTTTTTACATGCGACATAGTTTTTGTCGTAATGGCAACGATGGTTTGCTCCACCTCATTAGAAAATGGATGAATATTTGGTGTTTTTTCGACGATTTTAAATGGGCATTCTGCAATATTTTGTGATTTTTTGCATTGATAGATGGAAAAAGTTACATTGATTTTGTGACGAACACTACCAATATTTTCTATGGTGTTGACCGATGATGTTGGGTCATGGTTTCGATGTATAAAAATTGGTCGTTAAAGCAATTAAAATCCAATGAAAAAGTCTAAATTAGTGTTGTATTGGTAAGTTGACAATATTTTATCAATATGTCACCAAACATTCCTCAGAATTTGTAGTCAAATATAGTAGTGTGTGCTTGAGGTGGAGGCGGGAGTTGTGGGATAGTAGATGAGGGCAAGGAGTAGAGGATAGTTGAGGAGAGCAGGGCTGTGCAAGAGCATGATGAGGAAAAGATGGAGGTGAGGGAGGAGGGGATAGGGATTGTAGGACAACTAGGGAGGGTGGCGAGGAGGAGTAGATAGTGGAGGATGGCCCAGGTGGAGATTAGAGCTAAGTAGGAGCCCTATGAACTAGAGATGGGGATGAGTGAGGGGAGAGATGATCCTGAGGGGGAGGTGAGATTTGTAGGATGAAAGATGAGGGTAGGGAGGAGGGGATAGTCAAGGAGAGTTTAGGTGATGATTGGAGCTAAGTAGGAGCGTAAGTCTTAGGAGGATACTACGGATGTTGACATTCTCATGGTGGAGCCGTTAGAGATGATATCAGGTGTACTAGCTTAGGAACCTATTGTATTGTTGAGGGGGACCCAAGCAAGGGTATAGATGATAGAGCAAAGGCTGAGGGTTGCAGAGATTGAGGTGCATAGATTACAGGTAGAGGGACATAGAGATTATGGTTTCATTTTTTATCACCTAACCTCATAGGTACATGATGTAGAGAGGGAAAGAGATGATCTGTGAGCAAAGGCACATGGAGTACATGGTGAGCTAGCCATGGTGGCTTGGGATTGGGATAGATTATAGGTAGCAATGACTATAGCATAGGCCAGGGGATAGTAGAAGCCTAGAGGGGTAGCAGAGTAGGTCATAGGAGAGGATCAGAAACAGGCTAAGAGGGAGATGGAGGAGTTGAGGGTACAAGTGACAAGGCTATTGAGGGAGAGGAATGAGTTGTAGGACAAGGTTTCTATGACAAAGACAAAACTTGGGGAAGCAAGGGTGAGGGTAGAGTTAGTAGAGGCCCAATTAGAGATTATGTAGAGAAAGAGGTACATGGTGCATGCAATGGTGTAGGCCCTCTGGGGTGAGAGAGAGATAGAGGGTAGACACAATTAAAAGTTATGCAAGAGGAGATGGATGCTACACAAAGACATATGTAGACCCTATAGGGGGAGAGGGATGCAACAGCGGCTCGACTAAAGATCACAGAGAGAGATGTGGCATAGGGTTGGGCATAGGCAACACATGGTGAGGGGGGCGAGAAAAGGCTAGAGGTATAGAGATTATAGGCATCGATACAAGCTATGTAGGAATAGATGCAAGATGAGAGGGATAGGGCCATAGGGCAGGTGTCAAAGCTCAGAGCAGAGAGAGATTAGCTAAGGCTGGCACAAAATGCATGGGCATAGGAGCAGAGATCTATTAGTTTAGATTGAGACATATATAGACATGAGTGGAATGCCACCAAATATTAGGCTACAAAGAGAGAGGAGTATATGAGGGAGGCAACCTACTAGATGATCACTTATTAGCATGTGGTTCCAGATCCATCATAGAGCACATTTCATTATGTCTGACAGGCTCCTTAGATGCCCAGACCATCCCAATCACTAGGGACATGGACCCAAGGATACAGTGACTCATAGGGGACCCTTCCTCATAGAGTGCCAGTGCCTGACTCTCAACAGAGGTTAGAAATGGGACATTATTTGGCAGATGACAAGATATTAGATTTTTTCAGTTGCAAGGTGGACAGTACAAAGTAGCAGTGGTTACATTTGATTCAAATACTTGTACTTGTACTTTATTTTGTGATTATGATGTATATGGTGGACATCTATTTTGATGACATTGATGGACATTATTATGGACAATGTGATGGACATTTTATTTTGATATTTATATGATATGTGGCAGCCCTTATTGACACCACATTTTGTATATGATGGATGATTCTATTTATGCATATGTGTATGTTTATGATGTTATATTTTGATACTTATATGGATGCAACTAACGTATGTACTATAGGATGTGATGCATGATTTTATCTATGATGTATATGGACCTACCAATTTATGATGCAGGTGGAGATGTATGTAATATGGGAATGATGTAAACTATTATAGAAATGTATATAAAATGAATCTAAGATGCTTAGAATAACCAAATATGATTAATCTAAATAACTTATTGTGAGATGATAATATAATGAACCTATAGTGCAACATGCAATGTGAATGTGGTTCATTTTTGGTCATGCTTGTTTTTGCTTATATCATAAAATGAAATGAAATATGAACATGAGTGTCAATAAGGATCTGTGTGGGAATGTGAGTAGATGGTGTGAAATTAAATTTGTCAAAAACCATTGAGATCCTGAGAAGAATAGGAGAGGGAAGGTGAATATTTGCACAACCAAAATCATAGGTTAATAGATAGGGATGAATGTAATGCAACACAATTGATTATGAAATGCAATCCTATTTTAATTTTCCATCTTTGGAGTACCAATTTTTGCTATAGCATAAGACACCAAATGCCAGGGTATATCAAACCAAGGCAATTTAGCATCTAATGAATAAAAAAAACACAACAGACAAGACTATCTCAACAACCCAAAGTGACAAATACTTTGGTAGAGCCATGCATTGGGATAACCACAAGCACAAAGGGATGCCATAGTGTAACACAAGATCCTGGGGATCTTGGTGGGTACTATGCGAGACAACTCAATAGAAAACAACAATAAATAATAAATATATGCCCCTATGTTAACCCATCAAAACACACCATAATATGATAGATTATGGTGACCTTGACTAGTTGTAATAGGGAGATCAAACAATAAACAAAATCCAAGAGTATTAAAAGATCACAATCAATTTCAAACGTCCTTTGCCATAGGACCAGGGAGGATGGATGGGATTGATGAGGTCTATAGGAAAGATGCATCTTGTTGAGACTGATGATGGATACTAAACTAAGATGATCCACATGACATAGCATTTTTGACACTAATCAAATCTTCTAATACTAGAGGATCATGTTTGTGAAGAACTAGCTAGATAGGGACACACTTGACAACATGACACAAGACAAAAGAAAAAAGACTGTGGTGTAGGAGCACCCAAGCTCTTCAAGGAAAAATTCAAGGGTCAAGAAGATTCAGGGGTCTTGAAGACCTATAAACCATTCCAAAGCATCAATTATAACCTTTTGAAGTCTATAATGGCTTTTGAAATGGATAAAAACATTAAAGAGGTCAAATGTCCTAAGGGTCCTGATAAGGACCATAGGACTAAAATGCAATGTAAGTGGACCAGTAGTGTCCTAAGAGTCTAGATAGGTTTATAATGTTTTAATTGTGTCAAATAAGTTTGGATATTAAGGATCCAATAGTTTTTAGATAGTAGAGTTCAATAAATTGCAAGTTGGAAATTCAAATTTTTGAATTCCAACTTTGGGCGGGTAACTGTGTTTTTGATGATTTAGCACCAATAATGTAAAAAAATCAATGAAAAATGGTTTGATTAGTTGTGGGATGATTCTATAATCCTAGAGGAAACATTTGTACAGAGGTTGGTTGCTGGTACAGTTTCTGTACAGACTACTACAGGGAAAAAACAATAAAACATCAATTTCTAGCATTTTCTTTGAGTTTTGTTGATGAATTGTTGATTTTTATTGAAGATATGTTTGGTTGGATGCTTTAGGAATATATATTTACATGTTCTTAAACCTTTTTATGCTTTGATAAGCAATAGTAACCAAATCTTTGTACTTTACAACTGATTGTCCACAAAAAGTTTAGATTTTCACTAGTTTTGAGAGTTTTAATGGATGATTAATCCATTTCATGGAGGATTGTGACTGAAAACCAATGAAATGGATCATAATTAACATGTACTATACTGGATTAACAAGCTAATGTGCAGGAAAGAGGAATACTAAGGTGTACACCAAGATTTGACAGTGCAAAGTGCATGAGAATGGAGGCTAAGGTATAGCAATAGGAGATCTACCTTAAAAAGGGGTATATTTTTGAGTTGAAGGTGTTTAGATATGTTGAGTTATTGGCAAAAATTCCAAGAAAAGGTTCTAGAAGTGTTGGGAAGGATAGTTTTTAAGAAGCCCTAGATTTGGAGCAATTTATTGAGGGTTTTGATTTTGAGGGTTTTAAAAGTGTCAAAGAAATCTAAGACCTTGAAATTCCTTGGTTTGGAAAAATTTTAGGACATTGTTGAAAGTTTCATAGTTAGGGGATAATACTAGAGAGGGGTTGCTTTGAAAAAGAGGGCTAATTAGGCCTTAAAATTGTGGAAACAACAGGTTTTGGAAGGGGTTGTTTGAAACAAGTGCCATATGGGTTTGGATATTTTGTTCAGCATCATAAACCACAACTTAATTAATCATTAGATTGGAGTTTACTTTGGGGAATTTGAGTGAAAGTTCAAAAATCCATTGCTAGAGGCCTAGTTGGGCTAGAAGCCTAGTTAAGGTGGAAAAGTGGGTTTGCATAAAAGATAGAGGTTTGGGGCTTTGTAGTCATTCAAGAAAAGTTTAATTGTGTCTCTTAAGAGAATTCCTAGGGTTTGGGTCCATAAGAGAAATATTTGAATCATAAGTGAACCAATTAGGCATTATCTCCATCTAGGTGCCTAGAACAGGGGGTTAAGAGTGCATCTTTGAAATTCTTGAGAATCATTGTGTTTTATTCAAAGTCCCATACCCTTTCCATCAGACTATCACATAAATGACACACCCTAACGACCTAGGGGCTTGAGGTTTGATCAAGTATTAGCCTTTCCTATGTGAAAGCACAAAGCCCTTGTAGTTCAAGAAAAGACCATGGATAAAAGCAGAAAAAGGACCAATGGAGACCTTTCCTACATGAAAGCACAAGGGCAACGTAGTTCAGAAAAGACAAATGACAACTAACTATGGATAAGAGAAAAAAGGGGATGATGGAGATAGATTATGGATGACTAAAATAGGATGGTCAAAATTCCTCTAGGATAGATCAAATAATCAGCCTTGCCTACGTGAAAGTGCAGGGGCAATGTAGTTCGACTAAGACCAAAAAGACCGATAGGACAAGATGGGAACTAGATGAAACCAACATGATGAAGGACCCTAGATGATGATGTGAAACCAACATAAGCTCAAATTAGGATAAAAAAGCTCAATATTATGGATAGTTGATGATCGTCTAATGCTCAATCAAAACACACCAAGTGGCCAAGGATGAGATGCAAAGGAAGTAATAGGATAGTATAAGATGTTAGGAATTGGATGTGAGGATAGGATGGATGGAGACATGCAGTAACTAGGAAAAAAGGTAGATAATGATTAAGCTCTCAATGAAGGACACCTATTATCAGGTTTTTACCAACCGTACTTATCCAAGTTGCCACTAAGGGTGGTTTTCACCATAGGACAAATTTATTTCTCTTTACTACTTTTTTTTGGATTTTCTGATTTTCCATTTTTTTTTGTATTTTTTCTAATTTTGACAGGATAGGATACCCTAGCTGATTTAGGTATAAAACCTCTTCAATGGGTTACCCTTTATGTGTCAAGTGGTACACTCCTAATCCATACTTTGTTGTAATAACATAAGGACCCAACCAATTAGGTTCAAACTTTCCTTTTGTCTTGGTCTTGTTGGGTACGTTGATTCTCTTTAAGAACTAGATCTCCAATGTTAAATTGGTGGGGGTGGAATTTCTTGTTGTAACTTCTCTTGAGATGGTTTTGATACACCTAAAGGTGATTGTATGCTTTGATCCTCTTTTCATCAAGGAGCTCCAATTGAGCGAGGTGAGCAACCCATGAGTCTTATTCAATGATGATATTCTTTAAAGATATTTTCAGATATGGGATCTCAACTTCAATTAGCAAGATGGATTTAGTAGTATAAACAAGGGAATATGGAGTGGCACTAGTGGGAGTGTGGATGGATGTGTGATAAGCCCAAAGGGTGGGGTGGATATGGAGGTTCCAATCTCAACCAGTTTTGTTACTGGCTTCCACCTGTCCATTACCTTGAGGTTAATAGGGTGTGGACCACCGATGTTGGATATGGAAGGTGTCATACAGTTCTTTTACAGCCTAGTTTTTGAATGGTTTTCCATTGTTGGAAATGATGGTGTAGGGGATGCCATATCAATAGAGAATATGGTAAAGGATGAATTTGGATATCTGAGTACTCATTATCTAGGAGAGTGGTATGGCTTCCACCCACTTAGTGAAGTACTCAATGGAAGTGATAATGAAGGTGTGGCCATCGAAGGATGGAGGATATATCTTTCTGACTAAATCAAAAACCCATTGAGAAAAGGGCCATGGTGTTATGATAGGTTACATATCTTGGGCATGAGCATGTATTAGGTCCACATGTTGTTGGAAAGATAAGAATTTCTTCACGAAGTCACAAGAGTCATGCTCCAATATAGGCCAATAGTAACTAGCCTTGATAATTTTCTTAGCTAAGGCCATGTCATTTGAGTGGGCCCCACAAACACTGCTATTTACTTTTGTTAACGCAGTGTGAGCTTTAGCCTTGTTTAAACACCGAAGAAGAGTTCCATCATATCCACAATGATAAAGAGTATCACCAATGATGATGTAATGGGATATACATAGGATGAATGATTTCCGTTGATTGTAGGTAAGGTCAACGAGTAGGATGTTGTCTTGAAGATAAGCATAGATCTTAGGATACAATGGGGAGGTAGGACCTACAATTTCACACACCATATTAGTCTCAGGGACATCATATGCAGGGATTAAAAGTTGTTCAACCAAGAATTCATACTTTATTTGATCCTTGGGCATGTCAATTAAGGAACCAATTGTAGGCATCACATCAACAACTTTGTTATGTACTCTGGGGATCTGGTCAAACTGAATAGAGGTGAAAGACTTCTTGAAATCATTGACCATGCATTTATAAGGTAATAGGTTCACATCCTTTGTTAAAAACTCATCATTGACCTGTTTGATGACTAATTGTGAATTTCCAGAGACCCTTAAGTGAGTGATATTCCATTTGATTCTAAGGCCGATGAGAAGGGTTTCATATTATGCTATATTATTTGTGCATGGAAAGGCTAGTCCAAATGACTTCAAGATGCAATAACCTTGGGGGTGACAAACAAGATGCTTGTACCTGATCCATTATGTGTGTATGACCAATCAAAATATAGTGTCCATGTGGTGGCTTCTGCTACTATAAAGACCTCTTCATTAGGAAATTTTGTTACCAAAGGATTGCATCAACTAGGGGAGCATCAACTAACTAATTTGCTATCACCTGTCCCTTAATAGCTTTGTGGTCCACATATTCTATGTCAAACTCACTCAACAACATGACCCATTTATCCATTCAACCAGTTAAAGTTGTTCTGGATAGAAAATACTTAAGTGGGTCAACTTTTGATATTAATTTGGCTGGATGGCTGAGCATGTAATTTCTAAGCTTCTATTCAAATATAAAACTATGGATAGGTATGCCTTCTCTATTGAAGAATAGTTAAGCTCATAGCCAACTAAGGTTCGTCTAATATAGTAGATCACTCATTCTCTGGATGACTCTCCATGTTGTGCTAACACTACCCCTAGTGCCACTAAAGTAGCTAAGATGTACAATAAAAGTGGATTCCCTCGAATTGGGGGTATAAGGATGGGAGGATGAGCTAAGTATTCCTTAATCTTGTCAAAACCTTGCTAACACATAGGATCCCATTTGAAGGATGTATTCTTTTTTAAAAGGTGGGTGAATGGTTGAAATTTGTTAGCTAACTATGCTATAAACCTTCTAATGGACTGTAACTTACCCTAGAGACTCCTTAACTATTTCAAATTATGAGGTGGAGGAGGCATATCCATAATTTCTTTGACCTTAGTTGGATCGACTTCTATACCTCTCCTAAAGAAAATGAAGCCCAACAACTTTCCTGATGTAACCCTGAACGCACACTTTTTTGGATTGAGGCACAACATGTAGTGCTCTAGCCATTCAAATATTTTCCTTAGGACTGCAAGGTGTTCTGCTCGGGTTCTTGATTTTCCTAATAGATCATCAACATAGTCTTCCATGATCATGTGGATATGATCATGGAAGGTGATAACCATTGTGCATTGGTAGGTTCCCCTAGGCTCTTAAGACCAAATGGCATAACATTATAATAGAATGTACCCCAAGGTGTGGTAAAAGCTATTTTATGTTGGTCCTCAGGTGAAATCTTGATATGATTGTATATAGAAAAGCCATCCATGAGGGACAACATCTTGTGTCCTGAAGTTAAATCAACCGGCATATCTATGTTTGGAAAAGGAAAGTCATCCTTAGGACAAGCTTTGTTAATGTCATTGAAGTTTGTACATATTTTGACATCCCTATTAGGTTTGGCTACTAGCACAATGTTGGAGATCCACTCGGAATAATCAACGGGTCTTATAAACTTAGCTTCCAACAACTTCTCCAATTCTTTCTTAACCAATAGGGAAACTTGCGGGTGCATTTTACAAAGCTTCTGCTTAACTAGTTTTGCATTAGGGTGCACATATAGATGGTGTACTACCAAGGCAGGGTCTAACTTGATCATGTATGAATATTCCCATGCAAAATTCATCTTGCTTTCCTTAAGAAACTTGGAGATAGTAGAATACTCTGCTTCTTATAATGCCTTGGCTACATAGGTGACCTTGGGATCATCTTTAGTTCCAAAATTAATTTCTTTCATTTCTTCTAATAGGATAGATGATTGTTTAGACCATTGTGTTCCCACAAGGGGAGGATAAACATCCCCATCTTCCAACACCTCAGTGAGGTTTTCACCATCAGATACGTCCTTTGTTTTGAATTTTTTTGAGTCAAGAAGTGCCTCAAGGAGGTTTTCAATAGGTGACCCTTTTGGATTTTGTTTTTTCTTATTTTTGTGACTAGGGTGTTCATCTTCACCCAATCCCATGAGGTGTACATAGGTATCCATTGAGGTAAGCGAGTTGGTAGGTGTGCTTTCACTTAGGTCCCAATCTATGAGTTCAGGATGGCGAACGGAAAGGCTAATGGTGCAAAAAGATAGGCACTCGAACATGGAGGGAAGGTCTACATGATCTACATCATCGTACACATGCATGATACACTCTTCCTCTAGTATATCTTCCAAAAGACCATCACCCATACTGACGTTGTTGGAAGTACTAGTCGATGTGACAAGACCCTTTTTCTTTTTGTCATAGCCTAAGCCTGAATTCTTTAGACATATGAAAGATTTTAATTGGCTACTTTCTTCCTAGCTCTTCTAGACCAAGACCTCCCCCTTGGTAATTGTGGTTCTTAGTGTCATTAGAGGGCCAAGGATACATCACTTGAAAATATTCTTTTAAAGGGGGAGTAGGTTCAGGTTCTTCATGATATATCCATTTACTTATATCATCTTGAAGTGTATATTGTGGTAGCATGAGAGATACGTAAGTGTTGGTTCCCACATTTATGGAGCTCAAGGTGAGTTTCTTTTGTTCTTCCTTCGGTGTAGACTCAAAGGATTGACCATATGTGTGTGGTGAGGGTGGCATGGTTTCCACGTTCAAAGTAGTACACATCTCATACTCACCACATCCCTTGTCAGTGATCTAGACCTTGGTGATAGTGGAATTAGATGTAGAAGATGGGGCAAATCAGGTGGTGGGTGATGAATTAGATGATGGATGAGATGAGGATGCTAGTAGTGGTCCCATTTACACTCTTGTAAAATAATGGGAATGAGGGAAAGAAGCTTTAAGTGAATGAAAGTATTCAAATGGCTGGGGATCTGCTTATATCATAACTTCCATTCCATTAAACAAAAACTTCAAGCATTGATGATAGGTAGATGAGATAGCTTGCATGGTGTGGATCCATGGTCAAACAAGAAGAAGATTATAGGGGAGGTCTAGATCAAGGACATGACATGTGATGTATTGTATAACTAGGAGAACTTGAATTGGGAGCTCAATAACCCCTTTAGAATCCATTTTTGCATTACCATAAGCCTTTATAGTGATGATCTGTTTGTTCAAATCAATGTGGGTATATCCTACCTGCTTTATGAACTTTAATGTACAAAGATTGAGAGAAAAGCCATTATTTATCAAGAAGCTCTTCACTTTATGTTGAGCAATTAGAACCTCTATATGAAGGGGTCGATTGTGATTGGAATTGATGGTAGGCTTGTTGTTTGACTGAAACCTAGTTTGTAGGCTGCTAAAAGATGTCCCACTAGAACTTCAAATTGTGTGGGGTCAATGTCATTAGGGACACAGGCATCCTGTAAATATTTTGTCAAGATTTCCTAATATACAGGAGAAGACTTTAGCAAATCTAGGATAGATATTTGCATTTCAGTCTTTCCTGGATGGTTCAAAATGTTATACTTAGAGCTCACAGGAGGTGATGGGGCTGATGCAGAGGCTCCAAGGACAATAATGTGAGTGAAACAAGCGGTGACAACACATTGAGGCTCCTTTACCTTGACATGTATCATAGACACACATGGTTCTACTTGTCTGAGATGCATGACAAGAGTCTCATAGTTAAGTGAGACATTCTTGTAAGTGATATTATTAGTGTTGTTATCCTGGTTGTTATTGTTTCTAGGTCCAAGATTAGATGTACTAGGACCTTGGTTATGCTTGGGGAAAGCCTTTTGATATATTTGTAACTGAGCATTAGACAACGAGGCTTGGTTGGCATCCACATGGATATCTCCTCGATCTATAAGATCTTGGATGTATGTTTTTAGACTTTGACAATTATTTAGGGTATGCCCTTTAATCTTGTGAAACTCACAATATTCGTTCTCTTTAAACTAGGCTGGTTTAGGCTTGGGATCATTGGGTGGCTTGGTCAAAGGATACATAATTGGGTAATTGACCTGCAACAACCTATTGAATACATCACTCAAGGATTATCCTAATCGAGTGTATTGACATTTATCGTTCCCTTGATTGTTTTGATTGGATTGTTGAGGTGGTTGAGGTTCCCCCTATGGCATAGATATGGATGGTTGTTGCCTCTGGGAGGTATTAGCCACCTGAACATGTTTAGTATCAATGATTCCATCTTTCAATGCATTCTTGTTCTTATTATAGTAATGGGATTTTTCATCGGATGAGTTGTCTTTATCCAAGCTGTACAGTTTAATTTTCCCTTTAGCAACAAGTTCTCTTTCAATGATGGGGCCCTTTTCAATAACCTCTATGAAAGTAGTGACACAATGAAGATTAAAAGCATGTGCTAGTTTGGGATGGGAAATAGCCACAAAAATGATGACCCTTTCTTTCTCACTGGGAGGGGATTTCATATGGCTAGCTACAACTCTCCACCTTTGCAGGTATTTAGTGAAATTTTCTCCATCACATTGCTTCTCCTTCAAGAGGTCTAGAGTGTCAATGTCCTCCAAATTAAAGAAGAACTATCTAACAAACTATTTAGAAAGATCAATGAAGGAAGAAACTATCCCCTTCTTGAGACCCATGAACCAATCTAAGGCTGGCCCTCCTGAGCTTCTAGGGAACAGGTGCAGGAGATGTCATTATGTTGGACATCCTGACATTGTGCATAGAACTCTTGTAGATGGAATTTTGGATCTTTAGTTCCCGTATACTTGTCAAATTTGGGTATCTCGAAATGCTTTGGAAAGGGGACAAGTGAAATTGAAGAATCAAATAGATATGGGAAAATCTCCTCAAAATTGAGAGATTTTTTGGATGTACCTATTTGTAGGTCTTTCAATGCATCTTTGAGCTCATCTAGATCTTTATTGGTGGGTGGAGTTGGATTAGACAGATTGGGTGGATATTGCTAATGTCATGAAAGCATTAGGATCATATGAGGATGTAGGTTGATACTGATTAGCATAAGCGGGTTGTGGATTAATGTAAGGTTGAGAGGATGATGAAGGATTTTGGTAATAAGAGGTAGAGGGTGCCTATTGCTAAAGTGGTTGTTGCTGATAATATGAGGTAGATGGAGTATTGTGAGGAGCTTGGTAGTACGATGACGTGGATGCCCCTTGTTGATAAGGTGACTATTGTTGATAATGTTGATGGGGCAGTTTTTGTTGTGTGTAAGATGTGGATGAGGCACTTTGTTGGTGTAAAGGTTATTGTTGAGCATAATAGGGATTGGTTTGGTAATTATATGTGACATTGGGTTATTGCATGACATATGGAGGCTGTTGTGGATTAGACTACTATTGGTATAGGTTGGTGTGTGATTGTAGGGGATTTGTGTAAGGAGGTTGTTGCATCCATGGTGGATTCTGAGAAATCACATGGATGTTCGGATTAACATAAGTAGTGTATGTGTTGGATGGATGATAGAGATACTCTGCAAGAGGATTATGTTGCATTTGTGTGGGAACGTGTGTGTGTGATTGTTGATAGGGAGGGCGAGATGGGATGTGGCATTGTTGTGGGAATGTGGTAGAAGCACCATGAGGTGCTTATTGAGGGTGTGATGCAATTTTTGTTTCCTAATGTGAGGGTTGTATATGAGCGACATTATGCTATTGTGGGTTTAGAAAATTTCACTACGACGTGTTTTTTTATAGAATTTAAACATTCTATTGTAAGGGTTGTTGATGATGTTGTTGTATGGGAGTGGAAATGACAATGGTATGTTGTGGTGGTGCTTGTGAGGGGATAGTTGCATGCTATAGCAGTGCTTGCAAAGCTATGGATTGATGAGGATTATTACCCTGAGGGGGCAGTAGGAGATTGGCTGCGAGCCTAGGTCCTAGTGGTGGCATCAATGCGAGAAATGGATTTCCCCCAGTTTGATAGGTGGTTGACTAGGATACTAAGGCGAGAGTGGTGGAGTGGATAGGATGTTGTGTGGCATGCCATAAAAATAGGGATCATAAGGATCAGATGGTGCAGTAGGGGTAGCAGATAAAATGGGAGGATAATTGGAAACTTGATGTATCACAACATTTCCAAACTCAGGATGGTACTAGTTATCTATGGTTGTGCCTGATGAGCCCAAAATGTGCTCATAGTTTGGGTATTATGATGAACTTTTAATGCCTTTACTTTTGTTATTCGTGGTTGTTTAAAACTCTTTTGAAACCTTGTATGGGGATATCCTGTAGCGAAACACTTTCATGTTCCTGCAGCTTATTGTGTTGTCTTGACTACATTTATTACCCCGTTGACTCCCTAAATGACTGGTATATTGCATATAGTTTTTGAATGATGAAATAGATTTAAATGTGTGATTAATGAATGGATATTGTGTATATGCCATGCGCCTTTTCTTTTGCATTTGTTACCTTTTGTATGGCAGGTTGTTGAAGAAGTATGATCAAGTCAAGCGGAACCGATTTTAGTCTTCCAATAAAGTCTATTTCCTGCATGAGTTTGAGAAAGCTCTGGCGAAGACTCTTTGAATGAAACTGTTGGGAAATATTTTTAATGACAGTTAATCTAGAAAGAGTGGAGCACTAGATTCTCTCTGAATCGGGTTGAATGGATAAATTCATTTATGAAGTTTATTCCTTGATTCTGGGATACACTTTATTTCCATGTCTTTCTTTGATAGGGTTAGTTAGTTAGTTGCTCTCCTGATTTTCAAATAAAGAACTCCTCCTGCGCAAGTGAGAAGGAGATGATAGTTAGAGTAAGATAGGAGCATAGTGATAACAAATACCATGTAAGAATCAGTATGATAATGAAAAGCAGAATCTGTATGACCAGAGATAGAGTTTGCTGTTAGTTTCCATATCAACAAAGCAATGTATACCATTCTATTTTCATGAATAAAGTTTGATGAAGTTCTGAGTTCAGCACTTGCGTAATCAGTAGATGCTTGCTAAGGGGGCCCACTTAGTAAGTATCTGTATTTAGTTAGTTAGCTGTTCTTTTCTGTTGATCATCAGTTAGCCTTCATCTTTAAAGTTTTCATACAAACTTAGTCTTGTATTGCTCCTGCAGCATAAGGAATCCATCCTCGTGCCTGTTGCTGCAGCATAAGGCTAGTTCATAGTTTTTGTTTCAGTCGTAGTTGTTATGGTTTCTGTTTTAATCAAATCATAGTTGAGTTAAAGAACTTCATATTACCTTCCTGTAGCATAGATATAATCCCTTTTCCAGTATTTATTTCTACTAAGTTTTGACCAAAACTAGTTCTTAGTGCATATATTGTCCTGCGCCATTTAAAATATACGTTCCCTGGTTTGACAAGTAAATGAACGTCCATAGAGAGATATTAGTCACCTATTGGAATGTCCAATTCTCAAGAAAGGTTTTATTGTGATTTTAATATCTTTTTGTGGGCATGACCATTTTTGGCATCGTTGTCGAGGATGGCGTCCAGCTAAGAATTTTTCAGAAGTCATTTTTAGCATTAGTTTAGTTTGTTAGTCAAAAAATTTCAAAATATTTCAAAACACCATTCATCGAATTGCATGCATAGAAGAAGAAGAGATGCACTGGGAAGGTTCCTCCCTAAAAACCTGTTTGTTGAAATACCATTTAACCCAGCTGACGAAGAACCTAAGGAAAATCCATTCGCTCTGCTATTATAGCAACCAAACATGGCAAATAATCCACCGAATCCACCTCCAGCATTTGAGTTTCCCATAGTTCCCCAACGAGATACTGACAATCTTAAAAATATTCCCTCCTCATTGCTTCCCAAGTTTTATGGCCTGGTTATGGAGGAACTAGAAAATTTTTTGTTTGAGTTTGATGCCCTTTGTCACAGTTATGACTACAACATAGATGCTCACAAACTGAAGCTATTTCCTTCCACCTTGAAGGAGGGAGCTCTCAGATGGTTCATGAGTCTGGGAAGAGGTGTTGTTGATAGTTGGACAACCATGCAAATGAAATTCCTTGAGAAGTATAAGGAATATTGTAAGAGTGCTAGTAAAGGTGATGACATATTCTGAATACAGCAGAAGGAGGATGAAAGTTTGGAATATTATATTTCAAGGTTCTTATTCTCACTAAAAAGGAACTCAAACCATACTCTCAATGAAGACTCTCAAAAATTACTCTTTCTAAGGGGAATCAGTGATCCATGTATAGACGCCCTGGACCTGATGGGAGGAGGTGATATAACCCAACTGCCTTGGGATGATATAAATAAAATATGTCTTAACTATTCTCGAGCGATAGTTAAGAAAGGTCGAGGTCATCATGCTACAGTGGGGAAGTCTTCTTCTGGTGGATTTTCTCGGATGGAAATAAAATTTTCTGTCTGACTTCAAGTAGGACATCATTAATAATATGGCTACACAACTGGACACTATGCAAGCTCGAAAGAAACATGAGGAAGCTGAGGCAGTTTTGGCCAAGTTCTGCCCATACTGCAAACAAAAGAAGTGTGACTGCAGATGCAAAATGGTGGCTAATTTGGAAGATAAGCAACTACCTACTGACTTCAAGCTAGTAGAGGGTGATGATGATCAAGTGTTCTTTGTTGCACAAAGGAGACCATGGGCCCAAAGACAAGATATGCCTCAAGATCTTTTAACTTCTGGTAATCCTTATTCTGGCTATAATAACCAATGGCAACCTACATATGGACCACCACTACCCTGGAATTCACTTCAACCAAGTTGGCCTAATTATCAAACCCCACAATGGAAATCTCCTCAAGGAAGTTGGCACCAACCACAAGGACAATGGACCCCACCTTCAGGCAATTGGCAGCAGAATCCTCAATGGAGAGGTCCTCAGCAATGGCAAAACTAGTCCCCTGGATTTCTGCAGCTGCCACAGCCACAACCATAGGCCCTCATGCCACCTCCTGTAGCAACTGCCACAAATATTGGACCTCCAAAGCAAATGCCTATGCCTGCCTAGCCATTGCCAAATCCCAATAATAAGCAACAATAGTAGCCACATCAGCCTGCGTATCTTGTCGAAGCCAGCCAATATCAAGCTTATGCCTTAAACGTTAATGACATCCATTTGAGGTCTGGAACCACTTTACCTGCTCCAAAATCACCTCTAATTATTGAAATACTAGATTCCCTCTTGAAGAATCTATTGCACCTGCTATTCCTATTGAGCATATGCATATACCTGATACAGTTTCTAAGGAGTCTGTTTTGTTAAATCAAGACAAACCATATTTTCCTCAAAAGTTACAAAGTACTACATTTCAATCCATAGAAGAACCCACTTTTGACATTCTAGATCAGCTCAAGAATGTACAAATTCAAATCCCTTTATTTCAGGCTATTAAAGAGGCTTGTTTGAAGAAGCCTGGATGGAAGAGAAAGGATCCCCAAACAATTCATGTCTTAGGGAAACTAGCTGATATAATATTGAGAAATGTAGTCATCCCAAAGTATATTGACCCTGGAAGTCCTGTAGTGCAGATACATATAAATGGCCAAGTTGTAAAAAATGTTTTGATTGACTTAGGTGCTGCCATTAATGTCATGACAAAGCATACTATGGACTCCTTGAACATTTCAAACGTTAGGTCTACACCTATAGTTCTGTAGCTTGCAGATAGTTCCACAGTTAAACCTAATGGAATGGTGGAAGATGTAATTGTCACTCTTAAATCTTGGGAGTATCTAGCTGATTTCACAATATTATCAGTTAAGGCAACTTTAGGAGGGTATCTATTTATCCTTGGTAGACCATGGTTAACAATTGCTAATGCTTTTATAGGATGTCATTCTGGAGATATGACCATTTCTGATGGACAGTCCACAAAAAAATTAGCTTTGTATCCGCCTGCTAGACCTCAACTAGATTTGTCCGAATCTGTTCGGCCAGATGTGGGAGAAGAAATTGAAGAAGCAAATTTGTTGGCTCAATTAATGATGCTTCAAAATGATCCATTCTCACAACTTCAGAATGAGGATGCTTTGTTTTTTTAAATTCTGCATTTTAACTCTGATACGGATAGTTCATCTGATCCAAATGGCAGCCATCAGCAATGCTTCCTGCAACAACTAAATTTTGAGAGTTCGCTGCCTAAAATTTCTACAATTTTTCATAACTTTCTTCAACAAGAGGTACAAACATCACCTATAGATTCTATGAGTAATCTCATTAAGCAGATAGCATTGTCTCCAGGTCATTGTTTGAATATCAATAGCACGCTGTCATAGTCTCAACAGGCTGTCTTATTAAAAATGCTACAAGATCAACATAAAGCTTTCGCATGGGAATATGGGGACATGCAAGGAATAGATCCTCGAGTTTGTACTCACAGGATCTATATCAAAGAATATTTTCTACCAGTTAGGCAGCCCCAAAGAAGAGTAAATCCAACACTTAGAGAAACAGTTAAAAATGAACTTCAAAAGTTGCTTGGTGCTGGTTTTATTTACCCAATCTCTAACAATCGATGGGTTTCTCCATTAGTTATTGTCCCCAAGAAAGGTGGAAAATGGAGAGTGTGTGTAGATTATAAAGAGTTGAACAATGCCACAAAAAAAATCCCTTTCCACTACCTTTTGTAGACCAAGTACTAGATTCACTGTCTGGAAAAAGATATTTTTCCTTTTTGGATGTTATAGTAGGTACAATCAGATAAAAATTTCCTCTAAAGATCAAGATAAGACCAATTTTACCTGTCCATGGGGAACATTTTTTTACTCAGTCTTGCCTTTTGGTCTATGCAATGCGCCAACAACATTTCAAAGAGTAGTAATTAGTATCTTTGCTAATATATCTCTTGACTGTAAGGAGATTTATATGGATGATTTCACTACCTATGGAGTCACATTTGAAGAAGCACTGGTGAATTTAGAAAAAGTATTAAAAAGGTGCAAAGAGAAAAATTTGTCTCTAAACAGTGAAAAGTGTTTTCTAATGATGGAAGAAGGTATTGTTCTAGGCCATCATATTTCAAAGAATGGAATTCAGGTCGACCCTGCTAAAATTGAAGTTATTCTGAATTTACAAACTCCTGCAAAACAAAAGGATGTCAGAAGTTTCTTTGGCCATGTAGGGTATTATAGAAGATTTATAAATTATTTCAGTAAAATTGTCAGCCCACTTTATGCCTTGTTAACTAAGGATTCTCAATTCGAGTGGACAGAGGCCTGTGAAAAATCTTTCCTGCAACTAAAGGACTTGCTTACTAAAGCCCCTGTTCTTCAAGGTTCAAAATGGAATTTACATTTTCACATACATGCTGATGCCTTTGATTTTGGTATAGGAGAAATTTTAAGTCAAAAATAAAATTCAACTGAGCATGCTATCTACTTTATCAGCAAGAACCTTCAAGGTCTTGAGCTCAACTATACTGTTACAGAAAATGAATTACTCACAGTAGTATATACTTTGAATAAATTTAGGTATTATGTCATAGGTTATCAGATATTTGTCCACACTGACCATGCAACAATCAGGTATCTGATGAACAAACCTACCATCTCTGGTAGATTGGCAAGATGGCTCCTGTTGTTACAATAATTTGACATTACAATAATTGATAAATCAGGAAGAGCTAATGTTGTAGTTGAATTTTTATCAAGACTTCAATTAGCTACACCTGTTGAACATGAGGTCATTGATGATAGGTTCCTAGATGAACACTTGTTTTCCATTGCTGCACATACTCCATGGTATGCAGATATTGCCAATTATTTAGCAGCAAGCAGAATACCAGCTCACTTTTCTCCAAAAGAAAAGAGATTGTTAATATAGAAAAGTTTTAACTTGCAAATTGTATATTTTATACTGGCCTGATCAAGTGATGTGAAGATGTGTAAGAGAAGACAAAATTTATGATATATTGCATGCTTTCCATGATGAACCATGTGGGGGACATTTTGCAGCAAAGAGAACATCAATGAAGATTCTTACAATAGGGTACTACTGGCCAACATTACACAAGGATGCTGTGGCCTATACAAGGAAATGTGACCGATGCCAGTGTATGGGATGACCAACCAAGTCAGATGAAATGCCACTATATCCACAGGTAATAGTCACCCCTTTTGATAAGCATGGAATGGATTTTGTGGGACCAATCGATCCACCATCAAATGGCAAGTCATACATTCTAGTTTGCACGGACTATGTAACAAAGTGGGTTGAGGTAAAAGCTATGACTCATGCTCGAGATATCAAGGTTGTTGAATTTCTATATGAACAAATTTTTACTAGATTTGGAGTCCCTAGAGAGCTTGTAACTGATCAGGGAGCTCAGTTCACATTGAATCTGATCACTGTACTAATGAATGACTATAAAATCAAACATAGGAAGTCCAACCCCTATCACCCTCAAGCCAATGGTCAGTCGGAGGTAACAAACAAGGAAATTGAGGTGATCCTAACAAAAATAGTGCAGCTCCATAGAAAAGATTGGATCAATAGACTTCTTGAAGCAGTTTGGGCCTACAAAACTATATGGAAGACAACAACTGGGTTTACACCTTTTGAACTACTTTATGGGAAAACAACCATGTTGCCCATAGAATTTGAGCATAAAACATTAAGGACAGCTCTTGAACTCAATATGGAAATATTTGAAGCACATAATGACCATCTCCTGTAGCTAAATGCTTTGGATGAAATGAGAAAAGCTGCCCTGTAGCATACAGAAGCAGTCCAACAGCAACAGAAGAAATGGCATGATCAACACATAAAAACTAAGAAATTTTCTGCTGGTGATTGGGCTTTGTTATATGATTCTTGATATCAAGAGAACCAAGGTAAGCTCACAACACAATGGCTTGGCCCCTATGAAGTTGAGAATGTGTTCGACAACAGAGCTGTACAACTAGTGACAATTGATCCAGTCCATTTTAAATTGTTAGTTAATGGCCACTGAATCCAGTTGTACCATAAACCGGTCTCAAAAGAAGAATTCATACAACAGTTCATTCAGGTTCCTCCTGCTACTCTTCCTGTAGCTGAAGGCTCTAGCCTTTCTCCTGTAGTTTCACCATAATTTTGAAAAAATATGCTCATAATAAAGGTTTTCTTTTTAAAAGGAAACCTCTTTTTCTCCATTCTCCTATATTGCCCCATCTCACTTCTTTATCTTCCATCCATCTATCCCATCCATCCATTCCATCCATTCATCTCATCTGCCCATGTCACCCATCCACTTCATCCATCCTCATAACTCTTAATTATGAAGTCATTCCCAACTGTCAACTCATGTGACGTCATCATCTTTCTTCACACGTACATGCAAATATCAAAGGTACGCCATATCTTTTGTTATCGCATATTTGATTTATTTTATTTTATTCATTTACTGCTATGCCAGTACCAGTCATTATTACCCAATCTCCACCTATTCTTTAGTACATGTGAGGACATATGTCATACTCTAAGTAGGGGGCGGGGTAATCCATCTTTTAAAACCTATCTTTTCGCCGCTGCCATAACTATGCAAATAACCTTTTTTTATTATTTTTTTGGTACTTTCCAAATATGATCGCATTTCCTTTTTATTGCATGTTTTTCTTGTAAATTATGATTAAAGCTGCTTGTTCAAAAAGTTTATTTTTGGAAAAGAAAGAAATGTGATGGCACGATAGAAGAAAAAAACCAGAACAGAAAGGGAAATAGAGAATTTGAATTTTCAGCAAGGAATTGAGTTTAGCTAAGGGAACATGGGTGGTCAGCTAGTGCAACATGAGCCTGTAGCTCATGAATTATTATTGCAAAATCTTCAAACAGTCCATGCATTTAGCCTCTATGGATGGTAAAACTACTTCTTGAGTTTAAATGCTTTTAATGAGGAGGCTGCTGCAGAATTTTTGAGAACCCTTTCTGAAGGGGAAGCTACTGTGTGGGGTTTAACGGTTGTTGCAACTGAAGACAGAATTGCTGAAGTAACCAAGCTTCCAGCCATTAGAGAAATTTTTTCTTTAGATGTTGCCACTACAAGGGCTGAGTTTTCAATGCCCACTAATGGACTTTTGGAAGTCTCCAAGCAGGGATGCAAGTGGGTATCGTTGCCTCCTCCTTATTCAGAATATGCCACTTACATAATCAGGTATTTAACCTATGAAGGTCATTTCTCCTACCTGCATTCTTATCATTTCAAATTATTAAGTCATATGAGGCATGGGTTAGTTGTAAATGTTTCAAATTTCTTGTTAAATTTTTTGGAACAAAGTGCCCATGGAACCAAACAAGGGAAAGATAATTCTGTTGCTCATCATGGCCTTATCAAATTACTGATTGAACACTCTTTGAGAGATGTTTCACCTCTTTTCTGGCAACAATTCGTTGCTCAAAAGAGCTTGAAAATTTCACAACCTACTAGGGTACTTACCATGGCCTCAGAAAAAGAAGAAAGAAATTGCGTCTACCAGTAGAACAGAGCAAGGGTCATCTACTCCTGTATCACCTGGTCCTGCAGTTCCCCCACCAGAATCCTCTACTCGGGTACAAACTAGGTCTGCCACTAGGAGAAAGAAGGGAAAAATAAAGGCAGGAGAGTCATCTGGGGTGGAAAAAACCCTAGAGTCTGACCCTCGTTCTCAGAAAAGGCAATGCTCTTCTCCTGCAACACCTTCCCCTGCAGCCGTCTCTCCTATAGAAACATCTGTTGCTAACACCAATTCACCATCATCCTCTGGCAAGGCAGAGCCCTCTAAGTAGACCAGAAAGAGGAAGGCTATTAGAACACCTCCTATAGCCGCACCAGTACCAAGAAGAGTTTCCACAAGGAAACATAGTAATACTTCCCCTGCTTCACCTCAACCAGAGGTTATTGTAATTTTAGAAGGGTCTGTAGGGTCTGAATTTGATGTTTCTCAGAATGTGTTCGAAAATGCTACACAAAGTTCATTCATTTCTGAAGAGGAACAAGTTGAGACAAGGGAAATGGGGCATAATGAGCAAGGGTTACCAAGTCTTGATGACTTGGCTACCACTGCTATGTAGTTTTCAGAGGAAGCACAATTTTCTCCACTGCAGCAACAAGAATCCATCTTGTAGCAAGAACATGAACAAATTGAACAATTGAATGAGCCTAGTGAAGCTACATTTCACCCTGCAACTTGTAAAGCCATTATTGTTTATAAGAAGACATTTTTTATTGAGTTTCTAGAATATGTTAAAGCTAACTGGGAAATAGTTACATTGCAAACCCTAACTTTCCAGCACATAGCCTAGACTGACATGCAACAAAGTCTATGGGAGGTAGAAAGGAAGAAACTAAAAAAGAAAATTAAAAGTCAGAAATAAATTTTTGAGTTAAAAACAAAAATGGATGAAATGTTAAAAGTAACTAGTCAGATTATAGAATGTAGACCACCACCTAGAGTTTATGTTCTGTGCCTTAAGGAACAATTCTTATGGTTCCAACTAATGAGAATTTCTAGAAATCAAGATCATATACTTCACACTGCTAAAGAATTTTACGATGCATATTAGGCAGCCCCTAATTGGTCAAGAAATTCTCTGTGTGAATTTTATTTACATGGATTTTTAATTCCATTTGAAACAGAATGGAATCCTCTTCTATATATTGGTGATATCCATTTGAGATCATTTATGTTATGGGCAGCAAATGAAGCAAATTATGGCAGGCAATGGGAAACATACGAGGAAGCCAAAAGGAATGAGCCTGTTCCATTACGCTCTCAAAGTTCAAACCCCCATGCAATGTTGAAAACTTGGTTTACTTGGACATATGGCATTAATAATACTACAGCCAGAGAGAAAATATTTGATCTCAGGAAACAGGTATATGATGAATTTCAGGAACAGTCATATTTATTTTGGAGACTGGCATACACCAGAAGTGAGAAAAGGTGGGAAATATTAACTGTTGGGTTAAGAAGGTCCGAACCTCACAGTCCCATAAATTTTACAGCAGCTCTTAAACGATCAAGTAGATATATACAGTTGGGACTTCAGAAGAGATTTGAACTATGGTTGCCATTGACATTTAGACCTCCTGTGCTAATGTGGCCCCTTTATCCTGACCAGGCTACAAATCTTAATGATGATTTAGAAGACCATAGGTATGAAAGGTGCCAGGATTTCAGAGGATTTTATTATAGGTTTGGAACTCAATTTCAGAGTCATGCAGCAACCATTGATTTCAAAGAAACCACCAGGAAAGTTAATGCTGGAGGACTAGCATTAGGCTAAGTAGGGGGTAGTGATGAGCCCAAAATGTGCTCATAGTTTGGGTATTATGATGAACTTTTAATTCCTTTACTTTTGTTATTTGTGGTTGTTTAAAACTCTTTTGAAACCTTTTATGGGGATATCCTGTAGCAAAACACTTTCATGTTCCTGTAGGTTATTGTGTTGTCTTAACTACATTTATTACCCCATTGACTCCCTAAATGACTGGTATATCGCAAATAGTTTTTGAATGATGAAATAGATTTAAATGTGTGATTAATGAATGGATATTGTGTATATGCCATGCGCCTTTTCTTTCACATCTATTACCTTTTGTATCATAGGTTGTTGAAGAAGTATGATCGAGTCAAGCGCAGCCGATTTCAGCCTTGCAGTAAAGTCTATTTCCTGTACGACTTCGAGGAAGCTCTGGTGAAGACTCTTTGACCAAAACTGCTGGGAAAGAATTTTAATGACAGTCAATCTAGAAAGAGTGGAGCACTAGATTCTCTCTGAATTGGGTTGAACGGATAAATTCATTTATGAAGTTTGTTCCTTGATTCTAGGATACACTTTATTTCCACGTCTTTCTTTGATAGGGTTAGTTAGTTAGTTGCTCTCCTAATTTTCAAATAAAGAACTCCTCCTATGTGAGTGAGAAGGAGATGATAGTTAGAGTAAGATAGGAGCATAGTGATAATAGATACCATGTAAGAATCAATATGATAATGAAAAGTAGAATCTGTATGACCAGAGACAGAGTTTGTTGTTAGTTTCCATATCAACAAAAAAATGTATATCATTTTGTTTTCATAAATAAAGTTTGATGAAGTTTTGAGTTCAGCACCTGCGTAATCAGTAGATGCTTGCTAAGGGGGCCCACTTAGTAAGTATCTATAGTTAGTTAGTTAGCTGTTCTTTTCTGTTGATCATCAGTTAGCCTTCATCTTTGAAGTTTTCATACAAACTTAGTCTCGTATTCCTCCTGCAGCATAGGGAATCCATCCCTGTGCCTATTCTTGTAGCATAAGGTCAGTTCACAGTTTGTGTTTCAGTCGTAGTTGTTATGGTTTCTATTTTAATCAAATCATAGTTGAGTTAAAGAACTTCGTATTACCTTCCTGTAGCGTAGATAGAATTCCTTTTCCAGTATTTATTTCTGCTAAGTTTTGACCAAAACTAGTTCTTAGTGCATATATTGTGCTGCGCCATTTAAAATATACATTCCCTAGTTTGACAAGTAAATGAACGTCCATAGAGAGATATTAGTCACCTGTTGGAATGTCCAATTCCCAGGAAAGGTTTTACTATGATTTTCATATCTTTTTGTGGGCACGACTAGTACCTTTGGGAACATAGGAATTTCTAGGGACATTTTTTGGGTTTTGATGTATTGGTAGAGGTTGGGTGTTGGTATACTGTGACATGTCAAAACCAGATGGTAGTTTCACTACTGTGACATGTCAAAACTAGATGGAGGTTTCACTCCCTTCATGAGTAGAGTAATGAGGATCTTATCCCCACATTCGTCAAGGAGGAAATTTGTCATTTGAACATTAGTGGGATTTCTTAGGTATTCATCAATGGTGACTTCAAGCTGATTGATCATGTTTTCATCATCAGGTAGTGAAGTATTTTGATCGTTATGAGGGTCTTGGGGGATGTTAACACCATTGTTAGGATCTTGAGAGGTGTTCACATTGTTATTGGGATCTTGGGATATGTTTTCCCCATTGTTAGGGTCTTGAGGAATGTTCAACTAGGAACTTTGACCTTGTTGTTGTGCCATTTGCTTCTTGATTTGTGATCTAGTCTATATGGGGATGATGAGATCAGATGATTGGATAAGGATTGATTAGACAATTTGATAGGATTGATTGGACGATTGGATTGGATTGAGATTAGATGATTGGATAGAATTGAGATTAGATGATTGCATAAATATTGATTAGACAATTGGATTGGATTGAGATTGGATGATTGGATAAGGATTGATTGAGAAAATGATTAATAGATCAATATCATTTGATGAAATGACTGACAAGATTGGATAATGGATGATGCAAGGGATTCTAAACCCAGTTTGGAAATCACCTTAGGTGACTTAAGGCGTTGGTCAATCAGATTGAAGTACAGATAGAGGATCATGACACTGAATCCACCTCAAGATAGAAATGAAGTGATTGGGCCAAGGATAATGATTTATGGCACCAAATCCACCTCACAATAGAAGTGGATTGATTGGGCCAAAGACAATGACTGATGTGTAGGATAATGATCAGATTCAAATGCCTAGGTCAATTTGGATAATACCCTCTAAAACAAGGTTTAGGGGATTTGGATTAAGAGAATGATGATGAATGATGCAACCTAGAGATGCTCTAAAGGTGCCTATATGATGTGGGTGATGACTGGATGACCCTCAAAAAGTGCAAATGGACTAAAAAATGCATTTAGATCACAACAAATGACAAGGTTTTAGGTCCCCAACTAGTTTTTGGACTTGTTTAAATAAGAGACGAGGTCAAAAGAGCTATCAAAATGGGAAAACGAGCCTAACAAAATGGTGAAATAGACTCACTAGAGGATGGAACAAGTTCCCCAAATGGTGAAACAAAATCCCTAACAATGAAACATATTCTTTGAATGGTGAAATGGGTTCCCCAAATGATGAAATAGGTTCCCTAAATGGCAAAATAGGTTGCTTGAACAATGAAACGGGTTCCCCAAATGGTGAAATGAGATCCCTAAACAATGAAATAGATTCCTCGAATGGTGAAATAGGTACTCAAAATGGGAAATGAATGCTTGGAATAGATAAACATGTGCTTAGAATGACTGAATGAGAAGTGAAATTGGTTGTTTGGAGGGCAGGTATGCCCCTTTAGAGGGAAGGTACACCCCTTTAGTGGGCAGGTACACCTCTTTAGAGGGTAGGTTCACATGATTGGTAAAAAGTGACAATTCTGACCAAAAATAGGTTGACAAAAGTTGATGCAGAGGAAAGGTATGCCCCTTTAGAGGGCAAGTTCACCCCTCTGCAAGAAACTTGGACTTGACTTAAGTGAAAATGGCTATGGAAAGGACCAAAAACATAGCAAACAACAAAAAATATGGTTGATTGACTTGACTAGTAAGGTATGTATTGGTTTCACTTAAAGAAAATAGTTCAAAAAACACAATCCTACAATTAGTATGAAGGGTATGGCCAACACAATTTTCTAATCTAGGCTAAAAAAGGTGATCGAGGGAGTCCTCTATATATGCTCGGTACATGAGACACAATCGTGAACACCATCCTATCACAAGCATGAGTCAAGAACCCCAGCGAGATACTGAAAGGCTTAGATCAACTCTTCACATCTATCTAGGTATCACCCTAGCTTTGAAACTCCACCAGACACGAGGTGACTGGATTGGGGTATAGCTTTGGCTCCCCCCCTTTATACACCCCATTGGTATGCATAGTTGGAATCGTCCCTTTGTGTGATGAAATCCCCAAGTAGGTCCCACTAAGAAGAGAATGCTAACCATTTTTAGCTACTCTCCAAGCTCACACGAAGTGGAAGGGGAAAGTTCAAACGGTATAACATCCCCCTGGGTAACACAAAAGATTTAGGTAAGCTATGATTTCTTTTCACCTAGGATCATAAAATGGCTCAAGGGGATTAGATACATCAATAGATTACCTACAAACACAACATATAATTTATTGAATCCCCTACTTAAACTATGTGCCTAGATATTAAAGAAAATGACAAAGCAAACAACTAAATAGAAATCTTAGTGCTCTCATCCTATAAAAAATGTGTTAGTAGTTTTATATCTCGATCTTCAATATGAGTTTTCTAACACAAACACTCACAAGAAAAGTTAAGATTAGTACTAATAAAAAAAATCAAAAATAGAAACTAAAAATGAAGTTTACCCCTATTTTTTCTTTGAAATGGCCTCTGTTTAGGGTAGGTTCGCCCCTCTGGGAGGGCAGGTATTCCCCTTTGCAGGAAACAGTCAGAAAGAAGCTAAAAAATGAAATACAAAAGGTTGTTTTACCTATCTGGATGACAAGTTTACCCTTCTGAGAGGGCAGACATGCCCCTTTGCAGCAAAAAGTCAGAAAACAAAGGCTAAAACTAAAAAAAATGTTGTTTTACTTGTCTCAAGGGCAAGTTCGCCCCTTTGGGATGGTAGGTATTCCCCTCTACAACAAAAATTTAGAAAAAAGAGGCTAAAAGTAAAAACAAAATGTTTTTTTACTTTTCTAGAGGGCAGGTTCACCCCTCTAGGAAGGCAAGTACACCCCTTTGCAGCAAAAAGTTAGAAAATAGACACAAAAAATAAAAACAAAATGTTATTTTACCTATCTGGAGGGTAGGCTTGCCCCTCTAAGAGGGTAGGTATGCCCCTCTACAACAAAAATTCAGAAAACAAATACTAAAACTAAAAAAAGAATGTTGTTTTACCTATTTGGAGGGCAGGTTCACCCCTTTGGGAGGGCAGGTACGCCCCTCTACAATAAAAGGTCAAAAAATAGAGGCTAAAACTAAAAACAAAATGTTTTTTTACCTATCTGGAGGGTAGGTTCACCCCTTTGGGAGGGAAGGTATGCCCCTCTATAGAAAAAAGTCAAGAAATAAAGGCTAAAACTAAAAATAGAATGTTGTTTTACCTATCTAGAGGGTAGGTTCACCCCTCTAGGAGGGTAGGTATGCCCCTCTATAACAAAAAGTTAGAAAACAGAGGCTAAAACTAAAAATAGAATGTTTTTTTACCTATCTAGAGCATAGGTTCATCCCTCTGTGAGGGTAGGTATGCCCTTCTATAGGGGCAAGTATGCCCCTCTGTGTCTTGAACCTATAAACAGTCAAAATACAACAAACATGAAATAAAAAGGACCTGCTTATGAGTAACACCGGGTGTACCAGAAATGTGTGCAAGTGTTTTTCTATCTAAATATGCAAAACTAAACTAGAAACACAAAATAAAGAAAGACAAGACCACCTCACTGATAAGCCTAAGTAAAGCACAAAAGAAGGATAACAATGGAAGTGATTATACCTTTCATTCTAATCTTCTTGGTTGGCCCTTGATGTAGCTTGAAATATGTGCTCCTTGGATGCAACTGTTGATGAGAAATGGATGCAAGGTGGGATGACATCTAGACTAAATATGTCATGATGATGGAATGGAGGTAAGTATGAAAAATGGCTTGAATTGCAATGAAATACTTGATTATTGCTTGAATAACA
Organism: Sequoia sempervirens; assembly: GCA_007258455.2. Classification (NCBI taxonomy): domain Eukaryota; kingdom Viridiplantae; phylum Streptophyta; class Pinopsida; order Cupressales; family Cupressaceae; genus Sequoia; species Sequoia sempervirens. Next base: position 123,450,967 of record VDFB02000017.1, on the reverse strand, counting down.
CAAGAGCATAAGTTTGATACAAAATGCATAAGTTTTCCTAATGAATGAAAAAAGGGGGGTATTTATAAAAGAAGTTGAATTCTCTAGAGAATTCAATAGTCAGGATTGAGCCACCATGGCCAAGATCTCAGGGCTATAGTGAGTTGAGGACTCACAAGCCCTCACATCTTTCCATGTGGAGGATGAAGGGTCCAAGGACATGATGAGATGAAAAAAGGTACAAGTGAGGTGGAAGAAGGACAAGTACTTTTGAAAGTACCTTGGAAGAGAAGATTTCCTCAAAAAGGAACTTCTTGTTCCCATATGTGAGGAAAGTGACATATGAAGAATTTTAGTATTCCTAAAAAATCTCCATGGGGAAAAGGAAAGTAGTTGGAGAAATAAATGTGAATGAATTAAAAATTCACATGATTGGGAATAATCTTGTGGATAAGACAAGGTTCCCAAAAAGTAGAATTTTGACACATGTGAATGATGTGACAAGTCAAAGGTTCTAGAAGACTTTGACACATGTGAGTGATGTGACAAGTCAAAAGGTTCTAGAACTTGCATAGGAATAAGGAGAGTCTTGGAAGGATAAATGTGAATTAAAAATTCGCATGGGGAAGAGAGGAATCTTGGATGAATAAATGTGAATTAAAATTCACATGGGGAAGAGGGTCAATGCCAAATGTAGAAAATGTGAAGGTTGACTAAAAATTTATGCTAAATGTAGCAAGGTGATTGGATTAAGGTTGTGCAAACACATGATTAAGGAAAATTAATGAGAGATTAGAAGAAAGTAGGAGATTATGGAGGATGTGACATTAATCCTAATTAAGGAGTGAACATCCTAATCATGGATTAATTAACTTAATCTAGATTAGAAGAGGGTTATGGAGGATGTGACAAGGAGAGAGAAAAATGAAGAATTTAAAATTGATTTAATTCAAAAAGGTCAAATGCCTAAATTAAATAACTTGATATGTTTATTTAATTTAGAGAGGAAAAGGTGTAAAGTAAAGTATTTAATTGTTATTTATTAAATACTTTAAGAACCTTAGGAAGAAGGGGAAATATTAGTTAAATAAATTATTTAATTAATATTGATGAAATAGACAAATAAAGTGGACGAGTTTGACCATGTGGGAGCGGTCAAATTTGGATGTCTACATCTTCAATTTCAGAATCACTAATATTTTCATCATTTTCTTCAATTGTTATTTGTTCCACGTGCCAAGGTTTATAATGGAATGACTCCCAGTTTTTCTTATTGAATCATTATCATGACCAATATCTCTATCCATATCACAAAAAGGTTTGTATAAGAATAATTCCGAATAACAAAAATCAATACATTTATCTTATTCATGTGGAGGAATGGATAAAAACCTAGGAAATACTCTAACAATAGTTGCTTTTTGTCTTCACTCCCATTTTTTATCTCTTCTTATTTTAGGATTATATATCCATGATCTGGATACATCAATTAGTGTAACACCTTCCATAGACAAAGGCCTTATTTTATATCCTTGATTCAAGGTGATCCCACAAAGCTAGTTTACAATTTCTGGGAGATTCTAATTTTTTCTGAAATCACATATTTTTAGAAAATATAATGATTTAAGCCCTAAAAATTTCCATTTAAAGCATTCCAATTGAAGATGGTTTGATTAGACTACCTTAGATCAAAACCCCTTGGATAGAACCCTGCTAGTTTTAAACCATACCTATAACAGAGTCTCCTTTACACCTATCAAAATGTTGATAAAAAATTGCTTTTGATTTACCTTTTGTGAGATCAAACTAAATCATTTAAAATATATTTTTTGTATGTATTCCTTATTATAAGCTTCCCAAAAAGTATAATTTTAAATAAATTTAATTTATTATTATATTTATTTTTTATTTCTTGTGAATGAAGGTTTTTCACTGAAAATCAAGCTCTTTGTTCTACACATGTGGAAAAATAAAATATTATCAAGAATAAATTTTGAAAAATATGAGTGCATGAGATGTTGAAGTCCTTGATCCAAGAAAGAAAATTGAATTTTGATACATACAAAAAAAGTTGTGTTATACAATCCGCCTATGTTTGAATTGTAATTGGTTTGACTTCAAAACTTGATTAAGGAAAATATATTCAATAAAGCACTATGAAACCAATTGGAAATACTAGATATCATAGTTACAAATCTAAATTAAAAGAAAAAAAAAATTATCCTTCATAGAAAAAAATTTGTGTTATACGGTGAGTGCCACTCCTTAAAAATGGTGTTTATTGAAAAAAAACTAGTTTTCAAAGGAGATGGAGAAAGAATTAAAATTTAACTCCAATTTTTTTAAAATATATATATTTAGAATCTACAGATAAAATGTCACAAATCACTAGTTTACATCATCTTCAAATTCCTTTGTGTTTAGCTGCTATAGGTGCCCAAAAGTGAAGATTTAGTTAGAAAAAATTAGTTTAGTGTCCAGTTTAGCCAAAAGTTGTAAACCAGTATTGTGGGATCACCCTGAATGAAAGATTTTGTTTGTTCTTCATTGTTTTCTTCATCATTTACACTTATGGTCTTGAACACCTCATGTGACACATTTAGATTGATAAACCTTCTACTTCTCTCTACCAATGGAAGTTCAAGTAGCATGAGGCAAATCTCTTCATCTCCACTATCTCTTTCTATGATAGTCTCAATCAAAAGTCTTCTATATGCTCTTGCAGGACACACCAACATCTATTTGTATGTTTCTGAAATTTTTTCTGCTTTTGTTCAATACTTTGCAATATATTTGATTATAGCATGTTTGGAAATAATAGGTTTCCAATCTATTTTTTCTCTCCACGATTGTAATATGTAGTGATTGTGTGAGTTTACTCTATCATCATTCCTAGCTGGCTCAATTTTTTTTCACCTATTTCTATGTCTTCATATAATTTGGATCCCTCCAAATTTAATGGCCAAGGATCATTATACCTATAATGAATATGAATAAGTAATGTATTTTAGTAGTTTTGAATCATATTACATTTCATTTTAATATAAATATTTGAACTTATTAAAATTGTTACATACAAACCATTGTTCCTCTTTTTTTTGTAGGCATGCACCCTCCCTACAGACTATATGTCACTCTACATAGTTTAATATCTCTTGATAGTCATGATCAACATCTATCTCTGCAAGTTGTTTTGTATTTTTTTAGTCATGGATGTTGAGGAAAAATTTGGAATGCATAAAATTGGATATACAAATAAATTTATTGGTTATGTGATAACCTACAAATCGTTTACGTCATATATTATATGCATATGTTTAACTATTTTGAACATTCCTAGATGTTTTGTTGATGTGGATCTTGTCTAGGATTTCATGCTTGAACAATAGAATGGAAATATCTTTTTGCACTTTTTCATTTCCCTTGATTTAAACAATCAAAGTTGTCCATATTTGGTGCTCTGTGTATCCATATGAATCCATGCACATGTGGTGATCCCCTGTGTTTCCACTCATATCTAAACCAAAAATCCTTAATTTTCATTCCTTTTTCTATTATTTTAATTCTGAACATTAAATGTCTTAAGTGCATGTACTATGTGACCATATGAGGATAGTTAATAACATTTTGTTTTCAACAAATTTGAGCCTCCTGTGGAGTAGTTGACGATGTTCTTGGAATTAATGCATGCATGATCTATATACAGATCTAGACTATTTGCAGAATTTGAATGCTTAACTTTTACAATGATTATTCAAGGCTAATAACATCAAAATTAACTTATGGAAATAACAAAATGAAAGAAATAACAAGGTGATTATAATAGAATGGAAGAAAATGAGGGAAAGAAAGAGAGATGCAAACAAAATTTGATTTCGGAGTTCGCCACAATGTGACTATGTCTCTGGGTCTGCTCCAATGGAGTAAGACCGATCCGATTAATCTCCAGGAAAAGAGTGTACAATGAGTTACAAAATCACCCCTATCCGCACAATGCCACTTTTCAAAGTGCAGGAATCAAGAATAAAATCTCCAGAATAGCCTCCTCTTGCTTCACAAGAAATTCCTTCCCAAAACGCTTAGAAAAAACACCTAGCCAAAATTCTCCTCCAAAAACACTTCAAATCACACTTGAAAAATCCGCCCAAGAATTCTTAGCCAAACTCCTCCCTATACCACCCTTTAAATACAATTTTGTTTTCCATATGGAGGAAAAACCATAAGATTTTCTAAAATAATCTTATCTCTCCATTTACATAAAAAAATCTTTATAAATTTCCCCTAACAAAAATAAACCCCCTTAAGCCCTTCAACTTATTGTTTTCGGGCTTTTGTTACAACTTAAGGGGTTATTTTTAATAAGAAGTTGTTTGTTTAATTTAAAATTAGGAGATTTGTTTTTATTTTCAAAGGCAGACGGTTTTCGGGCTTTAACAAAAATAACCGATGCTAATACCTCGCTAACAGGTGCAGCGGTAGGCACATTTTTTAGTCCCTAGCAGGTTTGGGGTTCAAACCCCCGCGGCCGTTTCTTAATCCAAAAATGGCGCCCGTTAAATAACAAAATTAACCCGTTTCTATAAATAGTTAAATGTGCGCTGTGTGGCCTATTGGTAGACCGGCGGATAGGAAGGTAGAGGTTGTGTGTTCGAACCTCTTGCGGGCAGTTGAAACCTTTTTGCTGCCAAATACAACCAATATCGATGAAGGATGGAGAGGCCACGTGCTGCACCAGGAGAGTGCCACATGGCTAGCACTGACTGGCCACTGTCACTGACGTGAATGTTGAGTGTCCACTGACTAGGATGCCACTGAATTGTACTTTCTGCCAACTCATCATGCCACATGTCCAAGCTTGATTTGCTAGACCTGCTGACTGGACTATTGACGACATCGATGATGTGTGTACAAATGACACGTGTCCACCTCTGATTGGTCTGTACAATGCCACATGTTAGATTCTGATTGGTCCACTTCATTGTCCATACAGTACGGAATGATGACGTCAGCATTCCATATGGTCAAAAGTCAACATTCCTTGCACGAACTTTGACTGACGATATCTTGCGCCTACAATGTCAAATTTTGACGAAACGAGTTGCATTGGAAAGCTTGTGATGAGCTCTTCGTGATGATGCTAACTTTGAAATATTTTGACGACGTCATTTTTTTTGCTTCCTAGACACCCCTTGATCCTAGTTTGACCCAAGGTTTGACTGCCATAACTTGCACAAACGGACTCCTTTTTGCTTCATTCGAGTTGCATTGGAATCGGGACGTTGAGCTCTTTCCAATGGTGCTGATTTTGGAGAGAAATGAGACACTTCAATTTACACTAAAAATATCCACCAGATCAGGCCTCCCCACTAAAGACCTTTTGGACCTCCAAAAGTGACATTTACTCTGACAATAAGTGAGGACTTGGACTCCCCACTTGTCCTGTATCCTCTGTACATCTGAATACCTGGCTCACAAGCATAATCAAGACTGCAGAAATATTGTTGAACATAAACATAACTTTATCACTTCCATAAGCATCTACATCAAATGTCGTAGCCACTAACCAACAAAAATTAACTAGCATCAAGCTAAACAAAAATGCAAAAATGAAAGAGAATAAGTCAACAATATATTGATCCTTCACAACAGAAACATTTTTACCCAAGGATTCATCAATTCTTTCAATCGTCATTTTCTCATGTTGTACTGCAAGTGCATCCTGCAACATCTGACCCTGGTTAGCTACTCCAAGTTCAAGTGTAGAACCACCTGTACTGACAGACATAAGAGTTAATTCTTTACTTGCATTAATTACCCTCTTTAGCTGCCCTATGTTTGCAAAAGAATGATCAGTCTTAATCCTGTGAGAATGTACAATATACTGAATGCCATCTTTAAACAAGTGATAATGATTCTTTTCCTTGTAGAAAATAGCTTTTCTATCATAAAGATAAGGGATTCCAAGAACTATTCCATAGATATCCAGTGGAACCACATCAAACTGTACTTCATCCACAAATTTACTAGTGATTGTGAACCTTAAGGTGCATTGTCTTGTTACTTGCAGCTTATTTTCACAAATCCAACCTAGTGGATAAGGTTTCTTATGTTGTGTAGTTTTCAATCCCAAGTTCTTTACAATACTTTCTAAAATTAAGTTCACTTGAGAACCACTATCTATGAGTGCATCAATTTTAGTGTTCTTAGCAACAACCCTTAAATGAAACAACTCATTCCTTTTCTTATCTTCAGAGAAATCATTAACTATAGAAGTAGAAGCACAACTAGCAACAGAAACACCATAAATAGGAGCTTTACCTTTTAGACCCATAGCTATTATCTTAGTCTCATCATCTGGATCTAAACCAAGATCCAAAACAACATTTGTGGCTTTCTCCTTACCTTTTCATTTCTGATTCTGTCTTTGAGCCCACTTAGGCTTCAATTCAGGATGCAACTTCCAATAGTGATCTTCATCATGACCCTTCTTGTCACAATGAGAGCAAGAAAGCTTATCATCCTTCTTAACTATAGCTGCCTTCTTTCCTTTCCCTGTCTCTGCAACCTTAGAAGATTTATTTACATCATTATCAAACTTATCAATAAAAGATCCTTTACCCCTTGACTCTAAGTGTATAGCTTGAATAGACACTTCATCCAAATTATAAGGGTTCAAAACCATAATAGAATGCCTAAGGTAGGAATGAAGACCTCCTATGTACTTCAACAAAGTGTCCTGGGTGTACAAAGGAACATTCAAAGCAATATCCTTCTTCCTAAATTCATGGGTGTACTCTTGGATAGTTTGACCTTTCCCTTGCCTAAACATTTTCCAGTCCATCATTAACTGTTGCATATGTCCTAGGGGATAAAACTGCTTCTTAAGAGCATTAATAAACTTTGCCCAAGTTAAACTGACTCTACCATGTTGTGAAACTTCTACCTTAGTCTTACTCTCCCACCAGGTTAAAGCTGTACCTCCTAAATGAAGAGTAACTAATTGGATCCTATCAACATCATCTAATAGGTTCTAGACTCTATAGTAGACTTCAACTTGTTGAATACAATCATCCAATTTTTCAGCATTAAGTTCATCACAATACTTTGGTAAATCAAATTTTACATCCAATTTGATCTTAGGCTTATACCCACTCTTGAAAGGATTAGAAGAAGTAAAATGAGGAGAAGATGGAGAAGAAGAAGAGGGAGGAGAAGAAGAAGAGGGAGGATCAGGTTGCTTGTCGCCATCTCCATGATGCTTCCCTTTCTTGTCTTTGAGATCTTCTTGCTTCGATGAACCTCCTTCACGTTCCTTCCACTCTTGTCTCTCTTGAAAAAGAATGTCCACCTTAGCCTTCATCTTGAGGAAAGCTCTTCGAAATTCCTGCTCACTGATTTCTTCAAGAACCTCCATTCCAAAAACAAACATCTTCAGAAATGTTCTACACTTCCTGATCTCAGGATTAAATTCTTCAAGATTGCCTTCACCCTTCTGAATCCTGGATCTCGTTAGCATTAAAAAAAAACAAATAATTGCAATAATAGTCAACTGAGCTCTGATACCAACTTGATCTGTATAGGATCTAGACTATTTGTAGAATTTGAATGCTTAACTTTTACAATGATTATTCCAAGCTAATAACATCAAAATTAACTTATGAAAATAACAAAATGAAAGAAATAACAAGGTGATTATAATAGAATGGAAGAAAATGAGGGAAAGAAAGAGAGATGCAAACAAAATTTGATTTTGGAGTTCGCCACAATGTGACTACGTCTCCGGGTTTGTTCCAATGGAGTAAGACCGATCCGATTAATCTCTAGGAAAAGAGTGTACAATGACTTACAAAATCACCCCTATCCGCACAACACCACTTTTCGAAGTGCAGGAATCAAGAATAAAATCTCCAGAATAGCCTCCTCTCGCTTCACAAGAAATTCCTTCCCAAAACGCTTAGAAAAAACACCTAGCCAAAATTCTCCTCCAAAAACACTTCAAATCACACTTGAAAAATCCGCCCAAGAATTCTTAGCCAAACTCCTCCCTATACCACCCTTTAAATACAATTTTGTTTTCCATATGGAGGAAAAACCATAAGATTTTCTAAAATAATCTTATCTCTCCATTTACATAAAAAAATCTTTATAAATTTCCCCTAACAAAAATAAACCCCCTTAAGCCCTTCAACTTATTGTTTTCGGGCTTTTGTTACAACTTAAGGGGTTATTTTTAATAAGAAGTTGTTTATTTAATTTAAAATTAGGAGGTTTGTTTTTATTTTCAAAGGTAGTTGGTTTTTGGGCTTTAACAAAAATAACCGATACCAATACCTCGCTAACGGGCGTAGCGGTAGGCACATTTTTTAGTCTCCGGCCGGTTCGGGGTTCAAACCCCCGCGGTCGTTTCTTAATCCAAAAATGACACTCGTTAAATAAAAAAATTAACCTGTTTCTATAAATAGTTAAACGTGCGCTGCGTGGCCTATTGGTAGACCGGCGGATAGGAAGGTAGAGGTTGTGTGTTCGAACCTCTTGCGGGCAGTTGAAACCTTTTTGCTACCAAATACAACCAATGCCGATGAAGGAGGGAGAGGCCACATGTTGCACCAGGAGGGTGCCATGTGGCTAACACTGAATGGCCACTGTCACTGACGTGAATGTTGAGTGTCCATTGACTAGGATGCCACTGAACTGTACTTTCCACCAACTCATCATGCCACATGTCCAAGCCCGATTTTCCAGACCTGCTGACTAGACTGTTGACGACGTCGATGACGTGTGGACGGATGATATGTGTTTGCCTCTAATTGGTCCATGCGATGCCACATGTCAGATTCTGATTGGTCCACTTCACTGTTTGTACAGTACGGAATGATGATGTTAGCATTCCGTATGGTCAAAAGTCAACATTCCTTGCACGAACTTTGATTGACGATATCTTGCACCTACGATGTCGGATTTTGACGAAACGAGTTGCATTGGAAATCTTGTGACGATCTCTTCATGATGATGCCAGCTTCAACAAATTTTGATGACGTCATTTTTTTTCTTCCTAGATGCCCCCTAATCCTAGTTTGACCCAAGGTTTGACTAGCCATAACTTGCACAAACGGACTCCTTTTTGCTCCGTTCGAGTTGTGTTGGATTCAGGACGTTGAGCTCTTTCTAATGGTGCTGATTCTAGAGAGAAATGAGACACTTCAATTTCCACTAAAAATATCCACCGGATCAATGCAAATCAGGCAATTACATATTTGTTGCACTCAAAGTGAAGAATATTGTAGGAGAGCCTATTTGATGAAGCATGTCAGTCAATTATGGACAAAATTGTGCCCAGTATGACCTTGTACCCCTCAATGTTGTTCCAAACCACATCAACCTATTAGCTAGATGGCACTATGGAATGTTTTCCATATGCTGACGCAACTCATTGATGGTGATTGACATGTCTTGAAAACTTATTTTTTACAAATAAAACTAAAGAATTTTGTGCATGGTTTCTCGTTATCATGTTCATCTTAAAATATCAAAATCTTGGATGTCGACCAAACTGATGGTCTCTATAAGACAATAAATGCTTATAAAATTCATGCAAATGCACTCTCCTCATTTGTGGTTCTAACCAATCACATGCACCATTAGGGAAAAATGTTGGGAATTCCATATCAAGTAATCCTAGAGTGACATATACATTGATAGGAGATGAACCAATTCTTGGCCAATCAATCAATGTTGTTGAATCTGCATTAAGGTTATTAACCCATGCCTAAATCAATTCCATTTCTCTTTGAGCATTAGGTGGCATAGAAACCATTGATGTAGTGTTCTCACTTATATTTCCTTCATCCATCTCCATGATTGGACCCACAAATACAATTTCATTTAAATCAAAATAAAATTCCATATGCACTATTTGTAATTTGTTGAAAATATTTTCATCAAAATTTCCTATGAGACCATTCAAAGAATTTTCATTGATTCTAACATCTAAATAAAAATTTTCATGATCTACTTTGAATTTTAATGCCTTATACACATGATCCCTATTGACTATGAAATTATAATTTGTGCCACGTTGATCCCTTCTTTGAACAATAATGATTGAAAACTCTCTTATTGAATGTGGAATTTTTTTTGAAACATATTCCACATTTTGTGGAAAAATTATTGTGTGTTCTCTAAATTTATATTGACCATCTGTTGCATGGGTAACTTGTAATAATGGGCTAACAGGTGCAATCAAAATTTATTCTACTTGAGTCAATTTCACAAGCTCTTCTAGTTGTGGCCCAAGATCCATTTCATTTAAAGTTGAAAATATAGTATTCCTTCTCTCTTGATGAAATCTATTATAGACAAAACCTTCAGAGGTGTGAAATAATTTCACTCCTAGGTAGCATTCTTGATAGATATAACACATGTTTGGTGTTATGAAGTTATCTAATTGATGTTAAAATTGTATTTGAAATGTTTTCAAATCATTGTAAAGCATTCCATTTGGGTTTTGTATTTTTCCTCATACACCTACATTTATCTCATCCTTAGTTCCATGATGAGGTGTTTCTGGTACACATTCTACTGAAATTGACTTTTGATTTTGAAAATTCAATTCAATATTTACTCAAAAATGAACATTGTGTCTCTCAATTGATTGGGGATCAAGTTGTCATTATTCTCTTTAAAGTGAGAGAATTTTTCATCTTGTACTATTACTTCTTCCCTTCATCTAACATATCTTTTTCTGTCAACTTCATTGTGTCTTTTTCTCCGTTCTTCCGTTTGAACATCTTTCATTTGTTCCTATCGTCGTCTTCTATATTCTCTTTGGCATTGCCTTCTTTTCTCTTCTGATTCAAAATTCAATCTCGGTCGCACCATATCTAGTAAAAAATTGAAGTTGGATTTGTAAAATTGATGTTCTTGAATGGTAAATCTACTTTTATTAAATTAAATGAATTTCATTTAATATCAAATACTATTGCAATAGAAAGGTTATAAATAGAATAAAAATTTACATGAATATCAAATCAAAAGTACAATTAATGTATAATTAGTTGAATAAACTTCAAGTTATCAAACTAATGAAATTCTATTCCCCTTTTTATCTAAAAATTAGAAATTAACTAATTAAATTCAAGTTATGAAATTAATTCAAGTAAATGATTTGTTGGATATTTTAAATGCACATTCATGGATGTAATGATTATTTGAATTTGTTGTTGAATGTAATCTAAAACATACATTGAACTATTCAATTCAATAGACATTTGTACAATACATATGAAATAGAACAATTTTGACTATTTATATACCAAGTAGGCCGTGTACATCCAAAATATATGATCAGTCTTTACCAAAAGTAGACATTAAGTTCTATATGAAAATACTGTTCGTAAGACTAAGTCAATCATGGTTGCCACCTACATACAATATGTATGAACAATTTTTTTACAAAATAGACATGAAAGTCTACATCAAAATTGTGTTCATAAGATTCAACCAACTATGGAACAACCCTCTATATGGTTCATATGTGTCTACCCTAATTATCATACAAGTACAAAATAAATTCTTCAATAGTGCTTTTTGTAGCTCTTGGTTCTTTGTATTGCTCGTCATAATAAAGTTCTCTTAAAAAACCAGAGAATCCTGCAACTTTCTTGCATGTTGTATGTAATTTGTGAGCAATGTCTTCCATGTCATTAATCTCTTACCATTCTACTGCATGTGCAAGTAGTGCAACATCATGGAGTTCTCTAATGATTTATTTTGAATGGGCTTCAATTGATGAGTACAACTTGCAATCGAAGTTGGCACATGTGTGTTTGAATTTGTTGACTCCTTAGGAGCTTCTAGCTATTGGACTGATGGTTGGGTGGAAGTAGATTCATTTTGGGTAGCCATTATCTAAACAATAAATCAAACTCATAAATAAGTGACTGGTTATAAAGATATGTATGATTCTAATTTGTAGCAAATTTTTATATGATCTTTAATTGAATTTTCAAAGTTGACAAGAGTACAAGGAGAAGTATAAGCAAGTTCTTGGTATCAAATTTATTTTAATGTAGGAGGTTGCTGAGTTGTAGAGAGAGAGATGATAGTAGTGGTACTAATGTTTACAAAGCTTCATAAGATAAATAATAATGATAGAAATTTTGAACAAAATTTGGCAATTTCAAAAATCTTGCTAGCAATATTTAACAGATAGTCAACTTAGTGTCACAGGAGTACATGGAGTGTAATTGCATACCTGGAACGAAAGGTTGACCAACCTCACATCTTCCTTCCAGATTACTGCACGTACACATATTTTAAAGGTCTCTTCTACTTGGAGTTACATTTACACATAACTACTTTATTTATCAACAATCTTTGCATAAATATTTTATTTATTGGCAACATTTGCATAAGGGTTTTATTTATTGACAACATTTGCATACATATATATAAGATTCCACTTTATCTAGGGTGTTAGAGGTATATAATCCTTAGACTCATTGGAAATTATTACAATTATTTTAGGAGGAGATTGCACATGCAGGTGTTCCTCATCATTCTTTTGTCTCTTTATTGGAATATTACTACTACCTTCACTAGGTATATGACAGGTTCGAGGAAATTTCCTATCCAATTCAACTTTGATGCTAACAATCGCTTTCTCAGACCACTTTATTTCCACCTTCACATCATGAATCCTTTCCATCAAATGGGAAAAAGGTCTTGTTCTCCTTCAACCAACCTTCATCCTCAATGTTCTTCCCCTCTATGGACTTGGTCAATGCTTCTTGCTCCTTACACTATAAATAGTTGGAATTCCCTGCTATAGACTTATGAGCAATTTGTTTAGTTCGTACCATGTCTAGCAAAGAAGGTTTCACATTAAAGTATTACAAGTCACAAAAATCCTTTGCAATTCAATGCATGTAGAAAATTAACATGATCATTTGGTATTAACAATGATGAAAGAAATTAACATGATCAAGATATTTGTCTATGTCAAGTGAGATGTGCCTTTTCATGTTTGAATCAAATAGTGTAGAATGATTGAGAGAAGCTAGAGAATGATGAATAATGTTTTGAATTCAATATATAGTTAGACTAAGATCAAGTATCCCCTATTCTCTATGCAAAATAAGTATAAAGAATTATCTGCAAGATTCAGTTATAGAAATCGTTCAAAATAAATTACTAAGTAGTTTCATAAGAGATTTATTTGTGTCATTCACAAGACTCCACATAGGCTATTTCCCAAAAAAATCCTGTTTAAGTGCCACCAACACCACATATGGTTTATACAGAATGAAATAAACTTAAAAACGTTTACAAAACTATTACATTACCACCTTTCGGAACAAAAGTAATATACCTATAAGCAATATTATTGGAATTGATACCTATGATGTTGATAATATTATTTATTATATTACCTATAATGTTAATATAAAAAATAATATTATCAAAAGAAAATATCTCATTCGGCTCATCTTCTCACCGTTAGTTTTTTTTTCCATTGGGATCCACCATACTATGGAGGGAGATCACATTAAACTATTTCTACCATTACATGAGTCCAATCTATGAGTGTAAAAGAGAATAACATAATCTGTTTACCTGTAGTAATAAGCAGTCTCAAGAGTCATCTATCGGTCTTTTCTCCTGACTGTGACAAAACACACATGAAATATTTGTAATGTGTGTGCTTACTCGAAGAGGATAATTTAGAGTGGCACTGAGCGTCCGATCATGTTTGTACACTGGATCTTGGCCGTTGGTTTTTGGGAATTAAAAAATCATGTTAAATAGTCTTTGTCCCATTCTTATTTAAACATAAAGTTAGCCTTCACCAAAATGTCAAATTAAATTTTTTGAGTTTTTATTGACACAAACTCATTGCTTTCACTGTATAATGCCTCTCGGTGTAAAAATTTCTCTAATAAATATCTATGTTTTCATAATAAATAAATATTTTTATTAAATTTTAAATAATTTTTAATTATTTATGTGAAATTATTTAAAATATTTGAATGAATTTTACATTTTTGTGAAAATGGAAAATATAAAAAAATATATTTAAATTTATCAATATTTATCTTAAATAATTATTAACTATAACAACTGATCAAATGTTCAAATGTAAAAAATTATCCCATATAAAATTATTCATCGAATTACAATAGCTTTAACAATGAAAATATAACTAGCATACCTATATTAATTAATAATATATGTAAAACACACCGAGAGTTATCTTTATCAAGATGCCTATTGAATTGTGAAAAATGCTTACATTTTCATGAACATGAATCTGAAAAGCAATCTATATGATTTTCATTATAGTTTTTGTCATTGTTTATTTCAATTCCCATATATAAGGGTACACATTCAAATTTAAAATTATACCAACTTGTATATAAGAACAATAAATTTAAAATCATAAATTTTAATCAATCATTAGATTTAGTATTGAAAGCAACAAAGAACAATATCACAACAAAAATCACATCAACTAACTTAGATATATCCACTAGTTTTTTTCAATGTTTGAATACATTGTTAACATGATATACATTCAAGCATTTGAATGTCACGAAACCTACAGCTTTGCAATTGAATCTAATAAAGCTTTTCTCTCAACTGAATAATCAAACTTTGTTATTTTTATGACTACATTTAATCCTCTATTCATCATTATAAGTCTCTCTTTTCACTTGAAGTTTAAATATGTATCTGTTGAAAAGGACCTTTTGTATAATGTGTGCAAAACTAATATCATCTTGTTCTTCATGCTTCAAAATTTTCGATTCTTTTGCTTTAACACCCATAATTTCTTTTTTCGCTTCTTCAAAAGAAATAATCCAAGTGAATGAAGTATGGTCTTGCACTTTGTATTGAAGTATATATTTATAATCACATTTAGGGAAAGTTTTATCACATCTTCCACAATACCACTGACCATTTTCATTAGTGTTTACCTTCTTTTTGTAGTGCCTACAATTTTCAAGGGACAAGCTGTATAACAAAACTTGTCTACCTTAATGAAAGATAAATTAGCTTTTATCACTATCCAATAAGGTTTACCAGAGTTACCAAGGTCCTGATCCTATATTTGTGAGATACTTTTTAACATTTTTTCTTCTATCACAAATGATATTTCCTTTGTAATAGAATGAGAATGGAGATTCTTCCCTTCTGTATCAAACCGCAATCTCAATTAGTGTGAGTCTGGAAGATCTGGATTTATAAGGAGTTGGGTTGTAGTAATTTTTCCCATAGATTTCCCACCAAAATCACTAATTTGTGCAACCTTTATAGCAAGAATGGGGAAAGTTCCTACATTGCACATTTGTTGGAGTTGTTGACCTTCCTTATTGTAGAAACCACCCCACATTGTTAATTCCACCATACAACCTGACATGTCTTTTAGTTGAAGGGTTCTTTTTTGAGTTTGTGTCGCATTCTTTCTAAATATTGTGTTTGGTGTGTCAATTGAGAGAACAACACCAATGATATCAACCAAAGAATTGCATTTCATGTTCTTAATTTCTCTTATCGGCGTAAAATGGAATTGTTGTTTTGGTATACAACTATCCAACTCCAAACACAACTCAACAATCATTTTTTTTTCTAATAAGATTTCCCATTCATTTTCTAATTGGTTAAAATTCTTTTGTGTAGGTTTGAGTCTCCCTTTTGAGATGACAAACACTTTTCCAGTTTTTATGTGTTCATAAAACTTTTTTGCAACTCCATTAAAACATGTTGTAGATGTCAAATTCTGCATTTGCTCAAAACAAACAACTATTAGCATCATTAGTAGACTTTAAGCAAACTAAATAAGGCATCCCTATGAAATAACACATCAATGCTTCCAAATGCAAACAAATCACAAGATAACTAAAGCAAGCTAAATAAGCATATGAAAAACATGAAGTATATTTATCTCATAGTGGATTGGTGCTTCTTCGATGTGGAAAGAAGCCCTTTCCCAATCCTTTGGTAAACTCCATGATGAAGATGATATGAAATGATATGGAGATATGATGAACAAGATGCAAGATGATGTGTGTATCGCAAAGATACTAAGATTGTGCAGTGGAAAAAATTAGCTCTCCATTGAAGAGAGTAACTTTGCATGAGGATTGTGGATGGATTATTGAAGAATAAGCCTTCTACTTATAGACTCTCAAATTGAAAGAGTGCTCAAAAGAGAGCAATGTGGGATAAAGATTTAGCCAATGAGATGGAGCCACTTGTCACCTTGTGAGTGGTTGAGGAATGTGCAAGTTTTGGTCAATGTACCAAAGAGGGGGAGATTTTAAATTTGAATTTGAGAGTTAAATGCCAAGTTTGACCTTTGCAAGAGACATGTAAGAGCTCATAAATGCCTTGTTGGATGTACATGCCAATTTGGGGGGAGATTTCAAACTTGGAGAATATTCTCATTTTATGCCATGTTGAGAGAAAATGGAGTATGGATAAATCAATAAATTGATTTATTTGTGCAAGTGGGAAAAGCTAGAGGATGTGATGGGTGATTAGATTAGATTAATCATAGTTAGATTAACTTAAGAGGTGATTTGACCTTTTTGCTTTAGATTTAAAGATTAAACTAAATAAAAAAGGAGATGAATAATGTGTTTAGATTTAATTAAATAAAGGTTTGATTTATTTAATTAAAAGGATGATGATAGGCTTAAATTAAATAAAGTTAATTTATTCAATTTAAATAGAGGACTTCAAATAGACTTGATTTATTTGATGAATGGTTTTAATGAACTTGATTAAATGCATGATGTTAATTTTGCATGTCTACATTTTGCCCCTCTTTGAAGTAATGTACTTGCTGCATTGGTTCAAAGAATAAACTTGCCATGATCAAAATTTAAATTTTTTCTTATTTTTCGGATACCCCAGCAGAAAGAAGTATATTGGTACATTTCCCCCTTGAGAGATTGAGCGAAAATATTCGATTTGCGGGTCAATCTTAAGATAAAGAGGTTCAAGATGGACATATGAATGGCTGTGATGATGATGTAAATGAGATGGTTTTAAGATGCTTAGAATAACCAATCTATATTATCCTAAACAACTTAAAATGATGATGTAATGCATGTGAGATGGATGAGATGGATGATGTGATAAGCTATGATTATGCAATGGATGTTTTATACAGATGCTTAGACTAACAGATCTATATTGTGATGATGATGCATGTGAGATGATGTGCAAAATGCTGATGGTTTGTGGATGCAGGATGGATGCACTAGCAATGATGATTAACTAATCATGACGTGATGTTAGTGTGGAAAAGAAGAGAGAAGAAATGAGATGATGACAAGAGGATCCAACAAGTCCATGATCTAATGAAACTTTATTAGAGATGGTGATGATGATAGATGATGTTTTGCTTATCAAGGATTGGGTTTTTAAAAGGGATACTTACCTTATGTTTGATTACACATGTAGATACGATGCATCAAGGTATAAAGAACTAGGATGGCATTGTACCTAGTGCCATGGACTTTCTCTCAAAAAATAGATAGGAGTATTCTTGTTCACACTTGACATATGGAAACCTTGCTAGGATGTACCTAACAAAGCAAGTATTTGCCAAGTTATATTACAAGAACATCCAACAAGAACAATAGACAAAAAGGATAATGATTGATGCCCCATTGCTTTCTCTCTAAATCACTTTGATTAGACATCATCGAGAGGTAATTGGAATGAGCTCAATAAGATAAATCAAAATAAAAGATCAATTACACAAAAAAAACCAATGTTCTTCATACCTTCAGCCAAAGGGATGTGTTTTGATAGGATAAGAATCCAAGGGGATAACCAAAATGATGCCCATTGTTGGAACAATATATCCTAGGACATGCATTGTATAGGATGATGATTGGTTGATAAGTTGATTGATAGGCTATTGATATAAGGTCGATTAACATGTTTGAAAATAATCAAGAGTTTGATTTTGCATTTAAAATTTGTTGTTTCAATTTTGATTTTACGATTGAAGCTTGCTTTTGCTAATTGTTGTGATTGTTTCTATTTGTGTTGCCAAAGGATGAAGGTGGTGATCAATTTATTATGGATGATTGATTATTTTGAGTGAAGGAGAGATGAGATGGATGGATTTTTCAAATATTTGGATGTTTTTGATGTTTTTGAAATGTTTTGAGGCTATTTTTGGATTTTGTGTTTTCAAAAGTTTTTTGGATTATTTGGATTTTCCAATGTTTTGGGGTTTTTTAAGATTTTATGAATGTTTTTGGATTTTGATGTGATTTTGGATGTTTTTGGATTTTCTTGGTTTTTTGATTTTTTTTTTTTTGTGTTTTTATGAGTGTTTTTGGATTTTGATATGTTTTGGATGTTTTTGGATTTTTCACATGATTTTGATGATTTAGATATGGATGTGTGTGATGATATCAGTGCTCTATTTAGGATTTTGTTGAAGACCAAGCTAAGGTTGATTGATCGAATTGATGGATTGATGATGATGATAACATTGTTGGGGATACACAACAATGCAAGGATTTGATTGATCAGGATTGATGATGATAACATTGTTGAGGATGCACAACAATGCCAGGATTGATTGATGAGGATTGATGATGATAAAATTGTTGAGGATGCAAAATAATGCAAGGATTGATTGATGAGGATTGATGACGATAACATTGTTGAGGATGCACAACAATGGAAGGATTGACTGATGAGGATTGATGATGATAACATTGTTGAGGATGCACAACAATGCAAGGATAGTGTTAAGCAACACAAGGATTGGGATGGATATCCCAAGATGATGGTAGATTGATGATGATAACATTGTTAAGGATACACAACAATGCAAGGGTAGTGTTGAGAAACACAAGGATTGGGAAGGATATCCCAAGATGATGAAGGATTGATTGGATTTGATGATTAGGATTTTGAAGCTTGGTTTGAAACAAAAGATGTTTTGGATGATTTATGTGATGTCGACGTACAAATTAGATGCGACTGATATTGATTGTTTGGATTGATGTTCGATGAAAGATGAAGCTTGATAAGGAATGTATTCTTGTCAAAATATGCCATGGGATAGTGATTTGGATTTTGGATCACAAATGTTTTGACCGATTTGATTTTACATTTTCCAATGTTTAGATCACCGTATAAGGTGGAGGATATAGATCAATATTTATTCTAGAAGCAAGATGTAAATATCTGCCCCTAGTGTCTAGCAATGTATGGAATGTCATGGGTGGATGCTTGGATAGGTGTATGGATGGATGGATATGGAAAGCACGCAAAGGATGCTAAGGATTATTTTGCAATAAGATAAGGTGTTTGAATGAAGGAATGCTTTATTTGATAATGCTTCATGGCTCAGATAATGTTGGGATAGGATAGGATCACTGAAAATGACTCATGTCAAGATGTTTACCATAAGCCAACGTAAAGTGTATACCAAAATTTGTCAAGATCAAGATAACTTGGACTATGTATGGATGAAAATGGATAGATAAAGATGGATTGGATAAATGGATTTATTATGGATAAGATGGATGAAATGTTGGAATTATTATCAATGGGATGAGATGCTTTCACCTGAAATAGTGCACGCAGATGCTTGATTCTACACTTGACACTTGTTTTCCAGGTTTTCATCATGGTACCTGCCCAAAGCGCCACCCATGCAATTTTCACTAGAGGACAATTTTTTTATTTACTATTTTCAATCATTTTTTTGATTTTTTTGGTTTTTCTGAAAGATTTTAGGCTCATGCTGAACCACCTGGTGATGTTGATGTAGATTCTTCTATCATGATGTGACATCGATAGCCTACTTGAAGAAGTTTCTTTGCTAAGATATGTGCACTTGAATACAACTTTTGAGATTCTTGATCTACGTCATTGATACCGGAGTTAACTATCTTTGTGTGCACATCGTGATAGAGTGCCTTTGGAATCCTTATGATGAAGGGTCATTGCCAATACATGGTTAATTTGAGAATTGGATATCATGTGTGGAGACATGGATGGAGTGTGTTTAGGGATAAAAGATGGATTGGTTGATATTTTGGAACCTTTGACTCTCCAAACTTAGGAGGATGAGCAATGATGGGTGGATATGGAAGTGTGCATAGAATTAGGACCAACTGCTTGATATACCTTGTATGTTGCTTGAGAAGCCTGCTTTTTCTTTTGTGGATGTCTTTGATGGATACATTTCCCTTTTTTATTTTTCCCCATAGTTTCTTTGACTAATGGAGTTTGATAGGGATAATGTTTCTTTGTATTCTTTGGTATCCATGTGTATTTGATTTTTTCTTCATGCTCTGCTTCTGTTACTTTGATAACGTTCTTTGTGCTTTGATTCAAATATTTCTTTTGAATTTGGTCCCAATTCATGGATGGGGTGATGGGTGAATGAAGATTCATGACATGGCTGGTTGTAGTATTGGAATTGGTTTCACCATAAGGAATCTTTGTGCTCCCTATGTTGACATTTGCTTGAGACGAAGTTGCCCCCAATATGGTAGTAGTGGCACCTTTGTTCCTTGATTGTGCTTGTTTTAAAATGTCTTGTTCAGTAAACCTTCTCTGATAAATGACCACTGCAGATGACATTATTTCAATTTGTTGTTCTATTGACTCTGAAATATCTTGTTCCATCTTATCTGTCTCCTTGAGTGGATAATGCTGGATATCTTCATACATGATGTCCTCAGTCTGAATTTGGGATATATCTAATCCTGATGTTGATAATTTAGTTTGACCATAGGAATCAATAATACACTCTTTTTGTGTCATAATGTTAGGAATAAAGGAATCATGTTCTGAATGAAGATCATCTACATATACATCCATAGAAAGCATCTCATGGGTAGATTGAGGAGTATGTGTTATGGGGATACAATCATCATTTGTGACATCTTATATAGATAGGAGAGTGTCTATTAGATCATTATAGTATCTTGGAGATACAAATTCTTGATCTCAATTTATTTTTGGATGGCTTTTGACATGCTTTGGATCAGTTTCTTGACATGGGTTAGTTTCAAAGGATGGATTTCTTACAAAGGGTTCTTGGATGTCATCATTAGGCATGCGAATTGGCTCAATATCCTCTTCATTTTTTAGTGGACTTGGATCAAATGTTGAGTTGAAGATTCCTTCAATATTTGCAACCATGAGGTCGAAGGATGTCAATATGTCTTGGAAAGGACCATTGCTAGACTTTGGTGAAATATGTTGATCATGCTTTGGAATAAATCTTTGAGATATGTCCTCTAACTTATTAGGTGATGTAGATAAATTTTCAACATGTTCACAGGTCAATGGATTGTGCATTATGTCAATAGGATCAAATAATCCTAACACTCAAAATAGATCACTAAAAAATGGTTCTTGATGTATGGTGATTTGATCATTGGATGGGGTAGAAACATCTTCAATGTGCTCATTAATGGAGAGATTTTGAACAATTGTGGCAGAGAAATTGTGAATGTCTTCAACCATAGGGTCAAATGATGTTGAAATTTCTTGAATTGTATCATTGTAGGGTATTGTTAGTGGATTTTGATCGTGATTGAAAAGTGACTCTTGATATATGTTGATTTGATCATTGGATGAAGTAGACACAACTTGAAGGGGCTCATTGATGGATTGATCTTGATCATTGTTCTCAACTGTTGTGGTGGAGAGATTGTCAATCCTATCATTATCCCAAATAGTGATTATCTTTTGATCAATTAGGTCTTGGATGATATTTTTGAGTCAAATACAACTTGATGTTGTGTGTCCCTTTTTTTTGTGAAAATCACAATGGTGCTCCTCATTATACCTTGGTGGTTTAACTAGGGGTTCTTGATAATTCCCATAGACGGGGAGCTTGATGAGATTTTCTTGTACCAATTATTCCAAGACTGATTTGATTGGTCTCCCAAGTGGTTTGTATTTTTTTGATTGTTACTTTGTGAGATTTTTACTTTAAATATTGACCTTGTGGTGATTGATTTTGGAGATGTGGTGATTGATCTTCGAGATGTGATGACTAATCTTTGAGATGTGATGCCTGATCTTTGAGATGTGGTGATTGGATTTGTTGTTGATGTTTTTGATCTATATATTCAACTTCTTGACATTGGAGATATTGTTCTTGATGTAGTTGTGGACATAACTCAATGCTTTGATGGCATGGTTCAATCAATGGTAGAGTACATTGATTTTGGAGTAAAAATTTCTCTTGTTTCAAGGCTTCAGTTAGTTTTCCAAGTGAAGCAATTTGGTCTAGAAAAACTTGGTCTTGATTTTGATCTTGGCACCCTTGATGTGGTTGATTTGGCTTTTGTTCAAGTAGATTTGGAACACATACTTGTGGTGTTTGAATGGGATCATGGAAAATTTTATTTTGGATACTATTCTGATTTGGGATGATGTTTGGATTTGGAATGATAGGTTGCAATCGATCATTGTTGTGTTTGGGAATCACATTACCTTGATTAAGGTAACTTTGACTTTGCATGGTGTTACCTTGAATTGGACTAATACGTGGAGTTGTTAACATATTGTTTGGAATTTGGACAACATTCATATGATTTCCAAACATATCCATCCCAAAGTTTTCCAAGTTTGGATTTGAAATGTTCATGTTTGGTAAATTTGTACTTGGTACATTCACATTTGGCATGTAGGGATTTGGTGGGATAATTCTGATTTGTGGAAGACTCATGCATTGAGTGTTTGGTTGCTAGATTTGTAAGTTTAAATTTGGATTTAAATCTATCATCAGGAAAGGTGTTCCACACTTTTGACTAGGCATACTAGCATTTGTTGTAACATCAAGGTTTGTAGGAGATAATGATCCCATGTACAGATTGTATAGATGTGAGTGTTGATAATCAATTGGAATTCTAAGGCTTTGAAAGTTTAGTTGACTTGGATTACTCATTATATATGGATCAAGTTTATATTCCATGTTCTTCTTGTGTTTTGACCTTGTTGACCTCTAAGGTGTTTAGGACCAATGATGAGATGAAGGATGAAAGGGGTAAATGATATGAGTGTTAAAAGTTTAGGGATTTTAGATCAATGCTAGAATTAGGGTTTTATTTTGATTGGTTTTATTGGATAATGAACTTGTAAACCCTAAGATGTTGGATGTGATCTTAGGATGAGCTTGTTCAAAGGATTGCTAATTCAATTAAATGTATGAGAAAGGATGCATTCCCATACACCTAACTAAACAAGGTGATTTTTATTTTGATGATTTACCCAAGTCTAGAATGATGTTTCCAAAGCTCTAAAGTTGTTTGGATGGATTTTGATAGATGTTTGGAATTTGGATGAAGTGTTTGATTTGATCCTAAATGAACCTAGGAAGGACTTGCTTATGAAACCAAGATAGTGAAGAACATTCCTTTCTCTAAGAGTAATTCAAAATCAAAAGACCAATGTTTGCATGAAAACCATATGACCAAAGAGACCAAGCACATGCGTGGAGTTGAATTTGAGTTAACTTTGCTTAATGAGTTATTTTTATCACAAACACACTTCTTGCTTAGTTTTCAAACTGAATGTCTATGTCTCAATTTATTTTCATTCCACAAGGTCCATTCTTTGAAAATCAAGGTTTCAAGAGCATGGTTTCCTATTGTTAAGATTAAAATTTTAACCAAGATTAGACATGGCAAGTAACTTCTTGGAATCTAAGTTCCAATGCACCACTTTGATAAACTCGTTGGATGGAATTTGGTTGGCTACTACAAAAAAGGTTCTTAATGATGGGACATCAAGAACATGGCACCTTGCAAGTGTCTAGCAAGCCACTAAAGGATTTAATCAATCCTACTAGGGGCTCTTATACTTTTTACGGTAGTACCCCATTCTAAAAGACACTGTACGACTAGGTCCTACATACCATTAGGACTTGACAGTTTAGTCTTATCCATTTATATACCGGCCCGAATAAAAATCCGGTTGGTGTCACCTTCGAGTTCTCCTTTTGTATGTGTCTCATCGGAAGGCCCCTCTAAAGGTAAACAATAGTGAGCAAGCACATTCGTAGTTTGATCAACCTTCATTTAGAAACAAAGGGAGAACACATGCAATATACCTAACTCACACTTGCAAAGTGTTTTGTTGAATTTTTAAACCCAAAATGAAATGTGGAGGTGATCAATTTATCTCAACCTAAGATCACAAAAAGAGGCCTTTTGATTCTCAAGATCATTGTAAAGCGCGAGTGAAGCGCATACATCCTTTTCAATGATGTTAGTTTAAGTAATAAATCACAAAAAAAAAAGTTGCACATGTTCGTTTTAAGTCCACAAAGCAATGATTTTGGTTTGTTTTAAAGCATCGAAATGAGATATGAAAGTTTCCTTGTTCAATTTGTTAACCTCAAATGAAATCTAGTCAATTTTCCTAAAGTTCGTTTTAACTCCTTTGTAATGAAAATTGAAAGCCTAGGTAATGTTCATTTTAAAGCCCAAAATCAAATGAGTTGGCCTAAAATAGAAAATTAAGACATAAGGTGGAATCGCCAAGCATTAAATAACACTTTTAAGTTTCAATTTTGATGCTCAATTTATTTCCAAGTTCCTTCGAAGGTCTCTTGCAAGCTCTTGTGCAACGAAATGCTCCTCTTTCCTTGCTTTTCCTTCATTTTCCTTCCTCATTTTCCTTTCACTTTTCTTCATTTTCCTTTATACCCTCCTCATTTTCCTTCTTCGTTTTCCTATAAGATAAAAAATAAAATTATGTGAGGATCAAAATATTAAATTCATTTTAACTTTAAACAATATCATGACCTCAATTGAAAAGACGAATGATTTAGATGATCATGATATTAAAAGAAATACTTGTAAGTGGATTCTTCTTTATCACTTATTGATATTCAACTTATGCAATAGTTGTCTTTTGATTCACATTAGAAGGAATAATCCCCAAAGTTTGATTTCATGATGAGCAGCAAAATGTGAATCTAATTTTCCATGCAAATTTGAAGAATCTAAAAAGTAATTTTCCATGCATTGATTTGGTAAAGCTTCAATAAATGGAAAATTATCACACCACAAGTAAATACATATGCATATCTTGTGGAATAAAGAAAATATTATTTCTTACTTTCCAAGACACTTGTACCTTCAAACATGTAAAGATGCTTTATCTAGCGAAGAGTCACTTTCTCAAATTTTAACGTTAAATTTCAAATAAGATTATTCACTTGCTTTAATCATGATTTGCATGTTAGAATAGGAATTTAATAAATACTTCATACCCACCACCTAGCAGATATATAACCTTTCATAAATGTGACTGATGCTATCATAAAGTTTACAAGAATGAAGAGAAGAAAATTTCAAGTGAAGGCAATGCTCATTCATCTATAAATCGAAAATGATAAGTGTAATATGAATGAGATACACATTTAATAGATTTCCCATCATTTAAAATGGAGGAAACATATGAATCTCACCTATACATGCATATAGCCCAAACTGACTCACACAATCCTCATTAAAGAGGAAGATAACAATAGCATCATTTATCATGCTATGGAAAACACACACATTTTAGTGGTTAAATGAAAGAACCATCATACATTTTTCAAATCTGCATTAAGGACATTTACGTGGTTTGATAAATGATAAATTACTCCATCCAACCACACAAGCAATGTTCCTAAGTGTGAACGAAGGAAGATTTTATCGAGTCAAAAAGTGCTTTAGTTAATGACAACTCAACAAAGAGACAAGAAGTAAAATTGATAACACACAAAGCTAGAAATTGATTTGAACAACAAAATTTTTTGCATTAATTGATGAGGTAATGCACCCCTAAAGAATGATTTGCAACTAACAAACATCATGGAATCAACATTGAATGGCATGTTCAGAAGGAATGACCAGATACAACAACAACCTTACTTTCTCCATTAAATGTGCTTTACTTTAGAAACATCAATCAAGAAGCCAAAAGAAGTGGTCAAAAGAAAGGTACTATTTATCAACATGTCTTTTCTAAATGCGATATCTCAAAAAAAGTGCCATTGATTTTCAGGTATGCACAAACAAAAAAAAGAAATGGTTGGTTGAAAAGGCTTCCAAAACTTTCAACAAATGTAACTATCTGGTGTAAAGTTGGCACCTAAATGCCATTGATAAAATTTCAAACTATTGCAAATGGTAGGTGTAACACCGAATTCCACAACTATTTCCAACAGTCTCTGCCTATGCCAAAATGTAAGCACAGAGAGGGCGTGCAAACTATTAGAGGATAGGCACATAATAGATATGTTAAAAGGCTTTAAAAACTTTCAAACTAATGCAATGGGTAGGTGTAGGACCAAATTCCACAAACTTTGTGCAGCTTCCTCACAGCACAGGTAAGATACACATGCGAGATAAATGTTGACTTCATATTATGTTCATGTGCTGTGGCACTTGGGTTTCAAAATTTGTAGATGCAGATTGGTAACTCCAAAACATAGAATTATTCATCACTTCTTGTTGACACTATGGTTGATAAGGATAATGGGCCTAAAAATGCAACTTGGGCAAGCTCCAAAGTATACTCTGATGTTGCATACTCATTCAATGACGATGATGAAGAAGGGATAGTGAAACAAAAAACCAAGACTGAGGTAAATGGAGGAGAATCAGGCAACTCAAGGAATGGGATGCAAAAAAAAAAATATTACAAAATGTGGACAGAATGGATTTTGTAAGGACGCTCTAAAAATCTTTGAGCTAATGAAGCATTTAGGGACACATCCTAAAATTGGAAGCTTTGCTTGTGTTCTAGGTGCATACTATCACACAGGTTTAGAAATTTGTAGTATATTGGAAAAAAAATAGGCAGCATGCTCATTTTTCTTTTCTTTTTTTTCTTTTATCACAAAATCCATTATCACTAAATAGTTGTTAGAAAATCCATTATCGCCAAATCTAAAAGACTCAGTGAAAATGTAAAATAAAGGATGATAAAATGGATCAGATAACACAAAAAAATAAATTAAGTCAGATCTATATCCTGTCAACAAAAACACAAAAGGTCAAGTGACATGATTAAGTCAAGGATAAACCATATTCCCCAAATAAATTTCCCTCCTTCTAGTGCCATTCTGTAGACATCAAATTCTGCATTTGCTCAAAACAAACAACTATTAGCATCATTATTAGACTTTAAGAAAATTGAATAAGGAATCCCTATGAAATAACACATCAATGCTTCCAAATGCAAACAAATCACAAGATAACTAAAGCAAGATAAATAAGCATATGAAAAACATGAAGTATATTTATCTCATAGTGGATTGGTGCTTCTTCGATGTGGAAAGAAAACCTTTGCCAATCCTTTGCTAAAATCCATGATGAAGATGATATGAAATGATATGGAGATATGATGAACAAGATGCAAGATGATGTGTGTATCGTAAAGATACTAAGATTGTGGAGTGGACAAAATTAGCTCTCCATTGAAGAGAGTAACTTTGCATGAGGATTGTGGATGGATTGTTGAAGAATAAGCCTTCTACTTATAGACTCTCAAATTGAAAGAGTGCTCAAAAGAGAGCAATGTGGGATAAAGATTTAGCCAATGAGATGGAGCTACTTGTCACCTTGTGAGTGGTTGAGGAATGTGCAAGTTTTGGTCAATGTGCCAAAGAGGGGGAGATTTGAAATTTGAATTTGAGAGTTAAATGCCGAGTTTGACCTTTGCAAGAGACATGTAAGAGCTCATAAATGCCTTGTTGGATGTACATGCCAATTTGGGGGGAGATTTCAAACTTGGAGAATATTCTCTTTTTATGCCATGTTGAGAGAAAATGGAGAATTAATAAATCAATAAATTGATTTATTTGTGCAAGTGGGAAAAGCTAGAGGATGTGATGGGTGATTATATTAGATTAATCATAGTTTGATTAACTTAAGAGGTTATTTTGGTGATTTTACCTTTTTTCTTTACATTTAAAGATTAAACTAAATAAAAAAGGAGATGAATAATTTTTTTAGATTTAATTAAATAAAGTTTTGATTTATTTAATTAAAATGATGATGATAGGCTTAAATTAAATTAAGTTAATTTATTCAATTTAAATAGATGACTTCAAATAGACTTGATTAAATGCATGATGTTAATTTTGCATGTCTACACATGTTACTCTGATTTCACCATGCTCTGAATCAACCAAGTCAAATGTAACCACTTTTCCATCTCCTTTTTTATTGTTAAAATGATGAAGTTGACCCTTTCTAGTGACTCTTTCCTTTATTGACCATCTATTTTGGTATGGATTGAGTGCTGCAATAGGAATGGTTTTGTATGAGGTTCATTTTTTATAGCAATTGGGTGCTTATATGGATTGTGGGTAGGATCCATGCCTGCATCATCATCATATAAGAAAAATAGTATTCAATAGAATTCAAACAAGGCAAAAAACACTGGAAGAGTAATTGGCAACATTGATAATTTGTTGATTTTTTAATATAGCAGAAGAATTGATTATGACATAAAACTAAATATTATACACATATATTACATTTTGGAATTTGAAACTCATGGAACCAACATCGAAAAACAAATGCATGTTACATCAAGTATGTTCTAATATTTTCAATCTAGTTTCCTCACCCTTTCTCTTGGCAAGTTGTCTACCATTTTTCATTTTTTCATAATGGTTATATGTGAATGGTGGCATAATTCTTAAGCCTTTGATGCATTTTACACAAGATATAGCTACAAATGTCAATCCCATTCGTTCTCTTGGTCCTATATCAATAATGGCTTTTGATAGAGTCAAACCTTGTGATTTGTGAATTGTCAATGCCCAAGCCAATCTTAATGGAATTTGGATTGTCTTGCTCCTCTATATTGCTGCAATTGGAATTGTATTTGGGTTACGATCATTAAATGGTATTCCTGAATAGCTGCCAAACACAACCATTACATATGTTGGTGGTTCTAGTGGACTTGTTCTAGGTTTGTATACAATGCTTCGTATATATCCTAAAGATCCCTTGACAAGGCCTGCTTGTATCAATAGATTTGAGGTTAACATAACCATGGCATCTTTACATATCAATAATTCTAGATCCAACTCATCATTTGAGTATTCTTCTCTTGTATTGCTACTTCCTAGTTTTGTTGCAATACTACATGCAACAAGATGATTCAATGAGTATAACATTTTCTTGTTATGGTTATTAACATTTTCATTTTTGGAGAATAATGCACAACATTGTCAAAATCCTGATTGCTTGCTGCATCTAATGTAATATTGGTTCTTCTCATAAGGAATTTCCATTCATCGATTGTGGGGTTTGCATCTCTCAGATTTGTTAAAAGTTGATGAAATCTTTATTGATGGATTTTTTGTCCGTCTTGTTTGAATATTTTATCCAGAGTCACCACAGTTTTGAATTCTTCCCATAGCAACTTAGCTCATGTGTTGCTATCATATGCTGGTCTATCATTAACAAAAGGTAACTAACCCAAATATCCAACAAAAATGATAGATATGCCTAATAGAAAATTGATAACAATTATTGTGAATACTATAGAACTTTATAGTTATACAATTGTCATTTACATGTATTTTTTTTATTTCCATACAAAATAATTAATTTGGTTAATCAAATAGATATCCACCTCCAAAGTTACGATTTTCATTTTGTGGGAATGCTTGTCGGAGCCAAGAATCAAAGTTTTCTAGCAAGTTTTGACTAATGAAGCTCATTTCATCAAGTAGAATGTACTTGATGTTTTTTATTTCTTCTTGAAAACTTGTGAGCCTCGCTCCTTCTAATTGAGGAAAATTTCTAATTGGGATTCAGAGTTTTGAATGAACCATGGATGCTCTTATGTTGAATAATGCAACTCTAATTGGTGCCAGTAATAGAATAGGAGAAGGACCAAGATATGATGCATTTTTAAGAGCTTGAATAATAGCACCAATTAGATATGACTTTCCCATCCCTCTTATTCCTTGAATTATCATCAACAAGGGCAATGCATTTTGATTATTATGTAGTGTGTCATGATTATGTTGAGTGCATTTTTTTGTTTATCACTGAGGGTTGTGTAGTTTATAAGTTGTGGTATTTTGTCATGTATGAGATATCCATGTTCTCTCTTGCTACTGATGAAGTTCATTGCTTGATTTGTATACATTTCACCATGGTATTCATTACACCAATCTGCTTGTCTATCAAAATATCTCCTTCCCAACATATCTATTTCAGAAACTTGTATATTTTGACCATGATGTAGTCCAGATAGTATTTCCTATTCATTCTCGATAGTATTTCCTTGAAGACCTTCATTTTCTTCAATTTCAGCATCACTAATGTTTTCATCATGTCCTTCAATTGCTATTCATTCCACATGCCAAGGGTTATAATGCAATGACTCCCAATTTTGTCTTATTGATTTATAATCATGACCAATATGTGTATGCACATCATGAAAATGTTTATACAACAATAATTTTGAATAACAAAAATCAATCCATTTATGTGACTCACGTGGAGGAATGGATAAAAACTTAGGACGTACTCTAACAATATCTTCCTTTTTTCTTGACTCCCATTTGTTATCTCTCCTTCTTTTAGGATTATATATCCATGATTTGGCTACATTAATTAGTGTAACACCTTCCATAGACAAAGGCCTTATTTTATATCCTTGGATGAAAGATGTTGTTTGTTCTTCATTATTTTCTTCGTCATTTACACTTATGGGTTTGAAAACCTCACATGACACATTTAGATTGATAAACCTCTTAATTCTTTCTACCAATGGAAGTTCAAATAGCATGTGGAATGCCTCTTGAGCTCCAATGTCTCTTTCTATGACAGTCTCAATCAAAAGTCTTCAATATGCTTTTGTAGCCAAATCATCTAGATTTTCCATGTTTGCAAGTCGCATTAGCATCTGTTGGTATGTTTCCAAACTTTTGTCTACTTTTTCTACATACTTTGCAATATATTTGATCACAACATGTTTGGAAAGAATAGGCTGTCAATCTATATTTGCTCTACACAATTGGAATATGTAATGATTGTGTGAGTTTAATCTGTAATCATTCCTTGTTGGCTCAATTTTTTTTCACCTATTTTTGTGTCTTCATATAATTTAGATCCCTCCAAATTTAATGGCCAATGAGAATTATGCCTATTATCAATATGAATAAGTAATGTATTTTCATAGTTTAGAATCATATGACAGTTGATTTGAATATAAATATTTTTTATCTTATGAAAATTGTTACTGTAAACCATTGTTCCTCCTTTTTTTCATAGGAATGCACCCTCTCTATAGACCATGTGTCTCTCTACAACATTTATTAGCTCTTCATAGTCATGATCAAAATTAATCTCTGCAAGTTGTCTTGTATTTTTCAGACATGGATGTTGAGAATTTGTTTGGAATGCCTATAATTAAATAGACATATAAATTGATTAGTTATGTGATAAACTACAAATCGTTTATGACATATATGATATGCACATGTTTTACTATTTTGAACATGCTTGGATGTTTTGCTGATGTGGATCTTTTCTAGGATTCCATGCTTGAACAATAGAATGTAAATATCTTTATACTTTTTTATTGCTCTTTATTTGATCAATCCAAGTTATCCATATTTGTTTCTTCATTCATCCAAATGAATCCATGCACATGTGGTGAGCCCTTATGCTGCCACACATATCTAGACCAAAAATCTTTAATTTTCATTCCTTTTTCTAGTATTTATGTTCTGAACATGGAACATCTTGGCAAGTGCATGCCAATATGTACACTATGTAGGAGACCCTATTTGATGAGGATTAGATCAATCGTGTACCTAGCATTAGTTGTACAAATTTTCTACACTCAACCCTATTTGATGAAGCATGACAATTGTGTCGATCTCAATGTTGTTCCAAATTGCATTAACTTGTTAGCTAGATGGGAGCATGTTTTCCAATGCTGACGCAGCTCGTTGATGGTGATTGGCATGGATTGAAAGCTTATTTTGGAAAATATAGCTAAAGAATGTTGTGCATGACATTTCATTATCATGTTCATCATAAAATGTCAAAATATTGGATGCCGACCAAAATGATGGTCCCTATAACACAATAAATGCTTAAAAAATTCATGTAGATGCACTCTAATCATTCATGGTTCTAACCAATCACATTTACTATTAGGGAACAATGTTGAGAATGACATATCAAGTAATCTTGGAGTGACATATTCATTTATAGGACATGAACCAATTCTCGGCCAATCAATCAATGTTGCTAAATTTTCGTTAGGGTTATTAACCCATGCCTGAATCAATTCCATTTCTCTTTGAGCATTAGGTGGCATAGAATCCATTGATGTAGTGTGCTTAATTATATTTCCTTGATCCATGTCCATGATTGGACCTTAAAATACAATTTCATTTGAATCAAAATCAAATTCCATATGCACTATTTGTAATTTGTTGAATATATTTTCATCAGAATTTCCTATGAGATCATTTAGAGAATTTTCATTAATTCTGACATCTGAATAAAACTTGTCATAGTATACTTTGTATTTTAATTCCTTATACATATGATCCCTATTCACTTTGAAGTTATAATTTGTGCCATGTTGATCCCTTCTTCGAACAATGATGATTGGCAACTCTCTTATTGAATGCGACAAAACATTTGAAACATATTCCATATTGTGGAAAAATTATTGTGTGTACTCTTTACTTGTATTGACCACCGACTGCATGGGTAACTTGTAATATTGGACTAACACACACAATTAACATTTCTTCTACTTGAGTCAATTTCGTAAGCTCTTCTAGTTGTGGCCCAGGATCCATATTATTTAAAGTTGAAAAGCTATGATTCCCTTTCTCTTGATGACATCTATTACAAACAACACCTTCAAAGGTGCAAAATACTTTCATTCCTAGGTAGCATTCTTGACAGATATAACACATGCCTAGTGTTGTCAAGTTATCTAATTGATGTCGAAATTGTACTTGAATTTTTTTGAAATCATCGTGAAGCATTCCATTTGGATTTTTTATGTTTCCTTGTAGACCTACATTTCTCTCATCTTATACTATGACTTCTGCCCTTTGTGTAACATAGCTTTCTCTTTCAACTTCATTGTGTCTTTTTCTCTGTTCTCCCCTTTCAACATCTGTCATTTTTTCTCGTCATCATTTTCTATATTCTCTTTGATATTGTTTTATTTTCTCCCCTAATTCAAAATTCAGTCTTGATCGCACCATATCTAGAAAATAATTGAAGTTGGATTTGTAAAATTGATGTTTTTCAATGGTAAATCTACTTTTCTTTTAAATAAACTTCATTTAATATCAAATAATATTTCAATCAAAATGTTCTAAATAGAATACAAATTTACATGACTATTACATAAGATGTATAGGTGAATCATAATTAGATGAAATTTCATCACAAAGAAGAAAAAATGAAAGATTTATTGTGTTTTGGAAATTGGTCCTTGAATAAATGCACTCATTATTGTGATCTTGTGACTATTTATATATCAAGTAGGGAATGTACATCCAAAATGCTTGAATAGTCTTTTGCAAAAGTCGACATTAAATTCTATATGAAAATATTGTTCATCAGACTAAGTGAATCTTGGTTGCCACCTACATACAACACGTATGAACAATTTTTTTACAAAATAGATATGAAAGTTTACATCAAAATCTTGTTCATAAGAGTGACCCAACCATTGAACAACCCTCTATATGCTTCACATGTGCCTACCCTAATTATGATACAGGTGCAAAATAAAATTTTCAATAGCACTTTTTGCAACTCTTAGTTCCTCGTATTGCTCGGCATAATAAAGTTCTCTTAAAAAACTAGAGAATCTTGC
Organism: Sequoia sempervirens; assembly: GCA_007258455.2. NCBI lineage: Eukaryota > Viridiplantae > Streptophyta > Pinopsida > Cupressales > Cupressaceae > Sequoia > Sequoia sempervirens. The sequence goes on along the minus strand of VDFB02000017.1, from coordinate 123,417,094 downwards.
AAATTTCTTGCATGCTGCATGTAATTTGTGGGAAATGTCTTCCATGTCATCAATCTCTTTGAATCGTTCTATTCCATGTGCAAGCAGTGCAACATCATGGAGTTCTCTAATGATTTGTTTTGAGTGGTCTTCAATTGATGTGTACAACTTGTCTATCGGACTTGGCACATGTTTGTTTGAATTTGTTGACTCCTCATGGGCTTCTAGCTGTTGGACTATTGGTTCGCTGGAAGGAGATTCATTATGGGTAGCCATTATCTAAACAATAAATGAAACTCATAAATAAGTAATAGGTTATAAAGATATGTATGATTGTAAGTTGTAGAATCATACATATATGATGCTTAATAGAGTTTTCAAAACTAACAAGACTACAAAGAGAAGTGTAAGAAAGTTTTTGGTATCAAATTTCTTTTAATGTAGGAGGTTGGTGAGTTATCGATAGAGATCATAGCAGTGGTACTAATGTTAAGAAAGCTTCATAAGCTAATTAATAGTCATAGAAATTTTGAACAAAATTGCAATGTCAACATAGTTTTACCACTTAAATTGCAATTTATAAGTATTTCCCAACACAAGATGAATTTGATAAACACAGAAGCATTCATTCCAACAAAATTTGAACAATGTTTTATTTATTTGCCACATCAACGCATACATCACATATATTAATTAGGTTTCACTTATTCAAGGGACTCATCAGAACTTATCACAATTATTTTGGGGGGAGGTTGCACCTGCAGGTGCTCCTCATTATTCTTTTGTTTCTTAGGAGGATTAGTACAACTATTTTCACTTGGTACATGATGGTTAGGGGGTAAATTCTTGTCCAAATCTACTTGGACACTAGCTGGTTCCTCATTATTCTTTTATTTCTTAGGAGGATTAGTACAACTATTTTCACTTGGTACATGATGGTTAGGGGGTAAATTCTTGTCCAAATCTACTTGGACATTAGCTGCTGCTTTCTCTGACCATTTAATTTATGCCCTAACATCTCGAATTCTCTCCATTGCATGAGCGAAGGTCTCATCCTCCTTGAGCTATCCTTCGCCTTATGTGTGGTTTGCTTAATGCACACCATGTCTAGCACAAAAAGGTTCACGTTAGTTGCACATGCACAATTCTATATTTGCACAGTGGACTCATAGGGCCTAGCATGTAGCTTGGGACCTTATTTAAATATAAAGTTAGCCTTCACCAAAACGTCAAATTAAATTTGTTGAGTTTTTATTGATATAGAATCATTTCTTTCATTGTATAATGCCTCTCGGCAAAAAATATTCTCTAATAAATATCTATGCTTTCATAATAAATAAATATTTTTATTAAATTTTAAATAATTTTTAATTATTTATGTGAAATTATTTAAAATATTTGAATGAATTTTACATTTTTTGTGAAAATAAAAAATATAAATATATATATATATTTAAATTTATCAATATTTATCTTAAATGAATTTTCATAAATAATTTTTTTTTAGAAAATCAAAACTATAAAAAATATAGTTAAATTTATCTTCCTTCTAAATATTTATCTTAAATAATTATTAACTATAATAATTAACTATAACAATTGATCAAATATCCAAATGTAAAAATTATCCCATATAAAATTCTTCATCAAATAATAATAGCTTTAACAATGAAAATTTAAAAAATATATTTAAATTTATTTTCCTTCTAAATATTTATTACTTAATAAATAATTATAATTCAATTTTCTAGAAAATGAAAAAAAAATAAAAATTAAATTTACCTTCTAAATATTTATCTCAAAAACTAAATTTTAACTATAATAATCAATCAATAATAAATGTTTCTTCCTTCTAAATATCATCTTAAAAAATAAATTTCAACTATAATAATTAATCGATAAAAAATTATCATAATAAATATTTTATTTAAAATATAAGTTATCAAGTAACGGACTACATAAAAAATAAAATAAAGAGTGATGATTTCAAGAGCTCTCCTTGATTTAAAGTGGATTTTTTATGTACACTCTCAACGTAATAAACTAGTGATGCATTTTTTTAAATCTCAAAAAAAAAAATTCACTTTTTTTTTCAACCATTTGTCCATTTCGAGTTCTTTTAAAGATGACCACTTCAAAATTCAAACTACCAACTAATTTACCCCAACAGCAGATATGGCATCCCACAGACTAAATATGGCATTTGTCAACATTCAATGCCAGTTGAAATAGGAAGAAACAAAATCTATAATTATTTATTGCAAATTTATTAAATTTTGTCAAAAAAATTCTTTGGCTCTCCGTTATTAAGAATTAAATTTGTATATAAAAATTTATACACAAAATTTGGTAAAAATTTATACACAAAATTTGGAAAAAATATCTATTGCTCTACTTCGCTAATTTTAAAAAGAGAACTTGTCTATTTTAAAGAGGGGAAAAAATTGTTAAACTGAGAAGAAAATCTAAAATCTGTAGCTCCACTTTACTAGTTTTAAAGCTAACACAGCATGTATGATGTCTTTCCAACAGATCTTCTAATTCAAAAACTTCTTTAACAAAATTTTATACAAAATTTGCTTACCGATCTTTCCAATTCCGTCCATTCTGCTTTGTAATACACATTTGCGGCACCTGCAAATTTATCAGCAAAACTCGGTATAAATGCCAAAACTGTAACATCATAAATATTATACTTTCTGTTTCATTTGTTTTGACAGCCACGTTGATGTTCGTTGCTGTTCTATGATGTAAAAAATAATTTAAACTTATCCAATAAAAAACAAATTTAAGCTTCTCAAATAAATAAAAAGATATTACACTCCCATTATTTAAAGAAAAACAAGCCATAGATCATTTGTTTACCTGATAATTTCACCATTATTTAAGCTGCGATATGAAAATATCAGCAAAAAACTACACACAAAAACCATAAAAATAAATTACTTATATTGAGTAAAAAAATTCCATTGCTCTACTTTGCTAATTTTAGATAGAGAACTTGTTTATTTTAAACAGTGGGGAAAATAATCGTTAAACTGAGATGAAAATCTAAAATCTGTAGCTCCACTTTACGAGTTTTCAAGCTAATATAGCATGAATGATGTCTTTCCACCGGATCTTCTGATTCAAAGATTCTCTTTAATCAACTTTATATACAAATTTGCTTACCGATCTTTCCAATTCCGTCCGTTACGCTCAGAAAATCCGAGAACAATTTTCCATCGAACTTTGTGATACATATTTGCGGCACCTGCAAATTCAACCGCAGAACTCGGCAAAAATGCTAATATCATAAATATTATACTCTCTGTTTCTTTTGTTTTGACAGCCATGTTGTGTTCGTTGCTGTTCTATGATGTAAAAAACGAATTTAAACTCATCCAGTAAAAAACAAATTTAAGCTTCTCAAATAAACAAAAAAATATAACACTCCCATTAATTAAAGAAAAACAAGCTATCAGATCATTTGTTTACCTGATAATTTCACCATTATTTAAGCTGCGATTCGAAAATATCAGCAGAAAATCATCCAGGGAAAAGAAATAAGTAAACTGAAACCCTAATCATAGGCGGAAATATAAGCTGCGTATATAACTTCTTACAAACCCCAAACCCTAAGACCGAACTGATAAATTGGGATTTGTTTTCATGATCTGTCAAAACGCGTTAGGTGGTTTTATTTAGACATATACATCTTTTTCATAGAAACAAATCCCAAATAAATAACTTTACTTAGGCATATATATCTTTTCGTAAAAACAAATCCCAGTTAAATAGAAACAAAATCACCAGGTAGTCCAAAGTTGGTTGATTTTATGAAGTGCATTAATTCGGATTTGTTTTTGTTTCTATTTTCTCTAGGCAAATTAAATGAATATCAGCTTTGAAATATCTTGTAAATGCAGAGTTGAGTTTATAGATTTTAAATAGATTAAAAGTATAATTTAAAAATAATTTATTAAAGATAGGTGAATGACATTGATTAAGAAATTATGGATTCAAATTGAATAAATAATATAATTTCATGCATTGTATAAAATACTTTCTACTTGTCCTTGGATGAGTTAAAGGGGCTCTATAATGATTGGTTTATAAGGTGCAACACTTGCTAAAGGTTTTGCAAATAGGGTAGGAAGCTAAGTGAGCTTGATCTTGTGGAAAACTCCTTGGTTAAGCACACTTGAGTTGGAGTAGTGCCAAAATAGGCAACCTCTTGAAGTTCAAATGATTCACCCTTGTGAGCATCACCTAGATGTAATGTGTGTTATATGGACCATTCATACTCATGAGAGATGAGTTCATGTGAACCTTTTCTCATGAAGTGAAGTCAATGATTTTGAGTCAATAACTACACAATTGGATCTTAATCAAAAGTATAATTTGATACACTCTAAAAATAACTCCTACTTTTCGACAAATTAAATGTGATACTTATCTCAATTTTGGGTAGAGGTATGCATTGTTGAATATGTCAAGGATTGATTTACTAGTATGTCAAAAATTAGGGCCTTAACAAAGTGAACACCTCAAAATATCTAAATTAAATCTGTCTTTTTATTCAAATCCATGTCTAGAGAATTGACCTTTATTTTTGTGTAGCTAATCTAGCATGTGGAACTAAACCTAGACATGTATATACCTTAAAATAATCTACACAACTTCTCAATTTTATGTTCAATAAAGCCTCCAATATGGATGACAAGTGGAAGTTTATAAGTTTGATAGGGGTGATTGATATTGAAAAATTAATTGAAACTAAAAGTGGGAGAAGGTGACCTTGATTTGTTGAGGTTTTTTGAATGGTAGATATTGGAGGTGGAGAGGTGTTATATGAGTAATTTTTCTTGACAATTATCTTTTGAGTTTATGGTAATGACAATGGTAGGAGGAGGGTTTATTTTACAACTCCATCGAGAAAATAGTCTCAACCCTTGTTATATTAGGAGTTATATTTCATGTTGGGAATGTTGGCCCATCAGGATATGTACATTAAAAATTGAGTATGAGATTTGGGTGCCACTTTTATCCCATGGTATTTTCTCATGGTCTAGAAGCCACACATAGTTATTAATTTTATGATTAGTCTATTTGATGGATGTTTACAATGGAGATGGTTAGGAACTTGTATTTTATAGAGTCTTATATTGTCATTATTTCACCAAATATAGTTTTTGATTGAGATAGAAGAGTGGATGCTCAATGAATGTATTGTAACCATGATGATTGTGATGATACATTAAAATTCCATTTGTTAAGTTTTTTCTCAAAAGTATTTTCTTAAGGTATCTATTTTGTTGTGAATCTTTTACTTTTGTTGTATTTTTGCATGTTTGTGTAAATCATTATGAAGTTGTGAAATCTAAGCTTATTTAGAATTTCTCTTCCCTCATGATTAAGCGGGAGGTTTTTTAGTTGTATGCGAATTCCTTGCATTTAGTAGGATAGTTTGGTTAGATTATGAGATTTTCTTTTTAGGAAAATGGCATTTTTCTAATAATGTTGACTTGAGTGGAACCCTTATAGACTAGTGATCTTATGAAGCAATGTATTCCTTTCTATTCTATAAGAGGTAGAAATAAATTTTAACTAAGTGGTTATACCATTATCTTTAATTCCTTAAATTAATTTAATGAGTAAAAATGTAAATTTTATTTAATTATTCATTCCATTTAAATTAATCTAGAAAATATAAAATATTATATCTAGAAAATGAAAAATGAGAGTTTGAAAATGCAATATTGGATGTTCAGTGAAGCTTGCAATCCTTGTAGTGTCACAAAGAAAGAATATGTTTTATATTCTTAGTTTCTAATTTTTTTCCTCATACTTTTATTATTTGTATGAATCCATGCTTGATCTCATTATGTCTATCCAACTAGACTTTTATAAAACCATGTTATATTTACTTTATTATGGTGGCTTCTATTTCAATGTAATAATATAATTTGAGATCATGCAACCTATACCTACATTCAAATTCATTATATTAATTGATAGGTGTAACTTTTTTAGGAGGTGGAAACCTGTTCAAGAGTCATTCTAACAAATGTCAAGGCTACACATATCTCCTTGAAAAGGTTATAATTGGACCATGTTGTTATGGTGACTACAAATATTGGTTGTTCTCTCTTGATTGACCTTGAACTTTTAATCTTGAGACTTCCAAATTTTACAAGAAATACAATGATTAGATGCTAATAATCCTTATATTGTCTCACTTCATCTCACATGTGGATCTAGACCCACTTTTATAGCTTTTTTTTTTGTTGATTTACAAGTCTTAATGTCAAAGTTTAGTATAATTTATCTAGTGATCATTCAATTGCGAGTCCTAGCTATAGTGGTCATAATTTAGTATTAATCTAGTTGGAGATAGTATTTGTCACATAAGTTTATACTCTTAATATGGAAACACAACCATGCCAAAAAAATAACCCTACTAAAGACAGGTTCATCTTTTTAATTCTTTCAAAATCTAACAACTAAAGAGCATTTCTTATTTTCCACATTTGAGAAACCTAGAACAAGAGATGATAAAGTAATATTATGTTTATACTTGGAGCCTAATATCTCTATTATTTTGATAACTTGGAATGTGGCCTCTATGACCTTAATAAAGAAACAAGAATATAAATCAAATTAAAGATGAGAAAAATAAGAGGTCAAAAAGGTTTCACAAAAGAGCTAGAGGTGTAGTGCACTATTTTGTGTTATATTGTTCTTTCCAAATCTCACTCACTACTATAGTACTATTCATTTATATTTTGAAGGTCAAACCTCCTTTACCTCCAACATAACAAACTTGTAGTTCTTTTACTTACCCATCATAATAATCATATATTCATCATTGAAAAATATACTACATTAAAAATGAAAATAAAGACATAGAGCTCAAATTCAAGAGTCTAATACTCTTCCATAACCAATACACCTACAAATTTTCACCTACACATTCTAAAAAATATTAAATTTAAATTATTGCAACTCATTTTAATAATAAAAAAGGACAAACTTTAATAGAAATAAAATCTTAAACATTTACTAAATATTTAATATATTAAAGTTATAATTCATAGTACACTTCATAATTGTATTAAATAAAAGAATAATATATGATAATTGAAGTAAATTATGGTTTGAAAAATCTGTGCACATGAAATAAAGTTTGAGAATGTAAATTTAGATTAAATTATAGGATTATTGATTGAGAAAAAATATTATTTTAAATAAAATTTAAAAATAAATATAAATATAACATGCTCCCAAATAGCCCTTACTAATGTTATATTTAAACTAAATACTTATTCAAACATTGATACATTGGACCCTTATAAACTTCTTAAAAGAAGCTTTCCTTGTGTGAATTTTCATTAAGTAATAGCCCAATTAGACTTCTTTCTCAACTCCTCAAATGCCTTAAAAAATATTGAACTTATTAAAATAAATAAAATGAAATATTGATGTAACTAAATGGGATTTGAAAGAATCAAGATTCAATTATCTTTATCACCACAATTTTGCAAATAACACAATTGTTTCCCTACAATAAGGCACAATTTTGATAAAGTCCAAATATAGTATTAGAAAAATAATTCTTTAAAAGATAATGTGTAATGTCTCATTAATAGTATAATTAATGTTTTCACATGTAATTTAAACTCATTGAACTAGATCCAACATTCTAATAACACAATTTAACTTATCTCAAGTGTGAGACCCTTGTTGTTGAGATCAAACCTCTAGAGAATGTTGGCTTTCTTTCTAAACTAAATGCACTAGTCTTGATCCAACCTAGCATTGAAAAAATATAAAATAATTCTATAGATAACAACTTGTAGATAAAAAGGGAGAGAAAGATAAATATATAAAGAAAATATATTAGTGATGCACCTAAATTACAGTGATCCTTCCTATCTACTATAGAACAATTGATTAATAAAACTACCAAGAAATTTACAAAACTCTCTTCTATACTAGTATGTAAAGGTTTGTAAAGAGGTTAGGGTTTAATAGACACTGAGATGGAAATAAATATTTTATAGTTAGCTTTGAATTACAAATAAATTTAACAAAAATTACATGTATATGAACATAGAAAACAATCATAATGTAAGAGAGGGGGACTGACCACATCAAGGCCCTAGGTCATAGAGAGCCAAGAGTGGTTTAGGCTGCCCTAACTCACCTCACTCTAAAGGGAAGTTTCAAATGAGGGGGAAAATGATGAGGAATATAAGGCCCTGCAACCACTCTTCAAACATAAAATCTAGAATAGGGCTAGGTGAGCTAGTTTTCTGGTTCAACACTGTACCTTAGGTAGCTCTTTGTCTAAGGATGGAAGCACGGTTCCTAGACGACATCATAGTGTGTTGGCATCTCTCAGGTGTATTAGCATCTATGCAACTGAAGGACCAAGAATACAATATGAACCACTAGAAAACAAGTTGACAACCTAGCTAGTCACTTCTAAGGGAACAAAACAAAATTATAAAAGTATGAAAGATGTAAACAAATGTGATAAAGTAAGTATGTGAAAACTAAGGTGACAAAGATAATCTCACAAATATACTTGCTCGCTAGCTAGCTCCAAAAATCACGCCCACCTACACACAAGAAAGAGATAAAATTGTTGGGGGCTTTATAGGGGTTTGTGTAGGTCATACCCTCATTTTTGGTGTTTCCACCTCCATGAAAAACCAAGATAGAAAGGATAGAGAAATGTATGATAAGGAAGTAGAGAAAGAACATACACGAATAAAACTACAAAACAATATTAAGCTACTCAACCAAATCATAAAGGAGAGGAGTGAAAGAGTTACCACCTCCACTAAGAGCTCACTAGCTAATGGAGGAGAAAGGAAAGCTTGAAAAATCACCACAACCTCTACTATCATGAAGGGAGGTGTTGCAAAACCTCAAGCCCCTATTGTAATGGCTTGATCCACACTTGCTTTATGAAGTTGATGGAGTGTTGTTGTTGTTGCTATGAAGTTCCAAAGTGATGCTTAAAGGCTGAGAATGCTTGAGAATGCCAAAAGAGAGTGTGTAGAAGATTTCTAGAGGATGGAATAGAATGTGAATAGATGAATTTGAAGGAAGAAGAGGGAAGAATCTTCCATATTCGAGGTTGGTTGGTCAAAGAGGGACATTACAAACTAATCCCAATAGGAAGTGTAATGCCTCTACTTTAGATTCAGTAATCTATTAGGGATGTAAGCACACTATGTGGATGTCTGTGTGCCATGTGAGCATCCTGACATATATTATTATACCAACGTAAAAGATAGATACGAAGTGGAATGAAGGTATTGGGCTAATGTGGAATTTTTCCTTCGGATTTGGTTTTCTAAGGTGAGGAAGTGTAAAAGGTGAATTTGCATAAAGGGTGCAAATACAATCCTATACATTTTTCCCCCACTTTAGCGAGCATGAATACTCATGAGTGCTTTGGTAAAGTAGATCAAAGAATGAATAGGGTTAGAAATGTATATCTAAACCATCAAGGAAGTAGACCATGATCTGGCAAACTTGAGAGTGCAAGAGAACTGAAGGACTTCATAGCTCTACAAAACTATGAAGTTGTGGAATAAAAGTGTCTTATAGGCCCATGGACCTGCAAGGAGGAAACCCCCAAGATCTCTCACATGAAGGAAGCACCAAGAGGTAACCACCTCACAAGCCTGCAAACTTGCAAGGAAGGTGTCCTCCAAGATCTCTCACATGAAGGAAACCGAGAAAATTTCCTTAGAGAACCACAAACTTGCAAGGAAGGTATCCTCCAAGATCTCTCACATGAAGGAAACTAAGAAAAGCACCTTATAGGCCTAGATACCTACAAGGAAGGTATCCTCCAAGTTTTTTTCCATAAAGGAAAGCCAAAGAAAGCGCCCTATAGACCTGCATACCTACATGGGAGTAACCCACAAGATCTCTTGCATGGAGGAAGCTCAAAAGAAGTTCCCTATAGACCTGTAGATTTGTAGGGAGGTATCCCCCAAGATATCTCGCATGGAGGAAACCCAAGGAAGGGGACTCCATAGAGTCAAAAAGTGGCTTTACAGGCGCACCTGCAAAGTGGCATGTTTACTTGCAGATGAAACATGTCGAAAAGTGGCCACACAAGCAAGTAAGAGGATAGTCACGTAGACCATTGATGGATTGGAAAGTTTTCGAAGGGGTCTCTCAAGAACCAAATGTGAAGATAGGGGTCCACTTAAGGGACGCGTTGTTTGAAAGTGTGGAAGAGATGTTTCTTTCTCAAATCGATTCATCATCAAGGAATCATTTTGAAAGAAAGAAAATGACCCCTCGTGAGGGGAAGATCAGAGTTTCTCCCACCTCAAAGAAAAAGTTCTCAAGTTCTTTCTTTACAAACCCATGATGAAGGAAACACATTTCATCAGGGGTCCTAGTCATGAGTGTAGTTTTGAAAAATAAGTATGTTAAGATTCTCGAGAAAAGATCCATTAACAATCAAAATAGTTTTTGAAAATTGAAGTATCATAGAAGTGGTGTTTTCACACAAGAGAGGGAAAACTCAAGCAAAGAAGAGAGAAAGATAAGAAAAGAGCGACAGAGAAATAAACATAAATAAAGGACACAGGGGTGATCTAATATTTCAAGCTCAGAACTGCTCATAAATATAAGTATAATAATAGTATATAAAATGAACTATCATCAACCCCCTAATATATCATACCATGTGAAGAATGCACAAGAAGACAAAATAAAAATAAAAAATTGGGTCAACATGGTGTAGATGGTGAAATCTACAAATTGTTAAAACCTCCAACACACATTAGCATGGTTAGTTTAAAACAAAGAAAAATTTCAACATCCATATGAGATAATCTAATATGTTTTAAAATGCTATCAAATAACAAGATAAATAAAAGCATACAAAGGAAAACATGAAGTATATCTATCCCATATTCGATTGGTGCTACTTTGATGTGAAAAGTAGCCCTTTCCCAACCCTTGACAAGCTTGATGTTGCAAATGATGGTGGACAAAATCAGTTCCCAGTTTAAGAGAATTACTTTGCATGAAGATTGTGGAGGATTTGAACAATAGAGGAGCTCTCTATTTATAGAATATAATGATAGAAGAATGCCAAATATGGAGGATGTGGGACTAAGATTTGACCAATGATATGAAGCCACTTGTCATCATGTGATAGGTTGGAGGATGAGCACATTTTGGTCAATGTGCCAAAGAGAGGGAGATTTCAAATTTGAATTTGAGAGTAAATGTTGAGTTTGAATTGTGTAAGGGACATGTAAGAGCCTTGTAAGAGCTCATAAATGCTTTGTTGGATGTGCATGTCCACTTGATTTTGAATTCAAACTTGAGGGAATATTCCTCAAAGATGCCATGTTGATGGAAAATGCTAAATTTATAAATGAATTAAAATGATTTATTGGTGCAAGTGGGAAAAGCTAGAGGATTTGATGGGTGGTTAGGTTAGGTTAATCAAGATTAGATTAGCTTAATGATGACTAGGATTTTTTGACCCTTTTGACTTGAATATTTGGATTTATTTAAATCAAAAAGGGATGGAATATGCATTTGGAGATTTAATTAAATAAAGATTAGTTTATTTAATTAAAAGGTTGATGTGAGACTTTGATTTATGAATTAAATAGTCATGATTTACTTGGTGAATGGATTTTCTGAGTTTGATTAATTTAATGAGCGGGTGAATATGAACTAAGTGCATAATGTTAATTTTGCATGTCTACACATGGAAGGGAAGCCTAAATGTGCCCAACACTTTGCATCATCCCCAATTTATTGAAAATCAAGAACAAAAATGGAAGAATGATGATACACATAGAAGAAGGTTTACGACATAAAAATCATGTCTATATCAAAGCACCAATAGGGGTTACAAGGGTCATCCAAGTACACATAGCACAATCATGGGGGAACAGATCACAACACACACACTTCTATTCTAAAGATAAAGAAGGGGCCTCCACCTAACACTGATCGACCAAGAGGTTATTTGCTTCCCACTCTAGATCATCATAGGGGGAAGGAGGATGAGTGAATAGTCATGGAATGTTAAGAGGAGTGTCCAACCCTCCCGCAATAAGGGCTAAGGAAGAAGGCCCCGTAATGTCTCCTTCATTAAGCTCTTGTGGAGCTAAGGTCAACAATTTCATGAAAATAACTGACAAGGCCAAAACTTCATCTAGAGAGTTAAACATGTACCTTATAGGACTGGCATGTTTCACCTCAATGGATGGAGAATGCTGCACCCGAGATTCACCACTAGGCTCACCGAGTGATTCGAGAGTGGCGACAAACTTAGGAGAAGTCAAGACTAGTTCCATCATTAGGATAAAACAAGTTAGGTCACAGGACCACCTTTCAGGGAAGGTGGACTCCTCTTACATCCTTCATTGCTAGAAGGACCACTCTCCACCTTCTACTCCATCGGGGGATGTGAACTACCCATAGATTAGGAAAGAGGTGTGGAGGAAGAGGAGGAAGATAAAACCATAGTAGATACCACCAATCTATTTGTCATATATATGGGTTTTGGGAACGGTGGGATATCTAGAAGTGACATCAACAAAGGTAGCTCCATTGAGGGAGTGATGAACACCTACACCTTTTTTAGGGTTTGATGCATTTGTATTCATAGTAGAAGTCAAAAGTGATGCAGAGATAGACTGAATAGAAGTAGAGGGGAGAAGAGAGGAGGATGCAGCAAGAGGTCCTAATACAGGGGTGGTCGTCTCCTCTTCCTTACTCTATAAGGTGGCCCGCTTAGACGTGAGAGCCTTTTGTTGGTGATTGTGCTCATGTGCAAGGAAATTCCTATGACTCTTTAAGCTAGAGGCCGAAGGTTATGAAGGAACAAAAGGCTCCTACTTACCCATGGGAGTGTCCTCCATAGCTATTTCCATTGGAGGGACATACTTCTGAATGGGAGTAGGAGGAGTAGGTTGAGAAGCATTAGGGGGAGTTAACTCTAATGCCTTGACATTAGGCCTCTTCACATTTACTACTTTGGGTGTAGAAGCGGTAGAAGGCCATGAAGGTTGAGACATAAAGATTCAAGGTGATGACCCTTTCCTCTACCTTAGAACTACTACCAAGGTCCAGGTGGTTTAGTAGGGAGGTTTGATATCCTGATCTTAGGTCTATGCCAAGGTGGTATCGTCAGACTTATCAGATAAAAGTCAAGCATATTCATCCAAAACTCTTCTCTAGAAAGAGGAGGAGGGTCATGCCAAGAATAGGGGAGCTTCTCTTTCCCTTTTCAAGAAGAGGAGGTAGCCAGCTATTGTGCTACTAAAACGTTTAGTTTTGGCCATCCCTTACCCCCAGTCTTATACTTCACATAGTTTTTGTAAAGTAGGTCTGTTCTTAGGGGAAGTGGACCAATTGGGGCAGCAAATTGGTCTAATGAATATCCTGCATGGGATACGAGAGGCTGGTATCTAGTGTCATGTACTACATGCACATCACCTTCATGGGAGAACTTTAAACATTTACGAATAACGAAGATGATTCCATTGATGGAAGCTATCCAAGGTATTCCTAGCTTCATCCTTAACAAATCTAACTCTGAAATGACATCCAAAACTATGTCAACAACCCTAGGTCCAACTAGGACAGATAAAGACCATCATGAATATGAATGGTGGATTTTGTTTCTTTGTACTCTTCACTATGCAACGAATTTAGCAACAATTTTTTTTCTATAATGACATTCACATGGCTCATGGGATTGACTAAGACCCCTATCACAATGTTTCCATTGAGGCGATTGGGAATATAAAGAGAAGGTTTGTTGTTCAAAGCACATCTTTCAAAGTGAATGTCGCATTTGACAAACTGGTCATAGGCTACTTAGTAGGAGTAACTGTGACCATGTTGACATAGGCCTTGAGTTGAGTAATAGAATCAGAGGGATCGACAATCATGTTGGTAGAGTGTGATGAAGATGGGTCTATGTATATCTACAACTCACTATTCACCTTTTCCAGCAATTATTCATATATTTTTTACTTCCATCAAGATGAATAATACCATCCTCAAAGCGATCTTGTATCTTGTGATGAGGGTGCATACAATGTTTAGTATCATGTCCCTTAAATCGATGGTACTGAAAAAAGGTATTTGGATCGTACCAACTAGGGAAAGGTTCTTTAAGAGGGTTAGGGTTCTCCAAAGTTATGATCTTATCCTTCAACAACTTTTGCAAGATGGAAGAGTAAGATTCTGCTAACTTTGTGAGCTTTCAAATGCACCTAGGACCGTTATCAGTCACAGTAGCTACTACATTAACAATTGTTGGTGTAATTAATTATTTAATTACACTAGCATAAGTTAAATTAGGTCTTGCATTTAATTAATTAAGTCCTAGGTTTCATAATTAAATAAATCATTTAATAATGGGGTAATTCCCCCTTCCTTGTTTGTAGGAGATAAGATTCCTTCTAGAAGATGAGTTGTCCTTCTAAAACTTATCTCTATCTTTTTATCATTTCCTATATAGGGTTCACATGTTGTCACATGTAGAGTGATTTTAACACTTGGCAACATCTTACACATTTTATATTTTCACTCATGCCTATATATTCAAGGCATTTTGTACATTTGTAATCATATCATATTCAATTTGGCATCCTTGCATCTTAATGATAGCATGATATTTCTACCATTTCTCTCTTGTGGAAGTTATTTTTTCTTGTAGGTGATTCTGAGGTGTTTGAGGAGTTCACCTAAACTCCTACAACCTTTCCTTTCCTAGATATTGATACAATAGTCTTTCCTTCAGAATGGGAGCATGAGGAAGATCCCTCGAACTAAACTGTCATTTGTTGATAGTCCCGTAGTGTTGCACACAAATGTGTGAAAGAAGGGTACTTCATAAGGGAAAAATTCTCTTGCCAAGGCCTTTGTAATTTCCCTATGAACACCTTCTACACATTAGAATCAAGTAGTAGATACGAGATTTGTGAAAAGAGCACTTGGTATCATGCGATGAAGTCAACATTCTTTTCATTATCACCTTGTTTGCATCATAAGAGATCTAAAAAGGTCATCTTCAGTTTGATGTTAGCTTGAAACAGTTGGAGGAACTGGTTCACCTAATCATCAAATGAGAAAGTGGAATTGTTGAGCAAGGAATAGTACCATTCAAGTGTTGTATCCTTGAGAGATCAAGGGAATAGTTTTTCCATCAATGTGTTGTGATGGAAGAAATCTATGCATAGGGAATTAAAGGTGGACACGTGTGTTTGTGGGTCACCTTTTCTACCATATTTCTCAAACTTATGAATCTTCATTCATTGAGGGAAGGGAGTGTTTAAGATTGCTATCAATAATGAGCTATGTTAGAAAAAGGGTTGAAAGATAGGCTGGGAAAAGGCCTGGGAGAGACTCTCCAGTTGGCTTTGCATTTTACCCATATTCTGAAGAAGAGTGTTGAGAATAGGGTTGTTAGGAGACATAGGGCCAGAGGGGCCTCCTCCAGAACCACCATCGGATCCACCTTTGAAACTGCCACCAGTGTGACCACCATTGGATCACTACCAAAGCCACTACCATAAGTAGGGCCACCATCGGAGCCACCTTTGCTTCCAAAGCCACCACCATGACCTCCACTAGAACCACTTCCACCAACACCACCCCTACCACCAAAGCCACCACTATTTCCAAAGCATCCACCACTCATCCTACCAAAACCTCCATTGCTAGAGTTGATATGAGGGTGAAGCTAAAGCCTGAAGGGACCCTATTCACTTTGATAGTCATAGAGGCAGATGGGATGCTAATCAAGGGAATGACATCAATGATGTACACAAATGTAGGAGGCATCAACATTCCCATCTATCTTTCATGGTCTTCAAAATTGGCCCCTTGAAAAATGTTAGGATTGTTTAAGGGAGCACATGCTTCAGTCAAACTGAAGAGACTAGCCAGGAGTTCTATGTTTGTTCAGTCTTTTCCAACTATATATTTTAATTTGCTGATAACCCGAGTGACTCTAGCCAACTTCAAGCCTTTTTCCAAGTGGTTTTCCAAGTCACCCAACTGTTTTCTAAGGGAGGAGACATATTTTGAAGGAATATGAACAACCTCATGCTCATCTTCTGATGATGGTGTGGGAGACATAGGAGGAGTGGTGACATGGTCGATCTCATTAGAAAATAATACCTTTCCCCTTAACAACTACTCCTATGTGGCGAAACCAATGGTGGATATAGCAAAAAGGCTTGTAGAGAAACCTATAGTGACCTTCATCCTTTCCATCAGAAGGTGTTGTACACTTCTCCTAATAATATACCTAAAGGTTATGGACTGGGTTGTGATGCACATAGACCTTCACAATACCTAGGGGCACAACAACCAGAGGGTATACGGGAAAAAGCCTCAACACCAATAGATGAACAGATGTTGATTCGTGTCAGGTTCACCAAAAATGTAAGAGAGGGGGATCAACCATGTCAAGGCTCCAGATCATAGAGAGCCAAGAGAAAAAGGTTTTCCTAACTTACCTCACTCTAAAGGGAAGTTTCAAATGAGGGATGAGAATGATGAGGACTATAAGGCCCTGCAACCAAAATTTAGACCCAAAATCCAAACTAAGGCTCAACAAGCTAGTTTTTAGGTTCAATATTGTACCTCAAGTAGCTCTCTACCTGATAACCAAGAATATAGTATGAACAACTAGAAAACAAGCTGGTAGCCTAGCTAGTCACTTCTAAGGGAATAAAATAGAATTGTAAAGTACAAAAGATATAAATGGATATGATAATGTAATTATATGAAAGCTAAGGTGACAAAGATAATCTAAAAAAGATGCTTGTTCACTAGCTAGCTCCAAAAAGCACATCAACCTACACACAAGAAAGAGAAATTATTGGGGGTTGTATAGGGTTATGCTTTAGTCAGACGCCTATTTTGGTGTTTCCACCTCCATAGAAAACCAAGATAGCAATGATAGAGAAATGTATGATAAAGAAGTAGTGAAAGAAAGTAAACAAATAACACTACAAAATAGTATTAAGCTACTCAAATAAATCATAAAGGAGAGGAGTGAAAGAATTCCCACCTCCACCAAGAGCTCACTAGCTAATGGAGGAGAAGAGAAAGCTTGGAAAATCACTACATCCTTGACTATGATGAAGGGAGGTGGTGCAAAACCTCAAGCCCCTATTCAATGGCTTGCCCCACACTTTCTTTATAGAGTTGATGGAGTGTTGTTGTTGCTATGAAGTGCCAAAGTGTTGCTTGAAGGCTGAGAATGCTTGAGAAGTGTAACGCCTCTTCTAGCTTTAGATATAGGAATTCATCAGGGATGTAAGCATGTCATGCAGACATTTGCATGGTGCACAAGCATCCTCAAGAAATATTCTTCTATTGACGCAAAAGACAAATGCCAAGTGGAACAAAGGCAACGAGTTGACATGGAATTTTTCCTTCAAATTTGGTTTTCTAAGGTGAGGAATTGTAAAAGGGGAATTTGTGTAAGGGGTGCAAATTCACTCCTATACACATACTAATGTGAAGGAAAAGGAGTTTGCACAACATGGTATAAGTGAGAGAAGTTAAGGTAGTAATTTAATTCATCAAAAGGCATGGGAAATGTTTATAGTTGTAGAGAATGAAAAATAAATATCTATTCTAGAGAAACCAGAGAAGAACCATTATAAAATGAGTTGCAATCAAGCTTTATTTTGAGATAAAATACCAAAACCCTAAAAACTATAATTGCTTGTAAAACCAATGGTGAGCAAATACTTGTCTAGCTCATTTTGATATGAATGCATGGGAAAAAATTCATGACATTATTGGATTTTCTCTACATTAATTAATTGAGGGTGGAGCGTACGCAACTCCCACAAAATTAATTACAAAAAATAGTGGGTATGTGCAGGATCATCATGCAAAAAACAGGCCCTTAAGTGGCAAAAAATTTAGAAAAATCAGTGTTAGGAAATTTGACGTAAATATTTGAATAAGTTATCTATATTATTTCAAAAATATGTAAGAATAGAATTTGTAGAAAATTGAATTTAGTTTCTAAAATACTAGATTTCTTTAAAAAATAAATAAAATCTATTTGGTGAAAAATTGAAATTTCAATGCAGTAATACTTAAGTTTGAAAAATAAGAAGTAGGTGTTTGTCTGACCACCCTAACCATAATAAATTAATAATATTTTTTTGTAAGATTTTATATATAAGTATAAGACTCATGTTGGATGTGATGCATATTTTTTATAGTTTTTTTCCAAGTAAATAATTAATTATGAATTTTTTATTACAGCTTTTAGAAAATATAAAAACTCGTCTGTCTAACCACCTTAACTTGGTCAAAACTTCATGAAATTTAATTTTTTTTTTTTAATCCTATAGTATGTGAAGCATAGAATGTGACATGTTTCAAATTCAAAAAATATGATACCATTTGAAAGTTATAGATGTTTTTCAATTAGTCTATCGTCAGGACTTTAGTCGTAATTCTAATAGAAAATGAATAATAATTATTTATTAAATTCAAATTAAATCATAATTTATATTTTTGGAAAGCTGAGAATCTCCTCTAAAACCCTTTTTGTTTCATTAATTTTGGGTGAAAAAAAAGTCGCCAGCCACATACCCCCATAATATTGCCACTTTTTGGTGCACCATGATCCTGCACATACCCTAGTAAGGGGTTTTATAAATCAAGTAATATAGCATGGTATCATTTTCTTACTTAAAATCTATAGAGAAAACATTGAAGATCACAACAAAGCTGAGAAAGTAAAAATTAGTCACTACAGAAGTGGTTTCCACAATTAGTTTGTCTCTCTATACAATAAATTTCTATTTGTGTGAAAACAAAAATCATGGAAATAGCCATTTGTTGGTTTATATTTGAGTCATCAATCTATTTTTAACAAACCCTTGATTCTAAGATGGTCAATAAACTATCAAAATATCCCTTTAATAGGATAAGGTGAATTTTTTCTATGATTAACTTGAGTTTTGTAATATAAATTGACATGTAGATAAGTTCCCATGAGCTAGAGGTGGGCCCCATAAATCTTGCTTGGGCTTGTAGACATAGTGCAAGCCTTGGTCATCATGGCTACTAGGTAAGAAAGCACATTATAATCCATTAAAAATAATATACCTTTTAGAACACATGCTACAAAGAACTAGTGCATAGAAATGATAGCATGCAACATGGAGAGCATTCATTGGCTTGAACCTTTGAGTCATTAAGGAATAAACTGATCATAAAAATGTGAGCTTGCTAAAAAAGATGCAACATTGGACCAATTCACCTCAATGATAACACATGAAATGCTAGTGCAAGAGTGCAACATCAAAAGAGTAGGTACAAACGAAGTTTCACTATGAATAATTTATGCATTACAATAAAAAATCACAACCTATAAGGAGGTGGCCCCAACAAACTAGGCTAGATATCCTTGCATGAAAGAAGAACACATGAAACTCAATACCATGAGCGTAACCTTAATAAAATATAAAAGGAAATATAGGTTCAGAAAAAAACTTCCAAACATGGATCTAAGTAGGAGAGAGTTGCAAATCTTTGCTACAAATATTTAAACTATTATAGTTTAGATGCACATCCATAAATTAAATTTCAAATTTAAAAACATAAAACCATAACAAAAAAAATTACATGGAAAAATCCTTTTAGAAAAAAAGAACAAACCAATGCATAGATCAATTGTATTATTAATAACAAAGTGATTACAATATAATAATAGAGTCTATGCTCTTGCAAGTTTCTTTACACTATGATACAAATATAGAATAATTTTGGTAGCATAATAGCTTCTCAAAAAATATGAAAATGATATCTCAAAATACATTTAAAAATTTCACATAGTTATAAACCTCTAACTTGGGAACCCAAGAATGCCATGTGTTATCTCCATAGTCTCAACATGCATGAAAACTAAAATAGAGAATATGCACAAGTCAAAATTGACCAATAAAGCAACCTACCAATCATGCAATGACACACACCAACATGCAACCACATGCAAGGCATTGAACTCTATATTTTATGCAAATATTAATTCACTTGAAATGCATGTCATCCCACTAGAGAAAATATAGAAAACAACCAATTTTGAACTCCCCTTTGACTTCTAGTCTCTTCAATTGGTTGTCATAGTCCCATTTAGAAACTTTCCAAAATCCCACCAAGTGATAACTCAAGATACAAAAAAACATGTCACTATGGTGTACCTTTGAGAGGTTTTCATAAACACATCTTCCGAATTGAGTTCCCAAGTGAAAAGTGATATAATTTTGTGCTCTCCATCAAACATATAGGAAGCTAACTCACAAACGAGTCTTACAAATTGTTATATCAACTTAGAAACATATCACTTAGGATTTAATTAATAAAATATGCAAAAATGGGACTAATTTAATTAATTAAATATCTTGGGACTCTCTAAGGTTGAGAAACATTCTCTCATAAAGTTTTATGCCTATTAGAGGTATATATGCATGCATGTCACTCAATTTTTACCACTATAATACCACAATTTGTATCATAAAATGATATTATTGTTTGGTCTATATAATTTTATTGTTCAAAAGTTTTACACTAGATATATAAGTAAGTATTGAGCATAATGTGAATTATAGAATTGAATCTACAATATTGTTATATCTGAAATTTGTAAACATTATAATAATGAACTTGTATTTTACTTAGTTGTGCATTAATGAGGTGTTATACTTGATTATGATGGTGGTTTTCTATAAAAATAAATGTTTATAAGAGAAAGAAATATGGGTGAGTTAATATGAAAAGATGAAAAATGAGGAAAGAAGATGACAAAAATGCTCTAGAAATAATTGTAATTTTCATTTAAAATTTAATTAAGGATTTTTTTTCATTTCTATAATAATTAATTTCATGTCTTTTGAAACCTCATTTGCATAAAAGAATTTTATTGTATGCTAGATGAAAAAAAAATATATTCTATAAATTTATCAACTTGACAAAATATGTATATATAAGAAAAAAATTTATAATAAAATTATTATATGTTGCATTACAATTTATTTCATATTTTTACATGTTTATGGATAAATTATTTTATTTTTTCATTTAAGAGAGAATTGGTATGTATACACATTTTTTTACTGTACCTTATTTGACTATAAATAAATTTGGAAATCATTCTATTTGCTCACCAACTCCATTTCTAAATTGGACAGAAATATTTAAATACTCATTTCTGATATGTCAATGAAAAACAGTAAAATAGATTTTTTTAACATTGTATTCATTTGAAAAACAGTAAAATAGCCTTTGAATATGATTTTCTCAACATTGTATTCATTTGAAGAATTTCATTGGATTTCTGATAATAGAGCCCTCACATTAGATAACAAGTGGTACCAGTAATGAAGTATGTCCAAATTCTATTTTGGAAAGAAACGAAACATTGCAGAGAGAACTGGGCACATAACCATGAGCATAACAGAATTTATACACATTCCACAACCAAATAACATTAACAAATAAATGTATTAATCCTGTGCAAATTAATCTTAAACAAATCCTGACACTTAAAATGAATTCACATCCTTCAGAACCCATGATAATATTGTGATACCGAATAGAGATTCCAAACACCGTAATTAAAACGAAATTAGTCCTTCAACTTAAAATTCAATGTACGAGATAGAAGGGTGTTGACTTGAAACCATTTTATTAAAATACAAACTCATTATCAATCCTAGAAGTGGCGTTCGGATGATCCCTTAAATTGGTCTCTTTGCAGTGAGTAACCTAGTTGGCTACCCAATTGCAAGCAGCAGTACTGTGGGACCAGATGGACTTGCCATTAGTTGGCATTCCCTCTTTGTTGTCCTCCAGTATATTCCTATCGCTTCCCTTTCCCTTTCTGTTCTTGCCCTCTCCTTCTGAAATAAGTTTCTCAGGCTGCAGTCGATCCTCACTCCCAAAAGTGCCAGTGACATGATTTATAATTCCAGTAATTGTGTTCTCTAGATTATGTCCAATCTTTTCTTTATAAACAACCTGCCTACCTAATGACAAATGAAATCCATCGTTATCAACAACTGTACATTCTAGCTCCTGCTCATGTATTGAATTGTCTCTGCACTGGCCTTTTGATCTTCATTGTGTCCTATTTTACTTACGTAAGAAATTTCTTCAATGTCAAAAGCAGGGGCTGTATGCAATATATAATGCTGGGGTGAAGTATCTGCAGTTCCAGAAGTAGGGTAGATTTTTGACGTTTCTACGCCATGAATATTAGCAGCATCTCTAGTCATTCTCCTATGCTTCTCAGATTACTTTTTCCATGGGCAATGGATAATCAACTTGTTTTGAATAATAATCATCATGATTGTGGCAACCTCAACAAATATCACCTATTCTTGTCAGTATCTGCTTCATGTGTGCAAATGAGTTGCTATTTAGAAGCATTTGTTTTAACCGCAGATACTTATTTCAGCTATCTGTGTTGGCAGGCCATTTTCAATGAACTTTGTAATATGATGGATCCTGGAAAGACTCCTTATACACCGAAGAAGGGAAAGCCAAATGTTATCACGTTTGTTGGTTTACAAGGTACTGTCAGTGATATTCTTTGACATGATAGTCTAAGTTTATAATTGAATATGTATTATTTGTTTGTTGTTCTTGTTTATATTATCATGGGTGATGTTTTATGACAATGCTGCAAAATTTCTCAATGCATGCAGGAATTAGAAATACTTTGCATTTGAATTTTTAGCTAAGATTACTAAATCTGATAATTAGTTCGTTTAAAATTTCCTTCATGTATGTCACATCCCTGCCAACGATCACCAGGCTGGACGATGCAGTAGGAGAATAAATTAAAAAAAATAATAATAATAAAATAACAAAGACTTGGAAAGGTGTAAAAATCCGGACCAATTTTTTTCAATTTTTTGATCAAACACACCAATGCAAGAAGCACCCGTTAGGGTTAGTCCAAACCAAAACCAGCAGTTTGCAAGTAACTCTTTATCAAGAATGCGCAATCAATCTCAAGATGAGAAAGATGTTGTCATATGAATGCGCAATCAATCTCAAGATGAGAAAGATGTTGTCATATGGCAAGAAGGTCATCAGTACAACTAGACAAAAATTACAATGCTGAAAGTAAACTCGATGCCAAGAATGTGCTTCCCAACCCAAGGTGGGAATGGAGCTACCATATGGCGGAGATACTAAGGAATTACAATGCTAGTTCAAAATGTAAATAGGCGACAAGCCAGCCTCTTCCACTTAGTCAGTGGGTATTACAATGAAGCAAAGGAAGAAGAAGTAAGATTGCTGACAGTACTACTGTTCAGCTTATAATGAATTAGAGAGTTCCTACCAATAACATAGAATAAGGAGTCTAACAATGTTGCAATATAGTATAATGTCTCCTCAATGATCATAATGACTTTCAACCCAAATCCAACTCAAATGACAAACTTTATGCAAGCTGATATGACAGAAATATGACTGAAAATGCAAAAACAACAACACTGTAACTCACTAAAATGCTCATAACTCTCTCTAGACTAGTCCAAATGACATGAAATCTGATGCAAATGAACACTAGGAGAATGGCAACCAGATTCTAATCAGATAATGACTCTAAAACCCTGTAAAAAAAATTTCTAAACATTTCCCAAGCAGAACAGAATGATACAGCCTCTAGAAATGTTCTACCAACAAGATAAAATTAGATTCTTCATTAGAAATCACCAAACTTTGCACAAATGGGCTCCTAGGGCATAGAAATGGTTTTAGCCAATACCCAAAATGAATATATTTTTATTTTTTGACTTATGAGAAAAAACAACATTCAACAACTTGAAGTCGGCAACACCAAAACTTCACTCACATGCTCAAAACTACAAATGCATAATAACTTCTACAATGCAATTTATCACTACAAAAACTCACTCAACTACAAACTAACTCTCCACTAGTTGCTATCTTTCAAGCAAGAAGTCGAGCCAAGGCTAGGACACATTCATTCCTCGAAGCAATCCAAATACCATTCCGACAACATAACATTACTGAAGTCATCAGATATCCAACTAAATAGCAAAGGCTTCCTTCTATAAGCTTGAGATGAATCTTCTAGAAACATCAAGAAGATGCCCTAATTTTCAAATTTGAATTAATCTCTTTTCCCTCCATGGATGGCGCCCCTTTTCCTCAAAGTAATATTTGACTTTTATTAATTTAAAAAATTCATCTTTCTCTCAAGTTGGTGTCCCTTTTCCAAGCTTAATTTTGTCCTTTAGAAAAATATTAAAATAACCTCTTGATGAGGCATGCACCCTTGAGTCCCCCTTTTAAAACAACTTTAAGTGATAAAGCTAGGCCAAGGGGTCAACATTAAAACATAATATTAAAATATAATATTATTTAAATCAAATCAACTTATCTCTCCAGAAAATGTACCCAAGGCCAAAAATCAAAATATCAACTGAATTGCTTGAAGAGGAAAGCCTGCTGAACTAAAGCCAACTGGACTACTACCAAAAATAGAATTTACTAAAAATAGTAAAATGCTCGGATCAAAGTGCATGCGATACCATTATGAAGCTTTCTGAAAACCCAAAAAGAATCTGCAATCCAAAATCCCAAACTCCAAGATGTAGCCATCATAACTTAGTAAAAATAGTAAGTCCAGAAAGGTTGCCCGACGCAGTTGCATGTCATACCTCTGCGAATCTCTCTGAAAAGCCAGAAGGAATCCAGAATCCAAATAGCCAAACTCCCACATGCAAACCCCTGAATTTTGAAAATAACCTACCGAGCAACCGGAAACCTTAATTCTTCCTCTGACTAGTCGACAACACACCAAGGATAGGCCATCAATCACTGAAAAGTGTAGTGCTAAAAATGGGGACATTATATTCTGCCCTTCCCAAAATTGCTTGTCCTTAAGCAATACCACCACAACTCTAGAAAAGTTAAAACTAATCCATACCAAAACAAATATGATATCAAGGTCCCATGTCTGTCTCAGGAAGGATCCACCATGTCGATGTTGCACCACTTTGATCACATCAGATAAAACATCATGCCAATGCTACACTAACCTCCCTTGTAACCCCAAAATTTTAGCATCCATGATACTCAAACTGAGAAATCTTAAAGGAATGAGATCAATATCATGTAATGTCTCATGTCCAAAATGCTCTGAGTCAAAAATATCAACCATACCACTATCTATCACAACCCTAGGCAATAGGAAAGATAGTCTACTCAACTCAAAATCAAACCCCTCAGCATATCTCCATATGGTATCGAACAAAGCCATGACTGCAAAAGTGGCATCTCCAAATATTCTAACAAAGAGGAAAACAATCCTTTGCAAGAGCTCAACAAACTCATACTCCTAACTCCTCATGGAGCTACTATGCCTCATCTGAACTATACTGATACCGCCATGAAGACTACAAAAAACTCTCATAGTTCCAACCTCATGAGTCTAAAAATGATGAATCAAAACAAGTGGTAGTTCGCTATCCTGAACCAACAATGAGAGTAAACTATCAAATTTAATGTCACAAACCTCCATAAGATGAACTTGGGGAGTAGGAAAGGTGTGAAGAAGCAAATAATTGTTGTTGCTCAAGGCTGGAATCAACGTGGTACAATATGAATCTAGGGCTCCACACAAGGAAAAACAACAACACCAATGAAATTCCCAAGTGTGAGCATGTAAGATGGGCATTGAGTTGCAAGATAACACCTCCAAAGTGGCCAGAAAATACACTAGAGCAACCTCCAATTTAAAACTACCACCTCTTTGACAAGAAGTGATGTACCCACTCTCTTGAATGAAAGTAACTCCACATGTAAGATGGTTGGTCTACCTCCAACCAGCAAGCTCGTGTCTCAAAATCTTCCCTTGTCTTAGCCGAGAGTCACTCCCAAGAGCAACCAATCATTCATTTCTCCAACCCATACTTAAAATTTCTCTCCAATCCATTTGTTGATAAACAAATGGACCCATAAAGTGGCTAGAAAAGAAGGAAACAATACCAAAAAATTTGACAACTTGATCATTATCTCTCCAAAAGTCCTTCCTTCCATATGTAAGAAGCTTCATTAAGCCAAGTTGAGGATCCTAAGTATGGATACCCAACTGAAAAATAATTTCCAACACACTAAAAAGAAAACTCAATACATCCCCAAGTGCTAGTCAAAACCAAGTGCATACTCAAGAAATTGATAGCTTCACTCATGAACCCCTGAAACCAATCCATGAAAGCATTCACATCTGTGGAACATGAATTTTTTTTTGTCTTCAATCCCAACTCCAAAAACGGAATAGTATGAGCCCAAACATCACTCTACCCAAGGGCTGGGTTATCAAGAGTGCAACCACCAAGTTCTGGTCCACTTTTCTCCCATTCCTCCTGAGTCCAGTAGGTCTGAAATCTTCGCTCCTTGCTGCTATAATGAAGTTACCAGCAGCTACCAAGACTTGTCTCATCAACATCTTGATGTGATAGATGTTGAAATTACCTCGCTTCGACACCTCCCATGTGGAATCTTAACCCTCGAGCCCACTTATGCATTCATTACTAATCAATAGACGTGGCACTTCCTAATGGAGTGATATCAAAGCATCCAAGCACTAGAAACCATACTCATTCTCATTCTCTGTTTCATCCTCCATCTCATAGAGAGGATTTTCATAATATTCCTCATCATCCTCTTCAAAGAGAGGATTTTCAAAAACTTGAAAGTCATTCCTTTCATCTAGCTACTCTAAATCAGTACATGCAACTTCTGACTTTCTTGAGATGCTTTCAAGATCAAACTCCTCTTGAAGACAATCAAACTCTCCAATCACTTGAATGATTTCTTCAACTCTTTGTGCACCCTCTTGCTCCTTGAAAAGTTTGAAGTCAACAAACTATTCTTCAACCTCCGTTAGAGCCAACTGAGTTTTTTCCAACATGTCATTTGTTATTTCAAGCTACAAAGTGAGCCCATCAATCATACTCTCCTTTTCTTGTAAAGAAATAATGGTCTTCTTTGCAATTTCAATGGCATGATCTCGTTCTTCAATCGAGTGCATGTACTTGGACTTTAAGGTCTCCAAAGAATCTCTGATAAGTTGCAAATTGGGAAGAGAAACTTTAGCTGTCACTCCTCTTCATCTCTCTTCAAGTTGAGCCTTCCAGTAAAGCTCTTAAACCAAGCTATGTGTGTGATTAAACAGGGATAGAGCTTGTACTTCCTTGTCAATGGACACCTTGAATTTTCTTTCCCACTCATAAGAATGCGAAGATGGTGAACTGCTGATAGGCTGCAACAAAAAATCAGAACCTCGTCCCTTGCCTTTGCTACCCTCAATGCTACTCCAACATCCTTGTACTTTACCACCAACATGCAGATAATGCTCAATGCCATGGAGATGATCATTCTCCATGATTTCTTTGACTCTTTTTTTGCAATAAGCTTCTTGAATGGAAAAATAAGACTTTTGTTTGTAAACCTTTTTAAATCTTTCTTCTTCAAGAGCCATATGGTCTTCAAGCTCTTCTTCTTCATCACCATCTCCTTGGTCAAACAATATAGCAATATCTAACTTGATCAATGGATCATAATCGTCTGTAGTTCAGAAAGTTTTTGTAGCAACATACTCTTCTTTAGTGGCTGCAACAACTTCAAAGAGATCATTATGGAGCTTCGTTGAACACTCTTCTTCTTCAAAGATAACTTCCCCTTCAATGGCCACCTCATAGTTAGCAATGCAATCTGATTTTTTATCTCCATCCGGGTCAAAGGGAAATTCATCCCAGAAAGGTTCTTTATCATACCTTGGTGCCAACCAACCTGGATCCCAAATGGTAAAAGGCTGATTGTTTTGATCAAAAGAAAAGTACTCTTCATGCTTCTCTTGGAGTGTTGAGTCTTTGAATAGGTCACCATGTAACTCACTTGAACTGATTTCTTCATAAGTCCTCTCCAAGGGCTTAGTTTGATGATCAAACCCATGTTCACCCATGTCACCAACGTCATAGTGAAGCAGAGTATCTTCAACGTTAGCTATTTTGAAAACTTCATCCCTTTTTCCTTCAATGTAAACACCATCTATAGGTATATTTCTGATATCATCTTTAGTAATCATATGCATACCTAAAAGGTCTCCTTGATCATTTGTCATAATTTCTTCTTGTGAAAACTCTTGAGGATTTTGGACAACAAAAAGAGGAAAACTATCCATCACCAAATCTTCAACACGAGGTGGTACAATCATGTTGGAATCATTACCAACATTATCACTTCGGCAATGGTCATAGGCTGATTCAAAGGCACCATCAGTATTTCCTTCTACTTGCTCTTCTTCAACAAACTCATCCCATATAACAATACTACTAAAATCTTCTGTGAAGCCCTTAGCTTCAAGACTTTCATAGGTTGAATCCTTATTAGGACTCAAGACTATTGTTATGTTCTTTTCATCGAGCTGATCTTCATCACTTCCTATTACATGCAAGTCAAGGGAAGTATTATGGGGCTCTACCCTTAACTCCTCATTTGTCAAGGTATTTTCATCAAGCTCACGATCATTCTGATGTGACATGTGCACCTTTCCATCCTGACTTTCAGACTTAGCAAAAATCTTTCTGATTCCCCATCTTATGTCAGGATCTCTCATTAGTGTGGTCAGTTCCTGCATCAACTCAAGTAAACAATTCTCTGTAGTCATCTCTATTCTCTTGTGCTCATAAAATGAATAGTGTTGATTTTCTTATGACGACACAGAATGGCAGGAAGAACTGGCTTTGTGTTTGTCATAGGATGGCAGGATCTTGGCTCTGATACCACTATAAAAATCTAGACCAATTTTTTTCAATTTTTTGATCAAACACACCAATGCAAGAAGCACCCGTTAGGGTTAGTCCAAACCAAAACTAGTAGTTTGCAAGTAACTCTTTGTCAAGAATGTACACTCAATCTCAAGATGAGAATGATGTTGCCATATGGCAAGAGGGTCATCATTACAACTGGAAAGAAATTACAATGATGAAAGTAAACTTGATGCCAAGAATGTGCTTTCCAACCCAAGTTGGGAATGAAGCTACCATATGGCAGAGATACTAAGGAATTACAATGCTAGTTCAAAATGTAAATAGGCGACAAACCAACCTCTTCCACTTATTCAACGGGTATTACAATGAAGCAAAGGAAGAAGTAAGATTGCTGACAGTACTACTGTTCAACTTACAATGAATTAGAGAGTGCCTGCCAATAACATAGAATAAGGAGTCTAACAATGCTGCAATATAGTATAATGTCTCCTCAATGATCACAATGACTTTCAACCTGAACCCAACTCAAATGACAAAATTTATGCAAGCTTATATGATAGAAATATGACTGAAAATGAAAAAACAACACTGTAACTCACTAAAATGCTCATAACTCTCTCTAGACTAGTCCAAATGACATGAAATCTAATGCAAATGAACACTAGGAGGATGGCAACTAGATTATAATAAGAAAATGACTCTAAAACCCTGCAAATTTTTTTCTAAACATTTTCAAGGCAGAATAGAATGGTATGACCTCTAGAAATGTTCTACCAACAAGATCAAATCAGATTCTTCATTAGAAATCACCAAACTTTGCAAAAATGGGCACTTAGGGAATAGAAATGGTTTTAGCCAATCCCCAAAGTGAACATATTTTTATTTTTTGACTTATGAGAAAAAAAATCATTCAACAACTTGAAGTCAGCAACACCAAAACTTCACTAACATGCTCAAACTGGACTACAAATGCATAATAACTTCTACAATGCAATTTATCACTACAAAAACTCACTCAACTACAAACTAACTCTCCACTAGTTGCTATCTTTCAATCAAGAAGTTGAGCCAAGGCTAGGAGGCATTCATTCCTTGAAGCAATCTAAATACCATTCTGACAGCATAACATTACTGAAGTCATCAGATATCCAACTAAAGAGCAGAGGCTTCCTTTTATAAGCTTGAGAGGAATATTCTAGAAACATCAAGAAGATGCCCTAATTTTCAAATTTGAATTAATCTCTTTTCCCTCCATGGATGGCGCCCCTTTTCCTCAAAGAAATATTTGAATTTTATTAATTTAAAAAAATCATCTTTCTCTCAAGTTGGCATCCCTTTTCCAAGCTTAATTTTGGCCTTTAGAAAAATATTAAAATAACCTCCTGATGAGGCATGCACCCTTGAGTCCCCCTTTTGAAACAACTTTAAGTGATAAAGCTAGGCCAAGGGGTCAACATTAAAACATAATATCAAAATATAATATTATTTAAATCAACTCAACTTATCTCTCCAGAAAATGCACCCAAGGCCAAAAATTAAAATATTAACTGAACTACTTGAAGAGGAAAGCCTCCTGAACTGAAGCCAACTAGACTCCTGCCAAAAATAGAATTTACTAAAAATAGTAAATTCGGAAAGTTACTCAGATCAAAGTGCATGCGATACCATTGCGAAGCTTTCTGAAAACCCAGAAAGAATTTGCAATCCAAAATCCCAAACTCCAAGATGTAGCTATCATAACTTACTAAAAAAAGTAAGTCCAGAAAGGTTGTCGGACGCAGTTGCATGTCATTCCTCTATGAAGCTCTTTGAAAAGATAGAAGGAATCTAGAATCCAAACAACCAAACTCCAACATGCAAACCCCTGAATCTTCAAAAGAACCCACCAAGTAGCCAAGAACCTTAATTCTTCCTCTGACTAGCCGACAACACACTGGGGATAGTCCATCAATCACTGAAAAGTGTAGTGCTAAAAATGGGGACATTACAAATGGCAGAAATGGTCTGGGAGACAACTATTTCATATGAGGAATGATAAGGGATGGCCACGTCATTAATATGGTATGGGCTCCTTGTTCTTGGTCATTGAAATTTTTCAGGTACATGATAGTCACTACAAACCCTCTTATGGCCCCTTAATTTCTCATTCAGTTGGGTTGGAAGGGAAAAATAATGGAGGCAACCACCATGGAGAGAGAGAAGAGGGATGTGAAGGAAGAGAGGGTGAGTAGAGGGCGATATGTGTGTAGGAAAAATCTAAAATAGGTGGTCTCATGGAATTCACAGAAAGCAGTTTTGGTAGGCATAAAGCCAAATTGAAGAATTATTGCCAACATCCTCTCTACCGGCAATTTAATGAGAACCAGTTTTTCTTGAGCTCTTGGAAATGATAAGGCAAGTATTTTATGAAGAAAGGAATGGCATGGAAATGTAGAAATTGAGGGAGAGAGAGAGGGGACTTTAGAAAAAGGAGAAATGGAGGAATAAGAAGAGGGAGTCGCTTTGGACAAGGAAGCAGAAGGAATGCGGAAAAAGGCAGGGATAATGAAGAAATGATAGGGGAAAGAGAGGTCAATAAAAGGAGAAGGTACAGTATGGCATGTGGAAATCGTGCAGGTCATTGGAAAAAGGGGCTCTTGATAGTCTTCAAACCCTGAAAATCCTTGGTTTGGAAGTGCGTGTTCTATTTAGGGTAGAAAGCATAGATTGAAGGTAACTCGTATGATGAGAGGGGAAGACGTTTAAGGTTGTGATTGCTGAGAAAAATTTCAAGGGAGGAAGTGCGGAAGGGAAGCTTGATCACAAAATTGCATAGAATCTAAGCAATAAAATGGATATGATGAAAAAGCTTTAGATAATTCTAAGCAACAAAACAAAAGGGCAGGTGTTGAAGCTTGACTCCACAATCTTTTATGCCATCCTCCTTGACTATTCTAAGATGAGAGCTTGTGAACATTTCCGAGTTCGTGGTAGCCAATGAGAAAATGGGTTTCCATGGAGTGGCCATGCCAAAGAGCTTTTCCAAGAAAGCTTCTCATATTTATTTACCTATTTAGAGTGTGCAATGACATAATATTGGCCATGGTAGGTATTTATGAGAAAGGTAGTCTTTGGAAAGAGGTTAAGAATTCCTAATTCATATAGATATACTTGACCCTTTATAAACTAAATACTCCTTTTGTTTAAAGGTTGAGTTACTGCAATTAACTTGATCTTAGGGCAGTTGTGAACATTCTTTTATCCTGTCACAATTAAATTATTAAATAAATATATACTTGAAAAGATAAGAGAAGAATATCATGATATACTAGTGAGAAAAGAATAAGAGATTTTGGTAGAAGTTATTGAGCTATAAGAATTATTGATATTTATAACAAGGGATACATATAGTATTATGGAATATATGCATATTGAAATTCACATTTTCATTCAAACGAATTATGGAACACTTAAATATAGATAGTCATTTTGGATAGTTGAATAATTTTATTTATTTCCTTAAACTATATTAAATGAAAACAATACATTGAGCTATGCTATTTCATTATGTAACTCTCTTTTGGTGATATTTAGGAGTTCACTATACAATAGAATAAGAAGTCATGATAACACGATGGTTATAATCGACATTGTGTACTACATACATAACTATAAGGGGATTCCTTCCAGATCTATCAAACATGTGGTTGATATATATGTCATGATATATTTAAGGTAATAAAAGGCTTGGGAACTATTTATAGGTTGCATAACTGTAACACTAAATGCTTAAATATGTTATTTATTCCTTACTGATCTGTAAGTTAAACTTATACTTAGACTAATATTTAAAGGATCCTTTGTGTCAAGGGAGTACTCTCGAAACATGTAATGATTATAAAGTTGAAAAGAGTGTAGTGATGGATGTTATTTCTTTACAAGTATATTAAAAAGTGTTAATCATATTGAAATGATATTAAGGTGCAGGTGATTATGGACCATTAGGAAAGTCTATTGTCGTGACAATATGTGTAATTTGATTCTTTTAATGTGCTTTATCCTCCCTACTTAATGCAAAAGTAAGACATGCTATGCAATTCTAGAATTGGGTATTAGGGTAAAGGTTTAATATGATTAGAAAATATCTATTGACCCTTGGAGTATAAGAAAGTCAGTATTGAACTTATTTCATAATGACTATAATGCATTACATAACTACTGTGTATAGATTTGATTTGGAGAATTTGTTCTTATAAGACACTATGGTCCAATATATTTTGTTTATGATGGGTAGTATTTTAATGCCTAGCTAGGTATATAGATGCATGATAATAGGGACCATTGTATGTAATGTCTATTATAAAGCCTTGATCTTAGTAATGTGCCATCTCAACATGCTAAATTGAATTATTTGAGTAAACTCATCTATAGTCATGTTTTGTACCATCTTCATACAATGATATAAATGGCTTAGTATGGCCCTTTTACCTCTAGTATGACTCAAACATTGATCATGGATATTGTTGTATGTATTTTGAGATCTAGAAGGATATTTTATATGATTATGATATTTTATTTAATTAAGCCATAATATGGGTGGGGAAACCCCACCTAGATCCATGTTTAGGCTTTCAACATAATTGATGCATATTTAACAATATTTTGGCTACTTGTATAGATGTATACTCTTTGTTGATGTCATAAGGTTAGATTGAGTCATAATTTCCTAACAAACTTGTACCTTGTTATGGTTGGGTCTCCATGCTTGAGGAGATATACTTGAGACAAAAATATT
This sequence comes from Sequoia sempervirens, assembly GCA_007258455.2. NCBI lineage: Eukaryota > Viridiplantae > Streptophyta > Pinopsida > Cupressales > Cupressaceae > Sequoia > Sequoia sempervirens. The sequence goes on along the minus strand of VDFB02000017.1, from coordinate 123,383,485 downwards.
ATTGACAAAACCTAGTCCACCTATATACTTGAGTAAGATAATATTAAGATGAACAAAACATTGAGTTGTTAACTCCCATGGGTGGGAAATGATAGTACCCTTATTTATTTCTTGCACAAGGGATTTTTTGTGTCAAAATACCAAATAAAGGCTCCTAGAAAGAAACTTTGTTAGGAGAACTACATGTGACTTTGACTAGTTTGGAAGTGGGAATGTAGGTGGTCCTTGGGTGAAGGACATGCCCCTGTGACTTCAAGTCTGTAGAGGGAGGGCTTAGGTTGTTCCTAATTGATTTGACCTTCTTTCTTTAGTAGGCTTCGGTTTGAGGTTGAATGGGTACCAAATGAGTATGCATGGGTTAAGGAAATCTAGTACTATGTATTTAATACCTAACATGCTTTTATATAGTAAGTGAAGATTGACTTCTTTATATTGGTAATTGAATATATGTATATGATTGGAAAATTCCATCTCATGTTGGTTCCATGTGATTTTATGTGTTGTAAAGATTGACTCCATATCTAGAGGTCTCTATGTCTAGGATTGTATATGTGTTGACTCTAATTGTGATTCATGTTATGTATGACCCATCTAAGAGTGAACCTTCAGGATATTTGAGTAGTGACCAGCAGTCATTGGAACATGCCAACAATCAATGTTTGGGATAATATGAGGGATTAGTCAACACTCACCTAGTTCATGGAGGTGAAGGTAGCATACTACCTTGGTTATGATTAAGATATGGTAACAGTTGCATAGGTAGGGACCCATCTGTGTGGGTAACCATAATCTGGGGCTAACCATTGTATCGAGGGGATTCACTGGCTATCATTGAGGGCATGAAAGTGATTGAGGTTAGTGTTACCTGAGATTGTGAAGAAGATAGTTGACAATACCACTAAGGTCACAAGGTGGTATATGTTGGGAGATACTTCTTCCTAGGTGGAAAAACTTGTCGTCACTAGCCTATAGGCGATTGAAGTTGGAATCCATTGGGTTTGGTTGGTTCACTACATGGGGAAACCCTTGGGATGATAGATGGACCCACGATGTAGTATGGGATGTACTGAATCCCCTTCCCAGTTGTCAAACTATATACTTAGACTTGTGGGGTTGAGGATGGACTTGCAGTGTAGTATGGAATGCACTGAATCTTCTTCTCATTTGTCCAATAGTGCAAAAGACCAATGGAAAGGTAGGGCCCACATTTTTGCGTGCAATGCATTGATATTTTTTCTATCTTAGATGCATTATGGACATGTGTTAGCCAACCATTGTGATTATGTCACTATGCATGTGATGTATGTAGGAGCTTGTCACTAGGTATTAGTGACGTATGATGGAGCACATTATTGTGTATTTGTGATGTATGGTGGAGCTAGTCATTGTGTATATGTGATGTATGTTAGAGATTGTCACTATGTATTTGAGATATATGCTGGAGCCAATCACTAATGCAATTGTGATGTGCGAATGAGATAATAATTGTGTACTCATAATGTACTTAAGAGCTAATCTTGTTGTATTTGTGATTTGTGTCTAATCCAATCACTATATACTTGAGATCTATGCATGAGACAATCATTGTTGCACTTGTGATTTGTGTGTGATCCAGTCATTGTTGCACTTGTGATTTTTGCATGATCAAGTCACTATTGTACTTGTATTATGTATGAGCTAATCAACTTGTGTATATGGGGGTATACTCATGATACCCATTATGTATGATCTTTGGGATTATGGTATGATATCCAACCCTTATGAATATTGTGAATATTTGTACACTTGTGCTTGGTAATGTTTGGTATGGATGCAACACTTGATGGCAAGATTATTATCATTATATTATAATGGGTTATGTTAAAAGCTTACATGTACTAAATTAATAGTTATGGTATAAAGGTGAAATAATAGATCTCATATAAGAGGATAGATTGAACTCCCTCTGTCACTGTGGGGCGAACTACAATGCCTTTGATTCCCATAAAGGGATACATAGGAAGGGTCAACACAAACCTCGAGGCTTAGGTTGTAGGTCTAGGAAAGACCTTGTCATTGGGACCTTACCATAAGTTTGAGTGTAAGCATATAAGTGGTGACTGTTGAGCTATTGAAATTAGCACTTTTGATCTATATGGAAAATGCTTGGTTGGTTAAGTTCGTAGTTGTTACCAATCAAATTTGGAAAAAAAAAATGTTGTGCCTGAGATGGGGATTTTACAATGTACTGAATCTTACATGTTACACTTGATTTATTTTCATATATATATATATATATAATGTAGGTTCTAGAAAAACTACCACTTGTACAAAATATGCTTACCATTACTAGAAAAAGGGTTGGAAGCAAACTTTAGTTTGTGCAAATAATTTTTGAGCAGGTACCTTTGACCAACTAAAACAAAATGTAACTAAGGCCAACAAACCCTTTTATGGAAGGTGAGTTGGAAACCTTTAGAATGATCCTGCATAGGTAACTTTCATTGATTGAATTGTGGATATCTCTTGGAATGAGAAAATCATAATGAAATCCTTTTGTATTTGTTCATAAGAGCCTTTTTTTGAATAAACATCAAAGTTACATGTTATGCATTGACAAAGTTTAGAAATGGAAAATAAGGTCTACAAATACAGAAGAGTACACATAATTTTAGATGCATGTGAGGATAACTTTTTCCCACGTGACATACACATATATAATGATATGGAGGACCATGTTCTAATCTTTATTGGTAGCTGTACGAAGTCAGATCCCATGAAGATTACTCATGAAGGAGTTGGCAGGTTCATGGAGGAGAATTGTGACCTCATAATTATAGATACTAGTGGACAACATAAGCAGGAAGCTACACTTTTTGAGGAGATGTGACAAGTGTTTGTAGCAATGCTATAATAAAATCAATTGCAACATTAGTGACAAATGAAATTAAATGCTACAACAATTGACAAAGTATTTCCTCAATGTATTAAGGAAGAAATACTCAAACTTGTGCAAGCCAATTGGTCAAGTGACACTAAAGTTGTTTCATAATAACTCAATTGAACATTATTTCCTATTAATAACTATTTACATGTCAAGTAATCATAGTCACACATGCACACTAGAAAAAAAATATGAATAAATCACCTTCTGACATATATATACAACAACACATTTTGAAGTTAGAACAATATATAAATTGGCAGCATATCCATAACCAATTAACCAAATAAATGTGACTTCATTCTACCAAATTTATATGTTTCAACTTCAAGAATCAACACTGAAAGAAACCATTTCATTCACAAAAAAATGTCTATATAGGAAAATCAAGGTTGCAACACACAAAAATGACATTTTCTTAAACAACTGGCAACTATCTTTGAGGATAGCAACAAAGCACAAACTGCACTACTTGTTATTCTTTTTTTCCTTTTTAAACAACAAGATATTACAAATATCAGTCAAGGACAATGTGATATAGTGGGAAAATGGTTCACTTAGTGCACTAATGACTCAAATTTAAAGCATGGTAGGCATGACCCCATGTTAAGCAGATTCCATATTCATGGAGCATAATAGTGAATGTGGTGGAAATTGCTTTCAATAAATTCTTGATACCAAGGAAGTGTGAGGAGGTGGATGGCTTGTCAACAATAGAGAAACATCATACCATGACAAGGATTGTAAAACAAATAAACATTGTACTCTAGTAAAGATTGTGAGTGGTGGAGAAGTTGGTTCACAAAGGATGTACTCTGAGGAAGATTATAAGGTGGCCTATCAACTAGAAGAGAAACACTGTAGCATAACAAATTTTTTGGTAGAAAATTTGGCTTTCAAAGGGCATACACCATGGTGAATATTTTGAATCAGCTTCTCAACTGAAAGAGAATCACTGTACAACAAAAAAGATTGTAAATTGGTGAAAATTTTGGTTTTCCAAGGGAACTATATGAGGTAGCTTCCACTAAGAGATAAATACTATGGTAAATAACGTAAAGAGTAACTAGTAGGCAATACAAACCAATTAAAAACATTTAAACTAGTAGTTGCATGTAGTGACATGCAACATGAGCCGATAGGTGGCATGAGGTACAAATGGCTAGAATGCAAATTGAGATACAACAAAAGGTGCATGGAAATGTTAATGTAGCAAATCGTAGTATATATTGTAAGTTTTAATTGGAACAATGATTTTTTGTTGTTATATTTTATTACCCCTACAATATGTATAGATTTTTTATGGATGCTAATGGAACAAATAATAAAATGATCTAAAAGGTTATTATATCATTGATTTGTTGTAGGAGATACAATTTTCCAATAAGTATATATTTGGACAAATCATGGATAACAAAAAAACAAGAAAAAGATAATAGCATTCATTTGTTTCTATTGATATTTATTGTGAGCTATATTTTTAAAATTTTGTTAGCAAGATTGACTTTACATGCAATCAAAATATCTCTCAAAAAATTATATGCAAAATTTAAAACCATAGCTAGTAAACCCATGCAAAATGGTAGCTAGATAATGCAACAATAATAAAAAATACTCATTTCTCAACAAAAACTTATCAAAAATAGAAAAAATATAGCCTTCTCAACAACACCCTCTCAAAAATTAACAGTTACAAGCCTATCAAAAAATATACTCCTTTCTAAACAAAACCTTGTCGAAAATTGAAACAATATATAGTTTTTTCAACAAAACCTCATTGAAAATGATACAATATAGCCTAAGATAGAGAACAATAATCAACAATACCTAATACAAAAAATATAGTCTTTTCTCAATAACACCCTATGGAAGATTCAAACAATATATAGCACTTTGAAAAAAAGATTATAAAAAATGAGACAATGTAGCCCAAGCTAGACAATAACAATTGACAAAATCTGCATAACGTCAATTCCATTGGAAACATAGCCTGAAAATGCAAGGCATAAAGAGAGACCCAAAGGGAATTGACAACAACTCAACAAAACCTTATCAAAAATTGAAACAATATAGCCTTTTCAACAAAATGTTCTCGAAAATGGAACGATATAGCTTAAGAAAGAGAATAATAATAAAAAATTCCCAATAGAAGGGTATGTGTAGGATCATCATGGAAAATACATGCCCTTAAGTGGCAAAAAATTTAGAAAAATCAGAGTTAGGCAACTTGATGTAAAAATTTGAATAAGTTATCCATACGATTTCAAAAATATGTAAGAATAAAATCCATAGAAAATTGAATGTAGTTTCTAAACTACTAGGTTTTTATTTTAAAAAAAAATCTATTTGGTAAAAATTCAAAATTTCAATGCAGTAGTACTTAAATTTCAGGGAAAAAAAAAGTAGGTGTTTGTCTAACCACCCTAACTACAATAAAATGATAATATTTTTTTATAAGATTTTAGATATAAGTGGAGGACTTATGTCTAGATGTGATGCATATTTTTTTATAATTTTTTTCCAAGTAAATAATTAATTATGAGTTTTTTATTACAAAATTTAAAAAATATAAAAACTCGTATGTCTGACCACCTTAACTTGGTCAAAACTTTATGAAATTCATTTCTTTTTTTTTCTAATTCTATAGTTATGCAAATCATAGAATGTGGCACATGTTTCCGATTTAAAAAGTGTGATGCCATTTGAAAGCTATGGATGTTTTTCAATTAGCTTATCAATCAGGACTTTAGTCGTAATTCAAATAGAAAATGAATAATTATTATTTATTAAATTCAAAATAAAGCATAATTTATATTGGTGGAAACCTGAGAATATCCTTTAAAAACCTATTTCATTTCATCAATTTTGGGTAAGAAAAAAATTGTCAGCCACATACTCTACACATACCCATCATATCACCACTTTTTGGCCCATCATGATCTTGCATATATGGGGAATTTAACACAAAGTGTATAAGATTAACTATTTTATTCCATTGCAACCATAACTTAAAACATATGAATTTTCTCTAAATCTTCCATCAGAAACATAGAGATTTGTACATAAAAATATAAAATAAAACTCAACAAAATGAGGCCTGCTCTCCACCCTACCATATTGGGTCATGGAGCCTCATGGGCTCTAACCGAACTCCTGAGCAAGAATATACATTTCCCACCACTCTAATCAATGGTGAATGAATATTGCTTATTACAATCAATATAGAGTACATTAGGATCTCATTGTCTATTTGACCATTGTAACTGATTTTGTAGTCACTATCATTATTCTGAAAGGTTGTTTGCAACACATTAGTCCATCAAATTCTAGATTATGATTGGAGTATGGTTTGGAAGAATAACAAAAAAGGGTGAAGTTTAGTGTGGTGATTATGCAAAACAAAATGAATTGCATAACATTAACTATTTTATTCCATTACAACCACTGCCATAGAAAGCTCAAACTCACAACTATTGTCCTATGCAAAACCTTTTCTACAAAGGAAATACCATATAAAACTTATATGTATGCAAAGTGTGAATTTTAGTGCAGTTTCATGTCTAATTCATAGACAATATGTAAATCAAGAGGTATCAAAGTTCTCTATTTTATAAAAAATACTTTGCTTTGTACTTGTAATGGGACAAATGAAGAAATTATAATTTACTGATACTTGGTGCATGTAGCATAATGCAGTATGTACACAAGAAAAAAGGCCTAATTTCCACCCTACCATATTGGCTCATGGAGCTTTGCGTGCTCTCACCAAACCATAGAGCAATAAAATAAATTGTCCACCACTATGATCAATGGTGAAAGCAATGTTTCGACTGTTTTTGACTTAATACAAGATCTAATGGCATTAGAAGGTTCATGAAGGATGATTGTTTGGGTTGTGTCTAGCGGCAAGCATGAAAGGATTATCTGAAATTTAGTGTAATAAACACGTACCATTCGTACACAATAAATAAATTAGAATATATAAAGGGGCGATCCCACAATAGTCGTTTACAATTTTTGGCCAAATTGGACATTGAAATAATTTGTTTTAACTAAATCTTCACTTTCAAGCACATATAGCAGCTAAACCGTGAGGAATTTGAAGATGATGCAAACTAGAGTTTTGTGAATTTTTTTTTTGTAGAATCTAAATATATTTTTTTCAATTTTTTTGGAATTATATTTCACTTCTTTTTCCATATCCCTTGAAAGCTAGTTTTTTTTCATAAAACAACATTTTTAAAAAGTGATGCTCATCGTATAACACAACTTTTTTTCCATGAAGGATAAAATTATAATTCTTTCAAATTTAGATTTGTAACTCCAATATCTAGTGCTTCCACTTAGTTAGATAGTTTTTTATTGAATATTTTTTGTTTAATCAAGTTTCGAAGTCAAACTAATTACAATTCAAACATAGTGCGATTGTATAACATGTAATTTTTTTTGTATGTATTGAAATCTAATTTATTTATTTTTGTTGGATTAGGGACTTCAATATCTAGTGCACTCATATTTTTCAAAATTTTCTTTTGATAATCTTCTATTTTCCACATGTGTAGAATAGAGAGCTTGATTTTTGGTGAAAAACCTACATTCACAAGAAATGAAAAATAAATTTAATAATCAAATTTAATTTAATTAAAATTATACTTTTTTGAAATCTTACATAAGGAATACATACTGACAAAAAATAAATTTTAAATGAAATCATTTGATCCCCCAAATAGTAAATCAAAAGTGGTTTTTTATCAGCGTTTTGATAGGTGTAAAGGAGACTCTGTTATAGGTATGGTTTAAAAATAGAGGGGTTCTATCCAAGGAGGATTGGTCTAAGGTGGTTTGATCAAATCCTCTTCAATTGGAATCCTTTAAATGGAACTTTTCAAGGCTTAAATCATTATATTTTCTAAAAATATGTGATTTCAGCAAAAATCAAAATCTCCCAGAAAGTGTAAACCATTATTGTGGCAGCACCCAAAGATTTATACAATTAATTACAAATAAGATGCTATGCAGTTCTAGTAGGACACAATAAGCAAATAAAATATAGGCATACCTTGTGTGCGAAATGGATTGGATTCTAGACACAGAAAAGGAGGCCTGATCTCCATCCTACCATATTGGGTCATGAAGCATCATGGGCTCTCACCAAACCCCTCAGCAGTAACGTTAATTGTCCACCACTTTGATCAATGATGAAAGAAATGCTTTAACACCTGAGAAAATTTGTTTAGTGGAAATCAACGTTATACATTTTTAATAAATTGACATGGAGTTGTGAAATGAGAAATGAAAAAAAGGCATATAGGCTTACACTATATACAGATGGAATGTAGGTGAAGTCCATACAACATGCAAATGTGTAATTGTAAAGCTATTTGGTATTTTGGAAATCTATACATCTTGTATATGAATACAATGTAGCTGCAATCTAAAATGGTTTTAGTGGAATATACCTACACAGAAGGGAAATGTGAGCTTTGGTGCCACAAACATGGTTTATTGGTAAGTAGTATATAAATTACAAATTTTAAATGGCTCTATAATTTATAAGCGAAATGTATGTAATACCACAATTACATGTCACATATAAACAATCATAAGGAAGTGAATTTAGAGATGGTGCAAATTCTATATGCATAGAGATGAAGAGGAAAAGAGAAGGAATTCACTTACCATAAAGAATTTGAACAAATTTTGATGATGATGCCAATGAACAATATTGTTGGAGACAATCAACTTGTTTGATTTATAGTTCACTCTAATTGTTGGTATGTATCCTACAGTATCTAGAAAAATACAAAGGAAGATCTACATGTAATCACAAAAAACCCAATTCAAGTGAGGAATTCAGTTGCACAGAACAAACATAAAATGGAAGAGAATAAAATGAGGCCTGCTCTCTAATATTAGGTGACAACTACTCTGATGAATGTTGAAATCAATGTTCCTCATTAGACTTCATATATACAGTCTACCATTCAAATAATTGATTTTTGAGGCTCCTTCCAACACTAACAAATTTACCTATGGAGCATCATAGGCTATTACACAAATATACCCATAAATTGTCTTCGAACACATGAAGGAATATTGATGTCATGATTGTTCAAAGTGGTGGACAATGTATATGCACTACGCAAAGGTATGTATGCATGTCATAGCAGATGCAAATACCATTGATACATACCAATCCCTATGTCTACTTTATGGGACACTCTTGGAATGATAAATTTTATTTTCAAGTTTTATATACAAGATTCATGTGTGGAAGAAATGGGAAATAAATTATCACAACTGGAACTTTTGTAGAGTTTTTGCAAGCATCACCTCATGCAAAAAACACAAAGTAACATCTAACCAACTCCACAAAAGCTAAGCAACACTTGTTCAGATATGTATCCTAGGATTAATTGTTGTATTATTTCTATGTAGTTGTCATGTTTCTAAGCAATTACTTTACAAAAGAATAGGTACCACATATTTCAGTTGAGAAAAGCAATTTCAATAAATGCATGATGTGGATCTCTAACAACAAAATTGCAAGTATCAATTGAGACATAGGTACCCATTCTTTTCTTACATGTGATGGAAACTCTCAACCAATAGACAGAAGCACACATGATAGGAAGAAGGAATAAATTTCCTTGTAGAAGTTTAAGTATAGAGATAAAAGAAAACACAAAATAACCTCCAACCACCATCACAAAAAATCCACAGCTGATGATCGCACCTGCATTGTTAGAGAAGCTTTCCCTTCTTACTAGAATTTTTTTTGGGGAACATGGGAAACTTAGAGAATGACACACAACAATGCAATATCAAAGATTGTGCAGAAATTTGCTATGTTTTCAGAGGATTTTATAGGTAGGTGTTACTCACAAATATCACCACTACTGCATTTCAACCCATCACTAGAAAACCGTGGCCATAAATTGATGCAGGAGCATCCAATGGTGTAAGGGCAATCTTGCATCACCAAAAAAATAGTTAAATTTAAAGTTTATCATTTTTTAGATGTTTTTACATTTTTTTATACCCTTTTCATCATAATGAAATTCCCAATTTATGGTTTTTATTTTCTATTCCTGGTTTGAAAGATATTGCAGTTTTAGTTTCCCAGATTTGCACTTGAAAATCTTCTGAGTTAGATTTGAGGCACTTAGAGCTTTTGGAATGGCCCTGAAAATTTCCAAAATTGGCATAGAAAATTTTGAGCACGTTCTTGAGTTCGAGACCTTTCCAACGGTTCAAATGGTTCACGAATCAGAGCCCCAGATCAAAAGTTATGGCCCCGGGAAGTTGGCACACTTTCTAGAAGATACAATTGCAAATGTTCTTTTGAAATTTGGACTTCAAGTTGTAATTTTGGGTGCCAAACCACCTAAACTCGAATGTTGTTTTGGCTCCAAACTAAAGGGGAGCTCTATTTATGGGCGGGTTTCTAATATTTTTTAGGTAACCTTTTGGGGACAAGTTCGCATATTGCAAAAGGGTTATTCTGTAACTGTCTGTAACTTGCATGTGTGGTAGAACTTGGGGATTTGAGATCCTCTACATGTAAGAAGCTCCATTTTCTGAATAACAAAATTATTCTCTTGTTTGTGGGTTATTTTCTGTGTCTCAGGTTGTGCCCTCATCAAGTGGTATCAGAGCGGGTTTTTTATTGAGCGTGTGGACAGATCACCGATCGTGAGGTAGTTCACACCAGGACCATGGTTGTGGGTCGAGGTCAAGAAAGATTCCTCCAAGAGTGATGCCTGGTAGGCGTGGTGGTGCCAGAGGTCGAGGCAGTAGAGATGCTGGTGGAAGAGATGCACTAGGAGCCCTCCAGAGACAGGTTGATGTGTTACAAGAGCAGTTGAGAAGAGGGTTAAACCTGAGGGAGGAAAGTGAGGATGAAGGAGAGGAAGAAGGTTCAAATGCAGAAGAGGAAGAAGAAGCAATTGATCAAGACCAGATGTGGCTAATAAGGGCCATTTCAAAGATCAGGAAAAGACCCAGAGTAGAAGTCCCCAGTTATTCTGGAAGTCTGAACCTAGAAGAGTTGATCGACTGGATCAACGAGCTAGAAGAATATTTTGAGTATGAGGAAATAGAGGACCCAGATCAGGTTAAGTTTGCGAAAATGAAGCTGAAGGGCCATGCCAATATTTGGTGGAAAGATGTCCAGTTTGAAAAAAATTGAAGAGAAAAGTAAAATATCACCAGATGGGATCACATGGTAGAGAAACTGAAGAAGCGGTTCATACCAGTGGATTATGAGTTAGATCTGTTAAAGAAATTGCAAGGGTTGAAGCAAGGAAGCAGATCTGTAAAAGAATATACTGAAGAATTTCACAAGATAATCATTAGAACGGGCCACACAGAGGCCAATAAGGAGAAGGTAGCCCGATATTTTAATGGGTTACGACCAAGCATTTAGGAGGAGTTAAGCCTAGTCAGAATGACCACCATTGAGGAGGTGTATCAGTTTGCTCTGAAGGTGGAAGAGAAGTTGAACAAAAGATTTGATGGCAAGCAAAAAAGATGAGGAGGTCAAAATGGAAGGGGAAATGGGAGACCTTCAGGAAGCCGAAATGATGATGAAAAGAAAAGTGAAGATGTGGGTACCAACCGAAGCCAAAGGATTGACAACTTCTACCGCCCTCGTGATCAGAATAGTGGTGATCAAAGAGGTAGAGGACGAGGGAGATATGGACAAGGATCTGGAAGAGGTGGTTTCAAAGGAACATGTTTCTAGTGTGGTGAAGAAGGGCATCGAGCCTATGAATGTCCACAACACCAAGGAAGGGAAGACAAAAGGCCAGAAGGTTGTGGAAGGGTTGCGCATGTAGATGAGGAGGCCCAATTTGAACGTTTAGATGATGCTGAAAGGGGAGAAGCTCTAGTGATTAGGAGAGCCCTGGTGACTAAGGAAGAGGAACCAGAACAGAGGAAGAATCTGTTTCGCACAAGGTGCAAGTGTGAAGGAAAATGTTGTGATGTCATCATTGATGGTGGGAGCACCGATAATCTAGTGTAAGAGGAGATGGTCACAAAGTTGAAGCTGAAGAGGGAAAGGCACCCGCATCCATATCAGATTGCCTGGTTGCAGAAAGACGACAAAGTTTTGGTCAATGAGCAATGCCCAGTAAAGTTCAAAATTGGGAGCTACCATGATGAGGTACTCTATGATATCATCCCCATGGATGGTTGTTGGGGAGGCCGTGGCAATTCGATAGGCAAGCTATACATGATGGCCATGCAAACACTTATTCTTTTACAAAGGATGGGGTTCGTCACAAGTTGAAACCCCTGAAGGAGACTGAAGAAAAGGTATGTAGTAGTGCAAGAATTTGTTATGTAGATGGAAGAAAATTTTTAGAAGGTATGAAGCATGAGCGTGTGTGTTATGTGTTGATTCCTAGAGTGAGTAAGGAGGATAGTGAGAAGGTTCTAAAAGAAGTTTCTGGCATGTTGGATGAGTTTCAGGATATCATTTTTGATAATGTACCTAAAGGTTTACCACCAATAAGGAAGATCAGTCATTAGATTGACTTGATTCCTGGAGCTAGTTTGCCAAATAAGGTAGCTCATAGAATGACTCTAGCAGAAAATGATGAGTTGAATAGACAAGTTCAAGAATTGTTGAGAAAGGGTTTGATACGGGAGAGTTTGAGTCCATGTGCAGTACCTGCAGTACTAGCACCAAAGAAGGATGGGGAGTGGAGGATGTGTACAGATTCTCGAGCCATAAACAAGATAACAATCAAGTACAAATTTCCCCCAAGGATGGATGACCGATGGACTATTTGAGTGGAGTTGAGTCCTTCACAAAGATTGATTGAAGAGTGGATATCACCGATCGGATTCAAGAGGGAGATGAATGGAAGACTACCTTCAAGACCAAGAGGGCCTATACGAGTGGTTAGTCATGCCTTTTGGGCTAACCATGCATTCATGCATGACGAGGTACTAAAATAATTTGGGAAGTTTTGTTATTGTGTATTTAGATGATATTTTGATTTTCAGTAAGACATTGGATGAGCATCTAATGCATATTCAGAGAGCCTTTGAGAAGTTAAGAGAAGAGAAACTGTTGATTAATCTGAAGAAGTGCAGTTTTGTGAAGAGGGAGTTAGTGTACTTGGGGTTTGTTGTCTCAGTAGAAGGTCTCAAGATGGACCCAGAGAAGGTGAAGGCTATTATGGAATGGCCTACCCCAAGAACTACTACCGAGGTGAGATCTTTCCATGGTTTGGATAGTTTTTATAGAAAGTTCATTAGAAACTTTAGTAGTAGTTGTGGACCCCTGACTGAAAAAATGAGAGGGGATAGAAAAGAATTCAAGTGGAGCACTGGAGCGGTAAAAAATTTTGAACTATTGAAGTAGAAGGTGACAAAGCAGCCTGTTCTAGCCCTCCCAGATTTAAACAAGGTGTTTCAGGTGGATTGTGATGCCAGTTGTTGTGCCATTGGAGTAGTATTGAGCCAAGAAGGTAAGCCCATAGCCTATTTCAGTGAAAAGTTAAATGATGTCAAGAGAAAGTATTATGTATATGATCAGGAGTTTTATGCAATAGTTCAAGCATTAAAGAAATGGAGACATTATTTGTTGCTGAAGGAATTTGTTCTATACACTGATCATCAAGCCTTGCAGTACCTAAATAGTCAGGGAAAACTAAATCATAGGCATATGAAATGGGTAGAGTTTTTGCAGAGTTATACCTTTGTTTTGAAACATATGAGTGGGAAGTCAAATAGGGTTGTAGATGCCTTAAGTAGGAGGCATACATTAATGACAAGGATGTAGATTGAAGTGGTTGGATTCAATGAACTCAAGACACTATATGCAGAAGATCCTGATTTTGTAGAGGCTTGGAAAGCTTGAAAGGAACCTGTTACAGTGGACAGGACAAGATGGTTGGATTTCATAATCCAGGATTGCATGTTATTTAAGGGAAGTCAATTGTGTATCCCGAGGAGTTCCATGAGGGAGAACTTGATAAAGGAGAAGCATAGTGGAAGAATGGTAGGACATTTTGGTTGGGATAAGACCATTGCCATTATCAGTGAACATTATTATTGGCCTCAGTTGTCACAAGATGTAAGAAGTTTGTACAAAGCTGGTATGTCGATGGCTAAAGGAGGAGGCAATATAGGCTTATATCAGCCCTTACCTATACCAGAGAGGCCATGGGAGGATATAAGTATGGACTTTGTTCTTGGTTTTCCAAGGACACAATGAGGGAATGATTCAATCTTTGTGGTGGTTGATAGGTTTTTGAAGATGGCACATTTCATTCCATGTCAGAGGACCCATGATGCAGTCCACATTGCTAACTTGTTCTTCAAAGAGGTGGTGAGGCTACATGGTCTGCCAAAGAGTATTGTTTCAGATCGTGACACCAAATTTGTGGGGTACTTTTGGAGGACCATGTGGAAGAAGCTGAAGACAGAGTTGAGGTTTAGTTCTGCACACCATCCACAAATAGATGGGAAGACAGAGGTTGTTAATAGGAGTCTGGGTAACCTACTGAGATGTTTGGTAGGAGATAAACCCAAGGGATGGGACTTGATCTTACCCTAGGCAGAATTCTCTTACAACAATTCTATCAACAGAAGCACTGGTAGATCACCATTCCAGATTGTGTATGGAGGTAGCCCCAGAACAGCTCCAGAATTGAGGAAGATGGACCAAGAGATGAAAATAAGTGTTGAAGCTGAAGATTTTGCAGAACACATTAAGGATATACATGAGAAGGTAAGAGAACATATTAACAAGATGAATATGTAGTATAAGGCTAAGGCAGATCAGAAGAGGAGGTATAAGGAGTTTTAGATTGGTGATGAAGTGATGGTCCATTTGAGGAAAGAAAGATTTCCAGTGGGAACATATAACAAATTGAAGATGAAGAAGTTTGGTCCCTATAAAATTTTAAAGAAGCATGATTCAGGAAATGCATATGAGGTAGAGTTACTGGATGGATTCAACATTTCCTCTGTGTTCAACATTTCAGATTTGACAGAGTATCATGAAGGTGGCACAAAGGAAGTACCAATGATGGAATAGTGTGGGATTCCAGCATCTACTTCAGAAAAGGATGAGATTGAGGAAATCTTGGATAGTCGTGTGGGAAGGAGTATTAGAAACAGGCAGTATGAAGAATATCTGGTGAAATGGAGAGGAAGGCCTGTGGAAGATTCATCTTGGCTATCTAAGATAGCGGTCGACTAGTTGGGTTTTCCTCAACCATCTGAGACATGATGGGGTCACTTCTCAATTTACCCTGGGTGTCTGATGCAAGAGCATCCAGTGGTGTAAGAGCAATCTTGCATCACCAAAAAAATAGTTAAATTTCAAGTTTATCATTTTTTAGATGTTTTTACATTTTTGGATACCCTTTTCATCATAATAAAATTCCCAATTTACGGTTTTTATTTTCTATTCCTGGGTTGAAAGATATTGCAGTTTTAGTTTCCCAGATTTGCACCTGAAAATCTTCTAAGTTGGATTTGAGGCACTTAGAGCTTCCAGAATGGCCTTGAAACTTGCCAAAATCAGCATAGAAAATTTTAAGTGCATTCTTGACTTCGAGACCTTTCCAATGGTTCAAATAGTTCGCGAATTGGAGCCCCAGATCAAAAGTTATGGCCCTGGGAAGTTGGCGCACTTTCTAGAAGATACAATTGCAAATGTTCTTTTGAAATTTGAACTTCAAGTTGTAATTTTGGGCACCAAACCACCTAAACTCGAATGTTGTTTTGGCTCCAAACTAAAGGGGAGCTCTATTTATGGGTGAGTTTCTAATATTTTTTAGGTAACCTTTTGAGGACAAGTTCGCATATTGTGAAAGGGTTATTCTGTAACTGTCTATAACTTGCATGTGTGGTAGAGCTTGGGGATTTGAGATCCTCTGCATGTCAGAAGCTCCATTTTCTAAATAATTAAATTATTCTCTTGTTTGTGGGTTATTTTCTATGTCTCGGGTTGTGCCCTCATCATAAATAAAAAAAATTGGTTGCAACAGTGGCCCAAATGCAAAAGCCCACAAAACACAAAAATGGAAGGGGTTATTACAACCATTAAACAAAGCCAGAAGTATATGCTTCCTACAGTTATTTTGACGTACATACATATCTGCATACATAGGAAGAAAAATGCTATGGAACAGAAGAGCTACATAATTTCTAATGGCCAGTTATTCCAAGCACCAGATCCCTATCTATGCATTGGACAAATGAAATTGATAAAGATGGAGGTGGAAAAAAAATGTACACTAATATATGTGGGTACAGGCGCAGATGCAAATATATCTGCATTGGTGATTGTTGAGCAACTTTAAAACTAATAAGGTTGACAAAAGTTCCATCCAAAGTTCACACATATAGCATATCGGGTAAGATTTTCCATATAGAGGCAATTGTTGCAAAGCAATAAAGTCTATTCCATTTATTGTTTCCATATAGGGGTGATCATTGCATAGGAATAAAAATAGACCAATAAAAACATTGTTTCATATATACATTCTATAGACTGTCAATGTGCATAATAATATTTAGATTTTTAAAGTTACCAAAGCAATTGAATAGTTTATGTTACTTTCCATAGGGAATTGTTGATTGTTGTTTGTAGCTTTAGCTACTATGCAAATTTTGTGCCACCATGGTGACAATTGTTTCTACAAATGACATATATAGATATGCACACCCAAACTTGTCAATTGATACATGTGAAAGAAATACATATATGTTTAAATGCACATATATTTGTATGTTGCTTACACAGAGGAAACACATATCACTTTGCACAACTTTCCATGGGAACATTGTCTCATGTATGGGCTACATATATTGACAATGGTTGCAATAATACTTTGCATTTAAAACTCACCAAAATAATTGAGAAATTTAAGATATTTTCAATAAGGCATTGTTCAGTGTTGGGTTGTGGATTGAGCTATAGAACATACATAAGAAACATTATAGCCAAGAACCACATCACATCCATATACAACATTGCACTATCATTAAGGATTGCAAAGTAGTAGCAAGAACATTCGGGAAGTAATAGATGGATACGCAGACATACATACTTACATAGAAAAATACATCATAGACACATATATCTACACAAAACTCTGTCAAGATATTCTATCCACTGAGAAAATTGAAAACAAGATGAGAACAATATTCTCTTTAAAACAACTCATAGATACTTATAAATCTTGAATTGTGCATGCATATACGCATAGATATCCATTACACACACATTTATCTATGCACATCTATACCAAAAAGTTGTATGCACTGGGAAATTTGAATTGCATGCATGTATATTTATCTATATGCATACATAAATGTACACATGCATACAACCATGTCCACAATTAGATATTTGAACAACTGTAGATACTGATACATCTCTTAAAAAGGAAAACAACTCTATATAAATAAACAACATGAAAGTATACATACATAAGTGTACACGTGCATACAACCATGTCCACAAGTAGATATATGAACAACTGTAGCTATTGATACTTCTCTTAAAAAGGACAACAAATCTATATAAATAAACAACATAAAATTAAATCAGAAATATACACTTAAAACTGAAAAAAATTATAAACAACCTGAATAATAGAAAAGAAAACAAGTGTATCTATTTTTCTTAAAGATTATAAGTTATACTTCATTGTCTTAATATATAACCAGTCAAACCAACAACAAAGCAATAGCAGTCGAAAGGAAAGGTTTTTTTGATGTGACAAGTAGTGCGAGGGAAGAAAATGAAGTAAATGTCCAGTTAACATGAACTATAAGAAATATGAAAAGTCACAATTAGGAATGGTTGTTTTGGTGTTCAAGGAAGTACAACAACTATCTCTGGAGACTCTTCAACAACTATCTCTAGAGACTTCCACGATAGGAAAAATAGTAGACAAATTTGATAGTAACAACTTGCACTCAACTTCAAACTTAACCCTTGCAACTTTCACTATTGTTGTTTTGAGTCTTGTTTATGAATTATAAGTCTGAGTTTTAATTAGAATAGTGAAAAAAATGAGGTGTAGGTGACAAAATTGATAACAAACTCAATAGTCATTGTAGTGGTAGACTCATAATGCAACATATAAATTTTTTTTGCTAACATTTACAATAGGCTTTTCGTAGCCTCATACAAAGTAGTTGCCCAAAGCTCACCTTTATGGTATTCCATATTTAGCTTCAATATATATCGAAAGTCACAGTCAACTACTGTTGTCTATCATTTAGGGTAGAACCATGTATTTTGCTTAGTTTTTTCACACTTTTTCTCGCATTCCCTGCCATTCACCTACAACAGACATGCAGTGTAACAAAATGCATCAATTTTTATATATTTTACTGTTTCCTTGATAATAGCTTGTAAGTTTTTGGCAAGCCAAGGTAGTGATCCAAGATATATGCAATAGTGACTCCCATTTTCCAAAACAACCTTTTGAGGCACTGTCTAGGGGGACTCAACAGTAGGTGGATCAATATGTACTACTTGGATCAAGGGATATGCTTCTGCTATGTCGGGATTTATATATAGAAGACTCCTTGTGGTTGCATTTAGAATTGCTCCATTGAAGTACCCAACACGTGCATTTTTGACAACAAGGATGAGAGTTGAACCATGGGTGTACAAACTTTCGAACTCTTCACCCTTTACTTCCCAATTTAAGCCCCACAAATTAACATTAATTGAAAAGGATGAAAAATCATTAAGTTTAATAGTCCTCTGAATTGTTTGGGACTAATCCTTTCTTTGTATAGTCGATAACATTCCTACATGCACCACAGTGCCAATAACATCAAACAAATTGTTATTTGTGCAATTTTCAATTTCATTTAATGGGATGTTCATTTAAATACTTTCTCTAGAACAAAGGTCCCATCGGGTATGTGCAAGATCATGATGGGCCAAAAAGTGGCGATATGATGGGTATGTGTAGGGTATGTGGCTGACGACTTTATTTTTACCAAAAAATGATGAAATGAAAAGGGTTTTTTAAGTAGATTCTCAGATTTCCACCAATATAAATTATGCTTTACTTTGAATTTAATAAATAATTATTATTCATTTTCTATTTGAATTACGACTAAAGTTCTGATTGATATTCTGACTAAAAAATATCTATAGCTTTCAAATGGTATCACATTTTTTGAATACAAAACATGTGTCACATTCTATGCTTTGCATACTATAGGATTAAAAAAAAATTGAATTTCACGAAGTTTTGACTAAGTTAAGGTGGTCAGACATATAAGTTTTTATATTTTTTAAAAGTTGTAATAAAAAATTCATAATTAATTATTTACTTGGAAAAAATTACAAAAAAATATGCATCACATCAAGACATGAGTCCTCTACTTATATCTAAAATATTATAAAAAAATATTATCATTTTATTGTGGTTAGCATGATCGGACCTACTTATTTTTTTCCCTGAAATTTAAGTAAGTTACTACATTGAAATTTCAAATTTCCACCAAATAGATTAAGAAAAAAAAACCCTAGTAGTTTAGAAACTACATTCAATTTGCTATAGATTCTATTCTTACATATTTTTGAAATCGTATAGATAACTTATTCAAATTTGTACGTCAAGTTGCCTAACTCTAATTTTTTTGAATTTTTCTCCAATTAAGGGCCTATTTATTCCATGGTAATCCTAAACATACCCCATCTTCAGAACATTTTAACATTGAGTTTTGATCCAAAATGATTCCCATCTAGTTGTTTAACTTATTAAATTTTTTGTTTGTCTGTCTCACCAATCCCTTTGAAACATAATAAGTACGACCCACCTCAACCCTATCATAATGCAATTCTACTATGCCATTGAAGCATGCAATTCATATTTCCATTCCCTCATTGTCAATAATATCAAAGTTGAATACTTGGCCCTCGCACACCTGTCTGTTGTAATGGTGCATTTCTCTCTTTATTGTTACCTGACCTTTTATCGTCCATTTGGTTTGGTAAACATTCAACCCTTTAACAGGGCTGATATTCATAGGAGCATCTTGCTTCCTTGGGTATGTATTAATTCCAAATGTTGAGGCTCATTTGGATGGAGAGGGCAAGTTGCAACCAACTATTTTTTCTTCTTGATCTCTAAACAAATATCTAGATTTTCCAATTAGCTAGAAATATTTCATTTTGACATCTAGGGATAGTATGACAATTTCCATGGAATGAAACAAAATTAAATACTTTAAAAGGAAGTCCCCACAAACAAGGAAGTAGAAAACTACAAGTACAAGTAAGGAAGAACTATATCTAACCTTGATTCTCGTAGCTTTCTACACAAATAGATTGTCAAGCACAAAATCAAACCTATTTTCAATGCCCTTGTAAATAAAAGGTCATTGCATTTTGTAGGTAAAGTTCCTATTTGCATGTGGGTTCCATTAGAGAGGACGATTTTTTATCGGTCAACTAGGCTTTGATCTCCTCCTATTTTTTGGAAAGACATTAGTTAGAGGGCTGGAGATTGGGAAACGTCTCCTGCATCTATAGATTGTATTGCATGTGTTGTTAAGGTTGGATTCACATTTGTAGCCTACAAGGAAATTGAACTCAACATAGTGGCAACAATGAGATATTTATGAATATGATTTAACTCTAAAAGCAAACAACAATATTGACACATTTGGATGATGTGACATTTCCCCGTCTAACACATAAGTCACTCCCAAATGGCCAACAAATTGAAAGGGAAATGAAAGACAAATAGTTCAACTATAAATGAGTTAGAACATATATCAAAGCAATTGATAATTGAATTGAAGCATATTCTCAAATTTTTTGGTGCACTTGAGAAAGTGTCAATATAATTGGAAGCAGCAAAAAACTAAACAAGAAGCAAACTTACAGGATTGGTGCTTGAGGATTTTTTGCCAACCTCCGTAGAGCTAGAGGCCATCGACATTGCTAGGTCTACTCTTTTAAAAGTTGAGAGTTGCAAAACCAATAGCTGACTACAAGGTCTATGACTTCAAAAAACAACATGGTCACCCAATTTTTTTGCACAGGAATTAAGAATACGACATGAAAGGATTAATAAAAATAAGGGCTTCAATGGTTCAAATAATACTTAACATACAATTTTTTATTCCAAGTTTATTGTTTCAATTTTAAAATCCTTCCTTTTCTTTCTCTAGACACACCAAGAATACAAAGGAAAAGAAATAATTAGGAAAAAGGCTTCAATGTTCTATATAAGAGTTAATATAAAGTATATCATTTGAAGTATGCCTTGTCAAGTTTTAGACAAAGAACTATTTTCAAAAAATAATAAACATTGGGAAGAGCATGCATGTACATTGCTCAAATCCACTTTGACATACATACAAATCTACACAAGGAAATTTTATATTGTCTCATTTATGGTTTCCATTCTATGGAAATGGTTGCAATATATTAAAATAGTTTGTGTTGTTTTCCATAATGCAATCTAATTGTTGTTCGCTAGCTTTGGCTATATTCCCTAATTTGCAATGCATAATAAAATAGTTAATATTATAGAGTTTATGTTGTTATCCAAAATCCATTATTTACTATCATAGCAACTAATTTCATTTCGACTATCCACATAAAATATAGATATATATGATATTAGATGCAGAAAACATAACTATAGAATAGTGGAAAACAGATCTTATGATTCTAAAGATGTCCCAACAAAAAAAAGCTATGGATTACTACATATCAATGTTCTTTGCATCCACCATCAGTTAAAGAAATTCCTACAAGTAGGTGAAACACATTGACCAATTCTCCATTTTTTTTTTTGAGAAATGGGTATATTTTTGCTTCGGTTTTTCATTGTGAATCTTTGTGGGTTTTTCTTTATGGCTTGCATTTTGTGGCTATCTTTGGAACACAATAACATTGCTAATGTTATGCAACTTTTTTTGGTATTGTGATATTTTGTGGGATGCTTTTAATGTTTTCTGCTGATGTCTACAACATAATTATATTCCATCATATCAATGGATTTGAACTCTATAACTTCTTTAGGTGAAAAAATATATCACCATTATCTAAATATACTCGCAGACATGGTTCTATGCATGTATATATCTACATATACATATATAGAAACATCTATGCATGCAATTGAATGTTCCTAGTGTAGACAACATCTTCATACAATTGTATGTAGGAAAATGTGTTTGTAATAAATTTCTACATGTCTATACTAAAACTAAAGTATGGGTTTCTTTTGCTGCGTTTGATTGTTCTTTTCCTCTGTGCACATATGTTTGTGTGCAAAGTAAGATGTAGACAACATTCATATAAACTTATCCCCTTTCTTATTGCTTTGCTAGGATAACTCTTATTTCTTTTGTCCTTAAGGGGAATTTTTGCAATAATAGGCTTCATATTAAGAATAATAAGAAAGATTGTTTCCCACATTCAATGTGCTAAAAATCTTTTGGAAGTTAGGAGAATAGCATAATTTTTTTTATGTATTCAGCTCTCACAATGTCCTTCCATATTTGATTTGTAATTCAATTGTGTATGGTATAGAATATATGATGTTGTCCATAAGGCATTGTCAGTTGTTGGTCTATAGATGCGGCTATATTGTTTTGTTTCCAATAAGATGCTATTGAGAAATAGTAGAGCCTAATCTAAATGACAACAATCATCAATTTCCTATGGAATTAATGTTGTTTGCATCTTCTATGACATACATACATATCTCACCATAACGATTAAACATTGTCCATCACTCCTATTGATAGTAGCATTACATAGGCTACTATACTAGTTTTGGAAAGCAGGGACAACTGCATTTGAAGCAACTGGGTAGAGGTGTTGTTAGAGGTGCATATTGGGAAAACTGTTTCTAGAGTTTTGTGAGGACAATTCATGTTTTCCATAGGCCTTTGTTCATTGCTATTGTCTATTTGACATTATATTGTTTCATTTGTGTTCTCTATGCAACCACGATGGTTGGAAGGAAACATTGTTTGTTTTCTGTGTTGGATTGCCACTATGTATTATTGTCTTTTGTGGATTTTCCATCTGGGGCATTGCTTAAAGCATCATAGTCTTACAAGCAACCAATGTTATTTTCCATAGGTCATTGTTCATTATAGCTCTCTAGGTTTGGGTATATTGGCAAGACAATATTGTTTATTGTTTTGCATTGAATTGTTAGAGCGAATTGTTGTGTCTTGCATTTTTTGTCATTTGGGCAACTATTGAAATTAGTATAGTTTGGAAAACAATCTATGTTATCTCTAATAGGCCATTGTTGATTCTTGTTGCCTAGCTTAGGCCATATTGTTTCACTTATAGTCTCCATGTACCTATATTGTTTCATTTATGGCTTTCGTTTTGTGTGAATGGTTGCAAAATAGTTAATCTGGTATGTTTTTGGTGAGTTTTTCCATCTATGTTACAATTGAAATCAATATTGATTCATCTATAGTTCACGTTTTCTAGGGAAGGTTTTGAATCATTTTGTTACTGCGATGTTTCTGTATTTTGTGGGTTTTTCATGTTGGTCACTATTAGAAGGCATGTTTTTGTGGTGATGGTTCCATCACAATAAAATATATATGCATTTTATATACATATATATACATATATATATATACATATATATATATATACATATATATATATACATATATATACACATATATATACATATATATATAGTTAATGTTATGGAGTTCATGTTGTTTTGTATAAGGAATTGTTGCCTATTAATTTCCACCTTAGGCTATATTGTTTCATTTATGGCTTCCATTTACCATCAATGGTTGCAACACAACAAAATAGTCAATGTTATGGAAATTATAAGTAACATTTTCCATTAAAATCCTTAGAAAAATAGCAAGTTTCTTTGTAATTTTAAACAAGACATTGTTGGGTCTGGTTGTGTGGAATTACCTTCTATCAGAGGTGTGAGTGAGGAGGACAAATGACTGTGAACATAGATCTCCAATTATCTATTGTGGAATTTCTTTGAAGATGGCTACAACCTATTATGTGCTTTTAAGCATAATGCAATAATTGCACTTGCTAGATTCGTAGCAATATATTTTGCATATATATGTAAACACAAAATTTAGATATGGAAATGTAATGATATACAGTTTGTGTCAATTTACATAGAGCATTTTTGCTTGACATGCCGTGTGAATGGTTGTAAAGGTAACACTAATGAACAATGGTGTGTGCAGATTTGGATGCATGTCATAGCAGCTACAAACAACAACACTAACTAGAGCATTGTTGGAATTGTAAACCATATTTTTGTTGATATATCAAACATTAATGCCACCATCTTTGTAGAACTTCTTCCTTGAGTAACTTCTAAGAGCTTTTCAACACATTGTATGAAGGAAAATTGATTCTTCTTATGCTTACCATA
Organism: Sequoia sempervirens; assembly: GCA_007258455.2. Classification (NCBI taxonomy): domain Eukaryota; kingdom Viridiplantae; phylum Streptophyta; class Pinopsida; order Cupressales; family Cupressaceae; genus Sequoia; species Sequoia sempervirens. Next base: position 123,359,146 of record VDFB02000017.1, on the reverse strand, counting down.
AGTTACCCAAGTATATATGAATGTTGTCTACATCTAATTTTATATACATACATATGTGCACAGAAGAAAAGTATAATGAAGTACTACATCACATGGCAACACCTAAACAACACAAAAATTTATAGCAAAAAACCCATCCAAACCAAGGGGTGTGTTGTGCTTTGATCTTGAAATAAAAAGCGTTTGGTGCATCGTTAGAGAAGGCCAGTGAAATGGCATGGCCATTCATTGTTGTATTCTTTGCATGTAGTGCCAATGATTGCAAGGGAAACTTGCCCTTAAAGCCCTCAGAAAACAAAGTGAATTTTTCTGTACAATTTTTGATAGGGCATTGGTGGGAAATCATACAATATAGCTTGCCACAAGCATATATATATATTTACAAACTACATTGTTTCATTTATGGCTTCTATTTTGCACCAATGATTGGAAAAACACTTAATCTCATGTGTTTTTTGTGAGTTTTTCCAACTGGGTTATTGTTGAAACCAATATTGATTCATTTATGGTTCACGTTTTATGGTTGAGGCTTTGAATCAGTCTATTACTACAAGTTTTTGTGTTTTGTGGGTGTTCCATACGTGTCGCTATTGGAAGTAATATTTTTGTGGCCATGGTTGCAACACAATGAAATAGTTAATGTTATGTAGGTTGCATTGTTTTGTATAAGGAAGTGTTGATTTTCGTTCTCTACCTTAGGGTATATTGTTTCCTTTTTGGTAAGGCTTTATTGGGAAAAAACTATATAATTTATTCAAACCAATATTGTTTGATTCATGGTTTGACTTTTGCAATGCTAGTTTTGCATGGGTTTGTTACTATGTTTTCTAGGGTTGTCCAAGATTCCCCATATGGCTAACAGTTGATATTGATATTATTTAATTTATGGCTTCTATTTTGTGGCGATGGCTGCAATGCAATAAAATAGTTAATGTTATACATTTGATATTCTTTTGCACAACACACTATTCACTGTTGTTTTCTACACTAGGCTATATTGTGTCATTTCTAGCCTCCATTTAGTGTGGCCTGGAAAGGAAGGTGGCAAATTTTTTTTTGATTTTTAAATAAAAAGTACTTGCTACATCAATAGAGAAGGCCAGTGAAATGGCATTAGCATTAATCATTGTATGGTTTTCGTGTAATGGCAATGGCTATAAGAAGCAATTGATAACACATTGTTGGATGTCATTCTTTGGGTTTAGCTTTTTTTTCAAGAAATTTGTAAGCTAGGAGAGAAAGCATGCATTAAATACACCTTCCTAGTTATTATAATTTCTTGAGCCTTAAAAAAGGAGTTGTTAGAATGATAGATTGTATAGTAAGTGTCATAAGAAAGATTGATTTGACCATTGATCAGAGTGGGGAAAAATGTATGTTCTTCCTTAAAGGGGTTTGGTGAGAGCCAATCATGCTCAATGACCCAATATGATAGGGCCGAGAGCAAGCCAAATTTTGTTTTGTCTAACTTTATATTTCCTATTAAAAAATTAAAACAATACAGCCTCTTCAGCACCACCTTATCGAGAATAGAACAATATAGCCTAACCTAGAGATCAATAATCAACAGTCTATAATGCAATCAAATATCAAATGTATAATATCAACTACTTCATTCCAATGCAACCATAACCACCGAACAAAAGCCATAAATCAAACAATATTGGTTTAAACCGTGACCAACATACATACATACATATATATATACATATACATACATATATTTACATATATACATCATGTATATATATGTATATCTATATATATGTTGTTCCTCTATTTCCAAACAACAAATTCCTAGATATGCATGCAATGCATAATGATGGATTTTATTTTTATGCGGGTGTGCAAAAATAGATGAAAACAACATCGATACGCATATTAGTGCATACATCAACTATAATAAAAAGAAAGATCCATGTTTCATCTCACACTTTAAATACAAAATTCCAATCTAACAAATCCTTATTAAGGCCTAGAAAAATAAGAAGCATCTCTAAACACACAAGAAAACAACTAAGAATGCCTTATTAATGAAAACATGAATTGATTTATTACTTTGCAACCATTGGCACCACACACAAAGCATAAGTCAAATAATTTCTTCAAGGCCATAGAAGAACAATCAACAATTCCCTATGCAAAATAGCATAGAGTGTTTTATTACTTCAACAAGTACTAAATGTTGAACCTGTTGGTGTAATTAATTAATTATTACACTAGCATAAGTTAACTTAGGTCTTGCATTTAATTAGTTAAGTCCTAGGTTGCATTATTAGATAAATCATGTAATAAATGGGATATTATTCCCTTCCTTATTTGTAGGAGATAAGATTCCTTCTAGAACTTATCTCATCATTTAATGATCATCACCATTAGGGTTCACATGTCGTCACATGTTGTTAGATCAAGACACATGGCAACATCTCATGCATATTAGGGTTTAGCTCATGCCTATATATTTAGGCATCTTGTACATTTGTAATCAATCCAATATATCATATCAATATTGAATCTCCATTGTGCATGCCTAGTTGCAACACTTTCTGGGTGGTTGATTATCTTTCCTGGCTTAAAGGTCCTATCATCGAAGACTGCAGCTTCAAGGACTGCATCCATAATCCCAACTTTGAGCCATCCTACTTTCCAATAATGACTACTAGACATATTATTATAAGTAAAAATGGCAAGATCATCTTCATTGAACCTTAATGTCTTTATTCTTTCAATAAGAATAATTGAAATGATAAATGAAACAATTTATTCAATCCAACAGAAGAACAAACAACAATGCCCTATGGAAAATAGCACAAAGTGTTTCAATACTTCAACAAGTATTAGATGCAAAGTCTACAAAAGTGGAATGCAAGATATCAACCAATAGGAGAAAGACATATGCACCTATGAATCATTCTATTTTCCAATAATTAAATTTTAAACATATTATTATAAGCAAAACTACCAAAATCATCTTCATTGAACCTTAAGGTCTTTATTATGGAATTTCATGACTAAATCTTTGACTCTTAGGAGCTTGTTATGCCAATTAATGATAATATGAAGTATGGATTGAATTCATTCAATAAGACTTATATATTAAAGAAAAAATTATCTAGAAAGGAAAACAATGCATTCATATAGCTATACTACAACCATAACCACAAAATGACATGCACAATTGAATAAACAACAGTTGTTATCACAACCATCACCAACACATTCAAACCATACAACAACTAATGTCAATACCATCCAAAGTTCAAGAGAGAAAGCATCCACACAAAATTTTCCCTCAATTGATTGGTTGAGAAGGCTACAAATTCAAACCTTCTATTGCTTATAATAATGACTTGCTTTGGGATAGGAAATATATTATAGGCAACAAAATATTTGAATTCATAACCTTTTCGTTTAGGAAAATGAGGGAAAAAGATGTTTTCTCTCTTTATAATTTTGAACAAGCCAGTTGCATAGCGAGGCAAAAAATATGGTATACACATCTATTTAGATATAGTAGTCTCTACATAAATAGATATTTACATGTGTACATATATATATATATATATATATATATATATATATATATATATATATATGTATATATATATATAGCTAGCTATATGTGTGTGGTCTTGATTGATCCTTAAGGTGTTTATTGTAAGGTTTGATGGGAAAATATTTCCCTCTCAACACCTTGTTATCCTAATTAAGCACCACATGAAGCATGCCTTCAACTCATTTTAATAACAAATATATATTAAACAAGACATTATTTAAAAAGGGAAACAAAACATTCAAATTTATTGTTTTGAGAAGATAGTTATTTATTTCAAAACAAATTTTTTGTTTCTTTTATTCTTGAAAAGGAAATATTATAAGAATATGCTTTGTATTAAACATACTAAAGAACACTGGTTACCAAATACATGTGCTCAACACCTTTTTGAAGTTTTTAAAGGGACAATTCAAATACTCTTTATAGGGCTATGCAAAGGAAAACAAAACAACCTAGCCAATGCTAGTCAAGGGATAGTGACAATACCTTATGGAAAAGAACATAAGCTACACACAATTAACTATTTGGCCATGTTCCAACCATCACCACTAAATGGAAGCCACAAGTAAATAAATGGAAAGTTCTATCACAACCATCACTAGGACATAGGAAGCATACAAAATTCAATGTTGGTGAAAGGAAGAATTTAATTTTGGTGGCCTTCTCTATCCAAGCAATGGGAAATATGCCACCCTATCCCCAAGGAATCCAACAACTGCCTCTACCACCATTGCCATGACCACTTCAAGGAATAAAACTGGGAGGCAGACATGAATTCTGGCCAAAAAAATTTTAAACAAAAGACCATCCACCACCTTTTTCATGCCCATTGGAAAACTCAAAAAACTTGGGAGGCACACAAGAATTCTTACCAAGGTACACACAAATTTAGACTATATGCTAACAATATAGGGTACAATATTCAACATAGACTATATAACAATGATTGTTTCATTGCATTGCAACCATAATGACTAAAAAAAACCATAAATGAAACAATATTGGTTTCAATGTTAAAAAGCCATGCAAAAAATAAGTCTTTTCTCAACACCACCTTATTGCAACTTGAAAAAATATAGCCTTCTCAACAACACACTATAAAAAATGAAATAGTGCAGATTAGGGAAGGCAACAATAATCAACAATCACTGCTAGAATCAGAAAGCAGTCCACAAGACACAAAGAAAACAATATCGCTAAGCAGTTTTCCGAAAAGCACCTCTTCCCACTTGCTTCAAACACACCTCTATCCCGCTAGCTTTCTTACAAAAATTTTGGGAAAAATATTATCATAGGTGACACTTTTCTTTTTCTCTTGCAACCATCGCCATATGAAAAAATACAAAATAACCTCCACCCACATTTGTAAGAGCTACATAAATCTTGATTGAGCTTGCACCCTCACAAAAGCTTACCCTCCTCGCTCACATCTCTAATAGCAGGTATAGCAATAGAATGACACCAAACAATGCATTATTGAAAATTCCTTAGACATTCATTTTGTTCCTCGAGGCATTAAACAACAGGTATTATTACAACCATCACTAGTACACGCAAAGCATATGAAAATTGATGTTGATGCAAACCAACATTTAATTTCAGCGGCCTTCTCTATCGACATGGAGAGAAATATGCCACCCCACTCCCAAGGTAGCCAATAACTACCTCTACCAGCTTTTCCATGGCCATCAAAAAGGTAAAAAATTGGGAGGATGACGAAATTTCCAACCAAAGTTATCACCCATCCGCCAAATTTTTCCTGGCCATCAGAATTCTCTAAAATAGGAAGGCTGATGAAAATTCCAACCAAGATGGCTGCAATGTATATACACATATACAAAAACACACATATATATACATACATACATATATATATATATGTATATATATGCACATATGTATATATATAGATATATATATATATATATATATATATGTATATATATGCACATATATACATGTATATATATACATGATCTGTATAGGATCTAGACTATATGTAGTATTGAATGCTTAAATTTTACAATGATTATCCCAAGTTAATTAGAACAAAATTAACTCATGGAAATAATTAAAATGACAAGGTGATAACAACAAAATGAAAGAAAGTGAGAGAAAGAAAGAGAGAGATGCAAACAAAGTTTGATTATAGAGTTCACCACAAACGTGACTACATCTCCGAGTCGACTCCATAGAGTTCGACCGATCCGATTAATCTCCAAAATCAATTACAAAGCACCAAGACCATTTCCTTCAAGCACTTCGGCAGCATAACAACACTCCATCGTACGGCTCAAAAATCTCCTTTCAACTCTTCTTTCCAAACACCTATCACCTGTTTCTCTAATTTACAAAATCTCAGTTTTGACACTTCTCAAAATTCCTTAACCTCACTCTCACCCATTCACCCCCTTTTATACAAAACTTTACTCAATATGGTATAAAACCATATGATTTACAAAATATTCCCATATCTCCATTTTTACATATAAATCCCTATTAAATCCCCTAAAAACAACCTAATCTCCCATATAATCTTTAATAATATTTTAGCCCCTTATATTCTTGACTTGGGCTTTACAAATTTGCGAGATTATTTTTTTAATAAAAGGTTGTTTGTTTTTATTTTAGGGGAGTTTGTTTTATTTTTAAGGCATTTGGTCATTAACAAATTAACAAAACCGACCAAAGCCTAATATATTCCAAAATCATTGCATGGCTTGTTGGTGGGCTTGCCTTTTGAAGACCCGATGGCTTCGGCTTCAACTCCCAGCGGTTGCAATTTAAAAAAAAAACTCCAAAATTAATGTGAAAAAACAAACCCGATGCCAAATATAGTAAATAGAGGTTGTAGGGCTTAGTGGTGGAGCTCGCGTATAGCAGCATGGAGGTCGGGGGTTCAAAACCTCCCAACAAATTTTTTAACAAATTCAACAACTTATCCATCCACTGGCACAAGAGGGAGGCCACATGGCATGCCAAGGAGGTGCCACATGGCAGAGCATGATTCACTGATGGTGCTGACTAAGTTGCCGATGTGTCTGCCACCAGGTGTTGATGTGGAGCTGACGTGGCATGCTGACGTGTCCAATGATGTGGCCTACTGACTAGACAATGACATGGCCACTGACTGTGTTGATGACGTGGCATGCTAACATGTGAGGATGACATGTGTCAAATTCTGGTTCATCCACTTCACCATCCGTACAGTATGGGATGCTGATGTCAGCATCTGTACGGTCCACCTCAAAAGTCAACTGCAAACTTTGACCACTGATAAGTTGAGCATACGATGTCGGATTTTGATGAAACAAACACTATCAGAATCATCTCGATGAGCTCTTCATGATGATGCCAACTTTGACAACTTTTGACGATTCCATTTTTTTCTTCCTGAATGCCCCCTGATCCTAGTTTGACCCAAGGTTTGACTGGCCATAACTTGCACAAACGGACTCCTTTTTGCTCTGTTCGAGTTGCATTGGAATCAAGACATCGAGATATTTCTAATGGTGTAGATTCTGGAGAGAATGGAGACACTTCAATTTTCATTGAAAATATCCACTGGATCAATACATACATATATACATATATATGCATATATAGAGTAATATGTACTAGCCTTTTGTGGAAAAGGTTTTGCATAGGTCTGTAACTGTGATTTTTAGTGCTCTATGGGAATGGCTGCAATGGAATAAAATAGTTAATGTTATCCAGTTCATGTTGTTGATGTCCACCTTAGGCTATATTATTTTATTTGTTGCTTCAATTTACCGTCAATTCTTGCAACACAACAAAATAGTCAATGTTATGGACATTATATATACATATATACATGCATACAATTATATATACATATATATACATATATACATAGATATATATACATAAATGTATACACACATATATACATATATTTATACACATACACACACACACATATATATAAAGTTAGATGCACATATACATGTATTGTTCACTATACAAAGCTGGGAAAAATGTAGAGCAACAAACCAATGGAAGAATATACCCCAAGTCACCCAACAACAATCTACAAAATCTACATCTATAAAATTTTATTATGTTGCAAACATAAGCAGAAAATGGAATCCATTAAAAGTAGCCCAGAAAAGATCACAATACTAACAAAAGTTGGATAATGTTAAGAATTTTATTGTGTTCCAAACATAGCCACAAAATTCAAGACATAAAGAGAAACCCACAAGGACTCACAGTAACAAACCAAAGCAAAAATATACCCATTTCTCAACAAAACCTCCTCATAAATTAACAGTAACAAACCCATCCAAAAATAGAGTCCTTCCTTAACAAAAGCGTATCATAAATTGAAACAATATAGCCTTTTCAACAACACCTTTTCCAAAGTGAAACAATATAGCATAAGACAAAGAACAATAGTCAACAACACCCAATGTAACCAAACATAACGTGTACAACATTAGCAATTTTATTCCATAACAACCATCACCATAAGACAAAAGGCATAAATATATACATATATACATATATATACATACATATACATATATAGAGACATATGCACATATATATTTACACACACACATATATATACATATATATACATACATATATATACATATATATACATACATATATATACATATATATATGTACATATATATAATAGTTGTGAGCAGGGAGGCTAAGATTTTGTGAAGGTGTGAATGCAATCATTGGCTGTGGAATTTCTGTGAAGGTGGTTGCAGGTTATTTTGTGCTTTTTTGCATGGATTAATGGCTACAAAAGAAGCACAAAAGTATTGAGCGATATAATTTTGTGCCCATTTTTTTCATAGGTGGTGGGAAAAGTACTGAGTCCACAGAAATAAAATTGGAAGAGGTGTAGCCAAAGGGAGCGGGAAGAGGTGAGGAAAGAGGTGCATATTGAGAAAACCATTCCTCAAGTATCTCTAAAATAGTCTATACTAATTTCCAAAGGGTACTATTGATTGTTGCAAAGCACAAAAAACTGCACAGTAACAAATCAAGGAAAAAAACAACCCAAGCTAGCCATCAACAATTGATGAAAAATACAATGCCTTAATGAGAAATGGAAGACTACTCAAGAACACCCTTTTTGAGGAGGAAACAATATATCCCAAGATACACAACAACAACCAAGAAAAACTACATAACACCAACAATTTTATTCCATTCCAAACATAGCCACAAAATGGAATCCATAAATGGAAACCCACAAAGATTCATGAAAAAAACCTAAAGTTAAAATATACTCTTTTCTCAATAAAATCCTATCAAAAAATTGAAACAATATAGCCTTCCCAACAAAACCTTCTAAAAAATTAATAGTGACAAACCCATCCAAAAAATATACTTCTTTCTAAGGACAACCATATAAAAAATGTGAACAATATAGACTTTTCAACAATACCTTATCAGAAATCAAACAATATAGCCTAAGACAGAGAACAATAATCAACAATACCTAGTGCAATGAAGCATAAAGTGTACAAAATTAACTATTCTATTATGTTCCAACCATAAGCACAAGACAAAATCCATAAATCAAGCAACATTGATTTCAACAACCCAGTTGGACAAACCCACAAAACTATAGCCACAAAACCCAATCAAAACAATAGCCACATAACCCAACCATAAATGAAATAATATTTATTTCAACAAAAAAATAGTCTTTTCTCAACAACGCCTTATCGAAAAATTGAAATAATATAGCCTTTTAAACAAAACCTTATCCAAAATGGCACAATATAGCTAGAGCTAGAATACAGAAATCATCAAAAACTACATAGTGCCAACAATTTTATTCCATTGCCAACATAGCCACAAAACTCAATCCATAAATAAAAACCAACAGGAAATTTATATATACATAAATATATGTATATATACTGTGTTGTAGAGAAATGGCCCCTTGTCATTTTCATGGCCCTTTAGGTCTTGTTTCATGTTGTTTGATCTATTTTTCTTTGATTTTATGTTGTAACATGGCTTGAACATGCATATTTAGGTACTAAAATTCAAATAATGAAGTCTTGTGAAGGTTTTGTGAAGTGTTGTAAAACATTTCTACACTCTTCTAGACTCTATTCATTACAATTCACCTAAAAACCACCTTTTCATCACTAATCAAGTCCTGTTTTGAAGTGTTGTAAAGTCTTGTAACAAGATTTCACACTTTCCTAGGCATTATTTCACCATTTACACCTTTCTTATGCTTTATTTGGTACCTTTATGCCCTTATATGGCTTAATTAAGTGTATTTTTGAATGTTAATCTAACAAACAACATTAAATACAAGATAATTCCTTACACCCATTTTCAAGTCCTAGGTGGGACCCACTCGCCATGGGTGGCGAATGAGTCCCACTAGGCCCCAAATTCAAAAATTTTAAAATTTCCTTTTGATTTTTTATTCAAATCACTTGATGTCGGCCTATGATGAGGTATGAACAAGATACTAAGGCACAAGATTGTATAAATAAGTGATTTTCACCTCATTTTATATCTCCTACAATCCTCCAACATTCACATATCATATTCAAGCAATCTCAAGCATTCGAGCATCTTACAACATCTTATCAAGCATTATTCAAGCACTTTGGAGCATCCATTGAAATTACTTCAAATTTGCATCATCAAGGGTTTGGTAAGTTGATAGAAATTGCATGTTGTTAGTTTATCATTCTCTTTCATTTCATTATTTCATTAAGGGTTTGATTACCAAAAGTGGGGTTTGACCAAGGCAAACCTCTATTTGCTAACCCTCAACCATTTTTCCCCTATTGCATGTGTGTTTGTAGGCTTTTGTATGCAGACTTAACATGCCTTTTGGTGTTGAAGATTAGTCAACAAGTCAACTAGGTGCTTCAAGTAAAATCAAGTCTATTTCAAGCTTGGAGGAGGTTTTATGTCTATTTCCTACATAATTGACTTTGGCAACTTGACAAGTAGACATTTCTAGATCTGTTGTTGCAGAGTTGTCTCCTGATTTCTTATAATTTTAGGAGAGGATTGATTCACCACCAGTGGTGAATGAGTCCCACCTTAAGACTATAAATATGAATTTTGTCAGATTTTGGATCTCGACAGTCAGAAACCTATTTCTGACACTTTTTCACCAGTAGCAGGACTAATTCGCCACCCTGGCTGAATGAGTCCCACTGTGAAATTTTAGTAATTTTAAATAACATTCACAACATTCCAAAATCATTAAATATTACCCAAGTGCACTATGGTTCATCCTATTTCTTTTTGTTGTGCATTATTTCACCATTTAGTTCATTGTTTGCATATCACAACGTGTTTTCAAACATAGTTTAAAACTTAGTTTTGCATTCATATTCATTCATTTAAATCATGTTCTTGCATTTATTTTACTTCATTTATCTTAGAACACATCACACATAACATAGTTTGAATGAACCCTTAGCATTTTTGGTCCTATCTCTCTCCTTTTAGGTGAAAAACCCTAGAAGAACTAGAGAAGTACTTAGGAACCCAAAAAATCCATGGTTCATTTTGGTGAACCTAAACTCTTTATTTTCATCTACAATGAGCTTAAAAGGTAAATCATCTCCACCAAGTGAAGAACTTGGTACAACTCCTAGTTTGGCACTTGCAATTCTCCTTTTGGATAGTCAACGACCCTCATATTACATTGAACATGATTGGGAGGTGGATGACTTGTTAGATGGTTGACTTGCATTTACCATGCTAGCCTTTTTGCTTGTTTCTTTTATTTTTATTTTTCTTTCATGTGTGTATTGTGCTCCCCCGTAACGTGTGTTTGATGTTTCCTTCTCTTTGTACACTTCTTTTATTTGTATCTATATTCCTTTATATGTCGTGCATTCTTTTCTTTTTCACTTTCATTTTGTGTTCTCCTTTTGGGGGTGACACAAAGAGTAGAGATTCCCTATGTCTCTTCCATGTTGATCCAAAAAGTCCTTGTCTTTTTCACTTTTCGTTTTGTGTTCTCCTTTTGGGGATGGCACAAAAAGCATAGAGATTCCCTATGTCTCTTCCATATCGACCCAAAAGGTCCTTGTATTTTCTCTTTTTATTTTGTGTTTTCCTTTTGGGGATGACAAGGCATTGAGACCAAAATGTCTCCTTCATGTTGACCCAAAAAACTTTTCACTTTTCTTTGACCTGTTTGTTTTAGTTTCGCTTGTGTTTTCCTTTTCGAGATGACGCAAAGCATAGAGACGGCAAGGTTTCTTCCATATTGACCCAAAACAGATCTTCTTTTTCTTTTGTTTTCATTCTCTTTGTGTCATTCTTCCAGTTCTATGTGGTTTGGGGAATGATGATAGTTTCAAAATCTTTCATAAAAACATTGCATCAACAAACATACTAACCCCAAATCCATAGATCCCTTATGTGTTTAATGTGCTTTCTTTTCTAGGGGCCAACTCCCTTTCATTTTGTCTTTCATTTTTGTTGACATGACGTAGCCTAACTTTGAAACATATGAATTGGCATAGGGATTTCCAAGTTGGCTCTCATGTATTGTTTTCCTTTTGCATTTTCTTCCCTTTTCTACTTTAAAGTAATTGCTCACAAAGTGATGTGTAGCAATTCCTTTAAAGTGGGAGGCATACATTACCATAACTCATTTGCATTCTTGGTTCCTAATGTAGCCTTTCATTTATGTGATGTATTCATCAATTTGTGAATGACATTGGGTGTGATGTCCTTCATAAGTGTGATCTATCTTAGCATATTGCATTCCTCTTGGTTGCTTGATGCAACACACTGCATCCCCCTAAGTTGTGAATATACTATTCTTTGATTGGTCCTCTCTTGGAGACATTAGACACAATGTTCCCTAAGTGACTGACCTTGTATGAACTTAACAAGACTCCTTTGAACATCCTTTGCATTCTACATTAAATTTTACATTTTTCATTTTTTCCACCTTGCATAATGCAACTTGCATGTTTGTGGTACCCTTTCTTTTTTTTCATGAGTTCTAAGCATACAAAGCTTTCCTTGTCTCATGGAGCACGAACCAAAATTTTTCCTTGTGGTGCCTTGTTCAAGTTATTAGGAGGTATAACTTTGATATGGTTGAGCGGTAATCACACCTTTGTGTTTGTGGGTGCATACCAACTAGCATATGTATGTTACCTTTTGGGCTTTCTCACCCCATGGATAGTCAAAAGTTCTGAGGCCCCAAAGTGAGTATATTTGGGCCTTCTCACCTGACAGATTGTCCTATGTTTTGTTTCCTGAGAGTGAATATACATTCTCTTTAGCCTAGATATAATCCATAACTAGTTGGATTGATGATCGAAGCTCCATCCAGTTTTTAACACTTGTGTGTTCCTTTGTTTTTATACTTACTTTTCCATAAGTTCTTCATCCTAGGGGCTTGATCATCCCTCTTGATCGTTGTTATTCCATCTTGCTATTGTAAGTACATTTGAACCCTCCTCTTAACATTCATGGCTACTTTAGTGTGAGTTTGAAGTAAGTTCATCCTCTCACTAAAGTGGGAGCTAAATGTGCCATAGAAAAATGGCCCCTTGTCATTTTCATGGAATTTTAGGTCTTGTTTCATGTTGTTTGATATATTTTTCTTTTATTTTATATTGTACCATGGCCTAAACATGCATATATAGGTACTAAAATTCAAATAGTGACATCTTGTGAAGGTGTTGTGAAGTGTTGTAAAACATTTCTACACTCTTCTAGATTCTATTTATTACAATTCACCTAAAAACCACATTTTCATCACTAATCAAGTCCTATTTTGAAGTTTTGTAAAGTCTTGTAATAATATTTCACGCTTTTCTAGGCATTATTTCACCATTTACACCTTTATTATGCTTTATTTGGTCCCTTTATGCCCTTATATGGCTTAATTAAGTGTATTTTTGATTGTTAACCCGACAAAAAAGATTAAATACAAGATAATTCCTGACACCCATTTTCAAGTCCTAGGTGGGACCCATTTGCCATGGGTGGTGAATGAGTCCCCTTGGGCCCCAAATTCAAAAATTTTAATATTTCCTTTCAGATTTTTATTCAAAATCATTTGATATTGACCTATGATGAGGTATGAATGGGATACTAAGGCACACGATTGTATAAATAAGTGATTTTCACCTCATTTTACATCTCCTGCAATCCTCCAACATTCACACATCATATTCAAGAAATCTCAAGCATTCAAGCATCTTACAACATCTTATCAAGCATTACTTAAGCACTTTGGAGAATCCATTGAAATTACTTTAGATTTTCATCATCAAGGGTTTGGTAAGTTGATATCAATTGCATGTTGTTAGTTTATCATTCTCTTGCATTTCATTATTTCATTAAGGTTTTGATTACCAAAAGTGTGGTTTGACCAAGACAAACCCCTATTTGCTAACCCTCAACCATTTTCCCCCTATTGCATGTGTGTTTACAGACTTTTGTATGCATATTTTTAACATGCTTTTTAGTGTTGAAGATTAGTCAACAAGTCAACTAGGTGCTTCAAGTCAAATCAAATCTATTTCAATCTTAGAGAAGGTTTTCTATCTATTTCCTACAAAATTGACTTTCACAACTTGACATTTCTAGATCTCATGTTACAGATTTGTCTCCTGATTTCTCAAAATTTTGGGAGAGGACTGATTCACCACTAGTGGTGAATGAGTCCCACCTTAAGACTAGAATTCCTAATTTTTATCAGATTCTAGATCCCGACAGTTAGAAACCTATTTCTAACACTTTTTCACCAGTAGCAGGACTAATTCACCACTGTAGGTAGATGAGTCCCATTGTGAAATTTAAGTAACTTCAAACAACATTCACAACATTCTAGAATAATCAAATCTTACCTAGGTGCACTCTGTTTCATCCTATTTCTTTCTGTTATGCATTATTTCATCATTTGGTTCATTGTTTGCATATTAAACATGGTTTATAACATAGTTTAAATTCTTATATTTGCATTCATATTCATTCATTTAAATCACATGCTTGCATTTAGTTTACTTCATTTAGCTTAGACAACATCACACAACATAATTTGAATGAACCCTTAACATTTTTGGTCCTATCTCTCTCCTTTTAGGTGGAAAACCCTAGAAGAGCTAGAGAAGTACTTAAGAACCCAAAAATCCATGGTTCATATACATATATATTCATGTTTATATATACATATATAATAATATTAAAGTATACTCTTTCTTGAATGGAACCTTGTCAAAAATTGGGAGAATCTATCCTTTTCAACAACACGCTATCAAAAATTGAAATAATATAGCCTCTTTAGCAAGACCCTATTGAAAATAAAACAACATAGCCTAAGCCAGAGAATAGCAATTAAGAATCCATAATGAAAACAAACATAAAATTTATAACATCAACCCATTGTTGATTGCACAAAGCACAAAAAAATGGACAATAACAAACAAATGCAAAAATATAACCCAAGCTAGCATAGTCTTTTCCCAAGAGTGCCTTAATGAGAATTCAAACACTTCTCAATAACACCTTGGCAGGAATGAAACAATATAGTGAAGGCTACACAACAACAACCAACAAAAAATCATAAGACCTTAATAATTATGTTTTGTTCCAAACATAGCCACAAAATGGAAGCCATAAAGAGAAACCAACAAAGATTCACAATAACCAACTCAAGTAAAAATATACTTATTTCTCAACAACTCTCACTTGAAAATTAATAGTGACAAACCTATCAAAAATATACTCCTTTCTGAACAAAACCTTATGGAAAATTGAAAAAATATAGCCTTTTCAATAGCACCTCATCCAAAATGATACAATATAGCCTAAGATAGAGAACAATAATCAACAATACCTAATGTAACCAAACATGGACTGCACAACATTAACTATTCCATTCTGTACCACCCATAACCAAAAAATGAAAGCCACAAATCAACCAACATTGGTTTCAATAGTGACGTAGACATAGAAACCCACAAAACCGTAGCCACAAAATCCATGCAAAATGATAGCCACATAATGCAACCACAAATGAAACAATATTTCTTTTAACAAGCAATATAGTCTTTCCTCAACAACACCCTATAAAAAATTGAAACAATATAGCCTTTTGAACAAAACCTTATTGAAAATGAGACAACATGGCCCGAGCTATACAATAAAAATTGATAAAAACTACATAAACAATTTTATTTTGTTGCAAACATACCCAAAAAACATAAACATTAAACAAAAACCTAAAAAAAATTGATAGTTACAAACCCATACAAAGAAACACTCCTTTTTCAACAAAACCTCATCGAAAATTGAAACAATATAGCCTTTTCAACAACACCTTCTCAAAAATGAAACAATATAGCTTCAGCAAGAGAACTATAATCAACAACTCCCAATGGAAGCCAACACAAAGTGTGTAGGATTAACTATTTTATTTTGTTGCAATGATAACCTTAAAACAAAAACCATATATCAAACAATATTGGTTTGAAGATTGACCCAGATGGAGAAACCCACAAAACACAAAAAATGACAGCTAGGAACCCATGCAAAACCATAGATACAAAACACAAACCTTAAACCAAACAATAGTCATTTTTACAAACAATATATAGTATTGTCTCAACAACACCTTATCAAAATGAGAAGCAATCAACAGTACCTTATCATAGATAAAACAATATTGCCTACCAAAAATGGCCGATTCACAGTAACCAGCTCAAGTAAAAATATACTCATTTCTCAAAAAAAACTTATCACAAATAGAAACAATATAGCCTTCTCAACAACACCCCCTCAAAAATTAACAGTGACAAACCCATCAAAAAATATACTCCTTTCTGAACAAAACCTTGTCGAAAATTGAAACAATACAACTTTTTTCAACATCACCTCATTGAAAATGATAGAATATGGCCTAAGACAAGGAACAATAATCAACAATACCTAATGTAACCAAACATGGAATGTACAACATTAACTATTTAATTATGTTCCACCCATAACCACAAAATGGAAGCCACAAATCAACCAAAATTGGTTTCAACACCGACCTAGACATAGAAACCCATAAAACGTGAACCTTAAACCAAACAATAGTTTTTTTCACAAATGATATAGTATTTTCTCAACAACACCTTATCAAAATTAGAAGCAATCAATAGTATCTTATCGTAGATAAAACAATATTGCCTACCAAAAATGACGAGCCACAAATGAAACAATATGGCAAATGGTTTTTTTGATATGCACCTCTTCTTGCTTGCTACAAACAAACCTCTTTCTCCTAGCTTTCTCCAGGCTGCCCTGTTTCTCCAAGCTTGCAAACATTTCTAGAAAATGGAAACCATTAAAAGAAAGCCACAAAAATTCACAGTATCAAATCCATGCCAAACCATACACACAAAACACGAACCATAAATGAGACAATATTTTGGTTTTAGAAACTATATTATATTTTCTTAACAACTTATCAAAATTTCAAACAATCAACAATACCTTATCATAAATCAAACAATATAGCCTAGCACAGACTGTGAACCACAAATCAAACAATATTGCCAACAGTTTCTTTGACATGCACCTCTTCTTGCTAGCTTTCCTGCACAAAAATGGGAAAAATATTATCACAGGTGACACTTTTCTTTTCTTTTTTCCAACCATCCACCCATGCAAAAAACACAAGATAACCTCCACCCACCTTTCCAAAAGCTACACAAAGCTTAATCCAGCTTGCACTCTCACAGAAGCTTACCCTCGTCACTCATGGCTCTCATAGCAAGTATAGCAATAGAATGATACCAAACAATTCCTTATTAAAAATTTCCTAGATGTTCATTTTGTTCCTCAAGGTGTTAAATGATAGTTGTTATCATGACCATTGCAATACACACAAAGCATACAACAATTAATATTGATGAAAATCAACATTTAATTTTGGTGGCCTTCTCTATCCATGTGGTCAGAAAAATCCACCCTATTCCAAAGGCAGCCAACAACCACCTCTGCCACCTTTTTCACTGCCATCGGAAGGCTAAAAAATTGGGAGGCTGATGAAAATTTCTGACCAAAGTTATAACCCATCCACCACCTTTTTCCCAACTACCAAAAGTCTGAAAAACAAGGAGGCTAACAAAAATTTTGACCAAATTTCACACAAGTATCCTATCAGCTAATGACAAGAAATTAGGCATCCACATGAGGGTGCTTACGTTGTGTGTATCCTACCAATTCAAAACATGGTTGAAAATTCACTAACACTATAAGTAGTATAAAAATTATCCATCACAAAAGGAGCATTTTTATGTCTCCAGCTTACAAGTAAGGTGCAGAAAGGTGCATTACAGTAGAAGCAAAGCATGTGTCAACTTTACAAATATTTTGTTGTTATTTTGTGCTGAAATATGCCTAGTCACTATAGGCTTCAACCCTGTGGCAATGATCATCTGCTATACTTTCCCAAATCCTAGCCTACAAATAATTTTCACCTCATGATAGACATCTGAAACTATTGTATAGTAAAGGAATGAAATTTTTGAAACTTTTAACTAATAGCGAAGACTTGTTTAAGTTTTCCATTAAGGGCCGTCAAAATAGTAAACACTCACATTATTTTTTGTTAACTGAGAAATGATAAAAGTTAAAAGCTACATAGTAAAGTTTTGTACCAAATGCAACACAATTAAAGGCTTATTGAGCTAGTGTCTTTAAAATTAACTATTGTAAAATTCAAACACAATAAAATTACTTATTTACATATACAAAATTTGTAGTTCAGTATGGTGGATTGTTTGTGTAATTGCAATTTTTGGAAACATTAAGACAACCATTGTTGAAGAATTTTAAGAATGAAATTGTTAATAGATAGTGTAAAAGTTCCTTGCAATTGGAATTTGTGTAATAAGAACATTGTAGGCGAGATGTCTTCTTTCTATTGCTCATATGTGATCTCTTGAAGATTTGGAAAAACAAATTTAAGCAGTTGTCCACTTAACCAACAGTCAATGTTTCCTTGTTTCCTATACAATGTGCAAGCCATATTGTGATGGTAGGAAAGCTGAGTACTTGGCTTTTGCAGAATGTGCAATTGGCAGATCCTTTCTCAAGAAATTTGACCAGTAGCATGGAGTGATGACATGTGCTACAATAAGCTTCGAAGGGGGGCAAGTGGAAATTCTTTGGTTTCAATGTCCCAAGTACCTGTCAATAAAAATCACATGATATGTATTGTGTAGCAAACTGAAAATATTTCATAAATGTGTTATAAATGTAAAAATAAAATTATTAATTTTTGGGATCTTGCCTGAATGTTAGATTTCACAAGGGTTTGTAATTGTGCTCTTGTGCATGCATCATTGAGCTCCTCAAAAAAGGGTGATTGTGTTGTGTACATTACATTTGAGCCTTGTGGAAATTTCTAACTACATTTTTGAAAAGGTGCAGTGGAATGTCTATTTTTGAAAATATTTGATGTAAAAATGCACACAATTTTGTGTTGGTAGTTAGGATAACAACCTAAAAAAGAATTTTTTAATGAATTTAAGTAAATAAGTTGAGTTGCATAATTCATTAAAAGAAAGATGGTTAGGTATTTACAGTTGCCATGTCTTCTTGGAGGTCTCCATTTTTCACATGTATTTTGAACTGGATTTTGTTCAAATGATAAGATGTCACTATTGCTCCAAACAAGCCAACATAATAGTTGTAGTATGATTGTATTAGTTGGGAGATAGTGACATCTGGAGTTAATCTACGTTTCTTGCAAATAGTAGGTACACTTTCTACTATGCTTCTTCTGGTTAAGGCAAGGCAACAGTTTGCATCACCTCTTTCATATTGAGATTTATTTTTTATTAAAAATTTATTGGTGTGAATACTAGATCCAACAAACATATGGGGAAAAAATGAATTTATCATATTGTTGCTAACATTTACAGTTATAGTCATTTGACCATAGGAATCTACAAGATTTACATGTACTCTTTCTGCCTTTTTTGGGTGTTGTTGTGCTTTGTAGAAGTAGGACCATACATAACAAGGACATCTACTTCGAATACCGAAGCAGTTTACTCTATGGAAATTTTCAATATTGTATTGGGCCTTTGGTTTGTTGAAATTAGACTGTAAAAAATAAATTGTGTAGTTAATTATGTATTGTAAATATGCATTATAGTTGTGAGCATTGAAGGATAGAAAATGAATATTATTTTCAATTGTACAAATGTAAATTAAATATTTTTCACTTTGTATGTTTTTGATTATGGAACAAACAGGTTTTAGAGGGATCTCGAAACCCTTAACAGTAAGATAGCGTAAGATAAAACATTAACAGAGCACATAAAAAAATAGGAAACTGACCATAAAGAAGAATACACAAGATAGCCAGGGAAAAAATCCAAAAAAAACAACAAAAAGCCACAAAACAACCAGCCTCTAGGCTAGTTTCTGAAGGATCTTTGTCGCTTCCTACTCCAGACTGTGCATGTTGAGTGCTAACTTGTTGATCTCCTAGATGTTGGCTAAAGCTTGGTCTGCCTTCCTTTTCAAATTTTCTCTAGTCCTGTTACTCAACCCCCCACTATCTGGTTGCCCTTCCTCATTGTCCAAATCAAGAAACACAACAGTCTTTATCTAATGGGATTTTTCCAAGTTTTCCACCAGGGTATTCATGGTTTGTGTAGTGGATTTTAAAATTTAATTGTTCATAATCAACACTTTGTGGAGAGAACTTTTAATGTTCCTCAACTGATCCTCCATATCCACCTACTTTCCATCATGATTTTCTTTGAAATCCTATAATTCCTCCACCATTTTCTTGAGGCGCTCAACCATATACTTCTTCTCCTCTTTCATCCATAAATTAGTAGCTCGACCACTTCCATTGCCTTTGTTATTGTCATCAGTAGCTTTCTCCAGTTTACTATTCATAGCTCTTTGATTTAACTTAATTTCCTTAATTTCAAAGAACACCCATCTCATAAGCCTAAAGTTATGCAATGCCCCATTTCGGGAAATTGCAAGCACATAAGTGGGAAATTCCTGTTCCTCCTTAAAATAATGGTCCCTTGCCTTGAGGTCCATGGGGAAACAAGGTCTCTCTTCTCTACTAGTCACAGGATGGCTAGAATACTCAGACAACAACTCTGACTGCGACTCCCCTTCATTCACATCATAGGAGGGGTCCTCTGACACTTTTCTCTTTCCCTTTTTCAAAGTAGAATCCCTAGGTTTTGCCTTGTCCTTGCCATCAACCCTAACCTTAGGCGATGATGGCAGAGCTGACATAACTTTGAAATGATCATAAATTAGGACAAGAAGTCCTTCATGAGGAATAGAATACCTAATGGGGTTCTGTCTATGGTTTTTTAGACTAGTATTCAAAGAAGATTTCAAATAAAAAGGAAAATAAATCTTGACCTGATGCCTGAAATGATTCAGCATGATGAAATGATACCTAAAGACTTTGGTATAATGGCCATCCAAAGTAACATACTCCATTAGCACATTCAAAACCCTCCTCTAATGTGAAACAATACTATCCATGTCGCAGTAGCTCCTAGAAGTCCTTCGTAACTCCTCCCTCTCAATATCGGACTTGGGGAACTTACTGACCGCTTCATTAGATTGTTTCCTGTCCCTATAGAATTTTATACCCGAGTATGTGCAGGATCATGATGGGCCAAAAAGTGGCTATATTATGGGTATGTGTAGGGTATGTGCCTAACGATTTTTTTTTCACCCAAAATTGATGAAATGAAAAGGCTTTTTAAAGGATATTCTTAGATTTCCACCAATATAAATTATTCTTTACTTTGAATTTAATAAATAATTATTATTCATTTCTATTTGAATTACAACTAAAGTCCTGATTGATAGGTTGATTGAAAAACATCTATAGCTTTCAAAAGGTATCAAATTTTTTGAATCTGAAACATGTGTTGCATTCCATGCTTTGCATACTATAGGATTAAAAAAAGAAAAATTGAATTTCATGAAGTTTTGATTAAGTTAAGATGGTTAGATGTATGAGCTTTTATATTTTTTAAAAATTATAATAAGAAATTCATAATTAATTATTTACTTGGAAATAAATTACAAACAAATATGTATCACATCTGGACATGAGTCCTCTACTTATATCTAAAATCTTATAAAAATATATTATCATTTTATTGTGGTTAGGGTGTCAGATAGACACCTATTCTTATTTTCCCTGAAATTTAAGTACACATTGAAATTTCAAATTTTCACCAAATAAATTTTTCTTTTTTTAAAATAAACCTAGTAGTTTAGAAACTACATTCAATTTTTTTATAGATTCTATTCTTACATATTTTTGAAAGAATATTGATAACTTATTCAAATTTTTATGTCAAGTTGCCTAACTCTGATTTTTTTGAATTTTTTGCCACTTAAGGGCCTATTTTTTCCATGATGATCCTCCACATACCCACCCTCCATCAAGAGGCCAGTAACCTCAGCAATCAGTTGTTCATTGATAACTACATGTCTGTCAAACAGGTTTATCTCACCATTTTTTCAATCTTTCTTGAAAACCTTAGTAACCTCTGGGTCCCAACCATGGAGCTTTTCAATAAAAATAGTAATGCCACCATTCTATAGTTTCTTCCATAGCTTACGATTCCTCTTCAGTTGTGCACTTCTTATCAGTTCCACTCTATGACTTTTTCCACCCATTGTATCCCCAGTAGGAATAGAATAGTCCAAAACCCTATAGAAACAAACACCTAAAATGCCTGAAAAGTGTGCGAGACTAATCACAATGTACCAGGGGATGAAGTAATTACTCCTCAGCCAACTTAGAATAATCATTAAAACACAGTCCTGAGACTATAGGGGAGAACACTCATCCATCATTCAATGGAATGGGAAATTGCACCTTCCTATGAGCACACTCATACATCATCAAGGCTTTAACGTTAGCCTCCAACTCATCCTGCCCCTACCACATCACCTTTTTCGGAGCTTTGACACCTTTGTTGGTGAAGAAATCCACCATCATGTTTATTTCCTGATAGGCATGCGTAATATAAATTTTCTTAAAGGTATTAATAATTTCCTTAGAGAGATCTATCCAATTATGTATTGACCATGAGGGTTTTTGACGACCCTTTAGACATTGGATAATATTATTCGAATCCCCTTCAATCCATACATATTTAAAATTCAATTGGCTAGCCAACTTCAAGGTCTAGAAAGCACTAGAGGCTTTAGCCACATAGTTGGTCTGAGTGTCTAAAGGAACCGCAACAGCTGCAATGAAAGCACCATTCTCATCCCTTATCACCCCTCCACTCCCGACAGCCCTAGGATTTCCCTTGGATATGCCATCAAAGTTGATTTTGACCCAACCAGGGGGAGGGAGACTCTAGAATATGTCATCTCTAGGATCCTTGATACTTTTGGACATATTGAACATATCCACATTAATCTTCCAGGCTCCCACAACTCTACAATCATACTCCTACATATTGACCTTACCTTTACCTTTAAACTTATTGCTAAGTAGATTAAAATTTTCAACCACAACTCTAGTAATCTTACCAAAGACCACTTCCTCCAAGAGAGCAACATCCCTAAAGATTTTTTTATTGTGTTCTTTCTAGATACCCCAGGCAAGGTGAGGAAAGATATAGTTCTAGAGTAGATTCAGGGCCCAATTCTTTAAGGGGGCCTTCCATTGGTTATAAAAATCCACAATAGTTCCATGAAAAACCCAACTAAGATACCACATTCATAGAATCATACACCATATGGCATGAGCAAATGGACAAAGAAGGAACAAATCTGAGGAGGTCTCAACCTCAGCAATACACAAATAACACCTATTAGGAAAAGAGAACACCTCTTATAAAGACTATCATTGGTTAGCTGCTTATTATGAAGAAGTAGCTATACAAACAAATTAACTTTCGGTGTAGGGTTGTTCACCCAAACCTTATCCCAAAAAGGGACATCAATGTCAGAGTAACAATAAGCCACAATAGAAGAGACAGAGTAGGTACCAGAGGATGATAGCTTCTAGATCAAAGTGTCTTCCCTCCCTTGAGAGCTGATCTTAATCAAATTAAGAAGAGCCTATAGAGGTTGAAGATCCTAACTAATAGCAAAGATCTCAACCGATTGATTGTTCCTCCAATAATCCCCAACCAACCAGCCAAACCTGGACATGCATTCCTCCATATAAATACTATAGATCAGATTATTGCAAAGACACTACTTACCAATCCACATGTCTTCTCAGAACCGAATTTTTTGTCCATCACCCACCTTCCAAAAAGCTTCTTTACCAGCCAGGTCTCTAGCTTTAATGGTATTGTTCCATAGGAAAGAACCAAAGGGAAGGTTCTGAGAATTGAGAAAATCAAGTGAAAGGAATCAACCTCCCTCAAGTATTTACTAGGACAAATAGAATTCCATTCACGAATGTTCACAAAAGTTCTCCAAACCTGCTTAGCCAGGAGAGCTTTATTAAATACTATGATATTTCTTAGAACAAGGCCTCCAGACTTTCTTGGTCTGCACACTCTCTCCCAAGCCACCAATGAAATCCTCTTCTCCTCCTCAACCCTCGACTAGAGGAACCATTTCTGGATATTTTCAATAATATCAACAAATTTAGTCAAGATCTTGAATAGACTGAGAGTATAAATGGGAGATTTTGAAGAGAAGCCTTAAGTAACAGAACCTTTCTAGCTTGACTCACAAGGGCCCCTTTCCAACTAGCTAATTTCTTGTTGAACCTATCAACTAGAGAAATCCAAAAGGAGTCTAGAGGTTTGGACCTTAAAGGAAGGCCTAAGTAAGTTGAAGGAAGAGAATTAACACAACCCAGGATGTTTGCAATCTTCCTTTGTCTATGCTCAGGGGTATTGAAAAAATAGAGGGAACTTTTGTCCCTATTAATCTTTTTCCCTGAGCCCTCCTCATAGAAAACAAGACAACTCTTTAAAGCCTGAACTTCCCCAACAATAGCACTTCCCATAAGCATCGTATCATCCACAAACTGCTGGTGTGAATAGACCAGATTTGTTGAAGAGGGTTTTAAACCTTTCAAGCTACCTTCTATCACTCTTTTATGCATGATCATCCCAAGAATTTCAGCCATGAGGGTGAAAAGAATAGGAGAGACAGGATCCCCTTGATTGACTCCTCTTGACACTTTAAAGAAATGGGAAGGAGAGCCATTTATAATCACTGAGGTGCTAGTGGTAGAAATTAATTCCCATATCAAATGTAGAAATCTTTCAAAAAACCCAAAGGCCTGCAACACTTTAATCTGGAATTTCCAATCCACCTTATCATAGGCCTTAGCCATGTCTAGTTTAAGCAAGAAGCCTTGGTTTTTCAAAACTTCAAGGGAGTGGATATTCTCATGAACCATAACAATTGAGTCCAGAATCTATTTTCCCAAAAAAAAGCCACACTATTGAGGAGAGATCAACAAAGGAAGAACCCCTAGCAACCTAGTTGTGATCACTTTGGAAATAATCTTGTAAAAAAATTCGCATAAACTAATAGGATGGAAAGAATCAAAAGAGTTAGCCCCAGGAAATTTAGGTATAAGAACAATGAAGGTAGCATTAAGCTCTTTCAATAGTTTCCTAGTCCAAATAAACTCTTTAACAACATTAGTAATATCATCAGCAACAATTTCCTAGAATGCTTGGAAGAAGAACATGGGGAAACCGTCTGGGCTAGGGGGCTTATTTCCTTCAAAAGAAAAAATCACCTTCCTAACCTCATCTTGTGAAGGGATAGTCGTCAAGAGCTTATTTTGATGATCATCCAAGACATTAGGAATGACCTCAATAAGAGTATTCTGAGCATCCACATTCAACTCTTCTTCTGAAGAGAGAAGGTTAACAAAAAATTGAATAGCTTCACTTCTAATCTCTTCCTCTCTCTCAATTTTGACCCCATCTTTCATTATATATAGGAAATTTGATTAGTGGTCCTATGTTTCATGGTAGTCATGTGGAAAATATTGGTGTTCTTGTCCTCAGCAGCAAGCCAAGTACATCTAGATCTCTTTTTCCAGTAATCCTCTTCTTTCGAGATAATATTATGATATTTAGAGAGTATTTCATTTTCCTTTAGAAGGATGTCTCCCACATAACCATCTCTCTAGATATAGTCCTGAATATCCCTTAAATCATGTTGAATGGTAGCTTTAGACTCAAAAATATCCCCAAATACTTCCTTGTTCCAAGTCCTGATCTTAGATTTAACTTTGCCAAGTTTCTTAGCCACTCTAAACATGGCAGTACCACTAACATTAATGTTCCACCACTATTGAATGCAATTAAATTTTTTGGGATGAGATAGTCACATTTTCTCAAATCAAAAAGGAAAATTCCTCTTACCTGACATAGACTCAACCATAAAACTTATTGGGAAATGATCTAAGCCAATTCTGGAGAGAGCATTCAACAAACAATAGTAGCCCTTAAACCAATTGTCTGACATTAAAGCCCTATAAGGCCTTACTTGAATGAGGTCGTTCCCAGCTCTCCTATTAGACCAAGTGTAGGTGGCCCCCTTGAGGCCCACATCATGCAAATATTGAGAATTGATAAAATTCAACAAATCCAACTTACTATCCAACTAAATCTGAGATCCACCAATTTTTTCAGATCCCAGCAAGGGTGTATTAAAGTCCCCCATGATGATCTAGTTCTCATTCAGAAAGCATGACCTAAAAAACTCAAGTTTTTTTCCAAAAAATCCTTCTATTAGTTTTACTATTTTGCGCATAGATATTAGAAAAAATCCAATTGAAGTCATCTCTGATATGGGTAAAAGCACAAAGTTGTGTCACACTTTCGACCAAATAAATAGTTCAGCGAAATATTTTTGGCGGAAAGGTTTCGCCGACTAGGTTTCGAAACCATGTGGCATATTACGTGGCACATAGGTTTCGGTCGAATAAGTTTCGAATAAAAATCAAAATTTTCCTCTTCCCGCTTTAAAACTACCTTCAAAATTGGATTTTTTAATGTGCGGGGTTTCTATAGAAAGGGTTTCGTAGAAACAGTTTCTATAGAAAGGGTTTCGGCCGAAACCCTTTCTATAGAAACTGTTTCTACCGAAACTGTCTATGTGGCATCCTAGTTGGCAGCCAACTCAGCTTTTTTCAGAATTTTCTGAAACTTTCAACTTTAGCTAAGTATTTCTTTAGTCAGAATGATTTTTTTGCAAAAACAAAAAATACCCTTTTGTAGAGCTCGGAGTGGAGAATCCAAATATATAATTTTTTAAATATTTTTATTAGTTTTAATATATTTTATTTTTAAAATAATGCAAGTAGGTTTTCAAAATGAAAAAGGAAGTTGATTACAAATTAAAAACAAGATAGTAAAATTTATTAAAAAAATTTAAATCTTATATGGGGCACAAGAGGAGAGAGTCTTCTTCAAAAGGGTATAATTATTTTTTTGAAAATGATTTAAAATTTTGAAAATAGTTGACGGCCCATGAAAACTATCAAATTTTGACATGTTTGACTTTAAAACGTTATTACAAGAAAAATATACATCAAAATTTGATTTTTCTTTTTCCATGCACAAGATATTGAAGTTACCTATTTGGAGAAAAAAAAATTAGGAGAAATGAAGTTTTTTTCAATTTGTTTCTTGACGGCCCGTGAAGTCACTCTTTTCTGAAATTTTCAGCATTCCAAAATTTGTCCTTAAATTGATAAAAACATAATGAAAATAATTTTTTTTAAAATTTTTAAAATTACAAAATTTCTACATTTCATTAGTTTACACCATTTTGAAATTCAAAACATAAAGACCACTTTTATGTGGTCGAAGTTCAGAATTTTTTTTGATGTTGGCGATTCCTTTATAAAGTGTGACACAGGTTTGTGCTTTTACTAATATGCTTAAATCTAGTGGTCACATGCTCAGCATCTCCCAAAATTGGAGTTCTTGAATACAGTCCTGATTCCAAAAATTCACCAAGCCCCCAGAGGCATCGTCTGAACTACAACCCTGCACACCACCATTCTTAAAAATATTAATCTTCTCCACATGATCATTGGGTATTTTAGACTCTTGAATAATAAGAATATCTGGCTTATGGTCTCTAGCAAAATTGTGCAAAATTTCCTATTTATGGGAACTGTTTAGTCCCTGAATATTCCATGACATAACTTTCATTTTTTAGATGGAGTTCTACATAAATCTAGGATGGTTTTTTGAGTTCCATCCACAATTTTTTGAATACACTCCTGATCTCTATGTCATTTAGTTCATTTTCTATCTGAACCTTTCGACATTCCTACATCTTCTTTGGCCCTATTTCTTGTAGAAACCCCCACTATATTATTCCCCTTTTTACTCTTCTTCTTCTCAACTTTGGTGTATAGGTTTTCTTCTTCTAGATCTAGATCCTCTAGACCCATAAACTCTTGCTCATCCATAAAGTCATCTATTGTAGCAACTCTATGTAACAGGGGATTGCTAACCTCATTTTCCCCTTGGGAGATCCAACTGAATTCCCAAATGTATATTTCACTATCTATGGAGAGCTTTGTGGCTCAACATGACTAGGAGAGTTAGAATCCCTAGACCTCTCATAGACCTTTTCTTTGTATGTTAATGTTTGTATAAATATTTGGAAAATGTACAACCATATACGTAGATTTTTTACTAATTATGGTATGAAAGAAGACTATTAAAAACTAATACCTTTGTTTCTTGCTTTGAGTAGTCATTCTCGTTGGTGATGTCCTATTTAGTTCAATACTTTTCAATTGGCTGTAATAGGAAATACAATTGTTAGTTATGAAATTTGTAGATATTACTAATGAAAATTTCATTAGTTTGGAAGAATTGACCATTCTCACCATTTTGTTATGTATTCTTATGTAGTTACTAAAAATGTATTCTATTCTTATTTGTGTGAATATAAATTAATGTTTTTTGACTAAGTATGTTAGTGTTTATAGAAATCTATGCAAAATTTATTTGTATATACATATCTTATTAATAAAAATAGGTAGAGAAGAAGACTATTAAAAATTAGTACCTTTCTTTGTTGCTTTGAATGGTCAATCTGAGAGGAGAAGTGGTATTTAGTTCAATGTCTTTCAAGCGGCCGGAGCAAAAACTATAATTTTTAGTCATGTAATTTGTGGAAAATACTATTTAATGTTTAACTAGTTTGGAATAGATGACATGTCTTACCATTTTGTTATGCATTACTTTTTAGGTGCAGAGAAAGAATCATCAAGATAATCTACATTGAGGTCTTTTTCACTAATTTTCAAGTTTTTGAAAAACTATACAATAAATTTTTGTACTTGTATAGTAATCTATCATTAAATTAGATTTTTTCTTATTACATTTACATATATTCGTTATATAATTGGAAATTGTTTTGTAGTTATTTTTTGGCTAGTATAAATACATTTCATCCGATGTAATATTGGTTGTATGCACAACTAAT
Organism: Sequoia sempervirens; assembly: GCA_007258455.2. NCBI lineage: Eukaryota > Viridiplantae > Streptophyta > Pinopsida > Cupressales > Cupressaceae > Sequoia > Sequoia sempervirens. The sequence goes on along the minus strand of VDFB02000017.1, from coordinate 123,330,117 downwards.
GTTGGAGTGTTGTTAATTTTGATGATGTCCAATTGGCTTTGACAAAATAGATGTGTTAGTGAGGTATAGTTTTTCAAGAGGATATTTTGTTAAAGAAAATAAATTATGTATGTTCTCCATGTAACTTTTTAGTTGTCCCATGCTGTGATTTTGTAGGTACCATAGTACATACTTTGTCTTTCTCAATGTTCATAATTGCGAGTCACCTGCAAAACAATATTTGTCAAATTTCTCTTTATGTGAACAATTATCTGTAGAATAGTATAACTAATGAGTTTAAGTACTATTTTTTTAGTAAGAGTTAATGTATGTAGACAGTAAAATATTTTTTCATATAAATTTGTTGTGTGTGATTACCTTTTCTAGGATGCAGAGCATGGCTAGACGATGTTGGCAACATGGAATAAAAGAGTGTCATGATCTATCTAGTATGACTCATATCATTGAATGTTTGTTGTATTTTCCTGTAATAAGTGCAACTTGTGTATTTCCATGTCCTCTCTTAGCATGTCTAATTTTTTTGAGGTGTTGGAAATGTCAATGTTGAAGTCACCTGCAATGTAAATAAGGCTTCTAGTAGGAGCAATTTTCATTGCTTTGTTAACATTTTTTATAATATTTGTAAGAAATGTTGTTGGTTTGGCATAGATATTACAAATATAAATCCTTTCTTTAGTAAATATTAGTGTACTCAATATTGCTTCAACATTGTCTTCTATAAGTGGAATTTCAGTTGCTATTTGTATATACTTTTTTGTGCATGTCATTCATACCATCAATTATATTTTGATAATGCATCATCTATTAAATTTGTTCCCAAATACATCTCTTGTAGACAAATAATTTTTTATCACATTAAATATTTGTCATGTTCAATGTCTTCTTTGTGTTGCTAGAAACAAAAAGTTTTTAATGTAGATATGGTAATACATGATATTTGAGATTTGTAATGTGTGTCATTTTGAAGAGTCCACTTAGCCACTGATTCTAACTGCATCATTTCATCTATGATTTCTCTTTTTACTTTAAAGTTTTTTGCTGTTATAGGGATTAACAAAAATAATGTTTCAATTGTTCATTTATGGGAAAGGGTTGTGTAAGTTAACCCATGTTGGTGTACACCTAATGGTTCAAATGCAAGTCCATGCATTGTAAGTCCTTGTGATCTATGTATTGTTTGAGCACATGCTAATTGTATTGGGAATTATTTTCTAACAATACTTTTATGTTGAGCATTTAGTTTTAAGATTGGCCTAGAAACTCAGAGTATTGGTACCCATCCATTGTTAATATATGTTTGGTTTAAATGTGATAATTTTGTGGCTTGAGCTTTTCCTATATGATGATCATTGAACTCAATCCATATAATGTCAATTTTAGCATGATGTGTATATGTTTTGAATATTCCATCTAATCCATTTATGAGACCATCCAGTGTATCATAGTTTCCACCATAAATTTCAAATAGTATGTATTTTTTTAACATAATATGGTCGGGTAGATTTGTATTATTTTTGAACAATTGTTCTACATTAATAGACTTATCTAGGTATTCATTAATTGAATTGATTTTTATTAGTTCTCCAGGAAGAGAAAATAATATTTTTTTATTGTGTGCATTAACATCTTTTCTCTTGTAAAAAAGGAATGAAAATGTTGGATCAGTAGGTGTGGGATGTAAGCATTTGTTATTAAGGTATGCTATGTCACTATCTATTTGAGATTTTTTAAAGAAGCCAACTTCTCCTGTATTTGGGGTTTTGGAATGTGAAAAGGAAGCGAATTTAAAAAATAAAGATCTAACTAAGGCGATGTGCCAAGGGATAGATATAGGCATGTTAAATCTATCTTTTGGGATATGATTTAAGGGACCAATTAGTAATCTACTATGTTCCAAAATAATAGAAATCAAAGATGAAAACCTAAATAATTTATTTAATGACATAAAATAATTCCCATATTCATTTACTAAAAAGAAGAGTCAAAGACATGGTTTAAACCAACAAACTTGTATTTAGAATTATAGAAGTTTTGTAAATAAACAACTCAAGAAAATAATGGCACAGTATAATGTTTTATCAAATACCCTATGAAAATAGAAAGTTTGAACAATGGCACAATCTAAGAGTCTTATACAATAATCTAAAAAGAAATACAAAAATTCCTAGTGTCTTTACCCTAATTTTTCTATATCTTTCAAACTCAATTTTGGAAGGAAGAAGTAGTATATATAGATAAAAAAACCCACCGCCTAGCAGGCCAGTAATAGAAAAGATCTCGTATCATGAAAAATGATGCATGCAACAATGTTTTCCTCTGGTCGTTGCAATAGAAAAGATTCAGGCCATGGAATGTAGTCGCTCCTCAAGTAGATGCATCCTCTCTGAATGATGGCAGTGGTCCTACCAAACACCTTTGCAGATATGTGTCATTCAATCATGCAGTTAGTTAAGACATGTGGTAGCTTGGTGGGGCACTTAGCTCATTCTCACCTTCCCTTTGATGAAGTCCATGTGAAAGAGACAAGTGGCAATAAGTCAGTGCCCGTTCATTGATTCCTCCTCCTTGCATTGAAAGACTACTTGGTGAAGACATGTGGAGGCATTCTTTACTATCGAAACCAATTGTGGGGCCTGCCTAAAAGTGTATGTGGATGAGAGCTACATGGCACATGGATGGGGCTCGATTGAAAAGTGAAGTGAAGCAATCTTTAAGTGCCCACGGTGACAACATGTGGAAGCATGGAGAAAACTAGTAGGAGAGCGAAGGAAGGCTTCCCTATGGTGAGTTCCTGACAGACACGTGGTAGTAGTGGTTGGAGTTAAAAAAGGTGAGGTTTGGGCTAGTACTTAGTGAAAACAAAAACCACCCTGAGGGAGCTTGAGGAATTTAACATTCCCAACTTTTGGTGACTACCAAGGGAATTTTTCCTTCAAAACAAGGAACCCAAAAATTTTTCTGGCTTGTAGACTAAAGTCCCATCCATTGGGAAATGGAGTCAGAGCTTAGAGAGAGTGGCTTGCAGAGGTAGCCATTCAATCTTAGATGGTGTTGATATGTCACATAGATTCTCTTACACTCCAATCAGATCGATCATTTCTTTGTAAGGAAGCATCGTGGATATACTAGCCCCAGAATTAAGTTGGAAGAGTAGCCATGCTATCGAGTGTGTGATGCCCTAGACATATACTGTAGTATGGAGTTGACTAAAGCTCTAGAAAGTGGATGTTTCCTATTGTTTCTCTCTTATCTTTGCCATAATTTCCTCCGCAGTCACCACTAAGTCATTGGAAAGAAACAGGGAGGGTAAGCCCATTTGAGTTAGCTGGGAGAACCTAGTATGCATGCTATTCATGGTTCAGTCCAGTTTGGCAGTGTACTCACTAGCATGGAGGGTAACTGTGTGGTAGTGGATGAACCTATTCACTATTTTAGTAGCAACTTTTATATCCGCGATCCTTGCATTTGCTAAGTATTCATCTGAGACCATGTATAGCTTATTTATCAATTTTTTTTACCTTAGGAACCTTTTATGTGATGATATGTGGGAATTGCTCAATTGCTCCATGAACTTCCCCACCTAAACTTGTCACCCTTGCCATAAATTGGAGTATCTATTGAAGGGTCAAGAAGAAGGTATTGATCTTATCCCATTATTAAACATATAGTTGTCGGGCCACCAGAAGGAGATTTGGTTGGGTAGTAGAGGCTTGGGGAAGAATCCTCAAAACACTAATCTCTACATCTCTTGATTTGACATCTTGTGCCAATTTTGCAACCCTTTTGTTTGTGGCCAAGAGTTGCTCTGACAAATTCTTCCATTCAGAAAGCCATTTTTCTTCAGCCTGGTTTTCGTTCACTAATTTTGTTTCTAGGGAAGACATCATCTTTTGGATCTCATTCTCCAATTGAGTATTTCAGCCCTCAAAATTTGCATCCTTCTACTGTATTTTGTACTTGAACTGAGTGCATTGATTTTCAAAATCCTTACCTTTTTGTGGCATCTCCTGTTGCATTTGAGCCAACCAGTCTTGCAATTCTTTATTTTTATACCACAGTTCAACAACTAGGCTGGGATCATGGGATTGGAACTTTTCAAGTTCCTCTTGGAGTTTAGTTTACTCTACCTGTGTTTCCTATGCTTTCACTAATACACGCACAATTTCTATTTCTCTTTCTTTTTCCTTTGTTCGTAGGAACACAATTCTTTCCTTTACAAGTTTCAACTCCTCCTCCCTTTTCTTTAGCTGGCGACTGAACATGAGGAAGTCGGTGGTCACCACCTGTTGTGTTTCTTCCATGAGCTCAACTTTGTCTTGTGGTCAGGCTATGGTCAAATTGAGTCCCATGGCATACATGTTATAATCATTAGGATGCATTTCCCCTTTTGGTTTGATGACATTCAGATACATGGTTGTGAAATGTAGCGATCGTTGAGCATCATTGAAAATAGTCTATACCTTTGGTTCCACCGGCTTCTTGGTATCCTTGGCCTTTTGCTTCTAAATTCTAATAGCCCATGCTTCCTTTGTTCTATTGACCTCTCCTAGAAATTGTGCTAGCGATTGGACTAGCTTGCCTATAGAAGGTGCACCAAGAGGAAGGGAGAAAGGGAATGAGAGGGTAGTGGTTCTGAATGTTTTCTTCTTTGGAAGATTGACTGTTTGTGGGGAGAATGGAGGAACATACCAAAGCCCATTTTTCAATATAGTGGGAGGACTCATGGGAAGCAGTGGTGGTAGTGGAGTCATGGCAGATTCCATCTACTGGGTGGACTGAGTTGGGCTCAATATAGTAGTAGTGGGAGGGGTATCAATGGCGATCACAAATGTAGAAAGAAAGGGGATAGAAGATTGGGTAGAAAAAAAATGTGTAAGGTTCCATGGAGGAGTCAAGACAAATGGTCTCACTTAGGAGAATTGGGAGAAACCTTCCACGACCATTACAATAGAAGTGGAAAAAGAAGGGTCAACACTTGCAATGAGGGGTGTCGTGGAAATAGTAGGAGAAACTAAAGATTGTGAAGTAAGAGAAGAGGGAGAAAAATTTACTTGTTGTTCAGATGATTGCAGTTCCTAGCTCACCACGACCTCTTGGCATGCTATGGGCTATTGTGAACTCTCTCCAGAAACTGCTTTTGTGTGCTATCATTTGATGGGCGAGGAACCATCCACATGCATTACCTCTAATTATTGTTGTTTGGTCGTCCTAGTTCTTTTTGTAGTCTAGGTGCAAGTCATTGAGGCCCTCACACATGATATGTTCACCCACACATTTGTGGAGACCTTGAAAGGCTACATTGGAGTCATCTATGCTTCTACTTCCTTCTCCTTTCCCTTCTTGGTATCCGTTTCAGCCTCCTCCAAATCTACATCCTCATTATCACTTGCATCAGAATCAGTATGTGCATTGTTCCATAATTTATTGAATCTATCATCCATCTCCACGCTCTAATAAGGGTCATCAAGGCATTGGATTTCTTGTTTGTAGAATAAAAAATCCTTAATTTTCTCCTCACTCCAATATTTTTTCTTGACAACTCGTTATTAAGAGTGGCCCTCATGCAAAGCTTTTCATTATACTTCGCTAAAGGGAAGTAGCACTTAAGCCATGGAAACCTACTATCATTAGTTGGAATATGAGATAGATCAACCAATAGCTCATCCTCGTCCTTCTGTGGGTTCCACCACTTCTCCCAGTAAGGTCAGGGGTTGTGTGTTAACTTGAAAAATTCATTTGGAAAGTCATTTTCAGGGTTGTAATTCCATTTGTTGCATATCCACACTAGGCCTAGATGAGCCAAATTTTTCTCTAGCAACTTATGCAACTTCTTCTTCATCATAACCATTGTTTTAAAGCTTAGCAAGAAAGGTGAAAAATCATTTCTTCTTGGTGGGTCCACAAAAAATGTAATCCATAATTGATACCTACCATAACATTTTGAGGGCTAGCACTTGATTTATGAGACATGCCAGAAGCTAGAATGGTTCCCCAGTGAAGCCACACATTCGAATGAATGTGAAATCTTCTTTGAGAAACTAGTTGCATTTTAGGGTGAAATTTTGTATATACTCCATTTGGGCTATGGAAAGCTGGTAAAGATCACCATCATCACTCAAATCTCAAAGAATCAAAGCCAAGAAATAATTTGAAAATGCATATTAATCATAAATCGAGAGGAGAGGAGTCCATACAAAAGCTAGCCTTCTTTTGTCTTATTCATCAAATATAGCCAACCTCACATATTTCTTGAAGAAATTGAGGTTTAGATGCAAAAACATATGGGCAAGGAAGGAAGGAAACCTGAACCTCTGCTACATTTTGTAGCCCCTTATTTTCCTCAGCATCTCCTCAATGATGAATTTTGGGAATTCATACCAAAAAAAGGAATGTTTCCTACACAACTAAAACCCCAGACCCAATTGAAACTCTAGAACATACCTATTAGTGTCTAGGCCAAAAATAAATTCTATCACTGAGAAGGATTCCTACATGTCCATGGGGAAGGCATTGTGCACCATCTAAATCTTTGGTGGCTTTTTCTAATCTTCCTTGGGCCTTTGGGTTTCTTTTTTATAAAATTCCAGAGCCAATTTTCTGGTTCTCTATATTTCCTCCCCCTTTGCTGGATTAAATGGTTATCATTTCTACTTTGAAGCTTTGGTTAGGGATGCATAGCATGTTCTAGATAGATTTTGGGTAGATATTAACTTTTAGCTCATGGTCCTTGATGGAATTGGTGCTTGGGTTGAAATGTTTAATGGATGCATCGATTAGTTCTGGGAAATATTGCATAAATGGGACCATATACTGTGGGAGCCCACTGAACCATAGCTTCTATGCCAAAGAATCCGAGTCACTACTTTTCTTCATCCTTTTGTAGGCCACCTCCCTCAAATTCTTAGGGTTCTTTGTGAGGATGGGATCATGAATGTTATCCCATTTATCCTTGATTAGGCTATGGTCTCTATGGATTTTTTGCTTGTCTAAGGCCCATGTGTTTACCCACTCTAGCTTCTCTAGTATCCCAGTTGAAGCATAAGAGATGTCTTCAAAGACATAGGCAGCTAGTACTACACACATGGCATCAAACAAACTTTGCATTGCCTCTCCTTGTGTTTTTGTTTGAGAACTTTCTACCATTTTCCTTTTGCTGGAGATTTATGCTATTCTCAAATTTTCTGTAATTTTCTTCGGCTCTATCTGCACTCAACACTCTTGATCTGGGTAGAATTCTCAAAAAGCTTTCACAATGTTAGCCTCTTGTATGCAATACTTATTTCTTTCTTTGGGTATCCAACAATGCTCACCTTTTAGCATTAAATTTGACATGTACTTCCAGTTATTTTCTTGTGCAAAATGAATTACTTGCCATTTTGAAATGACAAGGATTCATAATGACCTTTGGTAATGATGTCTTAAGGTGAAATTATCTTGGAAATTGAGCCAATGACTAAAAGCAGTCTAGGCATCACATGATTTAGGAATTAATATCCCAAAAGGGATGATTAAGCCAAAATATGCAATAAGTTCTTGAAAAGATACAAGTTCCACTTTGGAGTTTGAAAAATGTCTGTAATGCAACACCTCAACATTTGGTTGTGCAGACTACTACCAATGATTGCCACCAACTTATACTAATTAATTAAATCTCTTATTAATCTTGCATGCAACAAACCATACCTAGTAGATGCAATTGGGTGGGAAATTCGAGCAAGCCCTGGTGAGATTTTTGAGTTGGTACTTGATTAGCATCCTACTTATGGTATGCAAATTACCACACATATCCTAGCTATTTCTATAAATAGGAACTTGGGAAAATAGAAAAATCACTCTTAGTAATTTGAGCAAAATTGGTAATAGGCAGTTGGCTTAGAATTTAGTGTTAGGCAACTGAGTAGAATTTACATAGAGCTAGACTTAGGAAAAATTTGTAGAGCTAGTATCAGATAGTTGCATAGAGCTTGCTACCTTGAATACCCCTATTAGGCTAGTTTGCAATAATTCCTAGAAAACATTCTTAGGTGAAATGTCAACTAGGTGTCTTAAAAGAATGACCTTGAGAACAAGCATTCATTGGCCATTGTAGCGATGAAGTGGGTTATGGGGAGGGACTGCATTGAATATGAAGACAAGTATAGAGTTAATACTGATGTATTCTCTCACTTTTTTGTGTCTATGCTTGAAATCCATGTTCCCAAGCCATTGATTCTTCACCTAGTTCTTGAAGTATTTCTGAAGAAGTACTTGGGTGGCCTTGAAGAGGTGGTGGTGAATGTTGCATTTTGTCTAGGCTTGCCAACGACGAGTGACCTTTAGAAGTATATTGAAAAAGAAGAAATAGTACCATGGGTACCATTATTGAGTAGGTTCTACATCCAGTCACAAGTACAACATCATAAAAGGGTGACCCGTGCCTACCCCTTCCTATTTCACTGCTACAATGTGGTGCCCTTCTATGGTATTGATTGGTACACCAACTTCAGGTACCTAGTGATCTCTCCACCACTCGCCATTGCTCCTACGGATGTTATTATCAATCTTGTTGATGAAATTATTCTAGAAATTGATGTTGATGCCTCCCTTTCCCCTTCCCGAGACTAAAATTGTTTTATCTTTTTAAGAAATCATCACTTGTTCTTTCATTTTTTGTATATATGCCTAGAAAAAGGCCTCTATCATGGATATATATGAAGAAGCTACAAAATATATAGATATAATTTTAAAAGAATGGCCTCAAATTCATTTTGAAATGTATTTCCAAAGTATATATTTCCATATATAATAAATATATACCTTATATTAAAATTGTATCCTTTGCCTTTTGATTTTGCAATGTGAGTTCTCTTTTCCTTTTTTGCATATATGTGTTCATTTCAATTTTACATATGGTTGTCACTCTTCTCTACCTCATGAGTCACAAGTTTGTTCTCTCTACCCTTTGCAATAATGGGTTTCATTTGTTTATGCTTCCTTGCATTGTGGATGAAAATTATTGAAAGACCGGCCAACAACATGAAAGGAAAAATAATTACACTATTCACATATTTATATTAGCTGGATAATATTGAAGCTTAATTAATTTTTTTTAGGTGAATTTCATTAATGAGAATACCCAATGATTCCTACTCCATATTTTCTAATTCGAATGCATTGTGTTGCTTGCATTGATTATTTTGAAAGGGCCTTCCCAGAGGTTGTCAAACTTTGTGCATCAGCCTTGCTTTACAACCCTTCCATTGAATTTTAACACTAGGTCCCTGCACTTTAGACCTTGTTCTAAGGCTTTCTTGTCAAACCATCTCTTAACCACCAACTACCAATTGGACATGGCTATTAGGGATTTTTCCCTTTTTTCTTGCACCTCCAGCAACTCGGCCAACCGAACCTCAATGGCACCATTTTTCTCTACCTCGAGAGATTTGAGCAATTGCAGTGACAAAATCTCAATAGAGATAGGAAATAGTGCTTTTTTATCACATACTACCTCATACAATGAAGTCTTGAGGACTTTCTTGGGAGTTATGCAGTCTACCCAGAGTGCTACCTGAAGGTTCTTGTGCCATTCTTTTTGGTGTTCCGGCCTAATTCTTTTGATGAGTTAGACTAAATTTTTGTTAGTTGACTCAGCTAGGCCATTCCCCTGTGGGTAGTAGTTTGATGATTTTTTTAAGAATATGCCATGCAGGAGTGCAAATTGAAATACCTTAGAGCTTAGGAAAGCCCTGGTGTTGTTGGAGATCATGTTTTTGGGCGGGTCAAATCTCATCACCAATTCCTCAACAAAGTCCACTATCTCTATCTTTGTTGCATTATTCAAGGGTATGGATTTAGTCAACCTAGTAAAGTATTATGTGGTCATTAGAATCCATTTGTGTCCAACACTAGAGGTGGTATTTATCATCTTGATAAAATCAAGGACCCATTGCGTAAAAGGCTCATCGACCACTATCGGGTTGAGAGGCATTACATAGTTTTTCTTCTTCCTGCAAAGAATTTTCATTCCTTGTAGGATTTTACCAATGAGTATGAGTCATTGAATAGCATAGGCTAGAAGTACCCATCACACATGATTTTAATGGCAGTGGTCCTTGTAGAGAAGTGCCCACCCACTGGACTTCTGTGGAAAGTGTCAAGAATTCTTTTCACTTGCTCCATGGTGGCACACCATAGTAGAACATCATTGAAGTGCCTTTAAAAAAGGATCCCTTTGATGAGAAAATATCCATTGTTCTACAGTCAGTAGAATCTTCTCTTTTGAGAAGGAAGTCCTAGTGGGTATTTTCCTTTGTACATGATCCTTACTCTATATGCTTGCTAGCAGCCTTCAGACTGAGACTCATTTGTTAGAACCAAATCTAGTTGTTCTTCTTCAGCTATCATTTCCTCATCGTGTGCTAGATATTCGCATAGTCCTCTTCCTTAGATGGTCTCTATAGGTTTGACCTCAATGTCATATTCAAGGATCTTAGTGATCTAATTGGCCCTATTTTTGGTGATTTCTCCTTCCATGATGTATTCGCGCACATTGGAGTGTGTGACATAAACAATCACCTTATTGAAAGATATAATATTTTTTAACTTCTTGAGTCCCTTTACAATTATGAACACTTGCCTCTCGATGAAGTTGTAGTTTGTCTCATAGTCCTTTAGTGTTTGGGAGTGAAATTCTATTAGATGTTCTCCCTTTCGTTCGTCATCCTTTTGAGTTAAGACAATAGTGATGATTGACTTGCTACTAAATACAAACATTATGAAGTCCTTCAATAGGTTTGGAATGACCAACACAAGAGCTAAGGAAATAGCATCCTTAACCTTCTCAAAGGCTTCTCTAGCTTCTTTAGTCCATTTGAACAATTGATCCTTTTTTAGCATCAAGGTGATTGGTCTAATTATCCTTGCAAAATCTGAAATCAATTTGTTTACAAAATTTACCTTCTCTAAGAAAGACTAGACTCCTTTTTTGTTGACTGATAGGGGAATTTCTTTGATTGCTTTCACCTACTTAGGATCAATTACAATTCCTTCCTTGGACACTACTTGTCCCAATAGTTTTCCTTGAGGCACTCCAAAGACACATTTTTTTGGGTTTAGGGATACCCCAAACTACTAGAATTTTTTTAAAACCATCTCAAGGTGATCAAAGTGATCATCTTTATGCCTAGAGAATATAGTCAGATAATCCAGATAGATAAGGATAATCTTGTTAATCAATTCCATGAAAGTGATATCTATGGCCTTCTGGAAAGTGGCTCTTGCATTTGAAAGGCTGAAGGGAATTTTAGAATACGTGAATGTTCCCCACTTGGTAGTGAAGGTAATTTTGTGTCACTCCTCTTCTTTGAACCAGTTCTGGTTGTAACCAGAGAAGCCATCCAACAAAGAAAATATTTTTTGATCCTACTACTGTTTACAAGATTGAATCCAAACAAGGCAGTGGATATTGGTCTTTTAGGGATGCTTTGTTTAGGTCCCAGAAGTCAATACATAGGCGGATATCTCTATTCTTCTTTTAGACTAGAACTAGGTTGGATAGCCATGTGTTATGCTTGAATGAGAAGATGATCTGAGACTGAATCAAATTTGTTAGCTATTGTACCATCGAGGCTTTAAACTTTAGATTTACTAGCCTCTGCTTCTGCAAGATGGGTTTTACAACTTCTATCAGCTCTACTATATGTTAGATGATTTTGGGATTGTATCCCTTGAGGTCATCATATGAACAAGCCACTAATCCTTTATATTTCTCATAGAAGTTGATGAGCCTCTCCTTATCATGATGTAGAACATCCTTCCTAACTTTGAGCTTTTTTCCATCTCAGACCTAAAGGTCCACATAGTTGCTTTTGTTTGCTCCAAACATACTTTTATCATTTCTTGCATCGTCGCAATCAAATAGGTTTCAAGAGTGACTAGCCCCTTCAGAAGCTTGTTAGACCTTAGCTGAATAATTTTTCCATCGTAGGCCTTGACAATATTTGGTTGGAGTTGGTTGGAAAACTCTCCCAACTATTGGATGATAGAGGTGATGTGTTCATTATTGTCAAACACTTTCCAACTCTGATCATTATCTAGAATTTTTGGTCAGACTATCACTCGTACAGAGTATTTGTTATGAATTAGGTTAGAGGAAAGGTCAAACTGAGATCTGATTGTATCCATGCAATCCACATCAACATTTTGTTCTTTGGGCACTATCTAGATGTTAAAGGCTTTGAATCCCTTAATCAGGTCCTAGACTCTATGTCTACAGGATCTCGTGCAGAGATTCTTGGCTACAAAAAGCCCTCTGAATTTGTTGAATACTAGTTTAGAATCTTCAAATTCCATTAATTGTTTGATTCCCATCCACTCTGCAAGGCTTAGACCTTGCACTAGGCCTTCATATTCAACTTCATTGTTTGAACAAGTGAACTAGAAGCAAAAGAACCAGATTATCTTTTCACTGTGTGGGGATATCAAACATATCCTGACTCTTGCACCCACTTTTCATCTTGCTCCATTGAAGTGTAGTGTACATAGCTCTAAAGCTTGATCACTTTCAGGTTCCTTCATGACCTTCAAAAGCACTTGATCTTCATCACAGATGACATAGGTGTCTAACCCGGTAGCATGATAGTTTCCAAAAAGGGTCAGTTTCTATATATTTGCTCAAGAGAACTTCTTGATCGGCATAATCTCCAGTCACTTTTTCATCTTCTAGCAACTCGGTGCAATACATTTCCTCCTTGCTTAAAGAGGTATGAGCAGCCTCAAAGTTGATCATGGCTTCATCAACCACATGCTCCAAATGTAGAGCTTCAGAAACTATTTTCCTTTTAGCTCCATGATTGGTCCTTAAGATCAAGTGTAACCAGTCCAAGGAAAGATATCCACCTATCTTTGAAGTGAATTCTCAGGATAGGTAGAGACTAAACATGGGGGGAATGTCTATGATCATGGTATCTTGCAAAACTGTGATGCTAGGGTAGGAAAAAATAGTCAAGGGGAGGTCTCATATGACACCTATGGTTTTGACTTTGTTCCCATCAAGCTACATAACCCCTTTCCTTAAAGGTTCATAGCTAAGTCCTAAGGCTTCAACTATCTACTTGGGCATGACTATAGTACTAGTGCCAGAGTCAATCATGGAATTATGTAGTAGTTTCTTCCTGATAATAAGAGTTAGGAAAAAAGGTTTTGGTTTCAACTTATCTCTAACCTTGGTAGAGGCTTCCTCTATGCTATTTGTGAGAACTTGGGCAGGAGGTGATGGATCAATTTCCTTTTCTTTTTGTGATTGCTCTGTTGGCTCATTGATTGGATCTTCTCAAAGATCCTTCTGTAGCAATGTCTTCTGCTTCAAAATAGCGAAGATATTCCATAGGGACACATTAGCGAAGGATTTATTCAATTGTTCTACAACATTAAATGATGGAAGATTTGGAAGCTTCTACTCCTTAGCTCTAGTTACAACAATTTCCCTTCATAGAGGGCAATGTTGTGCTACTGTAGAGGTACTGGGTGTCTAGTCAGAAGCACTTTTGGGCTACAGACTGACTAGTTACGGGATGACCGGTTCACCCGTGAATCTCCTCTTTGAGTGAGTGTTGTAATCATATTGTACTTGCAGTGTTTTTGATGGGGATTCATTCTTGGTAAGCACCACCTCTTCTTCTTCCATCCATGAGAAGAGTGTGTGATTAGGAGCAATATTTGTTTCTTGCTCTAAGGAAATCCATTGCATTTTCATGGTGAGCACTATGTTTTCCATTTGTGGAGAGGCATATACATAACCTCCATAGTCCTATGTTGTGCCTTGGTTGTGTTGCTCCACCACATTTCATTCTAGATTGTTGCGCAGGTAGTTTTGGGGCATATGTGCATCACCACCAAGGAAGCACTAGGGGTTCATATCATTGACTAAATTGTTTTCCCCCGTCGCTAGCTCTCTGCTTGAGCTTGGGTTAGCACTCTGACATGGAGAAGGCATAGGTACTATTTGATTAGTCATTTGTGCCCAGAGATTTGTGTGAGCACCTTATTGGAACTAGTTTTTTTCTTGTAAGAAGACCTTTCACCTTGATGATTCTAGTAGGTTGGCTTTAGAGGCATGGACTAGTTTCACTTGATGATAGTTATTTCATTGGTGATGGTTGACAACATTTTTTGATGTCGCTCATCTCATCTTTTGAAGTTCCAGATGTAGAAACGACATTCTGTGGTGCACTTGGATATGTGTACATGGATTGAGGAGGAGAAGATGCACGAGTAGATGACATCTCCTAGGTGGGAACTAATATTTTGGGAAATATGGGCATGATGGGTTGAGGTGGTAACTTTCTGACATCTATCAGATTTTTCTCCACTTTGACTACAATGTTGTATGCATTTGGTAGAGTGGTTCTACCAAGGGACTAAATCATCATTGATATGTCAACTTTGATGGACTCCAAGTAGAACATGAATGCCAAATTAGTTGGTGGGTAGATAGCAACTTGAAGTCTTTGCCAAGTTATATGGAAATAAGCATTGAAGTCTGTCATGGCTTCATATGGGGCCCACTTTATGATTCTAGCTGATGATATTGTAAAGAATTATCTCTGTCATTAGAGAATATTTCATAGAAAGGGTCTCTAAGTTGGTCCCATCTAGTGATAGTATTAGCTTGCAAAGTGTGGTACCAATCTAGTGCTTTTCCCTTGAAAGAGGCTGCAAGCAACCTTAGTGCTATAGTTTGGGTGATGATTCCATGCACCAAACTATGTTTGCCACATCTTGTAGATGTTTGGATGGTGTTCTTGAGCCATATATAGTAAATTTAAGTATAGCCTTTAAAGTAGATACTAGGATAGGGGCCCAAACAGTGGGTGCTACTGATACTACAAAAGGACTTTGGCATCCCATGCTATATAATTTATGTTAGTGGCTGGAAACATGACTAGTGGGAGGGGTGGAGGAAGCAAAATGTTCACTATCTAAGTCGTGGCTTGTACTATTCCTAGTGGTGGCACTAACAAGCTAGGGTTATTCGTTGTTCGAGATCTAGTAATAGGTTGATCGCTCATACACCCTCTTTAGATTTAGATTCATTTAAGTAGTCCCATTGGGTGTGCTAGAAAAAAGAAAGTGTTGATGCCAAAAATTTGCAAGGTAACAACCTTTATGGGAAACTCAATTAATGGGGGAACAATTGTGCTAAACTGGGTGACCTATGAGTTTTTAAAGAAGCTGGTTCATCTATATTTGGGGTTTTGGAATGGAAAAAGGAAGCAGATATAAAAAATAAAGATCTAACTAAGGTGATGCACCATGGGATAGATATATGGTAAATCTATCTTTTGGGATGTGATTTAAGGCCCCAATCAACAATCTATTGTGTTCCAAAATAATAGAAATAAAAGATGAAAACCTAAATAATTTATTTTTAATGACAAAATAATTCCCATATTCATTTACTGAAAATAAGAGTCAAAGACATGGTCTAAACTAGCAAACTTGTATTTAGAATTATAGAAGTTTTGCAAATAAACAACTCAAGATAATAATGGAATAGTATAATGTTTTATCAAATAGCCTAAAAGAATAGAAAGGTTGAACAATGGCACAGTCTAAGAGTCTTATACAATAATATAAAAGCAATACAAAAAGGCCTGGTGTCTTTCCTCTATTTTTTTTGTATCTTTCAAACTCATTTTCAAAAGGTAGTAGTATATATAGATAAAAATCCCACTGCCTAGCAGGCCAGTAATAGAAAAGATCTTGTATCATGAGCAATGATACCTACAACAATGATTTCCTTCAGACATTGCAACATAAAATATTCGGTCCATGGAATGTAGTCACTCCTCAAGTAGATGCATCCTCTTTGAATGATGGCATTGGTCCCAACAAAGTCCTTCACAGACATGTGCCATTCAATCATGCAGTCAGTTAAGACATGTGACAACTTGGTGGGGTACATGGCTCACTCTTGCCTTCCCTTTGATGAAGTCCCCACAAAAGAGACACGTGACAATAGATCGGGGCTCATTCATTGATTCCTTCTCCTTGTTTTGAAAGAATGTGTAGTGAAGGCAAATGGGGGCATTCTTTACTATCGGTGCTAACTATGGGGTCTGCCAAAAAGTGTATGTGGATGAAAGCCACATGGCATGCAGATGGGGCCCAATTGAAAATTGAAGGGAAGCAGCCTTTAAGTGCTCGCAGTGACAACACATGGAAGCATGGCAGAAGCTGGTAGGAGAGTGAAGGAAGGGTTCCTTGTGGTTAGTACTTGGTGTACAAGTGGCAGTAGCAGATGGAATTTAAAAATATGAGGCATGGGGCGTACTTAGTGAAAACAAAAACCACCTAGAGGGAGCTCAAGGAATTTAACATTCACACAATGCAAGAGTCTTGCTCCAAATAATGAGATTTCATCAATAAGGATATTAAAAAAAAATGCAATGGTTCAAGTAATCTATTTTGTTTTTGTTTAGCATTCTTTGAAGATTGTAGTATTCTGTGTTGTCAACTAAGTTTGGATGCTTAGTAATTTCAAATGGCCTTCTGATTTAAGTTTCAATATGTCTAGATCTGATTGCAAATTGTATTGTTTAATATAATCAATGTTCAAGTCAAGTGAACATTGTTTGTTTCTATATCATTCTCGTTTTCAATATTGACATCATTAATAACATTGTCCAAATCACCTAATAGCTCATTTATATGGTACGTGTACTTTGCTTAATTAAGTTTTATTACTTTTTCTTTAGCAATGAAAGTCTCTTCCCATGTTGTGAAGCCTCTTTTAAACATGTTTTCATCTATGGAAAATGGGACATACAATAAAAGTTGTTCCCTATAATATTTTTTTATGTCAACATGTTTATTGTGTCTTATATATCAAATAATTTGTGGTCTCTTTATTTTTTTTAATTGTCCTTTTATTTTTCTGTATCATGCGACAAATTCTGCTAAATAAAAATTTTCCAATATTTGAGGGCGTATAATATAATGGTCAATTAAATTTTTAGAAGAAACATTTTGTGAATCGTCTAGCTCATTTTTTAGCTGTTTATCAATTCATCCATCAAAAATATAGGACCTGACTGTGTTTTCGTCCATCACTCCTCATAGGCATATGTGATATTGATGTCATCAATGTCGTAGACTACAGGCATATCATGATCATCATCATTAGAGTCACTATAGATGACATCATTGGTAGTGAATTGTCTAGTGTCACCGGGTCTCTGAGCATTTTGTACTAATCTCCTAAAAAAGTGTCGTTTCATGGGTGCTATATGGACCTTTCCAAACTATAACATAATGTGATGATAGTAGAAAGTTCATAGTATGTAATTGTTCCTATGTATCAAAAATCCATCTATCTTCAATCTCCTCATTTGCCAAGTCTCATCTGACCACTGAGTAAGCTAGTAGGGTCTCCATATCACCTCCTCCTCATCCAGTTGATCGAATTGGACTTTCCAAAAATGTAAGTCACCATACTTCCATAGCCACCTTAGTGGATAGTTAAATTCCTGAGGATACCCTAGGGATGATTCAAATGGGAATCCTATCAGTCTAGTGCACATGATATGCTCCAGGAACCACACCTATAGCAACATACAGTGTACCATATTGTTGATCTCACAAAATGAAAACCTCCCAAGATCATAATATAAGTGTGCTAGGATGTTGCACCCCTAGGCATACACAATCCTATGCTCTACCATCCCACGAATCATATGTACTTCTCCTCTGACTAAGTGTGCTCCCTAGCCATTAGGGATGAGAACTACCGCTATAGTGAACATCATAATCCATGCAATAGGTGGGGCTTGCGAATATAGTAGCATAAGTAGATTGATCTATGGCCTCACCATACCATCATGAACTATACCTCTAAGGCAATACTACATATTGTATTTCATCTCTTAAAATGACCGACTTGTTAGGAAACATACCCTCTCACCTTGAATCAGAACTTGAAGTATGCAATGGATGTCCTCTAGTGTGATGGTCATCTCGCCAGTGGGAAGATGAAATATGCATGTGTTTGCATTCCATTTCTCTACTAGTTCCATCAACATAGCATCAAGTACCTCATGGGGGCATGAGGTATGCCTAGTATAGCCCCATAGTCTATAATATCTCTATGTCCTCTGTTGAAAGTGTGGGGGCTAGGTCTCGGAGGTGACTAATCTATCTACCACCTAGATGTTTCCATCAATGGGGAGGAATATATAAAAAAAGTAAAAATATGTTGTATAAGCATTCTACAATCTTGAATCTATACATCAATAATTGAAAAAATGTCCTAGACACTTTAGACCCCTTTTGGGACACTTCGCGAAGAAACAAGATACTTTGTGAAAAAAAGGGACACTTCACGACAAAAGGGGACACTTTGTGGAAAAAGGGGACACTTCACGACAAAAGGTGACACTTTGTGAAAAAGGGGACACTTTGCGAAAAAAGG
The DNA here is from genome assembly GCA_007258455.2 of Sequoia sempervirens. Classification (NCBI taxonomy): domain Eukaryota; kingdom Viridiplantae; phylum Streptophyta; class Pinopsida; order Cupressales; family Cupressaceae; genus Sequoia; species Sequoia sempervirens. The sequence continues at coordinate 123,311,669 of VDFB02000017.1, read as the reverse complement.
GATGCTTTGCGAACTTTTCTTCCAAGGCCCTAAATTAAACTAGAAATGCATATAAATCATAAAATAAATGTGTAAGGACAAAGCTAAGGAAAAAAAATCAACTCACCTAATAACAATGCTTATTGTGGGTCACTTAATCTCATAGGACATCCAATCTTGCATGCACATAATCTCATCACCTTAGCATCTTCAAGCACTCTTCACCAAACTCAAACTACAAAAAGGTAAATGAAAAAATACTTAGAAGTTACTTCACTTTTTACTCTTATATAAGTTAAAATTAGGGTTTTTACTATATTAGGGTTTAAAAAGTGTCTCTCATTCAAATTAACATAACAGGAGCTAGAGAGCTCCATTTTCGACGTTATTTTTTATGTTGGAATCGTGATTCTACTCTTGTTCTCATCAAATTTTTATCATCATATGGTATGGTACTTGGAAATACCCTATGATATGACTTACCTTATTCGATGTGATGAGACTACTACCTTGATTCCACCTTTGCAAAGAAAGAAAAATCAAGGGGGGCATACATCTACCCTCAAGCATTAAAGTATTTTTGCAAGTGTTCAAGCTCACTTTCATTCATGATCTAGTATTTTCAAGGGTTGATCATGGTTTTCTATGGTGAATCATGATGGATTCTAGGTTGGAGAGATGCAACTAGCCGTCAAGCCAAACCTAATGACTTGTTTCCTAAGTGATTCCATCCTCAATTATCACTCTACATTCAGTCTAAGGAAGGTACAAGAGTTATTGAGGCTCCTTTGGGTTATTAGAGATCACTCAAAGTGATCCATCCATTGTCATATTCTATTCATGCATCTCATTCTTGAACACTAGAATAGTGTTGCATGGATTTTAGATTTCCTAATCTTAGACACACTTAAGATTAGGGTTTACATTCCTATTTACATCCACATTCTATTATTTTTATTAGGGTTTAATTACCAAACTATGGGTTTGACTGAGGCAAAACCCCTATAAACAAATCAAGTCTATATTCTATTTTGTGGGTCTTTTCATAGATTTGGGTCTAGAAATCAATTTGGAAGGGAAGGGTAGAGATTGAAGTACAAATTTGAAGTTTAAATTCATGAAAAAGTGAAATGGGATTGATTCACCAGAAGTGGCGAATGAGACCCATTACAAGTGTTTTTAGGAGTTTTGTAGATTCTTGCGCCCTTTTTCTTGAAACTTGTTCCTGTATAGAAAACCTGATCTAGGATTGATTCATCCAAATTGGAAAATGAGTCTGAGTGGGTAAAAAAATTATATTTTTAGCATTTCAGAGCTCATTAAAGTCTACTTCAGATTCCCAAGTATATGCAATCCAGCTTGGAGCTTGTTATTCTATTTTTCACACATTTATAGGTCATTTTTTAAGTCATTACATCATATTAGAGTTTAGTATTACATAGTTCATTGCATTTTTCTTTCCAAGGCTTAACTTGGTGGTAAACCCCTCATTAGTTTACAATCAGCCTCTAGGACAAGCCTATTGCAAGATCTCTTCTCCTTTGCATTGAGATATCCAGGGTTATCCTTCAATGAGATAATTAGAAAGTGGGTGTGCTCTATGTCCTAAACCATATGATAACACCTCTTCCTCACCCTCTTTTTTTAGTTGTTTCAAAACCATATTTAACCTCATCAACATATTTATATTGGGAAAAATATGTTATCCTATTAAGAGATGTTCCTTAGAAGTAGAATCCATTATCCTAGAACTATTTGCATAATGCCTATCCTCCTCATTGATCATGAAAATTCATTCATCCAATCATAGTGTCCCATACATTTCTAGACACTAGAGGTAGGTCATTGAATCCTTCTTTGGATAAAATATTGATATATGTCTTCTAACTCAATGATCTAGGAACCTTTCAAAAAATTCAAAAAAATCCAAATAGTCAAAATCCACAAGCATCCAAGTATTGAAAAATCCAAAAATATCCACATATTGAAAATCCTAAAACATTCAAAAAGTTCCAAACAAATTCAAATATCCAAAAATGTTTAAAAATAGTCTCTAATAGTTCGATAAATCTTCAAAACAAAAAAAAAAACAAAAATTCTAAAAATTCACCAAAAAAAATCAACACATCTCACCCATCCACAATAAAATTATCATCCATAATAAACCTATCATTACACTCATCTTTGACTAAGTAGAAGTAATAATCATTGAAATCAAGAACATTCACAAAAAAAATTTAAGCATCGATCATTGGAAAAAACTCAATATCTCCATGTCAATTGCCTAAATCATCATCTAAATCAACATCCAAACAATTGCATTGATGGATATATATTTCATACACTATTCACTATCTCAAATAACAACAACAATATCTTTGACAAGAGACATGCCAGCTTTGATATGTTTCTTAGTTGGTCTTTTCTTTCTATTTATTCATTTTCTCTTTTCATCACTTGCTCGAAGCCACTTGTATCTTCAATATCTTTGTGTATAGAGGAGTATGTAATGGGGAATAGTCATTTATTTCATCGACTGTGTTTGTGGGATATTCTTGTAATACTACCATGATGAATAATTTCCTTGTGTGTGTACAAATAGTTTCAAAAATACATACGACCATTGTATATCAGGTTTTTATAACTTTCAAAACATATGCCTCAATTTCTTTGAGCTTTATTCTCTCACATGTTCAAACAAGGTATTCCATCTGTCAGGTATGAACAAGGATATTCCTATTTTCTTAAAGAGTCAAATTCCATGTAATAGATCAAATGATACCTTGGTTTTCGATACCTTGGTACATAATTTATCTATTTTCTATATCAAAATAATGATTGCTCTCTAGATATTTTAGCATAACTAAAGAAAAATAAAATTCATCCTTCCCGTCTTATTTCCTATTAAATCCAAAATCATATCAATAACTATAACTAGGATCGTTACTCTTTTTTGCAAAAAATTCCATCATGTATTTTTTTATTAAAGAGTATTTGATCTCTATTTTTAGAGTTTGTGATGTAGATTGCTTTCTTAAGTGAAATAAAGGAAAATTACCTCTTGAGAGTGTGACACAGTATCTGAGGAAAATAGAGGAAGGTTGTGGAAGAATAGACTGTAAGCAAGGAGATGAGAGAGATTATAATACAAGTGGGAAAAACTTGTTGGGAGCTATTCTATTTAGAGCATGTCATTCAGCCTGATGGTTTCATGTCTAGGTAATGTCCCTTTTTAGTAATCTATAGTGATTATGGAATAGTGTTTAAAAAATATAGATTGAATACAATCTCAAAAAATATGTATTTTGTTGATTTGATCTTTTAATGCAGCAATGAGAAAATCAAGAGAATAAACTGTGGACATGGGACTTTCTTTGGTGAAAATGAACATGGAAAGTATATTCCCAAAGCTCTATTTATTAATCTTGAACTAACAATCATTGATGAGATTAGAACACGAACATACATGTAACTATTCCAACCTGAACATCTTATTTCTAGGAAGGAAGATGCAACTAACAACTTTGCTCGATGTCATTATACTGGTAAGATTTCCTCATCCTCTAGACCTCTTCTCTCTTAACAACACAAATATGGGAAGAGCTTAGCCAATTTACAAATTATTCTACATAGTTATTAGCTTAATTCAGGGTGATCCCACAATAGTGGTTTACAATTTTTGGCCAAACTGGACATTGAAATTATTTTTTTAAACTAAATCTTCACATTCGGGCACCTATAGAGGCTAAACTGTGAAGAATTTGAAGATGACGAAAACTAGAGTCTCATCACATTTTGTCTGCAGATTCTAAAAATATTTTTTTAAAATTTTGGAATCAGATTCCACTTCTTTTTCCATCTCCCACAAAAGCTAGTTTTTTCAAAAATAACATTTTTAAAAAGTGACGACACCATATAATGCATAAATTTTTTCCATGAAGCATAAAATTATAATTATTTTGAATTTAGATTCATAACTCGATATCTAGTGCTTCCACTTGGTTAGATAGTTTTATTGAATATTTTTTCTTTAATCAAGTTTCAAAGTCAAACCAATTACAATTCAAACATAGTGCGTGATAACGCATAACTTTTTTTGTACATATCAAAATTCAATTTTATTTTTTCTATTGGATCAAGGACTTCAATATTTGGTGCAGTCATATTTTTTAATTTTTTTTTATAATCTGCTATTTTTCCACATGTGCAGAATAGAGACCTTCATTTTCGATGAAAAACCTATGTTTAATAAAACTAAAATATCAAATACATAATAAAACTAAAACATATTAAAATTATATTCATTGGATATAGCTTGTTCTGAGGACTACCTGATTCTAGTTGGGTTTGTGAATTTTCCTCCATTTTCATCCTCAAACCGAGCTCCGAAGTGCCAAATTCAAGTTTTTTTTTGTCTCAAGGGAGATGAAGAATAAAGGGGGTTCGAGTGAACCACTAGGGGTTCACTTGAACTAGGGTTCATTTGAACCCTGGTTCATTCAAACCCTCTTCTATAAGGGGTTTTGATGGCTTTTTTGGTAGGAAAGTATTAAGAGGGTTCGGCGGAACCTAGGTTCTACTCAACCCCTAATTGGTTCAGTCAAACCAATAGGTTCGTGCAAACCCCTAAAATCAAGTTTTTTGCCATGCATTCATTTTTTGTGAGTTTTCTTTCCTCACTTCAATTGTAAACCACTATTGTGGCTTCACCCTTCATTTTGTAGTTTACCATTTATTTTGCTTGTATATATCAAAATATTTTTAGTAAGAGATCCTACTTTGGGGATTATGTGACTTTATCTTCTCCTATCCCATCCCTCCTATTTTCTCAAATCTGAGCTGGTCAGGTACAGGCTCAAAATCAGCATGGGAGTTTGAGGGGGGTTAATTTTTTGGAAAATATTTTCCCCTTCCATTTCACCATGAACACTCTATTTGTAGAGTTAGCCAATTTTTTAAACAATATATCAAATCATGTATATCCTTCCAATCCATTTCTTCTTCAATGTTGCTCTTCATTATATAAATCCTCTTTAGTTGCATAAATGCAACATGTATCTCTGGATGATAAATTTTATTATCCATCTAGTCATCTTCTCATTTTCTTGGAAATGAAGGCAATATAGTCCAGGGTAGGAACTACAAGAAGATGAAAATACTTAAAAATTGTATGAAAATGGTGTTCAGATCACCCCTTAAATTGGTCTATTTATAGTGAGTAACCCAATTGCAAGCAATAGTATTGTGGGACTAGATGGACTTACCATTAGTTGGAATTCCCTCTTTGTTGTCCTCCAGTATAGTCCTATAGCTTCCCTTTCCATTTTTGTTCTCTCCCTTTCCTTTTGAAATAAGTTTCTCAAGCTATAGTCCATCCTTACTCCCAAAAGTGTCAGTGAACTGATTTATACTTCTAGTAATTGTGTTCTCTAGATTATGTCCAATCTTTTCTTTATAAACAACTTTCCTACCTAATGTCAAATGAAAACCATCATTATCAAGAATTGTACATTCTAGCTCCTACTCTTGTATTGAATTGTTCTCCACACTGGCGTTTTGATCTTCATTATGTCCTATTTTACTTATATAAGAAATTTCTTCAATGTCAAAAGTAGGGATTGTATGCAATATATAATGTTGGGGTTAAGTATCTACAGTTCTAGAAGTAGGGTAGATTTTTGACGTTTCTACACCATGAATACTAGCAGCATCTCTAGTCATTCTCCTATACTTCTCAGATTCCTTTGTCCATGGGCAATGGATATTCAACTTGTTTTGAATAATAATCATCATGATTGTAGCAACATCAATAGACATCACCTATTCTTGTTAGTATCAGCTTCATGTGTGCAAATGAGTTGTTATTTAGAAGCATTTTTTTTACCACAAATACTTATTTCAGCTATCTATGTTGGTAGACCATTTTCAATGAAATTTGTAATATGATGGATCCTGGAAGGACTCCTTATACACCAAAGAAGGGAAAGAATTTTTTTATCATGTTTGTTCATTTACAAGGTATTGTCCATGATATTCTTTGACATGATAGGCTAAGTTTATAATTGAATATGTATTATTTGTTTGGTGTTCTTGTTTATATTATCATGGGTGATGTTTCATGACAATGCTACCAAATTTCTCAGTGCATGCAGGAATTAGAAATACTTTGCATTTGAATTTTTAGCTTAAGATTACTAAATCTAATGATTAGTTGGTTTAATATTTCCTTCATGTACTAAATCTTACATGTTACACTTGATTTATTGTCATATATAAATAATACAGGTTCTAGAAAAACTACCACTTGTACAAAATATGCTTACCATTACCAAAAAAAGGGATGGAATCCAACTTTAGTTTGTGCAGATACTTTCTGAGCAAGTTCCATTGACCAGTTGAAACAAAATGCAACTAAGGCCAAGATTCCCTTTTATGGCAGGTGAGTTGGAAAATTTTAGAATGATCCTGCATAGGTAACTCTCATTGATTGTATTGTGGATATCTCTTGCAATGAGCAGATCATAGTGTGATCCTTTTGTATTTGTTCATAAGTCGGCCTTTTTAAAAATAAACATTAAAGTTATGTTATGCGCCAAAAAGGTTTATAAATGGAAAATAAGGCCTGCAAATACAAAAGGGTACACATAATTTTAGATGCATGTGAGGATAAATTTTTCCTATGTGACATACACATATAGAATGATATGGAGGACCATGTTCTAATCTTTATTGATGTAGGTGCTAAACCTACAAATGCTTAGACTTTAACATATGTTAGCATTGTTATTCAGTTTAAACAAGGAAAATCAAACATCTCTATGATCTATTCCAACATGCTTCATAATGCAAACAAATTAAAAAAAGGTCAAAGAAACTAATTGAGAGCATACAAAAAATAATGGTGCATACCTTATCCCATAGTGGATTGGTGCTACTTTGATGTGGAAAGTATCCCTTTCCCAATCCCTTGATAACATTGATGATGGATGTGTGATGAAAAAAATGGAAAGAACTTTGCTATGATGGAGAAATTCTATGCTAACTTGGATGATATTGTGAATAATAACCTTGCATGAAATTGTGGATCCTCAATCAATAGAGAAGGCCTCTATTTATAAGGAAGAAGGGTTGAAGAGTGAAGAATGGGGAGAATGTGGGATTTAAAAATTTGACCAATGGCATTGTGCCACTTGTCAACATGCTAATGAATCTTGGAGGAGGTGTGCTCTCACATGAGTGAGCACTTCTGGGTAGATGGAATGTGTAAGATGAATGAATGCCAAGAGGTGGTTTGTGTAAGAGGAGGTGTAAGAGCCCTTAATGAAAAGGTGGCTCAGAAAAGAGGACATGTAAGAGCCTTTAATGCCAAGGTGGCTCATAAAAAGGACAAAGTCCTTTGGGAGGGAAAAGTCAAGTGGGTGGAATATTCAAAGAATATGCCATTTTTGAATGAAAATGGGGTAATTTAGTAATCAAATAAATTGATTTACATGTGCAAATTGGTTAGTTGACCAAGGCTGACTTACCCTAGGGTGAAGTTAAAAGCTAGAGGAATGGTGGATTAGTGTTAGGAGTTAATTAATATAGGATTGATTAACTTAGGTGAAATTAGTTGATTTATGACATTTGATTTAAATGTTTGGATTTATTTAACTTAAATGAGAGGATGTTAGAACTTTAAGATTTTAATCAAATAAATTGATTTATTGAATTAAAGGAAGAACTTTAGGATTTTAATTAAATATATTGTTTTATTTAATTAAAGAACATTAGGATCACTGATGATGAAATAATCTGATAAAGTTCATTATCTAATTTAAGGAGGAAATTTAATGAATTTAATTAATTAAATAAATATTATTCAATTAATTGGTTAGTGTGGAAGTGATTAAGGAAGAATCATTGTTAGTTAATTAGATTCAAATGCATGATGTCGATCAAGATTTTTTGAGTGTCTACATTTTTCCCCTCTTTGAAGTAATGTAATCGCTGTGTTAGTTTGAAGAATGATGCTACCGAGATTGAAATTCAATAATTTCTTTATTTTTTTAGATGCCCCAATGTTGCCCTAGCTAAAAGTACGTTGGTACACTTGAGAATTTATTAGATGTGATGATGAGTGATGATGATATATTTCTTATCTAGAGATTGGGGATGTAAAGAGCATAACTATCCTTATTTTTTATCACACACATAGATACGATGCATCAAGGTATAGAAAACTAGGATGATGTTGTACCTAGTGAGATGGACTTTGACTCAAAAATTAGATAGGAGTATCCTTGTTCACACCTAGCATATGAAACCTTATTAGGATATACTTAATACATTTCAAACATCTTGGACCAAAACATAGAAAACAAAAACCTTCCTATGTAATAGTCAACAAGACATCTCAAACACTCTCCCTACAAGCCAAATAAAATTAGCATGACCAAGGTTATATTACAAGAATATCCAACAAGCAAAGCAGAAAAAAGATAATGATCAATTCCCTATTCCTTTCTCTCTAAATCATTTTGTTTAGACATCATCAAGAGGTCATTGGAATGAGTGCAATAAGACAAATAAAAAAGAATAGATCAAGTACACAAACAAGCCAATGTTCTTCATACCTCTAGCCAAGACTAAACTATGGTGATGCCTGATGTTGATGTCCATTGTAGGATAGATGCATCCTAGGACATGATGATATCAAATGATTGTGGGATTAATGGGATGATTAGGCTATTAATACCAAGAGTTGACCAAATTGTTTACCTACTAACCTAGACATAAGACCTTTTGAGTTTTCACTTTTAATTTGCTATACTTATTTCCAATTGTGTTGCCAAAGGTTGAAGATGGCGACCATTTATTATGAGTGGATTTTTATTATAGGTGAATGAGAAATGGGTTAGATGGATTTTTTTCAAATATTTGGATGTTTTTTATGTTTTGAAATGTTTTAGATGGATTTTTTTCAAATATTTGGATGTTTTTTATGTTTTGAAATGTTTTGAGGCTGTTTTTGGTATTTTCAAGATGTTTTACAAATGTTTTGATTTTCAAAATTTCCAATGTTCTTTTTGTGTTTTCTAAGATTTTGACCAAGAGCCTAACCTAAAGACCTATCCTACGGTCCTCGGGGGTTGATTAAAGATTAGCATTTCCTATGTTATACACATAGAGACAACATAGTTCGACTAACACAAACTCGTTTATTGATGAGATATGAACAAATGGTTTGCAAGTTTATTATGACAGACTCCTAAAGGACTAACCTAATGTGTCTCAAGGAAACATCGATGATGGCCCTGCCTACGTTAAGAGCTTAGAGATCTGTAGTTCAACACGATGACCCTATTTTTTGACCTATTTTTTCAATTTTTGATATGTTTTGAATGTTTTGGGGGTTTTCTAATTTTCTGAACATTTTTGTATTTTCTAATTTTCTGAATGTTTTTGGATTTTTTGATTTTCTAAATATTTTTTGAATTTTTGTTTTTTGAATGTTTTTGGATTTTTTTTTATTTTAAGGAAAATTTCAAGAATATACACAAATTCGATCTAAGGTAGGTATAATAACTTACCCCCAATGTGTGATGCAATAGACTACTCCAATATAGGCAAGAAAAACTGACCTTAGGAATGTGCCAAGTAGTACTAGGAGGGAGCATGATACAAACAAAAGATCAAGCTATGATGTAGATGCAAATGGGTGATGGATGGAGATATGGAAGGGTGATGGATGAATGATACAGAACAAGCCATCGAGATCATGGTGGATAAAAAGTTCCTATTTACACAAGGTGCATGTTTGCTAGGTTTTCACTAAGGTACTTTTCCAAAACACCACCAAAGTGGTTTTCACTAGAGGACAATTTTTTTCTTTACTATTTTCAATCCTTTTTCTAATTTTTTTGGATATATATATATATAAATATATATTTTTTTATTTTTGGATTTATACCTTGCAAGTTTAGGCATAATTTTTTTTCAGATGGGAGTTTTTGATGGGATCCTGCAAAGGTTTACCTTTTAGTGTTGACAATTGATATGCTCCTGATTTATAACTTTTTGTTATGATAAAGGGCCCCATCCAATTGTGTTCAAATTTTCCCTTGCTGTCTAGATTTGGTACATTCTTCTAATTCTCCTTCAATACAAGCTCTCCAACTTGAAAAGATTGAATCCTGATCTTCTTGTTGTATCTTTTCTTGAGATGGTTTTGGTAAACTTGTAGGTGATTTAAGACATCAATGTTGCTCATCCAATAGTTCTAGCTCAGTCAACCGTGACACCCGATATTCTTCATTAGTAATGAGGTTTTGCAATGATATTATTAAGGAGGGGATCTCAATCTCAATGGGAAGGATGGCTTCTGATTCGTAGACTAGGGAGAAAGGGGTTATACATGTAGGCATGTAGATACTCATTTTGTAGGCCCATAAGGTAGGATTTAGCTGTAAGTGTCAGTCACGACCAACATCATTGACTGTTTTCTATATGATTTTCAAGATGGTTTTATTTGTATCCTTAGCTTGGTCATTACCTTGGGGGTAATATGGGGTTGAGAAGTGATGTTGGATATTGAATTTTTGACATAGCTCTCAAACATCCTTATTCTTGAAAGGTGTTCCATTATCTAAGATAAGGGCTTGTGAAACACCATAGTAGAAAATGAGGTAGTTCAAGATGTATTTGGAGATTTTCTTCCCTATGATGTAGGTCATTGGGATGGCCTCTACTCACTTCGTGAAGTACTCAATGGCGGTTATAATTGACTTGTGTCCATTGGATGAGATAGGTATGATTTTTCCGATGAGATTGAGCCCCCATTGTGAAAAGGGCCAAGGTGTTATGATTAGTTGGAGCTCCTGAGTTGGTGCATGGATGAGGTCCCCATGCTATTAACATTACAAGAACCTTTAGACATAGTTGTGAGCTTCTCTTTCCATCGTAGGCTAGTAGTACCCAGTCATCAACATTTTCTTAGCCAAGGTCATACCACTCAAATGTGATCCAAAAATTCCATCAGGTACCTTGGTTAAAGTATTCAAAGCTTGATTAGGGTTAAGGCATTGCATCAAGGTTCCTTTGCTACTCCTATGGTATAGGGTGTCTCCTAAGATAACAAAGCAAGATGACTTCTTGAAAAATGTTCTTTTAAGGTTCGGGGTGATATTAGTGGGGAGGACTCCTATTTTCAAGTAGGCGTAAATTTCATGATACCAAGGGTCATCGGGACCAATGATTTTACACAAAAATTCAGACTCTAGTACCTTAAAAGCTAGTACGAGAAGTTTCTCTACAAGGAATTCTTGCTTTGGGACATTGTGTGGGATATCTAGTAATGATCTAGTTATTGTCATAGCATTTGTTGCTCTATTGTTTGCCCTTGGTATTGGCTCAAATGTGATGTCAATGAAGAATTTTTTAAGGCTTTCCACCAGTTTCTTGTATGGGGTCAATTTTTCATCCTCTTTTTGGTATTCATCATTGACCTAGTTGATAATAACCTACGAGTCCCCATAGACCTTGAGTGTCATGATTTTCCATTGTACTATAATTCTGATTCTTATAACAAGAGCCTCATATTCTGCAATGTTATTTGTGCAAGGAAAAGACAACTTTTATTACTTTGGTATGAAATATCCTTGTGGTGTAATGAAGAAGACCCTGACTCCTAACCATCATTGTGTGTAGGATCCATCAAAATATACTTTCCAGTGATCTACTGCACTTAGGTTAAATATTGAATCATCGTGAAATTCTGATACCAATGGGCTCTCTAAATACATCAACACTTTTTCTAGCTGATCTGCAATTACTTGTCCTTTAATGGCCTTCCATTCTACATACTCAATGATGTGTTCTATCAGGATCATGACCCATTTAGCTGCTCACCCTATGAGCATTGCTTTAGAAAATAGATACTTGAGAGGATCTCTCTTGGCAATGAGTTTTATTTGATGTACCAACATATAGTGTTTGAATTTCTATGTTGTGAACACTACTACAAGGCAAGAATTCTCAATGGATGTATAGTTCAACTCATGTCCTACCATGGTTCTAATGGTGTAACTTAAATAGATCTCTCTTTCCCATTTTCATCATGTTGTGCTAAGAGAGTGCCAAGGGCTATTGTTGTTTCTGATATATACAGGATCAAGGGATTGTTCAAAATTGGTGGCATAAGAACTGGTGGTGTGAGCAAGTACTCCTTAATTTTATTGAACATCTAATCACATTTCTTGTTCCATTTTTATGCTACCCCCTTTTGGAGTAGATGAGAATATGGGATAGCCCTATCTACTTACTATGCTATAAAACAGTGAATGGATTGGAGCCTTCCCTATAAACCCCTTAATTGCTTCAATGTTCTTGGTGCTTCCATGTCAAGAATTGCTTTGAATTTGGTAGGGTCTATCTCGATTCCCCTCATAGATACAATATACCCTAGGAGCTTTCCTGATTGTAGACTGAAGACACACTTCTTAGGATTGAGCCTAACCTTGGTTTCATCTAGCCTATTGAAGATGGAGCTTAGTTCCACTATGTGATTCTGACACTTCTTTGATTTGGCCAATAAATCATCTACATAGTCTTCCATAGTTTTATGAATCATCTGATGAAAGATTAGCATCATAGATCTTTGGTAGGTAGCTTCTATGTTTTCAACCCAAATGGCATCATGTTCTAGTAGTTGTAGACATTGAATTTTGGTTTAGGCATGCGACTTCCATATTCTTCATTATTTTAATTCTTCTATTGATTAAATAATCTTAATTATTTATTTAATTCATCTTAACTTTAATTCTTCTATTAATTAAATAAACTTAATTATTTAATTAATTCGCACCTTGACATTAATTCTATCTGATTAATTAAATAAACACTTTTTATTTAATTATGTTACTAATTAACCTTATCCTTCTTGTTAAATTAAATAAATCATTATTTAATTTACTCTTTATCATATTTCAACTATAATTAAATAAATTCTTTATTTAATTATTCATTTAAATCCCTTCATCATTTAAATAAATAAATCTTATTTATTTAATTATTCTTTGAATATTGAGTCTTGAATTAAATGAATTATTTAATTCATTAATTCTATTTTAATGCATTCCTATATATTTTAGATAATTATGTGAGTTATCTAAGTATTCACTTTTACTCAACTCAACATCTATTTTAATTGTTTAGTTAACTTTTGATTTGATGTTTGAGTGGTTGTCTTGAGTAATCTCTTTGTCATATCATTCAATCGTCCAGTTCTAACTCATTTGCGTGCACATGCATATTAATTAAATATTCTTATTTAATTAATTAAATGTTGTGCGTGCATTCGAACAGAGAGTCGTTATAATCAATCTTCATCTTTGTCATGCAAAGATATTTCTTTTGTTTTCAAATGCTGAACTAAAGATTAAATCATTTATTTAATCTTTAATTCTATTTCTAATTTATATCACTCATGTCGTTACTGACAGTTATCTGAATGCATGTCCAATCTGTCGATCTTAACCGTTCATTGATATTTCGATCTTGGCCTATCATTCGAATAATCAATTTTCTATAAATTGATTTATTATTCTTCATTCCAATCTCTCATGAAATCTTATGACTTTTGAGAGCACTTTGTCTTGAATCTTTGATATTTTGCTAATCACTATCTTAGGCTATACTTGCACGAACTTACTAAAAATCTGAGGGCAATTATACTACACAACCAAAATGGAGAAGGGCAATCAAGATGAATCATGGAAATACATTCAAAATTGGTGAGATTGTTATAGTTTTGTTTACGTTTCTGACTTTCCTATGTGCTTTGTTGCTTAACGAATTAATTTGAATTTTAGATTTAATATTGTATGCATGTGTGCTTCTAATAATCTTTGTTTCTATTGTGTAAGATTTTATTTGGCATTACATTTGGTGAACCAGACATGAAGACAACATCTTCGCGAATCTGTAGATCTTTTAATTTTGGTTTTTGTAGATTTTTCGTATGGAACGATGCATTTGACAATTCCTGAACCACAATTGACTTCTTGAACTGCATCTGACAGAGGAAACGACGCATCTGACAATTCCTAAACCACAATTTATTTCTCGAGCCGCAATTGAAAAAGAAATGACACATTTGACTGGTAACGAAGCGACGCAATTGACTGGTAAAATTTTATTTCTATTTTCAGCAATCTGGAATTTTCAATTGATTTTCATGTTACTGATATCTAATTTTCAGCGTGTGGCCATTTGGAGTTAACAAGCTTTTACAGGTGATTGACGAAGACAATATTGAAAATTACTAATGAGTTTTTCTGCAGAATGCTTGTCGAAGACCCTAGTTAATATTGAAGCAGATTGATTGGTAGTGTAGCAAATATTTCATTTGGATTAAAATTAACAAGTGTCTACTGTGTTTGGTGTGAAAGCACAAGTTTGGTCACCCTTACAACTTGGTACATCAAAGTATCCTCTCCCCTTGCGCATCCATGCAATCCTGGGTGTAAGAGAAACGATTACCAACTCTAGAACTTGGGCTTGTTCTGGTGGGAAAAAGTACTCACCCTAGGACAACTCAGACCGGTAGCACCTTGAACCCGAGGGACTTCCAGCTGGTATATAAAAGAGGGTTCTTGGGGAAACCCCAAGAATCACATGTGGTTCCGACGAGATGGATCCGAAAGGGGACTCGCGCCATATGGATCACACCCCACAAACAGAATGCCCGAATTAAATACCTTTTGTTTTTAGAGACCAACCTATTTTTGGTTGTTGCTTAGTATAGTGCAGGGTACAGTATCATGCCCAAAGATACTCACTACTGATCCCCTTGAGTAGAGATAGCAATTCTTGGGAGGTCATTGCCCAAAGAATTCAGAAATGGTTTGCTCAAAAGACGTTAATGAGCCATGGAGGGGAGCCAATGCCACCAAATTCCTAAGCTATCCGCTCTCAAGAAGGAAAGGTGTTCATCACTAATCTGGGGTATAATAGGTGGGCTATACCAAGTATACAAACCCTAGGCCTTTGGCCTATTAGGATGTGCTTGTCTGTTATCAATTTAAACGTTCTTGAGTCCAAAATCGAAACTGAAAACACTTTGTCTTACGATTGTCTTTGATTGTCAGAATTTGATCACGGAAAATGGAGTCAGTTTAAATTTCATGTCACTAAAAATTCACAGTCACAACTATTAACTAGAAACTCGCATCTGATTTTTAGAGTTGCATCTATTAAATTTTGAGTCGCATTTATTAATTTTTGAGTCGCATCTATCATTATCAGTTGCATCTATAAATTTTGAGTTGCATCTGTCAGTTTGGCTCGCATTTGCTTTGAAAAACTGCATGCATTATATTCTGAGTCGCATCTGTCAGTTAGAGTCACATCTGGTAAATTTTGAGTCGCATCTGTCAGTTTAGACTGCAACTGTTAAACTTGAACCGCATCTGTTAAATCCTGCGATGCATCTATCTGATTATCAGAAAACTAGAATTCACAGTCACTGTCCAGTCAACACGGTTATACAAGTTTCAGTTGTCTTCACACAAATAGTCTCTGAAATAGAAACCTGAAAAGATTTGCTCAATTTTGCATACCTTAGGGTCATTTAGTCGTTACCATAGTTGTCTTAAATTAGAGTTTAGCTTCATCTTAGGGTACACATCACCTTGCATTAGACTTCTAGAAAGGTCACTTTTACAAACTTTAGGATTAGTCCACCATCTATACTCTAGAAAAGTCATAGTGTCAATAAAATTTGTCATTGAACCTAGTCTTATCATCTTATACTTTGTCCTATAGAGGGTCATCCTATCTCATCAGTCTAGTTAGGAAACTCAACTTGTCTTTGATCCTCGTCCTACATTGGTTCCTTGACTTCACTAAATTGACACCTTGATTAGACTTTAGGTAGTTGGTCCCTTCGTCTTAAGGTTTATAGAATTGATCACTTTAGGGTCTTGCTTAGACTTTGCATCTTTGGAGTCTAGACTAGTGTCATCCTAGGACATTCCTTACTTTGCATACAAAAATCCCAAAGCATAGACTAGAGTCATACTGTTCATAGATATTCTTGCATATCCTACATATTGAGCTTGTCTTACATGGTTGAAACTAGGTCTAAGAGAAGAGAGAGAGAAAACATGTCGAACCCAAATGAGTTCATCAATCCATTTTCTTCAAGACCTCATAAGACTCTATTAGAAAAATTCACCACTAGAAACACTCAAGGACATATTGTAGTAGAGGACATAGAGGCTACTGTACAGGACCCTGAGTTTGCCTCTTTTGTAGATGAGTACCTAGTAAATGATCATCAACGGTTTTTAGGTGAATTGCTAGCTGAAGGTGCTACTTTACCTCCAGGATTTGATATCAGTACCTTACAAACTCAACCTACACAAGGGACAAGTGCTACGACTGCTAGTACTAGTATACCTCAAGTCAACATGACTATGCCAGCTAGCACATCCACATAGAGTACGACAGTCCATACGTCCCCATTTGGTACATCTAGCATGACATCAGGATTTAATTTCACTACAGGGGCTTCATCATCTACTCCATTTGGTCCTCTTGTTGGGAATAAAAGGTCTAAAACCTTAGCCTCCACACCTTATGTCGGTGCCACTAGTTAACAGTCAACGACTACACCCAATGCTAGTATCACGAGTACCATACCACAGTTGATGGCCATACCTAGTACTCAAGTCACTAGTACTATACCATGGATTACACAAACAGGGGCATTCCCTCCTTCCAATATGGCAATCAAAATCCATTCACATAGTTTTTGAGTCAGAATCTACTCTCTCAAATTGGTACACAGAATCCACTTACATCGATTCCAAATCAGAATCCCTTTTCACATATTGGTAGGAAAAATCCATCCACAAATTCCAAGTCAAAACCAATTTACATCAATTCTAAATCAAAATCCTTTTGTCCAAAGTGGTACTCAGAATCTGTTTACACAGGTCTCATGTCAACACCAATTTATGCCGATTCCTAACCAGAGCACGTTTACCAACATTCTGAATCAAAATCCACCTCAGATGTCAACATTCAATCGAAACCCATCACAAGGCTTTGGATTTCAGAATACATACCTAGACCCGCATAATCCTCCTAGCACATCTTTGACCCAAGTTGACGTCTTACAAGCACAAATGCAGGCATTGCAAACCCAAATGGATAACATGTCGGTGTCAACTAAGAAATAATTTTCACCAAAGGACATCTGCCCATTCCCTTTTGATAGATCATTGTATATGACCCCTTTTCCTCATGGATATGTCATACCCAATCTTCCAAAGTACAATGGAAAAAGAAACCCAATAGAACACATCAGGGAATTTTCTACCATATGCATAGATGTCACTTATGATCCCATGTATCTTATGAGACTATTTCCTAGGAGTCTTGTAGGAATTGTACTAGACTGGTTTTCGGGTCTAGATTTTGGCATTCGTTCATGGGGTGAACTAGTTGAGAAATTTTTGGAACAATTTTCCTTCAACATAGATCATGAGATAAACATAGCAACTTTGTGTCACACAACACAAGATGAAGGGGAGACATTTATCACTTTCTTCCAGAGATGGAGGACTATAGCTAGTCGGTGTCCCATCGAGATACTTGAAAAACAAAAAGTTACAATGTTTCAAGAAAACCTTCATGCAAAACTCAGGAGTAACCTAAGGGTACATTATTGTACATCTTTCTCGGAACTAGTGGAAAAAGGGGTGATAATAGAGAAGGACCTCATTGAAAAGGGCGAACTCAAGACATCAACGTCCAATAGAAACCCAATCGTACAAAACACCCCTACTGACAGGAATAGATTTTGGTCTCACAACAAAAATGTCACCAATGATGGCGTGGTTGATGCTAAAATGCTACAAGTGGGACCTCTTCTAACGTTACAAGGACCTCATACTTTTTCCAACTCACTTAATGCTATCAATCAACTTCCTAGCGTGGTCCAAAATACTCAACATCCACAACCGAGAAGATTTCAAAAATGTGAGTTCACTCCCTTAGGGGAACCCATTGAGTTGGTGTTCAAACAATTGCTACAACATAACCTCATATAGCTGTAGGAACCAAGACAATACGATCCAGGATAGTTTAAACCATCTTGGTGGGATGACAATGCCTTTTGTGACCATCATAGGACTAAGGGGCATAACTTACAAAACTGTCGACAACTGAAGAATATCATACAGGATCTTGTCGAAAGGAGAATTATTGAAGTTAGTGGACAAAAACAAAAGTCATCAAACACTGATCATCAAGTCTTTTCAGACCCACTACATGACCATGGGAAAGCAACTGTCCCCAGTTCAAGTACTAAGACCAATATGTCAGCCAATTATGCAAGTATCAAAACATGATTATGATAGTGGCAAAATCATTCATTGCCTTCGTGCCGCTGATGAAAACATCAATACCATTACTATCAATGCTAATCCTGAATGTACGGTCAATACTTGTCGTACTAAGTTCACTATCCAAGGTCCTCCATCACAGCAAACACCCCAACCTTCCAAGTTACAATATAACCTACTTGACCAATTGGGGAAGATCCCAACCCAAATTTCAATCTTGGAATTGTTGTGTATTTCTCCTAAGCATCGATCTATCCTTGATAAAGATTTATAGAATACCACGGTCCCTAATGATCTTGATGTCAATCATTTCTAGGAAATGGTGGGCTTCTTGACCAATAATCACCATGCCACATTTTCTAAACAAGACTATACCACTGAAAATATGAACCATAATGACCCTTTACACCTAGAAGTCCTCATTGATGACACCAAGTTTAGACGAGTTTTGGTAGACAAAAGAACAGGGTTAAATTTATGCACTTTAAAATTGATTAAGGCATTAGGTATCTCAGAAGCATGTGTAGACATGACCAAAAGTATTGTTATAAAAGCTTATGATGATGAGGAATGCAAATCAAAGGGGGTGGTAACACTTCCTATCAAAATTGGTCCTACGATAATGGAGACAAAGTTCCAGGTCTTGGATCTCACCCTCCCTTATAACCTTCTACTAGGTAGACCATGGATTCATGCCATGAAGGTGGTCCCTTCCACATATCATCAGTGTCTTAAATTCCCTTATAATGGCACAAAAATAACTATAGATGGTGATCCTGATCCTTTCTAGTACTACACCAATCTAAAAGAGATCCCCCAACATCAAGTACTAGTGAACCAAGAGGCCTCATCATCTAATCCATCTTCTTATGTTGACTCATCCACACTCACTCAAACATCTATTTCATCCTCACTCCCTGCCACTCCTAGGGTTGAGATCCAAGACAAGGGTTGCAAAGAATATTACATGAAGATGTCTTATTGTTTTAGCCATTTGATTCCTCCTAAGTCATATGGTTTACCTACATCAGATAGGAGGAAATCTACATATGGTTACTATACATGTTCCACAACAATTTTTTCTAAATGGGGTGAATTAAGCAAAGAGGCTGTAGATGCAGAAGATGTCACTTCCTAGCTGTATAAGGAAGATAATCTAGAACCCCTTTTACTTGCCCATATTCCTACAAGTCTATATGGAAAGGGTTTCAAAATCATGCAAAGCAAAGGATATGATGGACAAAGTGGTTTAGGCTTAAACCAAGATGGCAGAATTGAACCAATATTTGTTTCTCAGTGGCCAAAAGGAGTAGGGCTAGGGTTTCAACTGATTCAGATTGGTGTTCCTAGTACTCCATTACCCTTACTTGAGGAAGTACGTGCTTGAGAAGATATTAAGACATATCACGAACTAGTAGACCAACATCATTGTGACTCCCCTGATTCTAATGATTATGAGTGGGAATCGCTATCCTCTACTTCTTCCATGGACCTTGACAAATTATTTGGAGAACTTGACTTGATGTTAAGTTCCTCACCAAATCCCTTGAATTCCTATCCACCAAAGAAAATGACAAAGGAAGAGTGGTTTAAACATTACTATTGGGAATCACTTGATCCTACCTCTTGGCAACCTAATCCAAATGTTTCCGATAGTCAAACCTTGGCATTAGGCCCACCTATCAATCCACCTAGACCCAAAACTAAGAGAAAAAAGGACTTGGTACAAGACTTTTGTAACCACATGAATAATTCAGTCTTTACTTTAACTCCACCAAACTTTGAGAACTCTGACGATGACATGCCCTTAGTCTATCCCCAACTCATTGATTGGGACCAAAAAGACACACCTGTCCTAGATATGTTTGAGAACGACAAAGCAATTGCTGAGTTCCTGGGATTACGAGAAGGGATACCAAACGGTGATCATAAGGCTAGTTTTACCATTGACTTGGACAATAAAGTATATTTTGGGGAATCTGTTCAACTCTTCAATCACAAAAATGAGAAAAAGAATAAACAAGATAAAAAGGATGAGTCTCTAGGTGAAAACCGAAAGGCACCTTTAGGCAATGAAAAAGTAAAAAGAAAGGATGCATCCAAAAGTGAAAACCTCTCTGAGGCACCTAAGGATGGAGGTTTGAACATTCTCCCCAGTGCACAAGAAAATTCACCCATGCTCATTGAAGAATCAGTAGAAGTCAACATAGGCACAAAAGAGAATCCTCGACTAGTTTATTTTGTAGCGTCATTGACAACAGAAGAGCAACCTAAGTTCCATAACTTCTTTGCACAAATATAGATAAATTTTGCTTGGTCATATGCGGATATGCCAGGATTGGATCCTAACCTTGTTTTGCATCATTTTCCCTTACAACCAGGTGCCAAACCAGTGAAATAGAAGTTGAGAAAAATGCATCCACAAATTGCTTTATTAGTCAAGGCAGAACTCAAGAAACTCTTAGACGTTAGTTTCATCAGATCTATTGACTATGCAAATTGGATTTCCAATCTTGTACCAGTTACTAAACCAGCTGGGGGCATCTGCATCTGCACTGACTTTAGGGACATCAATAAATCCTATCCTAAGGATGAATTTCCTTTGTCTAACATAAACATGATAGTTGACATGACAACAGGATATGAAATGTTGTCCCTTATGGATGGATTCTCAAAATATAACCAAATCAGAATTGCAACTAAAGACCAACACAAGATGACTTTCACCTATCTTTGGGGAACTTATTACTGATATGTCATGCCCTTTGGACTCAAGAATGCCGAAGCAACCTATTAGCGTGCCATGACTACTATCTTTCATGATCTAGTACGTACTCTTATGGAGGATTATGTCGATGACCTTATTGCAAAATCTAAGACAAGGGAAAAACATTTGCAGGTTTTAGACAAGACATTTTAGAGGCTAGAGAAGTATAAAGTGAGACTTAATCCAAATAAATGTGTGTTTGGAGTCAAGTCAGGAAAGCTGTTAGGGTATATTATTTCTAGACGAGGCATTGAAGTGGACCCTGCTAAGGTGAAAGCAATCATGGACATGCCGCCACCCACAAATCTCAGTCAATTAAGGACATTATAGGGAAGGTTGCAATCCCTCAGAAGATTTATAGTGCAACTAGCAGACAAGACACACCCTTTTCAACATCTACTTAAGAAAGGGGTACCCTTTGCATGGATAGCTAGGTGTGAAGAGGCTTTTCAACTGATTAAATAATATTTACTTACACCACCTATCTTAATGCCACCTATTGAAGGAAGACCATTGATTCTTTATATTACAGCAACCCATTCATCACTCAGAGCATTACTTTCACAGAATGACAATGAAGGTCATGAAAGGGCAGTCTATTATATCAGTCGGACTTTGGTAGGTTATGAGCTCAACTATAGTACCATTGAATGGGCTTGTCTTGCAGTAGTATTTGCTACCCAAAAACTGAGGCATTACATGCTAAACCATCAAACAATGTTGATTGCTAAAATAGACCCTCTGAAATATCTTCTCAGCAAGGTAGCATTAACAGGGTGACTAGCCAAATGGGTTATTATACTTAGTGAGTATGATATCTAGTATGTAGAAAGAAAGGCTATTAAAGGATAGGTCATTGCTGATCAGTTAGCTGATGCACCCATATAGGCAGATCATCCCTTAGTTGTAGACTTTCTTGATGAGTTCATATTCACAATTGACACAAACATAACATGGAAGCTATACTTTGATGGCTCACATACAAATCATGGTTTAGGGGTTGGGATACTATTTATTACACCTCAGGGTGATTCCATCCCTAAGTCATTCAGGATTACATTCCCATGCACTAATAACATAGAAGAGTATGAAACTCTAGTGACAGGGTTACACATGGCAGTCAAGTGGAAAATTAAGATTTTACAAGTATATGGGGATTCTCAATTAGTAATCAGACAGATAAATGATGATTATGAGACTAAGGATGAGAAAATTGCTCCATACAAGTGTATGGCTGATAGCTTTAAGGAGTACTTTGACAAAGTTGAATTTCATCAAGTGCCTCGTGTTTTAAATAGGGCAGCTGACACTATTGCATCACTTCTTGACATTCCTGACAACGTGCCTAAGTTTGAGTTCTTGGTAGAACAACTTTTGGTCCCAGCCTACAATATCCCAGATTCTGAAATGGTGTGTGACATTGTTGGTCCTGATTCCCCATGGTACAAAGAAATCTATGATTACCTTCATGCCAAAGTCATACCCACTGGCCTATCAAATAACCAATGTAGGACATTCCTCCACAAGTCAACCAAATACACCATCGTTGGAGTCACCCTATATAGACACACCTTAGATAATACCCTATTGAGATGTCTTGATTCTACTAAAGTACAAGCAACCTTGCATGTGGTGCATGAGGGTATATGTGGTTCCCATTCTAGCGGTCCTACCTTAGCCAAAAAGATTATGAGACTGGGTTATTACTGGCCGACTATGGAAAAAGACTCATACGTCTTTGTAAGGAAATGCTGCCAATGCCAAGTTCATGGAGACTTGATACATGCCCCAGCACAGGAGCTCTATCCTATCACGTCACCATGGCCCTTCCCCCAATGGGGACTCGACCTCATAGGTAAGATCCACCCTACATCATCTAATGGACACAAGTTCATTATCACTGCCACTGAGTACTTTACAAAGTGGATTAAAGCCATTCCTATGACATACATTACTGGCACACAAATTTCTAGATTTATCCTGAACTATATCATCTGTCGATATGGTGTCCCTCAATCCATAATCACTGATAATGGCCGCCCATTTAAGAACCAAGAAGTTCTTCATCTGTGTGAAGAATTTCATATCCAACATCACTTCTCTACTCCATACTACTCACAAGTAATGGCCAAGTAGAGGCATCTAACAAGACCATCCTTAGAATCCTTAAGAAGACTACCAATGATGCTGGTCATAACTGGCATTTATAGCTTAACCCTACCTTATGGGCTTATCGTACCAGTATCCATACTCCCACTGGTGCTACCCCATATTCACTTGTATTTGGTTCTAAAGCTATTTTGCCTATTGAGGTCAAGATTCCTTCCCTAAGGGTATCCCTGAAAGGCCACATTGATGATGAAGAGTATCGAGTGTCGCGACTCCATGAGCTAGAATTCCTAGATGAGCGAAGATAGAAGGCATTAGACCATCTCCAAGCATATCAGAATTGCCTTCGTCGTAGCTATAATAAGAAAGTTTTGAATAGAAACTTTGACATTGGTGATCTGGTTTTAATGGAGAACCTAAAGAATCAAGCAGAAAGAGAAAAACCAGGAAAGTTTGAACCTAACTGGTTAGAACCTTATGTTGTTACGGAAGCTTTTGGATCAGAAGCATACCAACTCTCTACTCCTAAAGGGGAACCATTGTCCTCACCAATTAACAGTATGCATCTGAAGAAGTTCTACGCATAGCTTCTAGGAGCCTTTGTCTTAATTAGCAAAAAATACAAAAAAAATAGAAAATCATAAAAAATCGTTATCAAGGTGAAAACCTGGCAAACAGGCATCTTGGTAACAAAAAAATAAATAGATAATCTAGAAAATAGTAAAGACAAATCATTCGTCCAATAGTGAAAACCACTTCGGTGGCGCTTTGGATAAGTACCATGGTGAAAACCTGGCAAATAGGCACCATGTGTAGTTAACTCTGCTCCTTTGTCTACTATTATCCTGTACTAGTCCTTATTCCTGTACATACTACTTAACCCTGTACATAGTCCTTATTCCTGTATATACTACCTATCCCTGTACATAGTCCTTATTCCTATACATACTACCTATCCCTGTACATATCCCTTATCTTTTGTATCCACTGCTTGTGTATACAATCCGTAATAAGTGGTAGTCTTTCCCATAACTTGGAACGATTGACATCGAGTGTATTTCATATCCTCTATTTTACCCTATTCATAGTCAATTGGTCTTATACTCGACTGGGGGCAAACACTTGACATATGTCATATTGGTTCTTGCATTGGTTGTGTTGAAGACGTAAAACCATAGAAAATCCACAAAAACATCAAAAAACTTCAAAAAGACAAAAAAATCAAAACATTTCAAAAATTCAAAAAACAGAGTCAGAGTCAGTCGCACTTGCTAGTCTTTGTCGTTTGTCGAACTACGTTTCCTCTGTGATTGGATGTAGGTAAGGCCATCTACCGATGTGCCCTCGAGGAATTAGGTCAGTCCATTTAGATTTGTCTGTACAAATCATGAGTCAATCCATATGTCTATATGACAAGGTCAGTCCATTAGGGTTCGTAGGAAAGGCCATCAATCGATGAGCCCCCGAGGCCGCACTAGGTCAGTCCATTAGGGTTCGTCACTTTCACTTTCACACACATGTCTGCTATTTGTAGTCAATCTTGTCGGTCACAGTCAAGTCGAACTACGAGGTCTCTGCGTGTACAATGTAGGCAAGGCCATCAATCGATGAGCCCCTGAGGCTGCACTAGGTCAGTCCTTTAGGGTTTGTCGTCACATGCAGTTATCTATCCATGCATCATCTCAAGTCATGCATTACTCTCGTGAACAAGTCAGCAATGTCTCTAAGTCAAATCAAATAACTTGCCAAACAAAACAATCAAAATAGAATAATTACAGTCTGCTACAAGATGTGTCCTTCTTGGAAACAGACGTTATCAAAATAGTCAACCTATGTCTTATTCAGGATGAGTCCTTCCTACATAATCGACAAGGTCAGCCAATCAACCTATGTCTTATTCAGGATGAGTCCTTCCTACATAATTGACAAGGTCAACCAATCAAACATAGCCTTACACAGGTTATCACATCAACGACATTTGACTCGTCTTATACGATACATGTCTTTCTGAAACCAGGCTTTTTCATACCTTATACAGATAGTCATAACATCGAAACTAGACTCACAGTCTTATCCGATATGTGTATCTCCTGAAACCAGGCTCTATCAATTAATCCTTTTATCAATCAAACAAATCAAACAAACAAGATTAAGTTTTGGCAAATATTTTACTGGCTTTTTGACTCTATGGCTTATTTATCTTATCATTTATCTTGAATTGGTGACTGGGATTCATGTTACTAGCTTTCTCAAGGATGTCCCATGAAGGATTTAGAGAAGCAATGACATATCAGAATTCTATTTTCTTTGACTATTGTCTATCGACTATCTTTTTAAATTTGATTTTGAGTCATGTTACTAGTTTCCTCAAGGATGTCCCATGAAGGATTTAGAGGAGCAATGACGTCTCATGACCCATCTTTTACTTTGTTTGTTGTCTGTGGTTTTTCCTAACAAAAAGACTAGGGCAACTTGTGTCCTTACTATGAGTTAATGACAATCCTTGTCTATGACTGTCTATTATTAGCAAGTGTATGACCTTGCACACCTTGATCTATGTCATATCATGGTGTTTTTCTCTATTTGTATTAGTCCCACCCAATGATGATAAAGTGAAATACCTTTTGTGATATGGAAAAGCATTGAAGATTCCAAATACTAACATTTATCTTCTATTTTCATTCTTTTTCAATCTTTCTTTCCGTACTAACAACTCCTCTTTCTTGCATTATGACGGAGTCCTATGACACAAAACATTATACATCATCCTGCATCAACATGCGTGTTAGAAACATTCATACATATAGGCATAGTTCACATCTAGCTCATCATGGCATAATAGATAATCATCAAACAATACATATTATAAGCATTCCATGTACAAAGCAATAGTAAATACATGCATCATATTACATCTGTATAACATACATGTAGTATCCATCATACATATTCATATCATATTACATCTCATAATTATAAATTGCATACATCATATAGAATCATAGATCATATAGAATCAATATAATCTCATTAGATGCATAAACATCATAAAATACATATACTCATCCATCACATAGGCATATCATATAAACATCACATGTATAAATAAAGACTGCATGATTAATAAATAGAAATGCATATCATGCGAATCGCCGCCAAAATCATATATATATATATCACTCAAATGTGTCACATTACAATGTCATAAAGTAACAATAATACATGGAAGCCTGCAAGCTATAAGATCAAAATACAGTGTCTCAATAAACGGTACCCCTATCCTGAGTTGCCACTGCCATCATGCCGGGAGTGTGTGGGGGAATGATGATGTGAACTTGAGGATCTCTGTGCTGAAGGAGGTCTGTCATATGGCCCTACTCTATGTGGCTGATCCACTCCCTCTGTGCTCACTGTGTGTGTGTGGGTCTTGGTCTAGGACCTCCTACTATGTGCTGCTAAAAAACTAGGAGCCTGTCTCTCTGGAGGAACCTTTGCCTCATATAGGTCCCAGTAGTATCTCTCCCTCTCTCTGGCTCTGACCAACTCTCTGTCAAACGTAGCTGATGGTCCTGTGCATAGTGCTCTGAGCTCTGTGAACCTCTGCTCAGTCTCCTGCCGTCAGGCTATTGCCTGATCCCTATCCATCAAGGCTTTGTCCCTCTCCATCTAATAGGCATCCCTCTCGGCCATCAATACTCTCATCTTCTCCTCCAAGGAGGCAACCTGGGCTCACAATATATCTGTGTCAGGCTCCTCTACCTCTGTCTCATCCTGTCAGGCCCTGTCTCTCCCATCCTCCTCCTCATCCAGCTCCTCTAGGATCTGATCTCAAATCTCCCTCTTGTGATCATCCTCCTCCTCATCGTCCTTCTGGTAGGCACCTAACAGCCCTAGAGTGTCAATCTCTGCCTCCTCTCTACCTGCCTCCTCGGCACTTGCCTCCCACTTTACCGAGATCTCTGGGATATCTGGTATGACTGCTTCCGCCAGTTGTGCCTCCTCACCACCTCTGGCTACATCCTCCTCTCCACCTCTGGCCACATCTAACATAGCCACATCCTCCTCTCCTCCTCCCTCCTCCTAGATCGGTGACAAGGCTAGTCCTCATCCCTGCCAACCACACCGTCCACCTCTGCCATCATCCCCTCCATCACCATGGCCTCCTCTATCTCCTCGGCCTCTCCCTCTGCCTCGTCTGCCTCTAGGACCTATCCCACATTGCTCTTCCGGTGTTGGCTGATCTAGGTCTATCAAGGGGATTGGCCTGTGTGCTGCCCACCACTGATTGTACTCTGGCGTGGTCCCTGGGTCTGCTGGTCCGTCCCTCCATCCCCATGGAAGTGCCTATAGACCATCAATCTCTGCCACTGCCATGGCCACTAGAATCTCTGGCCCCCATAGCGGGACCTCTCGTGAGGACTTGACAAACTCTGCTCTCCCTCGAGGTACATCCTGTACCTCTCCAAACTGTCTCAAAACTCGGTCTGGCAACTATCGCTCTATAATATGTACATGAGACACTGTCTGTCCCACCAAGTACTGTGCGTGTTGACAAAATAGCAAGTGCTCATCCTCATCTGACCACACCTCACAGCCCAGGTATGGTCTCCATGTGAACTCTTGCATCATATCTATAGCATGTCTGAAGTAGCCTGTGTCTCCAATATGATGTTGTGTGGTTTCCCCCGCATAATGAAATGTGTATGGCGCTCCATGAGGTAGGTCTACTATAATAGATGGTCTAAAAATAGTAATATGCTCCCACGCCCATACCATCAGGAGCATGGTACCACAACTCATCGACTGTGCCTCTCTATAGGAAATGTCATGTAGGTGGAAGTACAACATCCCAAGTAAACAAGAACCCCAGGCATATACAACTCGCCACTCGAGCATGCCCACTAACATCTCCCCCCATCCCATAGAAAAACCATGGCCTCGACAGTCAGGTAGTACTATACCGCCTATCAATGTCACTACTAGATAGTCCAACTGTCTATATCTTTGGGCCAACACCCGCCACCTAATCTCATAGTCATCAACCCCTAGCTGTCTAACATTAGCATGGGGGTAATATCTGCACATCTCAGCAATCCCCCTCTGAGTATCATAGACCACCCGTGTGCCTCTAATCAGTAGTCTAAGTATCCTATACACATCCTCTAATGTCACTGTTGCCTCTCCAGTCGGTAGGTGGAAGGATGATGTCTCTGAGTGCCACCTCTCACATAACGGTGTCAGTAGCCCCCAATTTTCCCGAATCTGGGGCATATCGGTCACATGCAACAAACCCAAATGCCATAGAGTCCATCGCTCGGGTGGCCGCAAGCTGTCTCTGAATCAGAAGGTGGTGGGTCTAGACTCCTGTGTGTATATCGTGTCTAATACAACCTGTAACAACATTATACATGCCTCATGTTAGCCTCAGTTATCTATTCTAGTGCAACATGCTTATACTAAAGGAAATGCAAATGTGTTGTTCTTTTGCACATGCGTCATTCTTTTTCATATACGTTGCTTTTCAACACATGCGGTTCATAAATTTCATATGTGTAATTACATAACAAATGCGTCTCATAAAGTCACATGTGTCACACAAAGGCCATATGCGTTGCAAAATAAAATATGCGGTGCACAAAATTCACATGCATTTCTAAATTTACACATGCAGCTATTCTAATACAAATGTGATTCAAAAAAATCAAATGTGTTGCCGAAATCAACAAATGCGGTTAACCACATAAAACTATTCTAAACGACCGACGTGAATATTCAAATGCAACTTTTTGGAGTCAAATGCATCATTCTCGCATGCAAATGCCGTTCAAAATTAAAGTGACGCATATGCAAAATCTACCATAAATGCATTAATATGCGCGAAAATGAAAAATTTCAAAAGGCAAGTTTGAGGTTCATACTGGGGGGTCTGCACCAGCTGGTCTCTGGAATGTCCAAATCCTATATGCGCGATGGTGAGTGGCTGGAACTGAAGACATCCTCACTAGAAAGTCAGAGCAAATTTTCAAATTTCTAAGCTAGGTGGGTGCAAATGAATAGTTTTTCAACCCAATTCCAATATATACCTAGGGCTTAGGTGGCATTACTGTCCTACTGGCCATGTAAACTTCCATTTTTTATCATCTCGTACCCATCCCTCCCATTTCCGAACTCCATTCCATCCACTCCACTACATTTCTGCCTATCCTATGGACTAATCGGGAGCATTTCCAAAAAATTTTGCACCTTTTGAAAAAATTTCAATTTTCTCGAGGGGACATACCTTCACCTATTCTAATCTGGGGCACGACTGGGGCATATTTTATCGATTTTCTTTGACACAATGCCGAAACAACACATCAAAGAGGGGCAAATGTAGACATCGAAATTTGGTTTAGGCCTGCGACTTCCATATTCTTCATTATTTTAATTCTTCTATTGATTAAATAATCTTAATTATTTAATTAATTCATCTTAACATTAATTCTTCTATTAATTAAATAATCTTAATTATTTAATTAATTCGCACCTTAACATTAATTCTATCTGATTAATTAAATAAAGCTTTTTATTTAATAATGTTACTAATTAACCTTATCCTTCTTCTTGTTAAATTAAATAAATCATTATTTAATTTACTCTTTATCATATTTCAACTATAATTAAATAAATTTTTTATTTAATTATTCATTTAAATCCCTTCATCATTTAATTAAATAAATCTTATTTATTTAATTATTCTTCGAATATTGAGTCTTGAATTAAATGAACTATTTAATTCATTAATTCTATTTTAATGCATTCCTCTATATTTTAGATAATTATGTGAGTTATCTAAGTATTCACTTGTACTCGACTCAACATCTATTTTAATTGTTCAGTTAACTATTGATTTGATGTCTGAGTGGTTGTCTCGAGTAATCTCTTTGTCAGATCATTCAATCATCCAGTTCTAACTCATTTGCGTGCACATGCATATTAATTAAATATTCTTATTTAATTAATTAAATATTGTGCATGCATTCGAACAGAGAGTCGTTATAATCAATCTTCATCTTTGTCATGCAAAGATATTTCTTCTATTTTTGAATGCCGAACTAAAGATTAAATCATTTATTTAATCTTTAATTCTATTTCTAATTTATATCACTCATGTCGTTACTAACAATTATCTGAATGCATGTCCAATCTGTCGATCTTAACCGTTTGTTGATCTTTCGATCTTAGCCTGTCGTTCGAATAATCAATTTTCTATAAATTGATTTGTCATTCTTCATTCCAATATCTCACGAAATCTTATGACTTTTGAGTGCACTTTGTCTTGAATCTTCGATATTTTGCTAATCACTATCTTAGGCTATACTTGCATGAACTTACTAAAAATCTGAGGGCAATTGTACTACACAAGCAAAATGGAGAAGGGAAATTGAGATGAATCATGGAAATACATTCGAAATTGGTGAGATTGTTCTAGTTTTTTTACGTTTCTGACTTTCCTATGTTCTTTGTTGCTTAACGAATGAATTTGCATTTTAGATTTAGTATTGTATGCACATGTGCTTCTAGTAATCTCTGTTTCTATTGTGCAAGC
Source organism: Sequoia sempervirens (assembly GCA_007258455.2). Lineage (NCBI taxonomy): Eukaryota > Viridiplantae > Streptophyta > Pinopsida > Cupressales > Cupressaceae > Sequoia > Sequoia sempervirens. The sequence continues at coordinate 123,280,834 of VDFB02000017.1, read as the reverse complement.
TTTTATTTGGCATTACAGTAGTAAGTCCCCCATGGAAAAGTGAAAGTTGTCTTGTGTTGGTCATCTTTACCTATCATAATTTGATTGTACCTTGAGAATCCATCTATTAGTGATAGCATTTCATGCATCACTGTCATATCCACAATCATGCCTATGTTTCGGAGAGGGAAATCATCCTTAGGGCATGCTTTATTCATGTCCCTGAAGTTAGCGCAGATGTGGATTCCCCTAGTGGGCTTATAGATTGGTACAAGATTTGAAACCCATTCTGGATAGTCAATTGGCCATATGAAGCTAGCATCAAGGAGCTTCTGTAATTCAAGTTTGACTAGTAATGTCATTTGTGGATACATTTTCTAAACTTTTGTCTTACTAGTTTTGCCTCTAGGTAGATGGCTAAATGATGAACCGAAACTTCTAGATCAAGACCAGGCATGTTAGTGTAGGTCCATGTGAAGTTTACCTTCCTTTCCATTAGAAATTTAACTAGAAGTTCTTATTCTTTTGTCAAAAGTTATTCTACATAGAAGGTGATGTGTTGTGCCTCCTCGGTCCCTAGATTGACTAGATTACATTTCTCTTCCAAGATTGTTGACTTTTCCTGATGAATAGCACTAAGGGGAAGATTGAATCCCTCATCCTTTGGCACCTTAGAGAGGTTTTCACCATTGGATAAGTCCTTTCTTTTTACTACTTTTGGGTTAGAGAGTACCACAGTGTGGTTTTCACTTAAAGACCTAGATATCATTCTTAAATTTTCACTTTTGTGACTGAGGGATTCAATTATTTCCCCATAATATGCATGTGTGTCCATCTCAATGTCAAACCTAGCTATTTAATCACCACATGGTAGAGTATCCTATAGTCCCATGAATTATGAGAGAGCCTCATCATTTTTGAAAGTGTCTAAAATTGGTGCTCCTCATTGGTCATAATTGATGAGTTGGGGGTAGAAAAGTTTTAGCTCATTGGTTTGGTTACTTGATTTGAAAGATAGGGTACTAATCATGAAAAGAGAGGAATCCTCAAATAGCATGGGTAGGTCAATTATGGGGTCCTAATCACACACATTGTTTATATCAAAGGTGTAGTTATCTAAAGGTAATCTTGTGTACACCAATAATTGAGTAGGAGCTTTGACTTTTCTAACTAGGGCACCTTTGCTAAGTATGGTTATTTTCAGAGGGGTACATCCAAGGCCAAGATTCTTTATGCACTTCTTAGGAATGATAGGTTCTAGAAGACCATTTTCATTCTACCCAAGTTTCTTGTTTTTGTTGTAGCCCATGCCAAGCATCATTTGTAGTCCTTTGTTTTCATCATCCATTGGAAGAGAAAGTTTGGTCCTTTCATCTCAGTATAGCAGGCTTGATATATCCTTTTCATCTACCATTTCCTAGCTTAGGTCTCCCCAACATCTGAATCTAGAGGGGTCCATTTTAATGGTTTGACATGGGGTGTCAATCAGTTGGGGCTGCCCATGAGACTTTGGAGCTTTAGGTAACTCTCCTATTACAAAGGCACCCTTTTTCATTTTGTAGTCCCCATACCCATTATCTTGTATAATGACTTTAATATCAGAGATGCCTAGAATGGAGGGTGTCTTTGTCTCAGAAGTGGAGGCTAGGGTAGATGGGTCTATAAATGGAGACATGGGTCCCTCATCATTCTTTGGGACAAGGGATCTTGTAGTACTTGGCTTCTAGATTCTTGCAATAATAAAATGGTTCAAGATCTCTATGGACCATGACATCTTGATTTTGATAGGGAAACTTGACACATTGATGGAAAGTAGATGCAATAGCCTACATCCTATGGATCCATAGGTGTCCCAAGAGGATATTGTAAAGTAGTTCTAGATCGAGGACTTGACATGTAGTTTCCATGATTGTTGGCCCTACTTGAATAGGGAGTTGAATGGTGCCCTGAGACACCCGTTCTTGATCATCATATGCCCTATTAGTAATACCCTTACCTTTCTCAATGACATCTTCATAGAATCCTAGATTCTTTATTAGCTTGAGAGTATAGATATTCAAGCTTGCACCTCCATCCACCAAGACCCTTTTGACTTTATTCTTATGGACTAAGACTTTGAGATGGAGTGCATGATTATGAGATGGTTGAGTTGGGAATTCCTAATCAGAAAATGTTAGGAGATGTGGTGTGGTAATGTGTCTGATCATAGCTTGGAACTGGTTTGCATCAGGATCTATGGGGATAGTAGATGAAGCCAATGCTTTTTCTAGGATTTCCCTATATGCGAGTGATATTTTCAGTAACTCCATGATGGAGATTTGGGCGGGGGTTATTTTTAGTTGTTCCAAGATATTATAACTATTGGGAATAGATTTTGGATTGGTAGAGGATGCTTTTGGTGGTTGGGATGGTACCAAAATGGTTTTTTACACCACATGTGGTGACTCCACAGTCAGCTTTAGATCCTTTGATACTGACAATAGTAACCCACTCATCTAAGGATGTAACAACATGTCAATAAACATGGTTCACTTTATTATACTTTTCCTTACCATTATTGTTCCCTTTATTGTGATTTGGCATTGGATTCGTGTATATCTTTAGATCTTGATTTCTTGCGAGTTGTTTAATGGTTACACTTCTGTCATCAATAAGATCCTGAATCATATTTTTAAGTCACATGCAAGTGGATATCGTGTGTTCCTTTATCTTGTGGAAATAATAGAGTTTCTTCTCATTATACCATGGTGGTTTAACTTGAGGCTCTTGATAATTGTCATAAACAAGGATCTTGATGAGATTTTCTTGAACTAACCATTGTATGACAAACTCAATCGGTTCCCCAAGTGGTGTGTATTTCTATTTAGGGTGATACTTCCTTAGGGGTGGCCCCACTTTATTGTTCAATTTATTGACCACTTGATTTTTGGGTTGTTGTGATGATGTGTTGGCTTGTGTGTTGTTTTGGTTGTTGACTTGTGGTTGTTGATATGATTGTGTATTTTCCTTGGGGCATTGATAATAACTTTGGCATCAACCACACCATCATTAGTAATGTTCTTGCTCTTTGGACATGTGTGAGGTTTTTCATTGTAACTAGTTGATGGATGGTTGTCTTGATAAGTAGGTGCCCCCATTGTGCAATAAGGGATCTTTAGATGTTGAGCGCTTTGGGGATCAACTAGTCATATGTGGCGATGCAATGCATTTTAGATGGAAGGACAAGGTTCCTTTGAGATTAGCGATGATATTACAAATTTATTGTTCTTCTAGCATAGTCCAATTGCTCCTATTGGCCTTGGATCACCATCATTTCAAGAAGGATGTAAATGTTTCCCCCTTGGATTGTTTGAGAGCGGATAGTTCTTCTAAACTCATTTCCATGCCTATGTTGAATGAATAGTTTTGTAAGAACAAGTCCATAATTTCTTGGAACTTTTTGATTCTCGGAGGAAGGTGAAGAAACCATTCCATTACTGGTCCAGCCAAACTCTAAGGAAATATTCACATTAGATAAGAGTCATTGTATGCAACTTCCATATAGTGAACATGAAATTCCCTGATGTGATCTTCAAGATTGCTAGTCCCATGACATTTGTCAAAATTAGGTATTTCAAACCCTTCTGGGAATGGCACCATTGCAATGCTTCTGTCGAATGGATAAGGGCACAAATTCCCTTATGTTTTTGTTATTTTTCCAAATTTTAGGTCTAGCACTTGTTCTAAGAGAAATTTTATTTGTGTAAACACATCATTTTGCAGATCAGGTGGTATGGATGTGTTTTGAGGTGGTTTGATTGTTTGAGTGACCCGGGTGAGTTGTTTTTCATGTTCGTGGGAGGATGTTGCATGTTTTTGTTGTGCCACCAATGCTTTTTGGTATTCCTATAATTATTACTATGCCAACAATGCTTATTGTTGGTCTTGTTGCTATTGGGCCAAAAATGCTTGTTGTTGGGCTTGCATTTGAGTTGCTTCTTGTTGCACTTGGTATTGTTGTAAAGCTTGTTGATAGGCTTGCTACTAAGATACTTGTTTTTGTTCTTGGTATTGTGCTTGTACCTAAGCTTGTTCTTGTTAGATTGGGTAGGCTATGTAGCTTGTGTGGCTTGTGCAGCTTGTGTGGCTTGGGCTACTTGCACAACTTGTGCAGCTTGTGCTTGCACTTGGGAAGCCTATTGTGCTTGTTTTGAGACTTGTTGTGCCTATTCTTGTTGTGTGGCTTGTTTTTCTTGCACTTGTTGTGTGGCTTGTTGTGCAGCTTGTTGTTCCTATGCTTGTTGTGTGGCTTGTTGTGTGACTTGTGTAGTTTGTTGAGCTTGTAATTTTTGAAGAACCTTTTGATAGGCTTGTTGGGTTGCTTGCAGGGTGATGCTGTATTGATTCACCATGTTTGGATTTGGTGGTGGAGGTGGAGGATTCAGAATAGTGTGAGATGGTGTGATGAGATTTTGTTGAGGTGGTTGTTGAGGTGTTGTTTGAGTGATGATAAGTGATTGTGTGGTAGGTGGTGCGATTGATATTCTAGGTCCTCAGGAGATCACATTCTGAGGTGTTGTGGATGGTGTAATGATTAATTATGTTGCTTGGGTTGATTCCACCTATTGTGATATCAACAACATGTTTGAATGATTTTGTATGTTGACTTGATTCACGATTGGTGGATTGTTTTGACTTGGCTGATTTTGGATTTGTATGTTAGGTAAAGGGGGTTGCCCTAAACCAATGATTGATGTGGATGTTGATGTTAGAGGAGGTAATGGCAGGAAGATTGGTAGCATATTTCCTTGAGAAAGTGATGATGAGGCATCAGAGATTCCCCCTTTTCCTTGTGATACCATGGGGAGAGAGACTTGAGTATCAAGAGAATATGCCAGTGATGTGGGAAAGGTGGATGGATTGTTGGTGTCATGAAAAATGGGTGGAACGTAAAATTTTTTTGGGTGTTGCAAGATGGTGTTTGGTAGACCCAAGATAGTTTTTGCATCTAGGTCTTGGTTTTTTACAAGGGGATGTGTTTCAAGAGCATGAAGCAGTGAACTCCCCTTGGTGATTATGGGTTGACTTGGAGCATGAGATGATGTAGGTTGTGGGATGGGTTGAATGATGTTTTGAAAGGATGGTGTGAATGATATTGCTGGCGTATTCCCAAGAGTATTTTCCACAATAGTGCTCACATCATAATTAGAAGGGATTTTAGCCCCTTCCTTTACTAATGCTAACATGCATTATGGAGGATTTAGTCTCATCATTGTATTGACAATCTTGTCATTCTCAGGATTTTGGAAAAACTCCATTATCTCATCCTGGGACATTCCTTGATAATTTTTCGTGACATCCTCGACTTGGAAACCTCTCTCTTGAGTATTTTGAGGTATTTGAGGAGGATTAAGTGGAAGGTCAATGGATATTCTAGGGATGAATTATGTTTTGGTTTGACTCAAATCAATCAAAGTGGATGTTTCTTTGTTTGGTTCCATGTTCTTATTGTGTTGAGATCTAGTTTGAACCATAAAACAAGGATCAACTTTCAAGAATATAGGAGGTAAACCTCTAACTCTTTAGGTTGGTCTAAACTTTAGGTACAAAAAAGAAAATCTAGGATGTTAAAGATCACATGGTGGTGATGAGATAAATGAAAGATGGATGATGCAAATGTTTGAACTGTTAAGAAACCTTGGAGGGATACTAGACTTTGGGACTTTTGGATTTTAGATTTGATTTTGGATTTGATTTGTCTTGGATTTGATTTGGATTTGGATTTTCGATAATGAACTTGTAAAATCCAATATGTTGGACGTTATCTTGGAATAAACTTGTCCACAAGGTGATAATTTAACTAAGCGTATGAAGAAGGATTCATCCACACACACTTAGCCAAAAAATATGATTTTGATTTTGTTTTGAAGGATTTTCCAAAAGTCTAATATGAAGTATTTTTTCCAATATTCTAAGAGTTGTTTGTGAGATGGGTTTGATTGATGTTTGAGGATGGATGAAAGAGTTGATTTTGATCCTAGGTGAACCTAGAGAGTCTTTTGTTTACAAGACCTAGGTATTGAAGAACATGCTATACTTACAAGAAATTTTCAACCCTACAAAGTGATATACTCAAAAAATTGTAAGAGTTGGATTTTGACAATAATAGAATGAGTACAAGTTTGGATTGTCCTTTGAAACACGTTTGTAAAAGTTATAGAGAAATCTTTCTCTAACTTGGTAAAGGTTTGACTAACATTTCTTGAGATCTCTTGGACTAAGATGCTTGTGATGATTGATGGAATTTGGTTTTGGGATTTTGATCTTCTGAGAATTCATTTGAGCAAACACATGTGTGGGGTTCAATTTGTCTTTTATCTTTGCTTAATGTATTATTTTTACCACAAACACTTTCTTTCTTATATCTTCAACTAAATGTCTATGTCTCAATTTATTTTCATTCCATAAGGCCCATTATGTGGGAATCAAGAGAATTAAGGCAATAGTTCCCTAATGTCGATTTTAGAGAGAGAAAATTGAGATATAGGTTCAAATACTTAGAAGCCTCTAAGGATAGAATCCCTAGGGACAAGTAGTAGTACTTGGATTTTTCAAAGGTATTTTCTCCTTCTAAAGGGTTTGAAATTCAATGACCTTGTTGAATGTTTGTTTTTCAATATTTTAGATCCAAGCAATGTGTTTGATTGACTCAAAGATTGCACAACACTAGGATAGAAAAAAGAAAGTTTATTGAATTCCCACTTGGATTTCTCCAGTTGCGCTTATTCAGAGTGAATGATTAGAAGCTTGACAACACTAGCTCCCCTCTACGACACTCACTTCTATGGTCCAACCAAGCTTCAATTCTCATGAATCTCCCATGAAAAACTTTTCATCTCTACAAAGAATTTCAAATATGTGGGAAAGCTCCAGGGGTCTGACCTCCTGACACCAACAAATATTAGGGATTTTTTGGCTACTACACAAGGGTTTGTAATAAGCATGTCCAGTTCAAAGGACACAATGATAAAATACCTCAAGAGGTCTCCCAACCCTTAGAACAATGGCCTTACGCATCATAAAGATATCAAGGGAGAGCTATCATGCATCACTTAGTTGATTGCAAACTTTCCTTGCAACCACAAATTTGTATATAGTAGTTCAGAAGAGCCTGGCCTATGCTCGTTACCGCTTGGGTTGTTCCCTTGGGGTGAGTACTTTTTTCCACCAAGGAAGGCCCTCTAAAGGTGAACAATAATGAGTAAGTACATCTTTATTTCTATCAATATTTGTTTGTGTGAACAAAGAGAGAACACATGTGATGCCTTTTCTCACATTAGCAAGCTTGGTTCAATTTTAAAAACCTAAATTTCAAATGTGGAGGAAATATTTTAGACAACCTAATGCCACCAAAATGCTTTTGATTCTCAAGATTTTCATGAAGCACGACAGACATTCATACACATTTGAATGGTATTAGTTTGTAAACAAGATTACAAAAATAAAGTAAGTACAAGTTTGTTTTAAATCCTCAAAGGAAATAATGAGTTCTTTTTATAGCACCAAAACGAAATGTTGAAGTTGCTTGTTCAATTTTAGCCTCAAATACCAAATTCTAGTAATTTTCTAAGTTCAATTTTAACAAACTTTGAAGAGATCAAATCAATGGTTAATTTTAAACCCAAAACTGAAGTGATTTGTCCTAAAATAGAAAAAAAAAAAGCAGGAAGGAAAGCCCTAGGCAATTACAATAAGCATTAAAAAATGCTCTTTTTAATTTCATTGCCCACTTTTCCAACTAAAAAAAACTCTTCAAAGATTTCTTCTTATGCTTCAATGTTGGAAGTTCCTTGTGCAAACAAAATCCATTTCTCTTGCAAGATAAGAAAAAGAGAATATTAAGATTTGAGGTGATTTAATGTAGAAAAGATTAGATTTTCAGACAAGTAAATATTTGTAGCAATTTAAGTAAGCTTTGGATTCTCATTCAGTTAGCCTACAGAAAGCCATAAATAAGCAATG